>CM060867.1:18139200-18739200 GCA_030737845.1 Acorus calamus | reverse complement strand
GGTGAATCTAGTCCAGTTATACGTGTGTGAAGGAAACAACATGATTTGGCGGAGATGTGTTCAAATAGATACGAGTTTATCTTTGAGAGTCTTATAATTCTATCATCAAGTACTAAATGCTGAAAATCGCAGGAAAGAAGAATAATAGTTCTTAAGTATTGAAAGCTATTCATGCATGGAATTTCTTTAGATAAAGTGTGTTCCACGAACCTGGAACCTCAACTCATTCGGCATCTACCAGGCGGTAGGCATTCCCGGAATAGGCATGGGTGATCACATAGGGTCCCTCCCATGTGGGTTGCAACTTCCCTCTTGGGTGAGGCTGTCTTGATGGCATGATTTGTTTGATTACTAATTCCCCAATTTCAAATTTTCTTTTTATTACCTTCTTTTCAAATGCCCTTGCCACCCTTCTTTGGTAGGCCTGGGCATGGTCTGCCGCTCTTAATCTTTCTCGTCTAGTAGTTCGCTCTTTTTGGTATTATATATTTTTTTGTTTTCGAAAGTGTGAAGACAAATGCATACTTATGGTTTTGAAAAGGGGCCTGTGTTGGCGAATAGATATGCTTTTGGAAATAGAATGGGGATAAAGTTTGGAAAACGATTCTGTTTCTGGAAGGAAAGCATGGAAAGACAGTTTGTAAAAAAAATGTTTTTGGCGGGAAATCATGGAAGTATGGTTTTGTTAAAACATTTTGTTTTGAAGATGGATGTGGAAGTACAGCTTTGGAAAACATTTTCGTTGGAAATGCGGCTTGTAAATATTTTCGTTGTTTTGGTAAACAAGTAAAGAAAGTTTGGAAAATTTCTTTGGAAGCACGGAAATACGGTTTTGTAAAAAGAAACTTTTGTTTTGAAGGAGAGTGTGGAAAACATTTTTTGTAAAATCATTTTTGTTTTTAAAGAAGAGTGGAAATAAAGCTGGAAGCAAGTATGTTCAGGGTTGGGGAATGAAAGCTGATCAGCATGTATTTTTTTGGATTTTGGTTTCTTTTAGGGAAGCAGGTAAACAAATACGTATAGGGTGACGAAAGACGAAAGCTGGTAAACAAATATTTTGATCTTTTGATTTTTAGAAAAAGCTGTAAACAAATATGTACAGGGTGACGAAAGACGAAAGCTGGTAAACAAATATTTTTTGATTTTGGATTTTTAGAAAAAGCTGTAAACAAATATGTACAGGGTGACGAAAGACGAAAGCTGGTAAACAAATATTTTTCGATTTTGGATTTTTAGAAAAAGTTGTAAACAAATATGTATAGGGTGACGAAAGCTTAAGCTGATAAACAAATATTTTTCGATTTTGGATTTTTAGAAAAAGCTGTAAACAAATATGTATAGGGTGACGAAAGCTTACCCGGGGGGATCGGTACCTGGTTCTTGGATTCGTGTTGTTTCCTCGAGTCGGCTTCGCTTGGTCGGCCGGCTGATGTCCGGTGGGGGTCCCCTATTCCCGAACTCTTCTTCCCTGAGTCTCTTCAAGGGCCTTCCTTGATGGAGCAGTTCTTCGTCGGTGGAGCCTGGCTGCCAACATGCGAGCACCTCTAGCCGGATGCGCATGGCACAGACGCTCCAATTCCGGGCCCGTATCTCGTTAAAGCGTGCTTCTCCCCATATGGATACTACTTTCCCGCGGTACGGGAAGCGAAGACATTGGTGTCGGGTGGATGAGACAGCCTCGATGCTGTTGAGCCATGTCCTCCCAACAATCAGAGGGTGGGGTGATTGAATGTTCATTACCATGCAGTTGACGATGGTGGAGACTGGGCCGATCTTTAGCGGGAGCGTGACCAGTCCGCAAGCGTTCTTGTGTGTGCTGTCGAAGGCATAAATGTATTCGTCTGAGGGCTCCAATCTAGGAACCCTGCCTTCTAGCTTCGGGTAGGCGGAATATGTAAGAACGTTAGTTTCTGCTCCCGTGTCGATGAGAATGTGCCGGAATTCCCTCCCTCCGAGTATGGCAGTGATTGCGAGGGGTGTGGAGCGTGCTCTGGCTTTTGCGACTTCATGGGAGAGGAAGGTGATCGAGTCGGGTTCCGTAAGATTGCTTGGTGGATGCAGGGTCCTGGTTGCTTCTTCTGAAGGATAGTTTCATCCTCGCTCCCCGGTCGCAGGGCTAGTGTGAACATATTATGTATTGCCCAATTGTTCTCGTTCTCATACTGGAGGCGCGCCTCCCCAGATTGTCAGAATATGACTCAAGAAGGGCAGCCGATGGCATTGGTGCCAGGGGGAACAGATAGCTTGGATGCTGTCTAACCATGGTCGCCCCAACATCAATGGGTACCTTGTGTCGATGTCGGCCACGAAGCAGGCTACTTCACATATAAGAGGGCCGACAGACAGCTCGAATGTTCCGGGGCCGCGGAGAGTCTTCCCGGTATGGTTGAAAGCTTTAATAGTATGGTGGGCCGGTTGGACGGGAGGACGGCCTAGTCCGGGTATCCTTTGGTAAGTGGAGCATGTCATTATGTTCATTCCTGACCCTAGATCCACGAAGATGTTGTTTAGCCACAACCTTTGAAGTCGTCCGCGGATGTGTAGGGGGTAGACTCGCAGTCTGGGATCCGGGAGGTCTTGGTCAGTGAACGAAATGGTCATTGGGCGGCGGGGGCCGTCGACAGTGTCGGTACTCTTGGAGGGCCCGTTGTCGTCCGGATGCAGATCATCCGACGTACATTCCCCTCCTTCGGGTCCTTCGTCAGCTCCTTCGGGGATCTCCTCGAATGGCTTTTCTTCTTCGTCTCATCCCAGGTTTTCTAGTTCGCTTTCGTCAGACTCGATATTGATGATTGCGGGTAGGGCGAGAACTGCATCTTCTTCTTCTTCGCCATAGAGTATGGCGAGATCATGATTGTCGAGGTTCAGCTGGAAGGGCTCGTTCTGCTCTTCCTCCTCGGATTCTTCGGACAGACTGTCGTCAGTGACATCTTCTGAACTGCTTGGTTGTGGTGATGGTTGTCTCCCTCTCCTGACCATGTTTACCATGTGGGCTCCAGATGTGGATGCTTGGTTGTGACCTGGCAATGGGTCAGTAAAAATGCCAAGTGGCTTGGAGGCTCGAGAATTGCCCTGGTTTAAGTGGCTTTTGATCATGGCCCAATCAAGGTGCCTGTCATCATTTAAATCATAAATAAAATCCTGAAAAACAATGCATTGTTCTACGGTATGACCATGTTGTTGGTGGTATTGACAGTAACGCAGTCTGCTGGCCCCAAGGAGTGGAGGTTTAGCAGCTGGGAGGGAGATACTATTCATGTCCATTAGTACCCTAAAAATCCTAGTTAGTGTTTCTGGGAGAGTCGCGCAACTCTTGGATCTTGGTCGGGTTGGCCTCTATGCCTTATCGATGAACGATGTGGCCCAGGAAATGCCCAGAAGAAACGCCGAAGGAGCACTTGTTTGGGTTGAGCCTCATGCGATGCTTCCGGAGGGCGTCGAAGGCTTCAGCTATGTAATGTAGGTGTTGATCATGATTGCTGCTCTTTACCACCATGTCATCGATGTATACTTCCATCGTTCGCCCGGTCAAGTGCCCGAAGACTTTGTTGACCAGACGCTAGAAAGTGACGCCTGCATTCTTTAGTTCGAAGGGCATTACCTTGTAATAATACAGTCCGCGCTCTGAGATGAATGTAGTTTTCTCTTGATCGCTCAGGTGGAGAGGGATTTGATTGTAACCCGAATAGGCGTCCAGGAATGACAGATGCTCGTACCCCGCCGTAGCGTCCACGAGATGGTCTATTTTCGGCAACGGATAACCGTCCTTGGGACACGCTTTGTTGAGATAGACGAAGTTGATGCAAACTCCCCACTTCCCTCCTTTCTTTTCCTCCAGGACGACATTGGATATCCAATCGGGGTACCACACCTCGCGAATGAAACCTGCTGTGAGGAGGCGGTCGATTTCATCTGAGATCACCTTATTTCGGTCGGGTGCGAATCGGCGTTGTTTTTGCTTCACGGGAGTCGCGTCTTGTCTCACATTCAACTCGTGAATGGCGACGGCGGGGTCAATACCTGGCATGTTGCTGTGATCCTGAGCGAATACGTCACGATTTTCCTGCAAAAATGAAATCATGGACCTCTTTTCATGGTCGGGAAGGAGGCTCCCTATCTGGACGGTCTTCACTGGATCATGTTCATCCAGTGAGACCGTGTCGACCGGCTCGAGAGTGGGTGGATCTAGTTCGGACTCGAGTACCGCTTGCACCCACTTCGATAGCCGGTCGGCTGATTGCTATAAGGCGGTAGATGGCGGTCCCTCGACGGGACCCTCTGGAGTATGACACGCTAAGGCGTAACACTTTCACGCGGCTAGCTAATCTCCTCGAACATCGATGGTGGATAGTCCGTCTTTATTGAGGCACCGCATGACTTGGTGGAGAGTGGACGGGACCCTTTCCATGCGGTGAATCCATTTGTGCCCCATGATTGTGTTGTAGGCCGATGGGGAGTCAATAACTATGAACTCCACGCTGAGAGTGCGGTCGGCAGTTGTAACGGGAAGAGTGATTACCCCTACGGGATGTCGGTATCGTCAGAATCTTCCCCCGAAATCGTGGGTGGTGTGTGTGTCGGAGGTGGGGATCCGGCGGGGTGCGCGGGGTGTGCGCGTGCGTGTGTGGGGATTCTTCGGGGATTCGGATCGGATGCTTGCCCTGGCGGGCTCGGTCGGATCGTCTTCTCGGAAGGGTGAGGATGTCGTTCCTGGTTGAGGCGCCCGATAGCGTCTCAAGAGGATTCAGGGGTTTGTGTGATCGCCACCTGCTTTTTCTAAAAGCAGGAAAAGGTTGGGTTGGATTTGATTGCCTACGTGGGGAGTTTGTGGGGTCTCCACTCTGAGACACGGATATACCGTACAAAGAGGTGAAAAATAGATAATCCTATTCTGCTTTCGGGGCTTGGCTAAAGGAGTCTTGGGACATAGGGGTGCAAATGGGGTGTGTATAGGGGGGCGGCTAGTTGGATCTAGCCGTCTGGTGAGGGGCGGCTACTAGGGTTTAGCGTCCTAGGTCTGGTCTGGTTTGGGCAGAACTTCGGTAGGAAATGGGTTTGGTTTTGGGCAGAGGCTAAGCTAGGTTTAGCCCGGGTTTCTGGAGGGTGGAATGAGAGGGTGTTTTTGTGTGGGGAAGGGATTTTTCTCTCACAAAAGGGGCTCTCTCTTTCTCTCTCTCTCTCTTAGGATTTCTAGTGGTGGAAGGGTCAGGTGAGCATGGTGGGTTGAAGATGTTGATTGGTGATGTTCTCTTTGGGCTTGGGACCTCCTCTATTTATAGTAAAAGAGAGGCAGGGAAATATCCCGGGGGTAATGGAGTGGGTTGGCTTCGATTAGACCCCTCATTAATTCTATGGTTCTTCTGTCAGAGACCAGGTGAAGGGCGGCTAGTTCCTGGTAGCCGCCCCTATCATGACCTGCCAGGATGGGGCGGCTACTTCCTGGTAGCCGCCCCTATCATGACCTGTCAAACGTCCCATCTCTGACAAGCGGTGGCTTGGGTCGGTTATTTGGGTTGATCCGGCCAAGAGAGGGCGGCTAAAGGTCATGACCCGCCGCAATGATCAGCATTTAATACTGCTTTATGTCCCATCCAGGGAACTGGTCCAAAGTCGGCCAAAGGGGCGGCCAGGGGGGCGGCTAGTGTTAACTAGCCACCTGGTATGGGGAGGCTAGTTAGGTCTAGCCGCCCCTAGCCAGGGACTTAGGGTTTTTGGGTCTTAGGGTTAGGGTTGGGGTTTCCGGTTTAGGTTTAGGTTTAGGTTTAGGTCAAGGCTAGGGTTAGGGTTTAGGGCCAGGGTTTAGGGCCAGGGTTTAGGTTTAGGTCAAGGCTAGGGTTGGGGTTTAAGTTTAGGTTTAGGTTTGGTTTAGGGTTTAGGTCAGGGTTAGGGTTAGGGTTTAGGTTCAGGTCAAGGCTAGGGTTAGGGTTTAGGTTCACCGAACCTTTGGTTCTCTACTTGGATGTCCAACTGTGGGATATTTCCGTGTGTTACTTGAAGTATTTCTGTCTTCTGGACGGTCAAAATTGGGGTATCTACAATTGTCCCTCATCGGACGGAGTCTTTGTGCGAAGCAGGAAAGACTTCGACCAATGATAAGGAAAGAGACCCCTATTTTGGCTGGCCCGACCTTCAAGAATTTATGCCAATACAAACAGTACCTTTCAGGGAGTTGATTTAGACCGTCAGAGGCTAGGTCTTGACTTAGAATTTTTAACCGAAAGGATGATCCAGGTGGAAGTCAGGGAAAAGTAAATGGTGAGTGATCCAACCCGCGGTCGGGGTTCTTAGCTATCGTGCGCGGAGCAGCCCAGCGTCAGTTTCCTCGTGCCTACTGTTCCCGTGCTTGGGAAACTCACCATTGATCTAATGTATGCATGAATAAACCACACGGATCTATGATATTTTCTATATTTGTAATATGATAGATTTTATCTCACAAACTAGATGTTATTTCATAAAAATATTATTTTATATCTTATCCGATTTTAATAGATTTTAATTAATAAAATATCATTAAATATAATATTCATTTGATTATTAATTTTCATAAAAAAAATTTATAATTAATTTCAGGTTAAAAATAATTTGAACTTTTGATCTTACTAGTTAATGCACACATGCGATGCATGTGAATTATTGTGAACATTATTTGAAATTATTATTTTTTAATTGAATATTAAAAATAATATTATATTGTATAATATAATATAAGTATGCAAATGTATATCTTATAAGGGACAAACTACTTGAATAAATGAAAGAATTCAATATATACATAATATCAATAATCATGATAAAAAAATAAAAAATTAATGTAAATTTGTCTCATGCAATTAAAGTAACATAGAATATCAAAATATTTCTATTTTTATGCTCATACAAATATTAATAAATGAATATATGTAAACATAAATAGAAATATTATTTGTGATCATTAATTTGTTTTAAATATTAGATCTTTTCTTAAAATCATATCTTGAATAAAAATATAAATATAAATATCATAATATTAATAACATAAAGTTAAATGGGATTTTTAGTTTTTAGTCCCTGTAAACTATCGAATTTAGCGATCGATCCCTCACTTCTTAATATTTTGGTTTTAGTCCCTACATTTAAATGATAATTTAGGAATAGGTCACTCTCAGGGACTAAACAATAAACTTAATAATTTAGAAATAAGTCCATCCCAGGGACTTAGTCCTAAATTATCATTTAAATGTAAGGACTAAAATCAAAAATGAAGAAGTGAGGGATCGATCGCTAAATTCGATAGTTTACGGTGACTTAAAACTAAAAATCCCAATTTAAATTCATTATATCATATATTAATTGAATAAAAAAATTAATTAAATTTATATGTTTAAATTTGAATTCCTAAATTTCACATATAATTTTAATTTTTTAAAATATAAAATAATATTAATAATATAATTCTTAAAAAAATTAGTATTTTGAATTAGATTAGAGATATAAGAAACACTATTTTTCTGTACATTTATTTAAATCACTTTCAACGAATGACTGTATATTTTGAAATATCTACATCTAAGAAAATTTAAATAAAATCAATTATCGGTTAACAAAATTAATTTATTCCTACATAATTTAATAATTTAAAATTAAATTTTTTCATCTATTTTAATTTATCCATAAAAAAATCTAAAAATATATTATTTATTTTGAATCTTAATTTTTCTCTTTAAGTTTAATTTAAACCTATTCAATACAAATAATATTAAAATTATCTATCTAAATTAAATTATGTATCCTAACATACTAATCTTATTTATTTTAATTTAGTATATGGATATTATCTTATAATATATTATTTTATATTATCAATTTTAAATTAATATTTTGTATTTTTGTCAATTAATCCATATCTTATTGATCTCCATTTGTTAATATTTAATTTTTTATTTTATTTAAATATTATTTATTCATATCTCATTTTTCATATATTAACAAATATTATTTTATTAACCCATATCTAAATTATTTAATTTAAATCAATCTTATAACATACTATTCATGCATAACTTACCAATTTTAAATATGTAGTTACATCAATTTTAAGTTACATATTTGATAAAATATCTTATAATATCAGTTTTACTTATTTATCTTATAATATCTTATTGATCCAAATTTATTATTTTTTATATCAAATTTTAGATCCGTATTATATTGATTTGAGCTACATTTTTAAAATAACTTTTAAAAAAAAACTAATTACTCATTCTGTGTTGAATTCATGTATGCACTAATCAATTCTCTTAATATTTAAAAATATTTAATCAAACAAACGATTAGAACTTTTTTTATTGTTAAGCAATCCCTACTAAAAATATTCAAAAATATTAAAAAACAAAACACCCTCATCATCTATAAAACAATCATCTAAAAACAAATGAAGAAGTTAATTTTGTAATTCAATTATTATTGAAACATAACCAATTACAAAAACCAAAAATTATATATTAAAAAAACTAAAATCATTTCTAAAAAGATGAAGACTTAGAAAAAAGAAATGAAGTGAATAGGTGTGATTTTTATTTTTTTTATAAAAGTGATTATAAATTAATGATTAAGTTATTTATTAGATTACGATGAAAATGAAAAGATTAATTGAAAGGGGACTCTTTCTCTGGAATTTCAAATGTCTTAAGCAAAAAAAATTAGTAAAAATTTCACTGATGGTCAGTTGTTATCAAAACCATGAAATTTTAGACAAAGATCCTTTTAGGAGTTTAATGTTTTCATGTTGTATACCTCTCAACTGGTGAACCACTACATTGGAACAAGTCTTGATGACATGCTAGTGATCATGAGTATAATGTTTAGATGGCACAAAAGATAAATGACTAAATCTAAACCAAATGAAACAAATATCATAAAAATAAAATTTAAAAATTGAAAACAACTACTTACTTTTTATATTTGTCGAACTCGTGTATGCATTAATCAAGTCTCCTCATACATAAAAATATTTAATCAAAGGATTAGAATTTTTTATTGTTAAGAAATTTCTAATAAAAATATTTAAACTTATTAAAAACTAAACACATTCATCATCCCTGAAAACAATCATCTAAAAAAAATGTTCAAACTATTTTTTTAATCTAATTATTATTGAAACATAACCAACCATAAATTATAAAAAAATAAAATTATTTTCTAAGGAGAGGAAGACCTAAAAAAATGATGTGATTAAATAGATGTGGCATTTATATAATAACTTTTAAGTAGATTTTATTGTAAAATCATGGGACAGTGGGTTCAAATATTTATTCTAAAATCACTTTTAATTTAGCATTCATTTTAAATAATTTATCTATTTTTGTAGTATTTATTAGGTTAGATGATTGATTTTTAGGGAGTTTTATCCTAACGTTAGATTAATAAATTTTTATCCTTTCTTCCAAATTGATATCTTTTAGAGAAAATGTATTTTTTTTTAAGTTGATAACTTGTTAAAAAAATCTAGGATATGTGAATAAAATTTATTAATGAATATAGTTGTATTTTTAATTAATTTTACATGATAGAATAGAGAAAATATAAGATATGTGAATAAGATTTATTGATAGATATAATTGTACTTTTAATTTATTTTAATGGGTAAAATTAGATAAAATGTTTCCCCATTAACTCGTACTTTTTATAATAGTATAGAGATATCTTATATTATCTATTTTAATTAATTATCTTATAAGATATCATTTATGATAATTTATTAGTTTTTATATATTAAAATATTTATGAAATTGTAGTTTGCCTAGTGTTTTTTCATTTAGTAAAACATAAAATATAATTATTAAAAACAAACAAAAACATATAATATTTGAATCTAAATATTATTAAAACAAAATAAAACATAAAAAAATCATATTCAAAGACTTAAATAATAATAATTATTAAATAAAGTAATATATGTAAATTCCTATGTACTTCTAACAAGTATGTAAAATATTATATATAATGTTTTTATAAATACAATATTACAAATATTAAACACATGATAAATCAATACTTAGATATTAAAAATAGAAAATAATAAAAATATTTAAAAAGAACTTCTTACTTTTTTGATCAACCTCTAGAAGAGAAGTCTTGTATGTATAATTCAATTATCTTGAAATTAAAAATCATTCATTAAATCAAATGATTAGAATATCCAAATAAAATGTTCTAACATATTAAAAATGAAAAACATTCATCATCCTTATAAATAATTATTATAAAAAGAAAACCAAAACAATGAATTGAATAAGAGAGGTCGGGTATTTATATTTTTTTATGGAAATGGTTCGTCCCATTCATATATATAACCTAATTTTTTTATTTTTTATGATTCATGTTTATCTATATTTTGTTTTGAAATATAAAAAATTAAATTACTCGCAATAAGATAATTATTTTAAATTTATTTTAAAATGAAAAAATTAATTATTTTAAATTCAGCAGTATTTAAAACTAATTCTTTTGTTTTTCAAGATATACTTTCATCTATATGTATTTTGAATTTTAAAAAATAGAAAATTGGTTTTTTTATATATACATTTGAAAATAATTGAAACAAATTCTTTTATTTTTTATGATCTAATTTTATGTATATGTATTTGAATTTCTAAAAATAGAAAATGGTTATTAAATATATTGTAAATTTAAATTTAATTAAAACTTATTTTTTGTATTTTGAACTTCTAAAAACAAACAATTGGTTAATATATCTATTTTATATATAAATTCAAAATAATTAAAAGCAATTTTTTTATTTTCAATATTTAATTTTGTCTATATGTATTTTTAATTTCAAAAAATAAAAAATTGGTTATTATATATAAATTCAAAAATAATTAAAACAATTTTTTTGTTTTTCAAGATCTACTTTTATTTATATGTATTTTGAATTAAAAAAAATTGGTTATTATATCTATTATATATATTTTTTTATAGATTAAATGTTTATCATCTTTTTTTAGAAATAACTATTTTTTCTTGTAATACATTTCTTTAAAATTTTAAATTTGAATATTAAAATAAATATTATTATCTATGTTGTTAGAATATTAAAAATAGAATATTTTAATTTTGTCTGTCATTAATGCCAATGTTTTAGTTTCATAAGATCCTATCTTAAGTATTTTGATAATTTAATAATATTATGAATATTAAATAAAATTAGTAAAAACTGGTAAGATTGGTTAATTGATTAACCCAAAAATAATCATTTATTTAGAATATCATATTTTATGAGCTAATTTGTGTGATAAAGTTGCATTTTTATAGAATTTTAAAGTGTAAAATTGGCTAAAATGTTTTCCCTTGAACTCGTACTTTTTATAGTAGTATAGATATAGATTTTTCACTATGAAATAATCTTTTTTTAAAAAAAATTCATTTCATATGCATAAGTATAAATCAAAAATATCTTTCCAAAAAGAGCTTTATAACTCCAATCCAAATTATACTCGAAAAGTTACAATTTTTAAATAATCATAAATGATCAAAATAAATATAGATAAAAATAGATCTGAATTATGAAACTAAAAAAAGGTTTGAATGATAGTCAACTTTGAAATATTTAATTTTCAATATTTAAAATACACAAAGATATTAATAATTGTTGTTATATTTAAATTTAAATTTGAAAGAAATTTATTACAAGAAAAAAGGTTTTTTATATAAAATATAATAATAATCATTTAATTTATGAAAAACATATATACGATATAATAATAGGTTTTTTCTTTTTAAAATAAAAAAGTCAATTTTAATTATTTTACAATTTTAAATTATTTTTATAATTAAAAATAATTTTATTGACAGTAATATGATTTTTTAAAATTCAATTGAAAATGTAGATAAAAATGTATCAAAATAAACAAAAAAAAGGTTATATCTATAAAAAAATTGCCATTTATTTAGGGTGAAAACATGGTTCAAAATAATATATATAAAGTCCCTTCCTCTCCTAATGAATTTATTATTTTGTTTAGTTTCTAGCCCATTATTTCAAGATGATTTCATTTATTTTTCTATTTTTTTGTTTATGCTTTATTAAGTTTCAATCATACTGAAATTCATATATTTAAAATTTTTGTTTATTTTTTAATAATTGTTTTCAAGGATGATGAATGTGTTTTTTTAAAATATTAAATATTTGTGAAAATTTTATTTGGAAATTCTAATCATTTTCTTTATTAAATTTTTTGTTATTTCAAGAGAATATAATTATACATACAAGGCTTCTCTTCTATACGCTCATCAAAAGAGTAAGATGCTATTTTTTAAATATTTTTACATTATTTTTAATATTTAATTAATTATTTTCTAATGTATTTCATCTTTTTAATGTTGCATTTAAAAAAAATAAATAATAATATACATATATTAGTTTATTTTACAGACTTGTTATTGTTAGACTTACATAGGAATATATATGTTTTAGTTTATCTAATATTTATTATTGTTTATATCTTTAGAAGATTATCTTATATGTTTTTTCATTTTTTATTGTTTATGTTTGATTTTGTTTTAATAATAAATTTTTGATTAAAAAAATCAGTTTTTTTATAATTGATTTTACGGATCATGAATATGCTTCATTTTTAATATATTATGAACATTCTATTTAATAAAATATAATAAATCAGCTAAATTTAATATTCATTTTATTATTAATATTAAAAAAATTATAATTTATTTTAACTGATAAATAACTAATTTCGAGTCAAATATAAGTTTTAACATTTATTCTCAGTTGTCATTATTAAATAATATTTTTAGAAAGCTTTATTGGACATTAAAAAGTACATATGAATAGATCTTTCCAATGAGGTATTCATCATCCAATCAAAGTTATGCTTGAAAATTTATAATTTTTTAAATAGTTTTGAAAATCTTTTTTTGAAAAATCTATTTCACATGCAAGTTGTTAAGACTGTCACTTTTTAAATGTCAAATATCACGTTTTATTTATTTTAAAAAGTTTGGTTACTCAGATAAAAAATCTAACTGCATATTTGTGGTTACGGTGTTCACTTGGGCTTACATGAAAATTTTCGTAGCATTTCTAGGTCTTTTTAGAAATTATGCAGTTTCGATTGGTATTTGGATTTAATTTTGTTAATACCCAAGATGAAGTAGTAAAAATCCAATTTTATCATGAGATGTTTAGTTTTGAGTTAGATTTCATACAAAAGTGGAATTAGATCAACTGAATTCATATATCAAAAGTTATGGGTATTTTTCCGATTATACCCCGAGGATATGAAATCCTGTCAGCAGCCCTGTTTGATATTTAGCCTAGATTTCGGAATAGCTGGAGAGATTATTTGATCTAGATATAAACATGAAAGTTGTAGATAATCTTCTTGACTTTCTAATGGCATTGGAATTGTATAATTCGGAGCTATATTGAGGAAGTTATGGCTGTTCTAGTGATGGCTGTCCAGAATCTTTAGTTTGAGGACAGTTTGGTCATTCTGCCCCCCACTTTTTGGCTATTTATTGACCCCAACGTCCCTGCGTCTCTCATCCGAGGGAATCTTTGGTGCTCCCCTTTGTTGTTATAGTGTGTATTGGGTGGAGGAGGTGAAGGTGATGGAGAAGAAGAAGCACAAGAGAGAGTGCAGAAAGGGTGTGTGTGTGTGTATTGTTGTTGTTGTTGTTGTTGTTGATTCTTTCTCTCTTTCCTCATCCCTTGCTCTCTTCCTTTCCCCCTTTCTAATCAGCCCTCTATGTGTTTGTGAAAATGTCACAAAGGAGTAGGAGAAGGGGGAACATGAAGGTGAAGGAGGGGCAAGAAGAGGAAGTGACCAAGGTTGGTTTGTGCATATGTTGATGTTATCTTCTCCCTCTCCTCCTCCCCTAGCCCCTCTAATGGATCTCCCATGTTGTCCCCATTTTCCCCTGTTTTCAGCCAAGAAGAAGAGGAGCAATGAAGAGAAAAGAAAAGAGTGAGAAGGGAAAGAGTTTGTGTGTTTGAGCTTAGCTTCCGTCTTCTCCACCCTCTTAAGGTATTCCCTTCCCTCTTTGTGAGTGTGTTTGTGCTAATGTGGGTATGTGTATTTTGTGCTGTAGAGACCAATGTTTGGGGCTGGTTGTAGTAGATGGACCAATCTTGTATAAATATGTGTCAAAGAGTTATTATGTATGGTGTGTGCAATATCAGGAGTTGTTGTTTTCATGAAGAAGGCTTGTATATGTGTCATGATGCTTTTATTTAATGGAGCATCATTGGTTGTTCTTACAGATCTCGTAGACCAGACACGCGGCGATCCAAGTACTAGTGAGTGGTTCGATCCACCCTTTTGGGAAATGCTCGATGCATGTGATTGTGCATCGCGTATCCATGGGGTTTTATAACTATATTGAATCTTAATTCTAAATTGTATTGCTATATTAGACCCACATCATGTTAGACAACTTGCATGTTTAGCTTATATGTGAATTGCTAGTATTATTTTGGTGTCTTATATATTCTGAAATATAGAGTAGAGCGTGCCACAGGTTATTCGGACATGTGGTCCATGTATCTTTTATGATAGAATTTCGCTTGTTGGATTGTATAAAATATGCATATATGTGTATGTACATGGTTTAATCATAAGTTATTTGGACATGTGGTCCATATATCTTTTTTATGATATAATTCCTCTTGGATTGTATAAAATAGGCATATATGTGTATGTACATGGTTTAATCATAAGTTATTTGGACATGTGGTCCATATATCTCTTTTATGATAGAATTCCTCTTGTTGGATTGTATAAAGTGTGCATATATGTGTATATATATGGTTTAATCACATGTTATTTGGACATGTTGTCAATATATCTCTTTTATGATAGAATTTCTCTTGTTAGATTGTATAAAGTGTGCATATATGTGTATATATATGGTTTAATCACTGGTTATTTGGACATGTGATCCATGTATCTCTTTTATGATAGAGTTTCTTTTGTAACAATCGTGTGTGTGTTTAATTAGTCAGGCATAACTGTGATATGCATATGTGTGATCTATGGTCAGGATCATACTTTGATTTACTATGCAAATGTAGCAGTTTATATACCCTACATCCATGCGATGCTCTCGTATGAGAATTCAGAAGAATTCATTTATCGTATTGGTTTTCGTTAATCGATGGCTATGACAGTAGGCTTGGCCTACCTGTAATAGGCGTTGGATGACGATCTTTAGGGTCATGGCTTCTCATTGTTAAGTGCAAGAACTTAACAATGAATTAGCATTGTTAGTTGCTAGATGATTATAGTTGATCATTGAGGATCGTATTGTGAGCGTGGAATGTTTCTCTCTTACCTCGTATCAGCATTGAAGCTACCGGTGTTGGAGCTATCCTGAATTCTGCCGTTACATCATAGGAGGCCCAATGTATATTTCAATACCCTTGTGGCTTCGTACCTATCTTGGAAGGCCGTCAGGAAGTGGGCTACCCGGGAGAGGGCTATCGGAAGGTTAAGGGAGTTAACGAGTTGATTTCCTTTCTAATAGTCCCATGTCACCCTATGGGTGAAGGTGGGGGGGGGGGGGATGAGGTTAGAGTGCTTCCTCCCGTATCGTCGTGCGTCGAAGTTTTCGAGCGTTGAATGTTTCTCCCCTATCTCGTATTCACGTTGAAGCTACCCGGTGTTGAAGCTATCATGGATTATGCCTCCACATCGTAGGATGTCTAAGGTATATTTTAATATTGTTTTTGGCATGACCTACCATGGATGGTTGCTAGGAAGAGTGCTATCCGGGAGAGGGCTACCGGAAGGTTAAGGGAGTTAGCGGGTTGGTTTCTGTTTTCAATAGTCCCATTTCACCCCCTACGGGTCGAGGGTGTGGGTGAGGCGAGATGAGGTCACATCTCCACATGACATGTATCGGTTGGGGTTCTCCCGCCTATATTTTTCCTTACAAGTTCAATGTGCTTAATATTATACTATATTTGTAGAATTTGGATTCTTGCTACTCACTGAGCTTGTAGCTCACCCCTCGTGTGTTATGTTTTTCACCAGGGATTGGGTTGGCGTGGAGCTAGAGCATCTCTCTGGCGTGGCTCGTGCGTGGAGCATTCCACCTTTCGGTTGGCGAGTACCAGGTTGTCAGCAAACCTATTTTCTTGTATATGTATTAGTAATCATGCGTGTTGCACATATGCCTGTATTTGGACTAGACTTGAACTCTCACAGGACAGTGTTTGTGTATTCAGGTCTGTAATAATGTTTTTTTTATTTATAGACTTATGTATATTGTATACTTTCACATTTTTAATTGGCTACCACTTCCTGTAACCTTGTTATTCTATTTGATCCTTATTGGTTATTGTATGATTGGTAACGCTCCAGGGACGGTCGCCTCGGGGCGTAACAAAGATTGTATCAGAGCCTGGTCCTGTCAAAGCCTAAGTCTAGTCGCGTAGATGAGTCGTAGGATTTCTATCCAATTACTTTGATCTTAGTTCTTCGCCTTAGGTTGCTGACATGCCTCCTCGCTTCCGTTGACGTGGTCGTGGTTGCCCTTGTGCTCCGTGAGATTACCGACTTGGTCGGCGGAGCAGGGTCATTTGTTGGGTCCCCTATTGTGGGATCAGGGCCTAGACAGGAGTCTAGCCTTAGAATTCCATATTGATAGATTTATATTGACCGTCTGCGTGTGGATCGCGCTTCGATCAGGGAGTTTTATTCCCCTGCATCGGTATTGCTTGTAACTACAGAGTCCGCGTACGCCGCCGACTTCTAGTGTTTGAGTGTAAGGTGTGTGCCACCACCTAATATGATGCATTTTTTCATTTTTTCCCCTCTCAGGGTTAAGGGGCCTTGCGGGGTCATTGTTGAGACCTGAGCTAGGGTGCTCTGTGTTCCTTATTTGGTTATCGAGATATCCTATATCGGGACCTCATGATGCCCTCCCAAGGGGTTCTTTTCCCCAGTCAGGGAATATATTTGAAACATTTGTTTGATGATTGCCTTTCCCTCTCACTTGAAGGTGTTGTAGCGAGTGGTGATGCGTACGATCGAGATTGGTTGCGTCCTTTTGCAGCTTGGTGGGCGATTTGTTATGGACTGGGTTCCATAGCCACAGCTGGGGTCGCTTCGATATATCATCGTGCGTTGAAGCTACCCAGTAGAGGTTAGAGCTCCGTGAGGTGCTCCCAGGTACTATCCAGGACGCTTGTTGGTGTGCCCATATGGCATAGATAGTGGACAGGGGAGGCTACCAGGTAGAGGCCACATCGGGAGAGGGCTACCGGATGATGTCGAGAGCGTGGACTCTCCGTGATGAATCTGTCCATTGAGTGCATAATGTTGGAGTTCCAATGGTTGTAGTTGGGTGACTTGTCAATGTCGGCATGTGAAGCACAGTTCTTGATACCGTTGCGTTTTGCCCCACCCACATTGATCGTAAATAAGGAGACGCGATGCTAGCATTCGTGATGTGAGTTAATTGATAAAAAAATGTGGCATTAATTTAAAAATGATAACTTATGGATAAATAATATGTATCATAAGATATTTTCATATATTAAAATAACATAGATAACATTCGTAAGTTAAAAAAAATATAATTTAGATAGATAAGATTAATATTATATGTATTAATTAATTTTAAATAAAATTAAAAATAAAATTAATATTAAATGTAAATAGTATATTTTTATTTTTCATATAAAGAAATTAATAAATTATTTAGCAATAAATTCATTTTCTTAAAAGACAACTAGTATTATGTTAATTTACTTAGATTTAGATCGTTCAAAATATTTAATCATACAGTATTAAATGATTGTTCAAAAAAATAGTTGTACCTTATAATATCTAATCTAAGTTCTAAATATAAAATTATTTTTGTGTGAAATTAAATTATGAATTTTATTTTAAATTATCTATATTTCTATATCTATATCTATATCTATATTACTATAAAAATTACGAGTTAAAGGGGAAACATTTTAATCAACTTTACATCTTAAAATTAATTAAAAATCAATTTTTGTTTTTTAGAAAATTGAAATACATATAGATAAAATTAAATTTTGGAAATTAAAAAATTGGTTTTAATTATTTTGAATTATATATATAATTGCCAATTTTTTTATTTTAAGAAGTTCAAACTATATATAAATAAAAGTAGATCTTGAAAAACCAAAAAAAATCATATTTAATTATTGTTGAATTTAAATATATAATATATATAATAACCAATTTTATATTTTTAGAAATTCAAAATACATATAGATAAAATTAGATCCTGTAAAACAAAATAAATTTTTTTCATTATTTTCAAATTTATATATATAATTTATATAATATAATAAACAACTTTTTATTTTTAGAAATTCAAAATACATATAGATAAAAGTAGATGTCCAAAAACAAAAAATTAGTCTTAATTATTTTTTAATTGAAAACAATTAATTATCTCAATTCAAAATTATCTGACTGAGAGCAATTTGGCTTTTTATATTTTAATACAAAATATAGATAAAAATGAATTATAAGAAATAAAAAAAAAGCAGGTTATATATATAAATACCCATGCTCTCATATTTAATTCATTTTTTTAAGTTTCTTGGGTTTTTAAATGTTTGAAAGATGATTTTATATTTTTATATTTTTTTTTATTTTTTATGTTTGATTATGTTTCAATAATATTTTCAAATATTTTAGATTTTTTGTTTGTTTTTTGATAATTATTTGTAAGGATGATGAATGTTTTGCATATTTAATATTTTTTGAACATGTTATTTAGATATTTTAATCATTGATTTAATGATTTTTTTTGGAGAATTAAATTATACGTATAAGAGTTCTCTTCTAGAGTTTGATCGAAAGAGTAAGATGTTCTTTTTAAATATTTTTTTTATATTTTATTTTTAATATCTAAGTATTGATTTTCTCATGTGTTTATTCTTTGTAATATTTTATTTATAAAAAAATTATATATAGCATTCTACATACTTGTTAAAAGCACATAGGAATATACATTTATTACTTTATTTAATTATTTTTTATACATAAAAACTAATAAATTTTCATAAATAAGATATTATAAGGTAACTATAAAAAGTATTAGAGGGGAAAATTTTTATCTGATTTTACCCCTTAAAATTAATTAAAATTACAATTATATCCATCAATAAATTTTATTCACATATCTTATATTTTCTATATATTATCATTTAAAATTAAGTAAAAATACAACTATATTCATCAATAAATGTTATTCACCTATCCTAAATTTTCTCTAACAAGGTATCAATTTCCAAAAAAATACACGAGATCATAATAATTAAATTAATTTTTTTTTCATTTGATTTTAGGTGATTGTTTTTGTGGATGATGAGTGTGTTTTGTTTTTAATAATTTTTAATATATTTAGTAGGGATTGTTTAAAAATAAAAAAGTTATAATCCTTTTGTTTGATTGAATATTTTTAAATATTAGGATAATTGATTAGTGCATACATGAATTCAACACATAGTGATTTTCAATAGTTATTTAAAAAATGTAACTCAAAATCAATAAGACATGGATCTAAAATTTGTTATAAAAAATGATAAGTTTGGATCAATAATATATTATAAGATAATTAAGTAAAACTAATATTATAAGATATTTTATCAAATATCTAACTTAAAACTAATATAACTACATCTTCAAAATTGAAAAGTTATGAATGAATAGTATGTTATAAGATTGATTTAAATTAAAAAAATTACATATGGATTAACAAAATAATATTAAGATAAATTTTTAATTAACATATGGATAAATGAGATATGGATAAATAATATTTAAATAAATAAAAGTTTAAATATTTAGAAATGGAGACAATATATGATTAATAAGATGTGGATTAATTGATAAAAATAAAAAATTAAAAACTGATAATATAAAATTATAAGATAATATCCAAATATTAATTTAAGATAGATAATTTTAATATTATTTGTATTGAATAAGTTCAAATTAAACTTAAAGAGAAAATTACGATTCAAAATAAATAAAATATTTTTAGATTTTCGTATGGATAAATTAAAATAGTTGAAAATTTTTAATTTTAAATTATTAAAATTATAATTGATATTATTTAAATTTTCTTAGACGTAGATATTTCAAACTATACATTCATTCAATAAAATTGTAACAACTGTGATTTTTAACCGGGTCAGGCTGTGCCTGACGGATCTTATAAGTGCCGTTGGGCACTTGGGCGACGAATGCATACGGAGCCATCGGGTTATCATGCGACGGATCCATGAGTAGCCGTCGGTTTCTGGGCGACGGATCCTTGAGAAGCCCTTGAGTATGTGAGCGATGGACTCAATTAGTGCCATCGATGTGGGCGAATTTCGAATTCGAAAGTTCCCCATTTTTGGAAGGAACATTGACATTGATTGTGATTATTCAGGATTTTAGATGGTGTCGTATTTTTGTCCCCATGTGTTTCCGGTTATCTAATCTCTTTTTTCTCTCCCCCTTGCAATAAAACCTAAAACCCTAGAAATTTTCAAACCCTAAAACACAAGTCTTCTTCTCCTTCTCTTGTTTTCGGTGCCGTTGTTTAGGAGCTTGGGAAGTGATTATAAAGAGTTTTGTTTAATAAAGATTCTCTTTATAAGTTCCTTTCATATGATTTCATTTTTAGGCTTTTCAAACATCTCACTGTTTTTGCTGAAAGGGACTGAGAAAAACTGTATACCAAAGAAAGGCTTATTCAACCTCCTAAATGCAACGAAAATAAAGCGCAACTACGATCTCCACACCGAGATCAATGATCACCAACGGCTACCTTGAAAGTTGGGGAAAGAGGAGTGAGCAACTACACGCTCAGTGAATGGACCTTTGAGGTCCCAATAATAATTGATATCAAAATAATATTATTTGATAAAATATCATAAAAAAACAATTTGCAATATACAATAGTATAATTTCTGCAATATCATAATTTCTAATAAAACCATAACTTAAACAAAACACCTTTCAAATGCATTATCTCAAATAACTGTCAAAACTCATTATGCGTATGAATGCAACGGATACGCATGTCCGTATTCATGGCACCTAGCCATCTACAGTACCTAGCCGTAAGGATTTCACATAGAAAATCGTGTCACCTAGACACATGTCACTTTGACAAAAGTCACATAGACTTGGGTCCATTCTGAACCATGATCACCTAGACCTAGCCACCTAGGCTACGTCACATAGACGAATGCGATGCATGCATGATCAACACATATTTTATGTCAAAACTAATTAGTTATAGATGAAAATTTAATTCTTCAAAACTTCTTCAACTTCAAAATGTACAAGTCTACAACATAAAACATTAAGAGTCAAATATAATATAAAATTAATACAAATAACAACAAAATGAATAAATAAAGAAACTTGGAAGATGAGGAAGGGGTTGGCAAGGAAGAATAGGTGAGGGAAGTAACAATAGAAGAGTCATTTTATAAATGGATGATAATATTTATTTTTCTCTATGGAATACCTATCAAATATATAAAAAAATCAAGGGTTTTAAACATGATAAAAAATTTGAACATATAGAAATATGATAAAACAAAATAAATAAATGCAAACAAAAAATCATTCTTTATATTCAACTAAAATATGATGATTATGAATAAGCCGTCGGCATACATGAAGTTATGTAAAACACCCATGTCAAACCCTGTTGATTCAAAAAAGAGAAGGAAAATAAAACATGAGATTTATCTCTCTTAATATTGGCTCTTGACTAATAAGATCAAACCATTGGTTAGATGAGAAAAATAAAATAAAAATTAATAAAAACACTTATTCTTGTTTAAGTATGTATATCTTAAATGTTGAAAATTATTAGAATTATTTGTTTTGAGATTCAAAACTCAAGCAAAGGATACAATAAATTTACCTATATGCAATCCATAAAAAATATTCAAAAATATTATACACACACACACACACACATATATATATACTTTTTATATTTTATCTCTATTTTGCAGAGAAAAGAAATTGAATGAACCAATGACTTCATCTAAGAAAATAATAAATAATAAATAAGATCAATTTTTATGTGACTTAAGAAAAAAAATATTCATTGAAAAAACTATTAAAAATGAAACACCTAACTAAACAATTAAACAAATAACAAAAATATAGAAAAAAACATTACAACATCAAAATATTAATTAAATTGAATGGAGCAGTAAAATTTCAATAAATATCGAATATAATTAAATACTTATTGAAATTTAATAGACTTCAGCTAATCTCCCAAACTATCCTTTTTTTTAATCCCTCCTTCACCCAAATAAATAAACAATCAATAACAATATTGAAAAAATTACATGATCCTTAACCCAAGAGGATAAAAAAGAGAGAGATCTAGAGTAGAGAGAGAGAACAACAAATCAACAACAGTGGTGTTTTTTTTTTCACATGGAATGTACATAATTTATTTACAAAAAAAACAACAAATATGCCATTAAAGAAACAATGTATATTATATTTAATAAAACCTGTAAAAACATATGAAATCCACGTCTTACGAAGATGAATAAGAATAAACGATTAAATAAGAAGAAATTTTTAAGATCATACATAACCTTAAATATACTCTCACCTTCATTTCTTATTGAAAATGTAGTTCATTTATCTTCTTGAACACATCAAAAACATGAAATTAGATAATAAAAAAAATACAATGAAATTGAAAGATGATAAAATAAAATAAATAAATAATTTGATTGATAAAATAAAAAAGATTAAGAATAAAACTCCAATTGGTGCGGCTATCAAAAATAAGAAACAAAGTTGTTGTTCTAGAGAAAAAGTTATTCTGTATTTTAAACATCAATAAATCAATCAATCAATCAACAAATTAAATAAGATGTTCCATTGGCTCAATTAACAAATCGAGAAAATTTGGAGATTTTAATAGATAAGTAATAGATAATACAAATAATATAAAATTTAAATAAATCTATTACTATTTGTAATTAAAAAATTATAATCTTATTAGATGAGATTGTAGATCAGATTGTGGATTAAAAGATAAAATAGGATCTTATTAGATCACATTCAATTTTTTTTAAATTTGAAAAAATCTATCACTATTATATTAATAATTAAACAATTGATTAAATGATAAAAATAAAAATGAAAATATTGGGTCATAAAATCTTTTTAATAAGTAAATAATAGATAGATGTATATTTACATTCATATGTACATCTTATATTATTTATTTTAGTTCATGAGGATTTTTTCATTGTATTACAAAAAAACATATTCATGGAAATAAAATTTAATGGATATATATGGTGAATATATTTAATTTTAAAATTAAAAAAATTAGAATGTATAGACATGATTTATTGATTTTAAAATAAATAAATATTTATATGATTTAACAAAATCTAATTTTGATATCTTAAAATTTATGATTTATCTAAATTATAATAATAGATTAGTAATTAAACATATCATAATCTAGTTAGATCAGATCATATCATTTAATGATTTTAAAATTTTAAAATTTTAAAATTTAAATAAATCTATTACTATCAGTAATTAAATAATTAATTAAAGGATAAAAATGGAAATGAAAATATTGGGTCACATAATTCTTTTAGTAAGTAAGTAATATATACCTCATTAGATGAGATTTACTATTTTTAAAAAATTCAAAACTCATGTAAACTGGAATTGAGGTTGGAAATGAGGCTGGATGTAACATTATCCTAATAACAAATCTAGATTTAACCTAGATGAAGTCAATCTATAACAAAGTACCAACCCCTCTTTCTCCCTTTGTGCCGCCTATCACATCCATTGTTATTTATTTATTTATGTGTCATGTGTTTTTGTTGTTGAATTTTTTTTAGGTTCTTTGTAATGTGTCAGAATGATAATTTTTAAATTTTTTGGAATACCTATTTACATGTCACGTTTGTAATGGAATTGTCATTTACTTTTTGGAATATCTATAAAAAAATTAAAATTTTTATTATTTATTTTGTTTTTCATTTATTTTTATTTAAATTTGTTTTTGAAAGCACAATTTTAATCACGAAGAAAAAATAAGCTATTCGCTGCATAATTTTTTTTTTATATTAAAATATTAAATCAGCCCACCCCAAAATATAGTCCTGGATCTGCTCTGAGTGAAATGTCTGAAACAAAATTGCATTTGCACTAAAACATATTTTCCCAATCTCTTCTTTGAATACATCTTTGCAAAATAAAAAATAAAAAATCATAATTTGAATTTGTTTATCTATATATTTCATCCATTGAATCAAGATAGTGTTCCGCTCTTAGTATTGGCGACGTGACTAAATACTATATAAATTATTGAGTTTTATACAAACATATTCATAAGAAGAAATTATAGACCATAAATAGTTTAACGAGATAAAACTGTTTATATGATACTTTAACGATATAGGATTATAATTTTATTAACTAGTGTCCTTAGGGAACTTCTGAAGATTCATTTATGATTTATTATCTTTGGTGTTATAAAACTAATCATAAATAATTAGTGTTTACATTAAATGTAATCACACTATGAGCTTAATGTAATTTAATATTTTTATAAACCAAACTATTCCGCTAATAATGTAATAAAATGTATTTATTAATTATGAAATTAAAATATAATTTATTTTATAGTATTTAAACAAATATGCTAGAAAATGTATCCCATACATGATACTATTTTTCAAATGAAAAAAAATGAAGGAAAAAAAACTAGAAACCAATGGCTAAAATTTTGAGCATGTATTTTAAGAAATATTATACTATTATAAATATCACAAATTTAAAGAAGGGTAATTTTATTTCGATAATGTCACGCCCCAGGGCGGCCGTTCCCGAGACGTGGCAAATATATAAATGATATCAGTAATCCATACACGAGGTCAAATAAATACTCCACAATAGAAAATACAATAAACAAGTAACTGACATCAAATATATACAAATAGCGGAAGCTCAAACGACTAAGTCTGTAATTCAAAGACATATTACAGACTAGAGTACACAATCAATTGTCCTGTAAGAGCCAATATACACAACAACAGACATCAACTGTCCACATACCGTGCACAAGCACAAGTATAATACATACAATGAAAATGGAATGCTGATAGCCTCTGACTCGCAAGACATCCAACGCGAACGCGGGTCTCCTACTCGTATTGCGTCAGGGGAGCTCTTCTCTTGGATCCGACTCAGCGTCAACTGGGGAAAAACATAAGCGAGGGTGAGCTACAAGCTCAGTGAGTGGTCAGAAACCAAACACCAACACAAACATTCAATACAAAGCAATCTCCTATCAAGGAAAGCCAGGGGTAGAAACCTAACGGTTAACAAGGTCACACGGCGGTGCGACCATACCCTGCCCTCGCCCTAGCCCCCACAGGGGTGAGTCTAGGGACTTGAAGGACAAAACTTGCTGTTCTGCTCCGTTCGTCATCCAGTAGCGCTCTCCCGGGCAGCCTCTACCTGGAGCCGGCCACGGTCAGTACACTGTCGACAGCGTCGATGGTACCTACAGGTGGGGGTCCACCCAGGGCGGCTCGTACCTAGGAAGCATCCACACGGATCCGGCGAAGGGGAGAACGATAATTCATGCTCGCAATGTCGTCTGGTGGTCCACCCTCGTGTAGCCTCACCTGGTACACTCCCCTGATCAGTACATCTACCGAATGCATCGGGAGTACCTACAAGTGGGAGTCCTCTGTCAGGGCAGCTTCCACGTCGGGGCCCCGGTATACGACGATATTGGGAGGAACCTTTACATGTTCGCAACGTGAACCCCACGGGAAAACCTTCTATACAAGCTGATGGGTCGAGTATCAACTCGAGCCCACCCCACTCACGCCAACACCCTCACCCTCACCCCGACAGGTGACATAGGATCTTGGGAGATTGCACAAACTGGTAGATCGAACCAACGCCGACCCACTACACCCTTACCAACACCCTCACCCCGACGGGTGACCTGGGCTGTTGGGAGTAACTGTATCAATCCCTCACCTTCACCCCCAAAGGGGTGTCCCAGGCTCTTGGGAAGAGACTAGATCTTTTCTAAGCCCTTGATCCACCGGTAGCCCTTTCCCCAGGTAGCCTCTACCTGACATACTCCCACGATCAGTACACTGTCGACCGAAGCGATGGTACCTACAGATGGGAGCCGGTGCCAGGACAGCGTTTCGACGCCGGGAAGTTCCTACACGGATCCAACGAAGGGGAGAAGCAATCTACGCTCGCGAAAATGATCCTCTTGGATCCGTTGACATCGGTCATCAAACACCGATAAGCGCAATGAATTCTCATGAATTCCCTCCAGGGCGCATAACTCAGATGCGGGGAAGACATTTAATTATAAGTGTCAAAACCATGGTATGACCCCACAAGAGGTCATACACTTGTCTAACACATTAGACAAGAATCATGGCCATATCGGCATATATATATATATATATATATATATATATATATATATATATATATATATATATATATATATATATATATATATATATATATATGCAATTAACTACCCAACGATGGCCTACTTAAACATGCATACATGACATCAAACAGATAAACACACACAAATTACAACCTATCATACGTTGGATAACACCAACCTAGAAGGGAAGGGTTAAGCGCGATCTGCGCAACAACAGGTGCATGCCAATAGTTCCAAGCAAGCCCGAGTCAAGTAGGAACTACATCTACTTACTCAGCTCGCGAAAAGAGGGAGGGCGAGAGAGAGGGAAAGCCTCATCCTCTCTTGAAGCGGGTCATAGTTTTGCCCCAACCAGATGGGTGCAACAACTATACCAAACCCTCGAGTACTAAATCAGGAATATTACGCATACACCCCGTTATTAACCCAAGTTTAGACATGCTTGATATGTTCAAATAATAATAAGGTAGTAATTCAAACAATATTACCTAAGTCATGCCATATTCTATACAATACATAGGCAATTATAAGGTAGAATAGGGTTCTACACAATATACGAGCTATACAACCTAGCATGCATGATATCTACATATTTAGGGTGCAAATAAAGCCCCATGGAAGCGCGAAGCACGCCTACGTGCCTCGAGCGCTCCCGGAAGGGTTGGAATCGAACCACTCACCGATACCCGGGTCGTCGCGCATCCCAACCGACGAGGTCTGCAAGTTAAGGGTACCAAAAGGGGTGAGTAAAACCACATATAAACATATAAAAAATCAAATAGGGATGTCTAAGATTGGATATCCACGCATACGGGCTCGAACGCACGCACGCATGCACGCACGCACGCGTGCCCGAGCCCCCCGGACACCCACCCGAGGGTGCCGACCCTCAGCACGCCCAAATCGGCCCCCGGGCAGCACCCGCGCGCAGCCAATGCGCCCCGCGCGCGCATGCCGCGAGCCCCGCGCGCCCGCCGCGCGCAGACGCGCGCCCCGCGAGCAGACAGCGCGCGGACACGCGCCCCCGCGCGCACCCAACCTGCGCGTGCGCACGCGCGCTCCCGCGCGTCCCAGCGCTTCCCAGCGCCCCGCGCGCGCCCGCGTGCGCACTCGCGCTTGCGGACCCGCGCGCCCAGCCCCCAAACTCCCTCTCATGGCCTCCCACATGCACCCAACACACTCACCACCCATGCAAGCCTTCCCAAACACCCAACCATGCATGAAAACCAATTAAAGAAGAGGGAAAACTCACCCAAATGAGAGGGGGAGCGTAGGGGGAGATGTAGGGGCTCGCAAGCGCACCCTTGACCACCTCGACCGCCACCACCGCTACCACCACCTCCATCTTGCTTCCCATGCTTCTTCTTCTTCACTTGGGCATAAACACAAACACATGGGGGGCTGTTTATACAAAGGGGAGGGCAAACATGAGGGGGGAGAAACTAGAGAGAGGGGAAACAAATACAACATGAATACACACTCACCTTCACTTCCTCCTTCACCCATCCTCTTCTTGCTCCAACACCAACCTTTCCTCCACCCCAAACAACAAAAAAAAGGGCTGGACCAGAGTGAAAAAGAGGGGAAAACATGCTAAGGTCGTAACATTTGGGGGTGGTATATATAGGCAAAGTCGGGCTGAAAGACCAAGTCGTCCTCGGACTAAAAACTTTGCGCAGCCTTCACTTAAACGGCCATAACTTCCTCAATACAGCTCCGAATTGCATGATTCCAGTGGCATTGGAAAGCTAAGAAGATTATCTACAGCTTTTATGTTTACACTCAGATCAAATAACCTCTCCAGCTATTCCAAAATCTAGGCTAAACATCTTACAGGGCTGCTGCCTGGATTTCTCAACTTCGGGGTATACATGGAAAAATACCCATAACTTTTAATATACGAATCCAGTTGATCCAATTCCACCTCTATATGGAAGCTATCCCCAAACTTAACATCTCATAATAATATCGGATTTTTACCTCATCATCTTGGATTTTAATAAAATCAAATCCGAATACCAATCTGAAACTGCATAATTTCAAAAACGTTATCGAAATTAAACGAAAATTTTATGGGCAGTACTAAACAGTACCAGGACCCATAATATGCAGTTATATCTTCAATCAGAGTTCTCAAACCCCCGAAGGTAGCTAAAAATCAAAATTTTAGCGACTCCGATCGAAATTAGGACTCTAAATGACACAGGTATAACAGATAAAGAGGAGTAGTTTTGAATATATTAAATATATAAATCACTTTTAATTTATTATGTGATTGAATTTAATTTGGAGATATCATTGATTTTGAAAATTAAGTATAATAAATATGTCTTAATCGTGTCTTTGGAGCTCTTGTCAACAAAACCTTTTAGATTATTATGCAAGGGTTTTTGATGATAGCAAGTGAATATTTATTAATTAAAGCAATATATATTCATTTAGTTCCAAGGGCGGCGCCACGTATAATGTGGTGGGGGTCAATTGATATTTAAAAAAAACCAAAGCCCTATGGTGAGAGCTCAAATCAAAAGACAGGTTCCCAGAGTGTCGTGTGGTGTCCATCAGTCTTTTCAAGTGCACTTTTTGCCAAACTCTCAAGTCAACCCAGTCCACCAGTGACCTCCACCAGCCCACCAATTGATCATGCCCGACTCAGATTTTACATTTAAAACCTCAAATTGTAAAAGTTTATATATTAGTATCTTTCGTCTTCTTTCTTTGATGGTTTATTTTTTTTATTAATGTAAGTTGTTATTTTATTTTAAAAAAAAAATTTATGTTTTTTTTATATAAATATAGGCTAAAAGTACATTTTTTAAAAAAATTATGAATTTTTTTTAAATGACCCCATTTAAAAAAAATCCTGAAGCGGTCGCCACAATCAATACATATGAAATGCAATTCTTTGTTAACTTTTCGGTTCAAAAGATCACTTTTCAATCTAAGAACATTAATCGAACCTTCTTTCAACCGGAGCCCATTTTAATCGAGGAAAAATAAATGAAATATATATTACACTGCTACTTCTATTTATAACTTATTGTGCATCTATCAATTAAAACAAATCAATCTAAGATCTTTCAAAATCAACAATGTCCCATATAAAAAAAAATTCCATATGTTAATTGAGTGTAATGTAGTTGAATTAGATATTCGGTTTTAATATTTTTATATTTGATTTGCAAAAGATCTTGTGTTGGAGAAATAATTAAATTTTGAATTTTCTAAAAAATTTATACACCAAAATAAAATAAAAAGAAATTATTACCATATAATGTAGAGATCCTCCCAAAATCTCGCGTCCCAAATCAATCTTTGATTACATAAAATCTAGATAAATATAATTTCATAATCATTCAATCAGTTAACTTGTCTACGAAAATTTACAACCCATTTTACTTTTATTAATTAATTACAAAAATCTTATTTTTAGGTCCCCAAACTACATTTTATATTATTTCTGATTCCTTCTGTCTAAACACCATTAAATCCAATATTATATTTTATGGTTCCTTCACCGTCTATGCACACTATTAAACTGTCTGTATACATTATTAAAAATCTGAATACAATGATAAAATTGAAAAAAATTATTATAAAAAGAATAACCTCATTGGACCTAAAAATAAATTAAAATGTTATAGTGACTTAGGGGGCGTTTGGTACCTGGATTGGAAAGCGGCGATTAGTCAAAAGCAACTTCTAAACTGGGTTTTCCACAACAGGTTACTGTAAGGGAATTTTGAAAATCATGTTTGGCTAGGATGCATTTTTTCCATTCGAACGGTCTTTTTTGTTTGCATTGAACCCCCATAAAACATGTTAAATGGTGGAAAATACCGAAAATACCCATTCCATGTGAAATTCCCAAACAGTCGACACATATAATATCTCTTCAACCCCCATGAAATCCTAACCCCACTTTTTCTCCCGCATACTTCACGACAACAATGGTGGAAAAATGTTCCTCCAAATGTTGCTGAAAGAAATGGTGAAAACCCAAATCTGGGCCATCCCTTCCACTAGTGACTCCATGACAGGCAACCATAAAAGGTACCCCATTTTCACTTTATTGGTTTGGATTGAGTCCACAAAAAAAACCCTAGATTCACCCCCTCCCCTTCTTCTCCCTCCCATTCATTGAATACAGGAACAAGAAATCAAGAAGCGAAACTCAGTTCTTTTCCATTCCCTTGTTTGACTCCATCAAACTCTGTCTGAAGTTAAAAAAAGGTAAAATAATTATACCCTTTCTATCTATCATGTTCCTCCACTTCCGATGTTACTGCATTGCTTGAAAAAGAAGCTTCTTTTTTTCCTTTTCGTTTTCATGTTCTCATCAACTGTTTGAAGGTTTCTTTGTTGGTTTTTTTTTTGTCTTTTACAATATGAAATAATGTACAAATATGAAATAACGTATGGGCTGAACATTATTTATGAGATCTTGTAATTTTTCTGGGGTATGGTGTAGTTTTGTTCATCATCATGATCTTCATTATGTGATTTTTTGGCTCCATTATGTGGTTTCCTAACTCCATGCATGTTTGTGGCCTCAATTAAATTCCTTAATGTCAACATCTCTGGTGACGAATGTCTGCTTGAGGGCTGTGATATATGGGCTGGACAGTATTGTGAACACTTCATTTTCTATGAGTCGATTATCTGATCACTTCAACTTCATTGGACTCACACACCACCCCCATCTTTGACGCACCAATTTGAAATTATTTGAGATAATACTATGAAATGATCAAAATTTGTAACTCATATGGAGTAATGCACAACCGAGGGGCTGAAATGAAGCTTTCAGTATTTCTAATTATATAATTTTTTTAACTGGTTCTAATCTTCTATGTTCTCATCAAATTTAATTGGTCTATTGAGTTTCCATACACCACCCATGTTTGACTTTGGAATTTCAATAGAATATAAGATTGTTTGAAATGAATCGTTTAAATGATTGCATACAAAAATTTCTGATGTGAAGGCTATATGAAGTTATTTGTCAAGTAGTTTTCGACACTTCATAATAGTTTTAAATGGTATGAGTTTTGATTGTGAGATTATTGGGTTTATTGGGTTTCCATACTCCACCCAATCCCCAACTAAAATTATTTTTATTCATTATGTGTAAAGAATAGTCTTTCTGATATTTATGGGTTGACCAATCTCTCTAACGTCCTTGTTAATTTGATAGTCAATGTGGTAATTATGTTTGTGATAATGACATCTCTAACAAATCACCATGAATAATATATCATAAGTTTACCTTTCAGATCATGCTCGTACTGTAAGTCCTCTCCATAATAAGCTAGCGACTACAAAACACAGCACTTATGCTCCATATAAATTCCATATGATGAAGGTCTCATTTGACAATGGTTCCATAGTCACTTGGGGATCGATATGTATAATGGTTACATGAGAAATTTGAATCCCCTACCAGTAGTGAGATCATGGTTTCTCACACCATCATTAAACAAAGGCCCTCACAGTACTTAAGCTATTTAAGTTATGAATCCTTTAAAGAAGTTTGAAGTGTAGCATGCATATTATAGATTCTCATGATTTACAAAATAATATGTTATGTGGTGTTATAATATTTCTATTTGTGAATCAATGTGAATCAACATCAGAGAATGAATCGAATTAACATGAGGAGTGCATATCCTGTAACATAGCTGTAATCCATCTCAGTAATCTTTCATGGGTCTATACCCTATGTCTGCATTACACAGGGTACAACATGGAACATTCAAACTATATCTCATCTCCATGCCCTTCTACATTCCTCATACATTGCCTTTGTGGTAAGAACGCTGTTTTGAAGCAATTAAAAACTTCAACTAACCCGGGAAGATGGTTTTGGACATGCCTAGATAGGAAGGTATTATATCAATGGTCATTTACAGTAATTTGACGGTTATGAGATTTTAATAATTGTATTTTCTTGATAAACGATTAATGTATCAGAGCCCAAAGAAGAACAATGGTTACAAATACTTTGCTTGGCATGATGAGGTTTCTTCTCCCGTCAAAAGTGTAAGCAGTATAATTTGGATGCTCGATTGTGATATTCAACAAGGAGTCTCTCTGGAGATAAATTCAGTTCGGCCTATGGTGGCTTCACGACTTGAATCAATTGAGGTGAGGATATCAAAGGTTGAAGCGACAAGGGAATGTCTGAAACTCATAAAGCAGATGGAAGAAAAGTTAAGCCTGATGGAGCGACGCATGGACAGTCTCGAGCAGAAGAAGTTCCTCCTGGTCATTGTTATGTTGGTAATGCTTTCTATGGTTGCTGTCATGAAACAGTGAAAACGTTGCACCTAGCAACATATTTTTGTAATGCCTTGAATTTATGCTGTACATATGAGGCATTAGCAGTACATGTAATTTTTTTTTGGTTTGAAAGAAGAGGATAGGCCTTCACCTAAACAGTAATTGTAATTTTGTAATGTAAATAGAGTAATATTTAACTACATTAATATGTATTCCCTTTTCAGATGAACCTAAATATGTGGCATGGTGGATGTATAATATTTTGTTTGTACAGAATGGTTTACAATGACCATACTTTAATTTGTTAAATTCTGATTGTGGCATATACTTTTAGATGTTGTTAATTAATTTCTGCACACGAATAAGTTGTTAATTTGTGAATGTGGGTGTTGTGCCCTGATGTCCAAAGATCCAAGTTAATACCAATACCTTTTATATGTGTTTTTATTTGATCCATGTTTGGATCAAATGAATGTATAAATGTGTTTGGATTTGTGTGATTGAATAAACTCCATCAATAACTGGGGGTGAAACACCTAATTGGTAAGGTGTAGAGATTTATGTGAATTAAACAACTGGGGGGATTGTTTTTCCTGTACAGTCATAGGCTGTTCAAACTTTCACGTGCTGTTCGAACGGTCACTGCCCAAATGCAGTTCACCAAACCACATGGGGAAATAAGTATTTGGTACTCATATCCGTTCGAACGGCACTTGGTCGTTCGAACAGTCTATAGCATTGAAAAGGGTTTTCACCCCCCAACAAACCCCATTTTCACCCAACAAAACACATCTTCGACCGGAGTTCGGAGAAGTTGATCTCGCCAAGTTGTATTCCAAAAAATTTGGCATTCCGCTTGCCTGGGAAAGGAATAGCAAATGGTGTGATCGAGGTTCCAAGTATTGGGTATGTTTTTCATCCTTCAACAAGTTGAATCCAAATTATTTTAGAGATTTAAGTGGTCCTTAACAGCTTGCTTGTATGTGCGTTTGTGTCTTTATTTTGCAGATACTCTCAAATATCATTGGGTTTTTTCATTTGATTCCTCTAACCCTAGATTATCCCCAAACCCTAGATCCAATATAATTCCCCATAACCTGTCATGAACATTTTGAAGGCTTTCATGTGTTTTGTCTTTTTAATGTCAGGTGAGGGTGATAGATCTACCAAATAAAAAAGTATTGCCCATAAAGCTAGCTCTTCTAGGCCTTTCAAAAAATAAAACCAAATGAACAGAAGGTTTTTCTTGATAAAAAGGCTGCAAATCAATATGATATAACCTTCTCCACTTGGCCCATATTTCTTGAACGATAAATAACCATTGATGATTTCAAAGAGGAGCCATATTCTGAAGTATCCTCCATTTTTCACTCTTGTCAATGGTACAAAATAACCCATCTAGGAGGTATATCATATCCTAGATTTGTTCGATGGTTTTATGCCAACATTCATTCCTTAGATAAAACCTCATATTCCTTCACGACATTCATCTGGGGTGTTGACATAACTGTATCCGCTGACACTATTGCCCAAATCCTTAATGTCCCTCGGATTCCCATGGCTGATGATTATTGGGCATATGATGTTTTTAAGCTAAATCTATGTCAGGAGTTCGGTGATATGGCGTGTCAAGCATGGACCATAATTTCCCAATATCAATTGTCACCGAAGTACCATCTCCTTAACACTATCATTGCCCACAACATCGTTCCTATTGGACACAAGAGTGACATTACAGAGGATAAGGCCAAACTACTATACATGATAGGCAAAGGTGTGTCTCTTGACATTGGTAGGATCATTTGGCAAAACATGGCGGCCGCCTCAGCCTCCACTTCGAGTAAGGAGTCTCCCATTTGGTGTTTTGATCACACAACTGATTGAGGAGTATGGCATTGACCCACCGATCGACGAGCTGTAGCACAGGTCCAAGGTACCCATCGATGCAATGACAGTCAAGAGGAGCGGCAGACAACTAAAGAAAAGGGAGGCAGCTGGTGCATCTTCTTCGAGGGCGACAAGAGCCGAGGCACATGAGGAGAATATTCCAATCCAAGGTTTGGAGCATGGACCTGGGGATGAGAAGTACTCTATGCTATGCGCGCGCTTGGATACAATGGAGTTGAACTTCAATAGGCGCTTCGACATGCTCGAAACTGGACTATTTGATCTTCGAGGTGGTGTCAACAAGGTATTGGAGAAGTTGAATTTCACTACAACGAATTGATCTATGCCATCCATGCCTCCGACACCTCCTCCTTTTCCATTCCAATCCAAATTGGAACAACAACAGATGGGATGGGTGGGTGATAGTGAAGAGACTCAACCATAGGAGGTTCACTCAATTGCCATTAATCGGGCCTGCTTTCTATTTGTTGTGAATCAATTGTGCTTAAAAAGGCAAATTATAGGCCTCAAAACAATCATATAATCTCCTTTTTTATTCATGAAGTAGTGTGATGAAGGTACCCTAATCTCTGAGAACTGGGCAATTTTGGTGGTGGCCCTAGACCCGTTCGAATGGATATCACAACCCAAATGAACGCCAGTCGAACGTCCTCCGTTCCCAGAGGCGAAACTCGGGGAAGGGTTGGTCCCGTTCGAACAGGTTCCTAAAGTTGTTTGAACGGGATCCACATCCGTTATATCTTACCCTATTGAGAATGAACGTAGTTCGAACGGGCTTCGTTCCCAGAAGCGAAAGTCAGAGAGGGGTAGGTCCCTTTCAAACAGGCTTGCCAAACCCGTTCAAACGGGATCTATATCCCTCAATTTGTGCATTCTGAGAATGAACCCTGTTTGAACGGCATTCATTCCCAGAAGCGAAACCATGGGCAGGTTAGGTCCCGTTCGAACGGGCTTGCCAAGGTCGTTCGAATGGGATCCATATCCCTCGATCAATTCATTATAGGAACGAACTCCGTTCGAACTTGATTCATTCCCAGAAGCAAAACTATGGGGAGGATAGGTCCCGTTCGAACAGGCTTGCCAAGGTCGTTCGAACGGGACTCGTTCCCATGATTTTTGCTTGTACCGTTTACATTATATTCCTAACGATAACCTACTGTACAGAACCTACTATACAAATAAACAAAGTTCACAAGATTCAAATAGAGCTGATGTTAAACGCCAAAACTTGATAACTCATGACATAAACTTCTAACACCAAGAGGTGTTATTAACATATACAAATTCTTCCAGCATAAGTAATAAAGCCAAATGGGACATGTTCCATAAGTATTAGGGTGAGGGTGGACTCTAAAGTACCTAGGTCCATATCCTTCACATACACACATTGTTTAGAAAACAAAATCTCTCTTGGAGTCCATGCCATAGCACCCTCCTCACCAGCACGCCGATTACACCATTTCCAAAACTCTGATCATGGAACACCTGCAATATTACCAAAAATTTTAACGCATAAGTATATTAGGATGGGCATTCAATAGCTCCAATACTTTTACAACAGTTATTAAATTAGCTCTTCTTCGCCGTCTGTGGTTGAAGATCCAAAGCAATAACTTACCCTCAACGAACCCCATGAACAAGATCAATTGCATCTTGAATTGAATCGCGTAATCTACTCATTTCCCCATCATCAATTGTTTGTACTGGTGGATTGTTAGTAGAATTGCCGCTCTCATTTCCCACATCTACACACTCTTCAAGAAATTCTAATATCAACGCATCTTCCATCCTCTGTTCAATAATGAAATTATGGATCACCATTGACGCTATCACAATTTTGACTTGGGTGTTGTAGGGATAGTTCGACATCTGATCTAAAATAGGTCATCTCTTCTTCAGCATGCCAAATGATCTCTCTATGATGTTCCTCAAGGAAGAATGTAGGCTATTAAAATGTTCCTCCCTACCATTGGGAGCACTACGCTGGAAATCCAACAAATGATATCTTGTATTACGATATGGGACTAGGAAGCCAATGCGATTTGGACATCCAGCATCGACCACGTAGTATTTATCTACAACTCTAATATGAGGCAGTCAGAAAGCAAACTAGCATATGAAAATTCATATGGATTATAATTAGTGTTTCAGATTGCTTACCCTGAGGAGCATGTGGAAAATTATGTTTCGGGTTGTAAACTGCATGAGCCAATACTTTCGCATCGTGTGTTGTGCCCGCCCAACCGGCAGAAACATATGTGAAGCGCGTGTGAAAGTCACATACAGCCATGCCATTTTGGGTGGTTGTTTTTGATCTACCGCTCCTGAAGGCCAGCTGTCGTTCAACATGCACACATGCATGAACATGTGTTCCATCAATGGCTCCAACACAGTCTTTGAAGAAGGGATAGTACTTCCCACCACCATACTCTCTAATATGGTCAGGAACTATAGTGAATGAGTCTCTTGGCCTGATCATCTCTGGAGCCGATGCACATATAGCATTCAATATCTTGTTGAAATAGCGACTAATAGTCTCACCGGAATGTTTCAGTGTGTGTTGCACAACTCTATTCCTGTCATTATGTCCTATGGTTTGTAAAAAGATTCTCATTTGCTCTTCCACTGAGACAGAGCGGGAACTTTGGCTAATCCTTTCTCTCTAAACAAGTTGCACAATTTAACAAAAACTGTAGGCATCAAACGACACATGTCATAGCATAAACGCCAATGCCCATGCATCAGAGCATGCACTAATTGGTTCTCGGTATATGTGAGATCATGGATTGGTTGTTTATTCAGATATGTTGCTCGGTAATATTTCACTTGTGCGAGAAGCAAACATATTACTATGTCAATCTCGAGCTCGTCATCTTCAGAGTCGGACATTCTATTTATGTATAGGATATGTATGAGTCATCTATAAATTGACAAATTAATTGAGAGAATTGAATAGAACTTACGTCCCCTCTGATGAAGTAGCTGAGGTACTTGAGCCATATGAAGATTCCATGTTTCTATTTATGTCAAAACTTCTGATAGAAAATAACAAATTCACTATATAATAGCAACATTGGAGAAGATCACATAATGCCATTTATGAAATATTTTTTAGAGCATATTATAGAATCACATAAAGATTCAACCAAAACACCTGAACATCTCCATTTATATATATGCTCCATAATGAGTGTACCAAAATTACATAGCCTGATGATCATCATAGGACCATACAAATACATTATACACACTTGTGACTAAAAAAACAAAAAAACAATCACCAAAGTATCAAGACTACGCATACATTAGAGCTAACCACGGGTTAAGTTATATATTGCCATAATCACTTATAATAACCTAACTCTGACGGGAGAGTTGGTACTCATGCGGAATCCAACGGGCCCGGACCTCATCAGTGTCTATGGAACAAAAAGTTTGAAGGTTCACAGGTACGCGTAATGCCCCAATTGCAAACATGTATTCTTCAGATGAACGGGACAACCCTTCAGTGTTCACCAAAACTTGCAAGGCATGCGCAACAGATGGGACATCGGGGCTAGACTTCTTTCTGGTCCTCTTCTCAAGTAAATTGTAGATATGATCTATTGAGTTCTCTAGGACTTGTCCTGTAGTACCTCTAGGTCTTTTACCTCCACTAGAAGAACGTGGTGTTGTCGTTGCTCTAAGAGGACTGGTCGCCTCAGAACCTACATTTTTATCGGAAGGTTGAGTATTTGGTGTTTCATTTGGTAAATTTCTGTTTGTGGATCTATCTCTTCAACATAAGCCTTATTTTCTTCGGTGGGTGTGACTGACTTTTGGTTCATCAATGGCCACTTAACTGATGCAGGGATTTTATTGTGGTCACCCACAGCAGCACTATAGTAAAAAAGTACGTCCAATTCTTCCTCATGTGTCAAAGGGTAGTGTGCAAACTTATCTCCACCGGTATGTCTCTATATTAATTACATGCTAATTGTTAGATATACTATGATTAAAATGAAAGTTTTGAAGTTATCATATCAATTAGTACCTGTGTGAACTGGGCCCACCATTCATTAGGCATTTTATAGGTCTTTTTTTGTTCATCCCATCCTAAACCAGTTTGCTCTTGTAAAGTCTTCCAAATCTGCCAATCTTTTCTGGAAGTGTCTCAATGATTTTTCAGCTAGTCTTTTTCATACAAGACTCCACATCTCTCATGAAATTTCCTACTTAAGTTCATGTAACCAACTTTATTTAAAGTTTGGCCTGGCTTATTGTTAGCTTGCAATTCCTCTAAACATATACACATGAAAATACCATGTTTGTGACTATCCCACACAACCTTCTTCCGATATGGGTCCGATGTTCTTTTTCCCTTCGTCTTGACTGTTAATCTCTGCATAGTCGATGTAAAACTCAGGGGATTGTTTTTTTCTTGGTTATTCATCTACGCTAAAAACAAAGAATAATAATGGGATTGTCTGATTGACTGATCTTCAGGTGTAAGGGCATCCATGAAGGGTTGAACTAGAAAAAAAGTGGCAGTCATTAAGCTCCCTATGACTCTATACTCCTTGTTCAACAAACACAATGCAGATCTGTCATTCAACTTCATGTTTAACAGTATTTACTATAAATGGTTAAATGAAGGAGTTGGTTACGAACAAATTTACTTGAACAATAAAGAATGACGGAAAACCCAAATTAGTTTTTGGTCAATAATAGATTCATGAGGCATTATAAATTCTAGAAACCAAATATCAGATTAGTTAACTATGTATAAATATGAGATGAGGAGTTCTATAGCCTTAATGTATACCCCTGTCCCCTTACTTTTTATAAATTTCTGAAGTAATTAAACAACACTACAAGTAGTTTTTCACATTCCAGATGACATATCATTGCAATGTTGCATGTTATAGATTTCATGATGTCCAAACTTCTTAACTCAAATTTTTTCACCTTTTACACAGCACCATTGTGAGATTTCAAAATCATGCAACAAGAATGTATGAATGGGGTGAAAATGGGTTCCCAAATATGTCCTCTTCACCAAATAGAATATTAACATGATAGTATATTGATGTGTATAAAATCTCTAGAGACGAACCTAAATAAACTTGATAATAACATGACATTATCATTTAAAGAATCCATGGGAGGACCGAATTGTATGAACATGAAGAAAAGCCCCAAACCCTAAAGAATGTATACAGAACCCTAAAGAATTAAAAAAAAGTTTCAAGCATCATGAAATAAGAACCTAAAGCAATATATGAGGGGTTCGACTGATATCCCGCTCGATTACACTCTCACGTCAGAAAATCTGAGAGAGATATTAGAAAATCATGTTGAAGATATATGTTTCCAAAGTTGGAGTTGTGAAAAAGGAAATGAAATGGACTTGATCATTGGCTTCAGATTTTCTAGGGATCCATCAGTGTGAGAGGGACGATCGACCGAAGATGAGGCGCCTCTTTAGGAGAGAGAGTGGTCAAGGGTTTCAATATGGGGTATTTATATGGTGGTAATTATGATGTAAAGGCAAGGGTAAAATTGACATTTCACTTTGTTTTAATTGGGTTTACCGTCATGCGTTTTTGGGAAGCTCCTTCACCTAGCTTTTCGGATCCCAATTTTTTTGTTCAAATTTACACATAATCGTAGCTGATTTGTGATGTTTGGTTGACGGTTAAAACCCGTTTGATTCCGCTAATCACAAACACGCCCTAATCGTTGTACCAAACGCCCCCTTAAACTTAAGATAGGAATGTTCTGAAATTAATTTCCAAAAAAAAAACCAAAACCAAAAAAAGAAAGATTCAAAAGAAGAAACACGTACGCCCGTAAATCTCTCTAACGACCCCCACTCCTTTCCAAAGGTCTCTCTCTCTCTCCCACAACCCCCCTTCAGAAAAGCCGGGCGTATCACAAACCGACCCCCTCCCAACCCCGCCGGACTCGCCCTTTTTTTCTTCTCTCATTAAAAAAGGGTAACAAAAATCAAAACCATGCTCACCCACCCCCACCACCACCCCTCACACAGACCCTCATCTTCATCATCTTCAATAACAACCTCTTCCACAACAACCACCAACCAAGCATGCGCGGCTTGCAAGTATCAAAGGCGCAAGTGCAACCCCGACTGCCCTCTCGCCCCCTTCTTCCCCGCCGACCGCCAGCGCCAGTTCATGAACGCGCACCGCCTCTTCGGCGTGAGCAACATTTTGAAGATCATAAGGGATCTCGAACCCAACCTCAAATGCGAGGCCATGCGATCCATCATATTTCAATCGGACGCTCGGGCGAATGATCCTGTTTACGGGTGCGTCGGCATCATCAAGAATCTGGAGCTCTTGATCGCGAAGGAATCGGCGGAGTTGAGTTCTGTGTACCAGCAAGTCATGGCATTTCGTGTCGCGAAACAGATGGCTGTTGTTGGGAACGAGTATTCGACGGATTTAGCACCCACCAATATTGGTTATGATCAGTGGATCTCCGTTTTGAATAATGATGCGCAGTTGTCTGTTGAGACGGCTGGACCGGCGGTGGTGGCGGAGGCTGTGTTGTTTCCTCATCAGCAGCAGCAGCAGCAGCAGCAGCAACAGTTGGGAATAGCAATGTTGATGGGTGGTGTTGGTGGTGGTGGTGGTGTTCAGGATGTGAAGCCATATGATCAGAAAGATCGGTGAGTTCATCTTTCTTTTCTTTTTGGTTTTTTGCATATTTTTCAATTAACTTTCATATTTTTATTATAATGATTTTATTGTTGTATCTTAGTGCTATTTTTTTTTCAATCTAATGGAGTTTGTGTAGAAATTTTCTGTTAATTTTGATGCATGCTTTTTAATTCATAATCCTTTTTTTTAAATTGGTTTTTGCATATTTTTTCTAGTTAACTTTGAATTTTTATAATATATTCTATGTATAATATATATATATATATATATATATATATATATATATATATATATATAGATTTCCGATAATATGCGGTCGGTGCGGTCGTGCGGATCCGACGTGCGTCGTCCGATCGCGGGTCCATCGCATCCAACGGTCGACGTGAATCGCACCCGACCGTCCGATGCGATGGACCCGTGAATCGCGACCGCACGACCGCACGACCGTATAATATCACGACTATATATATATATATATATATATATATATATATATATATATATATATATATATATATATATATTAGGTGCGGTCGGTGCGGCCGCGATCACGGGTCCATCGCATTAGACGGTCGGGTACGATTCACGTCGACCGTTGGATGCGATGGACCCGCGATCGGATGGCCCACGATCGCGACCGCACGACCGCACCTAATCGTTTCTGTATATATATATAGTGATTAGGTGCGGTCGTGCGGCGTCGATCACGGACCGTCGATCACGGGTCTATCGCATCAGACGGTCGGGGGCGATTCACATCGGCCGTTGGATGCGATGGACCCGCGATCGGACGACGCACGTCGGATCCACACGACCGCACCGACCGCACGCTATCAATATATATATTTCTTAATTGTGTTATATATATATATTTTCATCTAATGGATTTGTGTATAGATTTTTTCTGTTTAATTTGATGCATAATGTTAAATTTCTTAATTGTGTTATAGTTTTTTTTTTTTGTGGATTCAAAATTTTTGGAATTTATTTTTGTGTTTTATTATAAAGAAAAGAAAATTTTTCTTTTTGTGGAGATTGATTGTTTTTGTTTTATGTTTTAAAAATATTCCGATTTGCTTTTGTGTTTTTGGATTTTTTTTAAATTCATATTGATTGATTCAATATCAATATATATTAAATAATTTATTTATTTGTCTGCTGATGGGATATTAAAAATAGAGGTTGGTCTGATATGTATTATAAATTTTTTTCAAAATCTAATAATAAGCAAATTAATTATAATAAGAATCCAATATGGTATTAAACATAACCAACATTAAATTTAAGCATATGCGAAAATTTTGATTTTTTTTATCTTATTCTATTTTTTCATTTAATTGATTTTGTGTAGAGATTTTCTTTATAGTTTGATTTGATGCATAATATTAAATTACATGATTCTTTTATTTATTTTTTATTTTATGTTTTTTCCTTTGTATATCTAAAATTTTTGGAATTTCCGTCAGTGTTGTTTTATATGTTGTGGAACATTTTTTTTTGTGGAAACTAATTGTTTTTTTTCTTGTTTTATGTTTTTCAAATATGTTTATTCTGTTTTTTCTTCTTTTATTTTGGGTTTTTTTTAATGCGTATTGATTCTATATATATTATATTATATTATTAATTTATTTGTATGCTGGTTGGATTTTAAAAATAATTTGGATTTGAATAGTATTTTTTTTTTTTTATCATTTTGACCTTTTCAAGCTATTTAGATTTTGACTGTTTTTTAAATTCAATCTACTACTTGTAAGACGATATTATATATGTTATTGTGGCTGTTTTGTTTAACCCTTTATATGTGGGATTTTAAAAAAAAAATTTAAACTTTTTAATTTAAGGTTTTGCAAACTTCCTTCCAACAATATGATGATATGTAAAAATATTAACTAATGATTGATTGCAACAAAATATTAAAAAACCAGTTTTTTAATATCTAAATAAGATGTTTCTTCAAGTTTATGAACCCTGACACCAGAAAATGGGTTTTCGTTAATCCTTTTTAATAATATTTCATACTTATTCCATCAATCAATTATCTACTTCTTCAGTTTTATAGTACTATATTTCGCAATAATATTTATTTTTTCTGGCATTTTCTTTTTTTAAGAATCCTATCACGGAATCGAAAATGCATAATCTCTTTCAAACACTGCCTTTCACTGTTTTACATTAATTCCAATTTTTCAAAATTTTCAGAAGAAACAGTTGTATCCAATTTTGTAATTGATAGTTAGCTAATTGCTGTTCTTTAATATGATCTGTAAAATCAGTTCTTTACAGAGACAATCTAATACCGAAATTTTTATTATGGAATAGAAAGCATTTATTTTGCAAACCTCTTCTCCATGTTCAATGTAAAATAGCTTTATTATAATAATTATTATTATAATCAGAATTCTCCTATAAACTGTATTTGGAACTTTCATTTTATGGTGTGTAATGCATGGAATCCAGGCCATTACAACAAACACTTCAATTGTTTATTTTCTATACTATTACATATAATATGCTTTTAAATTAATAATTAGGTATAACATTATATTTTTCGAAACTTTGAACTATCTTACATTTTGTTTAAAATTTACAAAAGCTACATTGTATGTGTTTTTTTTTTATGTATTTTATAAAAAAAAATCTCACTCCCAGATGTATCAACCTCAAGGAGTGGAATGCCACAGGCTTTCAAAGATTTGAAGAGTACTAAAACAATTTATCATTAACCATCAACACTCTTCAAATCTCTTGATATGGTTTTGAACGAATCTAATACAACTGTTATCTTGATATGCAGCCCCAAAATGGAGTTGAGAGAGGAAAACTTAATCAACCAAGATCAAGAGCATGACCTGAAAGGTGCGGCATCGTTGTTTACGCTCACTAACTTCAATTCTTCAAGTACATAAGGTTTGGATGTTCAAGTTTTGTGCCCAAACTTCCATGGTCATTACAATGTATGTCGCGGAGTATTGACACAGAACATCACTTCTCATCTTTGTAGTTTGAAAGAAAACAATGTGGAATCATCTGAACTAACAAGGGATAAACCAGCTTCATTTCGATACTTATTTTAGTTGTTGGATGTTTGCTTTTTTTTGTTTTGTTTTTTTTTTTCTCTGATCCCTGGTTCACAGAGGATTGGCATAAATGAATTGATTTTAATAATTAGGCAATTTGAGTTTTAAATTAGCACCTAATCGATGTTTTATTTTCGCTAAGACACAATTATATGTTTTTTTTTTGGGGGTGATTTACCAGTGTTGAAAGAAATTTGATCACCATGACTTGCTTAAGATTGTGCTTGGTAAGTTTCAAATAAGTTTGTATTTAAATGCATATGTTCAATGCTAAAATTTTTTAAGATAATAATGTTTGTTTCTAAATTCTACTTTGTAAAAGCTTGTATAAAATTATTTTTTTCAAAGCTAGTGAATATAAAAACAACAATAATGATTCCCAGGCCCCAATATGAGGTGGCATCAAGACATTACCCATTATACCTTTTTTTTATTATTTCCTTATAAAGTGATTTTTCAGTTACTATTTACCGATTTTTTTGTGATTTGTTCTTTATTAAATCTTTAAAAATTCCCCTCACTCAAATTTTATAAAAAAAAATTCAGATTAAACAAATCAATAAATTCCATTTTAAGTCCTCATCGACTTCACGTCAATCAAAACAAAAAAAAAACCCTTCCTTTTCGCGATTGCACCGGAACTCCGAAATGTCGAATCTCCCGCCGGCGATGGATGCTCCAACAAGCGGGGTCCCCGACAGACGGACTCGCTCCCCCTCCCCGGCCTTCCAACGAAGTGGCACAACTGTCCGAGCGTCCGATTGGGCGAAATCGGCGGCCTCTTCCGCCGTCGCCGCCGTCATACCCTCCAAGTGAGGTCAGGTATCGTTTTGTTGTATTTACATTGTGGAAATTGTATATTGATCAATATTGTTACATTTACATTTATAAATGTAATAGTTAATGAATATTGCAGTTTGATTCGAAAGAGACACATTTAAGCAATACACAGTTTTTGTTATTTTGTTACATTTGAAATGTAATAGTCTTGTAAATGTGTGTATTGTTTTTGTATTTACATTTGAAATGTAACAGTCTTGAAATGATATAATGTTATTTATGCAACATGTTACATTCTGTTACATTCGTAAATGTATATTATTGTTGCAATCGTAAATGTAACATTCAATCGCATACACATAATGATTTGTATTTGTTACATTTATGCAACATTGTTACATTCTATAACAGTTATAATCATATAAAAAAAACTAGAATATTTTTTTGTGTTATTTAGGTAATTTTGGTGTAATTTAGATCAGTTTTGGTGTAATTTTGATGAAAAACAATTTAGGTGATTTTTGTGTAAGTTAGGTAAGTTTTGGTATAAAATTCATAAGAATTTTAAAAATTCAAAATTTGAAATAGGCAAATTTTAGAGAGATATTTTTTAAAATAGGCAAATTTTAAATTAGACAAATTCAAATTAATGTGAAATATTAATAAGAAAAAAAGGGGATTTGGGTGAATTGGATTTATTTTTAATGAAGGGCATATCTGTATTTTACCATTTTACCCATTTTTAAAAGTCAACAAGCCAACCAATAAGGTGATGACACTTCATGGGCCAACCAATAAGGTGATGACACCTCATGGAGCCTGTAAATGAGGCCTATGAGTTGGGGCCTCGATATCACCACTCTAAAAACAAATATGGATTCAATTTTGTCAAAATACTCCTTAAAAACTTGTGTGCAAAAATACCCTTGAAATCTTTTTAAGTGAGTGTATTTCTGACTACCTGCCTCCCCAAACCACTCTCAAACCCTAACAAAACCGAACTGTGATTCCTAGCAAACCCTCCTCTACACATCCTAGCAATCCCTAGGAACAACTTTCTTGTGGGAACAACCTTAATTGATTCCTCCACTCTTTTGAACCTCATGACTGAAATCTAAACTCATTATCGAATCATATGATCTCATTCTTTATGAGGGCTGGTAAATGATGCTCGTTGACATGCAATGGCCTACAATAGGGGTTCAATTGGCTTGATGTGCCACTAAAATCACGTGCATGGACTCATCCTCATCCTTTCCCCCCTCCAAAAGTACTATGATGGTGACACCCACTGTTCGGAAATGCGTCCCGTGCGGCCGCATATGCAGCCGCACGGGCGGTTCGGTCCCTCGACCGAACTGCCTCGGACACCAGTCGGTCATATGCGGGTTCGGCCTGCATATGCGTCCCGCACACCGTTTAGGCGCCCGCTTAAGCGGGCGCACGGAATAGCATATGTTAAACGGGTCATTAAAATATAATATCTTAGAGACTTTTAACATTTTCTTTATATATATATCTTTAATGTTTATCTTGATATATTTAAAAAGTATATGTTTTATTAATAAAATTATAGAACCGCATATACTCCCGCATACCGTATATACTCTGTGCGGTATCCCAATCGCACGTAAATCGTATCCCGCATATCAAAACACTGGTGACACCCATCTACCCTTTCCACAAACTCTACCACAATGTTCGTATCTAAGTACTGCACCAAATGCATCAATGTCATGATCAATATTTCCCTGGTCCATCTCCTCTATTCAGATAATGTAAATTTGTAATCATCAATAGCACTATTCTTTTTATAATTTAACTTACACAAAATAATAAAACAATTTAATGTTCATGTGCTAATTTATAATTAAACCATGTAAATTTATATGTATCCGTGTTTTGTTTTTTTTTTGACCTTATTCACACATTCAAAATATCTTCCACATGCATGCATGTGCTTTTGGGCTTAACTTGTAGATGGCATTTTTCCTGGTTAACAAGATGCTATACTCGTAAGCTTGGAAAGTTGGGTTTATAAAGTTCTATTAAAGATTTATTTATGTCAATGCATCTTTCTGTCAATTATTGGGGAACCCTTTTTTTATGTGAAGGGCATGGGATGGTCTCCAGCCTTCTAGGTACAAGTCTTGCTCTGCATCCTTTTGATACTCGTAATATTTCTCAACATTACCCGTTCATTATCACTATATACATCATTTGATTCTGACACCCTAAAAATGTATCATCCAACATTCCATGCATATAATCATATCCAACATCCAACATCTCACACGTGAAAAACAAAATTTTCTTTGAGTACTAACTTTTTCAAAAATTAAATTTAAAAATTATCCATTCCCATGAAATATTCATCTCTCCGTCTTAGAAGTTACATCCAACTTTTATCTATTTTTATTCACAGGCATCTCTTTATATAACAAGAAAAATATTTATTGAAATTAGTCTTCAGTTTGAGGACTAGATGTTTTGCATGATCAATGGATGTCGCCCACTAAAAATCCTTGATGCAACAAATGATCTAAAATTGTCTCTTTGTCCGCCTATCGTTAGGGGTGGTAAATGAGCCAAACGAGCCGAGCTTTGACATATTCAAGCTCGGCTCGTTTATAAACGAGTCGAGTCAAGCCGAGCTCACGAGCTTCAACGAGGCTAACATTCTTCTTCATTTCAGAGTTTTTAGAGGTTGAAAACAAAATTTTAGCCTAAATTAGCCAAGTTCATGAGCCTAATTAGCATAATTTTATATTGATTTAATGTTCTAATTTTACAAAGGAGTTGAGTTAAGTTTCAACTAAGTTTTTTATAATACAAACAAGTCGAGTTTGAAAATAAAATGAAGCTCGATCTATGTCTCGATCCTAACTGAGCTTTAAAAATTGTTCAAACTCGCTCATTTGTCCAATTGAACGAGTTTGAACGGGCTTAAACCAAGTCGAGCCCGAGCGGCTTGGATCGTTTACCAGCCTACCATATCCTATGAGAGCATCTCGCAAACAATTAATCTTTCTTTTGAGTACTAATTTTTTCAAAAGTAAAATTTTAAAATTTATTCATTCTTATGAAATATTTATCGCCCATCTTAGAAGTTGTATCTAAATTTTATCCCTTTTTATTCATGGGTGTCTGATGTAGGACAGATCATGCAGATGGGATCACCAAAAGAGGTCCACCAAATAAATTACAAATCAATGGTCACGATCTCGGAATCCCACGAAATTTTACATGGTGAAATATATGGAGGAGATCTTCTAGATTAGTTGTTAAACAACTAACAATACTTATTGTTTTAAAATTTATTTATTTAGGCCTTAAAATTAGAGCTTTTACTATTTTTAGTAAGTTTTAGATTTGTGATATCTCGATCATAACATATCAGAATTGATTTCTATCAATTCCTATGATCATTTAGGATCTCATAGAATCCGAAAAATTATTTTTTAAATTTTACTATTTTTAGTAATTTTTTTAATTTTATGTTATTAATATAAATAGCAAATTTGTAATCTAGGATTTTCAGCTTTTATCAATAATATTTCAAATTTCCAGTGTTTTTGGGGTTCTTCCTTGTGGATTCAAGGTGCTTATGAGATCTCAATGCTGGTTGGGTCATTTTATCCATTTTTCACTGCGTTAGGTGGTATTAGAGCGAGAATTCGCCTGACTTCGATGACACATAGCTGTGCGGGAAACAACCATCCCATTGACGGTGATCGTGGGGTGTAGGAGCTTTTTCAGCTGTTACGGGAGGACCAACAACCACTTCGGAAGGAGTTTCGTCAACAAACGCGACATGCTCTTCGTGAGATGAAAGCTGGCATGAATCTCAACACCGACAACAGACGACCTAAGTGTAAAAGGATGCGCACCGAGTGATTCACCCGAGGATAACTTGTTGCTTATAATGGTGTTCTACGACATTCTGATTATCTACCCGATTATGAGGATGACTCGAATGATAAAAGTGGTGAACTGTACGACTATCAGCCAAGAAGGCAGCACACATACTACAACAATTAATTTTCAAAGGTGGACATCTCATATTTCAACGATAATTTGCCAATCGATGAGTTCCTTGATTGGATCTTAGAGATTGATAATTTTTTTGAGATAATGGAGGTGCGTAAAAGGAAATGGTCAGATTGATGGCGCTTCGACTCACGAGCGGTGCCGCTAATTGGTGGGACCACCTTCAAAGGACCAGGCAACGACAAGGAAGATTACATATTCGAACATGGAGGTGGATGAGACAGCTTCTCATGGATCAGTTCCTTCCTTTAGATTATGAACAATATTTGCTCCAGTTGTACCATAATTGTCGCCATGGTAATCGTTCCGTATTCGACTATACCGCTGAATTTTTAAAATTTTCAGGTCAGTATAATCTTACAGAAGCTATGCGGCGACAAGTGACCCATTACCTTAATGGGTTGAGATCTTCAGTTCGACATCGTATTGCTTCACGAGAGATTTACAACTTGACAAAAGTAATCTCTGCGGCCATAAGAGTTGAACCACAACTGAAGAGATCAAAGGTGCACGTGTTGTCCAAAGGCTCTTCCATGATCAACCCGCTAGATGTTGCATTAAGTAAAGATATGGTTGATGGATCGATGGAGAAGACCGAAGAAAGTCCACTAGAAAATCAGGAGAATCTAATGACCGACCCCCATGATCAACCTCAAGTTGAATCAGAAATTGATGAGGACAAGGAAAATAAAGAAGTGGAGGATGTTGTACTCTCCATTGAATCTGAAGAGATTATTGCAGGAGAACAAGAGAAATCATTATCTTATTCCTTAGTGATAATACCAGAGATAGAAAAGCCCCCGCAAATGTTCGTGTTGCAGACCGCAGGCAACATCAACAAGATCGTTCGACAAAGGTAATGATGGGGATATTGTGACTACTACAACGGTAAAGAAGTTTGGGCTACAAATCGAGGTGCATCCAAATTTTTTCATGATTGATTTCATTAAGAAGGAATTTGAAGTCAAGAAAATGTCTCTTCTCTTGTCAAGGATGAAATACAAGGAAAAATTAATTGAAGAGCAGAAGAACTCGAGGATGAGTTTATTTGAAGAAGAGGAGTCTGATGTAGGACAGATCATACAGATGGGATAACCAAAAGAGGTCCACCGAATAAATTACAAATCAATGGTCACGATCTCAGAATCTCACGAAATTTTACATGGTGAAATATATGGAGGAGATCTTCTGGATTAGTTGATATACAGCTAACAATACTTATTTTTCAAAAATTTATTTAATTAGGCCTTAAAATTAGAGATTTTACTATTTTTAGAAAAGTTTAGATTTGTGATATCTCAATTATAACAGATTGGAATTAATTTCTATCAATTCATATGATCATTTAGGATCTCATAGAATCTGAAAAATTAGTTTTTAAATTTTACTATTTTTAGTAATTTTTTAATTTTATGTTATTAGTATAAATAGCAAACTTGTTTGGGGCTTTCAGTTTTTATCAATAATATTTCGAATTTCCTCTGTTTTGGGGCTTCTTCCTTATGGATTCAAGGTACTTATGAGATCTCAACGTTGGTTGGGTCTTTTTATCCGTTTTTCGCTGCGTTAGTGTCTCTTTATATAACAAGAAAAATATTTATTAAAATTATTTTCCACAATTATATATATGAAGTATGATATATGATCAAGCATGAGAAAAATAAAATGACAGAAAATACAACGAACTAAATTCATCTTACCTATCCCACGTTTAGATGAAGATTAATTAGTATAATCATATACAAGTAAATGCCGATCATTTCGTGGGACCGGGGCAAACATGCGGAGGTAGCCTTTCTAGCTTGACCATAAGGTCAGCTATGAGGGGTCCCTCCGATATTCAAAAAAAAGAAGTAATATCGACCAGTGAATCTAGTATAAAAATTTAATTGGAAGGACAATCAGATGCATTTGAAAATCTCAAATCCTTGATGGGGAGTTATAGCCATCTCATGAGTTATTCTACCAACCCCATTTATTTAAAGATATCTTATGTGTTTAAGTTGGTTCGACATGAATCATGTCGATCGAAAATCAGAAATATAACCTTAGTTACATTCTGGTTCTAGTTTGACATAGATGATGTCTTCTATGTTTAAAGAGATTCGATATAGATCATGTTGATCGGGAACTAGAAACCTTAGTATGTTTTCATCCGACATAGACGATGTCTTTTGTGTTTTCGACATGGATCATATCAAACTAGGACCAAAAGATTGTGCTTTTTTCTGAAATGCTATCGACGTAGTTATTGTCAACAAATTGAAATCAGGTCGATCGACTCTTAAATAGATGACCCAGACTTATTTTATGATATAATGTTAAAACCTTTGATGTAATCAAGTCTGATTGAATTGTAATGTTTGTGATCCAATCGCCAACATGTTTATCTCATGAATCTAGAAAATAAAAGAGAGATATACATTGTTGATATATTATAACTAGTGACCATAAACAATTTTGCTTGACTTTGTTCATGATCAATGATTCATCCAACACATTCTAGCCCTCCAATATTTTTGTCGGTTGGTGAAACTGCAAAAAACAATCACCCTACACCTAAATGAATATTGATTATCATATACATAACGTATTAAAGTAGAGCAAATTTTTTTATTACATTATACGTACAAATGTATTCCATACATGATACACGATGTGATGTCAATAATTAATCAAAATTTCATTTGTTTTTGGTCCACTGAGTTCATGATTGACATGATCCATGTCGAACCATATTAAACACAGAAGACCTCATCTATGTCGAACTGAAAATAAAGTTTCTGGTTCCCGATCAATATGATCTATGTCGAACTATCTTAAACAAAAAAACATCGTTTATGTCGAACTCGTGGGGTGGGTTAGATACATTTTTTAAAAATGAACGAAGTTAGTAGAATAACTCATGGGGTGGCTATAATCATCCCCATCCGTGATATTCTCAATTCTTATTTCTATTAATCAAACTACATAGTCTATGAATCGAACTATACAGTCAATTATTGGATACAGATACCACTCTCCTATTGGATACTGACATTACTGTCCAAACCTAGGTCTGACTAACAAATATATATATATATATATATATATATATATATATATATATATATATATGCTCGCGATTAGGTGCGGCGAACGGCAGGTGCGGCCGCGACGTGGGCCGTCCGATCGCTGGTCCATCGCATCCAACGGTCGACGTGAATCGCATCCGACCGTCCGATGCGATGGACCCGTGATCGACGGCCCGTAATTGCTGTCGCACCTGCCGTTCGCCGCACCTAATCGATTCCATATATATATATATATATATATATATATATATATAAGGGAAAAATTAGTGTAACTCCCTATTATCTACCTGATATCCATATAACACCCTATTTTAGATTTTATTGAAATCCAAATAACTCCCCCCCCCCCCAAAAAAAAACCCTTGCTTAATGGAAAATGTTAGACTCAGTCATTTTTACCGATCAAAACTTAGACCACATATGTTTTCATTTCTTAAAAAATAATAAAAATCATCTAATAAAGTATATGATTTAATAAAAAGTGTATATCACTTCGTTTTGAGTGGAATTAACCCATTTTTAGTAAGTGTATGAAAAGTTTAACAAAGTATATACATCGTCCAACGAGGTATATGCTTCATTGGATTTCTAATGATGTATATAAGACTATATTTTAGACTATAAAAAAAAGAGTGTAAGAGCGCCCTAACCTAATTCCAAACAAATCCCTGAATTTAAATAACCTTGATAGAATTGAAATATTGTAAGACTATTCCATTATGTTAACCCAACTTATTTCAAAGAGTGTTATTACACTCAGTTTTTTTCTCAGTCCAAAACACAGTCCTATATATCACGTTAGAAATCTAATTAAGCATATACCTCATTAGATGTTGTATATACCACATTAAATATTTTCTTATATTTATTAAAAATGGATTCATTCAATTCAAAATGGAGCGAAATGCACTTTTTATCAAAATATATATCTCAATAGATGATGTTTACTATTTTTAAAAAATGAAAACATGTGAGGTCTGAGTTTTGATCGGTGAATGTGACCGAGTGTAACATTTTCCTATTTCAAATATACACAAATAACTCCTGGCAAATTGGAAAAAAAAATTCAAATCCACCCCCAGACCCCATTGATGATTTATGCCCTTGCTATATAGAAAACCTCATCTTCTTCATCACCATTGTTATGCCACCCTCTCAACCATTGTCCACCTCTCGCCCATTTCCATTGTTTATAAATGCCCATTGGAATCATTGTCTTCCTTGTATCAAATCTACACTGTGCTCATTGCATTCCCAAATTCACATCGATGTATGAAATGATGAGGCCATTTGATATTACGTATTTGTTATTTTTGATGAAATGCATGAACCAGTCTTGCTTTAGTGCCTTTTTGTACATGATTATAGTACATGTTTTCTAATTGCATTAATTTTGTTTGCAAATTCATTTTAGTTATCCAGCGCGTATAACATGCATCTTAATTAGGCCATGTCATGCATATGTTCAACCACGTGAGTGTCAATGCAAGAAGGATGAGTGTGATACCAACTGTGGCGGCCCGTGTCCCAAAACACCGACACGAGCGCGTTACGTGCCTAAAAACCCACCATAATTTTTTTTTTTTTTTGAAAAACAAAACATCGAAATGTCCACCCTATATAATCACATATGATAACAACCATGGGATAACAGATAATCAACAAGGTATGTATAATCACCTATATCACAACACACCCAGAAAATTTTAAGCAGTCAACAGAGCATCTAACACACCTCATATACAGTCATCCATATGTACAGAGTATTTAACATAGGCATGGTTCGCTAGACCAGCCTCTACCAAAATAATCAAATCCAAAACATCAAACTATACACATTTATATATATACCTATCACCAGTTGGACGTGGCACCAAAAGAAGACTAAGCCAACGTCCACCAACCCCACCTCTACTCTGCAAAGTAAGAGAAAATAGAATGGAATGAGCGAAAGATGCTCAATAAGTAACCCAGACATTCCACGCACAAGGAAAACAAGAATGACATTCAAAGTCAAGCTCAGTAATCTCAATAAACACCAGGTCAAAGTATAATGACAAATGGAATCACTGTATAAGCACACAACAAGAATTATGAGTTTACCCGACGGCTTAGAGCCGTCGCCATTGATAATTTCCGACGGACAATAACCGTCACGCGTCCGTCCATGTTAATGGTGTCGGGAAAAGTTGTGCGACGGTTGTAGGCCGTCGCCATTGTTCTTATTGGCGACGGCCTATAGCCGTCGCTATTGTTACTTGTTGCGACGGTCTATAGCCGTCGCTATTGATATAATTTGCGACGGCTAGTATGCGTCGCTGTTGAAGTTTGCAGGGACGATAATAGCTATTTAGCGACGGCTATTGTCCGTCGCTAATGTTGTGAATTGCGACGGCCTATAACTGTTGCTTTGGATATTATTAGCGACGGATTATGACCGTCGAGGTAGACTGTAATAGTGATGAATGGTAACCGTCGGAAAATATGTTTTTCTTGTCCCAATTAGGAACGGCTATGAGCCGTTGGAATTGTTTTTTTTCTCTCTAAATTGGAATGAAACCAGCCACATTGCCTAGTTTTTAACAAAAGCTACATCTCCAATCATTTTATTAAAAAAAATCATCATTCTATAGACATTGGTCAAAGTGATTTCCATTCATAAAATAAATTTATAATTACTTAAACAATAAGTTCCAACAATAAAGGATCATCCGCGAGGGTACCTCCTCAACTAAACATTTGGATAAAGCAATGTCAAAACAAAGAAATAAACCAAGACAATAGTATTTTCTACACCTAAAACTTTGTCAACAAGGGTATTCTACTAACTATTTTGAATAATGTTTCAACAAGTCTTCTTACGTCAGGTGGTGTCATTAGATATTCATGCAGAAGATAGAACCTGCAAAAAATGAAACACAAGTTCATTAATCCCTATATCTATCAATAGAACCTGAAAGACATTGTACTTCATTCTTGTGTAGAGTGAAAAAAAATACATCTATTTTATTTAAAGAAATCATTCCAAGGCATTTGCATTTATTGAAACAAGTTCACAAATACAAGAAAATATCATTGTATCAACTTATTCATATAGCTAAACATGTGCAAGAATGTGCTACTTGCATACACATATATATGTACACTCTCAATAAATATCTACTACCCAATCCAGAAATTCATATTTCAATTCCCTTCCCATTTCACATCACAAAAAAATATTCCAATCAAAATAACATCAAACTAAACAACAAAAAGGAAGATTGCGTACGTACCTCAATATACAAAAAGAACCGGAACAATATTGATGATTCACATGTTTCCTGTCAAGCAACATAGCAATTGGTTATAAAAGAGATGATACACCATCGCTAAGACAAGTCATAGAATGGACCAATTAATCTACATACATGATTTTACTAATTAATAGTTACAAATCGATGATGCCAAACTACAAAACCACCAACGCCAACTTCACCTAGGGTATAATGATACCCATCGTTCTTGAACAAGTCCGCATCCTCTACAATGATTTCAACCAACACAACTTTATAAAATCCATTGCCCATTCTCGAACCATGCACATTGAGCAACGGATCTACTGAAACAATCTCTCCATGAGCAACAATCTCATAATCATAGTTCAACAAAGAACATTTCTTGCCAATCAACATGTCAGACACCTACATGTATGTAATACGTTGTTAATAATATTTAAATAAGATTGATTAATATAGTTAAATCATTATCAAATCAATCATACTGGTGGTGCCTCAGTAGACGTATTTGGAAGGCCTCCACTACCACCCACATTATGCGCATCAGCGGAGAACAATAACATCGCTGATATATAAACATAGGAATGAATAGCTCAAACTAACACCTCACAACTGATAAAACCAATGAATATCATCAAGATGTATCGCAATTGGACTGAAAGCAAGTACTCTGAATTTACCCATCAATCAAAAGGATGTTAATTAAATCATTGATGGCCCTGAAAATGTCACAATGCTACAAGAATGATAAGGAAATCACAATTCTGGTCCCCAAATGTCCAAAGTGTAGGATTGACCATCTGCACGACCCCACCATCTTGGCCCCTATGTCCAAGATATCCACATACCTCGCGTGTGGCCCTCGGAACGTCCACCGCGGATTCACTACCTGGCCCTCGGAACGTCCACCGCGGATTCACTACTTGGCCCTCGGAACGTCCAGGCACGGCAGGGTATTCTCAAGTCCCCCTCACTGGACCGTACGTACTTATGCGCGCTAGGGAGGCAAACCTCAACCCTCACTGTAAGGTCTATGGTCATCCAACTCCAAGTACACAAGAGGAATATAGAAGCAACGATGTCAATCACACTACAAGGCTTCATGGTCAAACAACACGAGCATATAGATCATAAGTTCATAGAAAGACACTAAGATGGATACATATCATGATCAAAGACAGGCTCACGATACTAACAAGTCAATTATAAGCTCACAAGATATAAATAAGGAAAGTAAGCTGGAATCCAATAAAGAATAACTCCGAGATACCAATAGACCAATTATAGAGAATAACTCCAAGATATAAATAGAACAATTATAAGAATATTTTAGAATCTCAAACAACCACAGTCTAACAACAATAAATGAATATGTCTCAATAATAGGCCATTTAAATGTGGTACTCACAATCAAAATCAAATGGATTATCAAAATAAAATTGAATAGCCTCAACAACAATAAAATGTGGGGTGGAATGGAATGAGTAAATGTCGAATCAACAATACCACGCGGAACGGAATTGAACAGATAATGGAATGGAGCGAAACAAGCAAATATCGATCAGGTTACTTACAACAATACAACGTGGAATGAAATGGAACAGACAAAAGTCAAACGGGTTACTTACCTCACAATTCACAATCCAAGCTGGACTCACCCTAACCCAGCTCCTAAACCATGCAGACAGGAATCCACTGATAAAATTATAACCTCAATCAGATACTAAAAATATAACCCTATTAATCAAACAATTCTCAAATCTACCAAGACAAAAATGACATCCCCACTACAAACCCTAAAATGATACTATAAAATCAACCATCAAATACCTATTTATCCAGTCCCAAAAACATAATCATATTCTAGCCCCAAATCACAAATTTGATTCAAAACTGAAATAAAACAACCCTAGACGAAGAATAACAATGAAAATAACAAAAATCTTTACCCAATGTATCGTGAAAAATGCTTCACGAAGCTTTTCCCAATTTTTCTAATTTTCCCTGATTTTTCCCTTTTTTTTTTCTTCGAACAGTGTCTCGGATGACACTCTCTCTCTCCCCGCACATATATTACCACCCTCCACCGACTCACCAAAAATTAAAAACTTTAGGTTTCGCCAAATTACATAAATACCCTTCCATTAAAATCTGCGCAGCCTTGACTCAAACAGCCATAACTTCTCGTAGGGAAATCCACTTCATATGAAACAACTTCTATTGGAAAGCTAACGAAAATATCTACAACTTCTATATTTGAGCCAAGATCAGAAGAAGTCTCCAACTATATTTAAAATAACGACGAACAGAAGACCTCGCGATTTATTCTTCTAGGGGCATAAATGGTAAAACAGGCATAACTTTTCTAACATAATTCCAAATAACGCCAAACCAATTTTATATGAAAGGTAACTAAAAAATGAAGACTTCATATGTTGAACGTGAATCTCAAATATGTCTCGAAGGTGCTTTTCAAAAATTAAACCAAATATACGACTTCAGGGAGAATAAAAATCAAAAGCACAATAGCATAAAATTATCCTCCCCTGTACACCAAACACGTAAATATTAGCATAAACCGGCATAAGAGGGTCCCGGCTATTACATCCTACCTATTTTCATCATAAGGTATACTTTGCGGATTTGGAGGACCAAATCCTATTTAAGGTAAAGGTCTGATATTATATTGTTGGTCATTCAATATAGTACATTATTGTTAACTCATTTGATTGATACTAATTAAATGTTAAATATGTAAAAATTCATCATTCTTTTGGTTTTATATTATAGACTCCTCAAGGTTGCAGGTTCCTTGAATGGGTTGATAAACCAACTCACTCTACAATTGATCTTAGAATACTACATAATGGTAGACATGCATTGGAGAACAATATGAACAATGTTGAAGAATGAGTTGATAGTTATCATTGGAGAAGAATATGAAAATGTTAAAGAATTATCCACGTCCAACAATGCTTTCAATATTTTTTCACATAATGCTGGGATAAGTCTATAGGAATCAGTAGCTTTCCCATGAATTAACTTCAATGCCTTTTAACTTGGCTTTAACATTAATAGGGCAATGTGAGATTGTATTTGTTTTGAATGTGCACCAAATTCTAGTTCTATGGAGAAGTGGGACAATTTTATTGGCAAGCCATCCATATATAGTTATCTCATTCCTCAGCTTCACTACATGAAACATGACTTTTGCCAAGGAAACATTTCCTTGCTAAAAGTCACCAAAAAGTATCATCAGAAAAGCCAACTCCGAACGTTTTTACTGAATAAATCTCAGTTTTATCGACACAAATTTTTCATTGGTAAAACATAATGACAGACTATATTTCGTTACTAAAACTAGACAAAATAATAGTTGGTAAAATGCACAAATACCCACAAACTCTTTCCTAGTAAAAGTTGAGAAAATTTTTCCTTTAAACCAACAATCTCATAATTTCCAAGGAAAATTTTCCTTGATAAAAGTATGAAGACAAGCCTGCGCCGCTATTATTACCCAAGAATGTTTTGCTTGGAAAATACTTTTTAAAAAAACTTTATGAATCGGAAGGAATTAGTAAATTATTTAAAATTGTTCATATACACCACATCCAAAAAAAATCCTAAAGAAAATCCACTTTAAACCTGCTCCATCATTATATTCTATAAAAAAAAACCCATATATACCACATCTAAGAGAAAAGACATAATATTCGAATTGAAGACAGAAAAACAGAAAATTACTAGAACCCAAAGTATATCAACAACAATAATAAGAAAATCTAAAATCCGATCACAATGATCATGTTTATCCTAGTAGCCAAATCATGTAGAGGAAGTATCGGACAATGAGTATGAAGGGTTTCACTCATGGCTTGAGAAACAACTCTTGTCATCAGATGAAACAATGTATATCAGCAATTGCTTTATATTATTAAAAATATAAAATCAACAACTCTGATAGTCAAGCATATCTATGCATATTCTTTGAATAGATATAATATCGATTGATTTTGTCATTCGTGGATGTTCCAAATGTATTAGAAGTAAACTTTGACTTATTTATATAAGATGGAACTTTTAACTCAACATACTATCTGAGGACCTCTCAGAGTCAGAGCACCCGTGTTGGCACTGCCATAATAGACCAACTACTGAATTGTTTATTAGTCCACACATTAGTTATTAGCTCTACCATGTACTGTATAATTTAGAAATTATTGTCTATTACAATGTTTTGTTGCTTTAAGATTTTCGAATGATCCTCCTACATCTAGATTGCTTGATTTCTCTAATGGGACTTCATCAAATTATCTTTTATGTACTGTTATTAAATGTGGTTCAATTGAAGACAATTTATCTATAGGGCATTTCAGAACTTAAGTTACAATACTAAGAGAGTAGAGGAAAATTATCAGACCAAAGCAAAGAAAGGGGTTATGCCATGTGGTTAGTCTACTATATATTTTTCTTTTGTAAATCAAGGCACCATCTCTTTTTTTTCATATATGGAACTCATGAAATACATCAAACATTCAAACCTCTCCTTAGCTGCTAAAAATCATAATTTAAATTTGATCACCCACCTTGCCACCATTTTTGTGTGGTTGTAAATTTTGATCCATAGTTGTGAGTTCTTGATGCAAAGAGAACTGAATGTAGACAATTCTTCCCCTGAAATGAGACCATGAGAAAAAGTCAATGCAACACATTTTCTATTATAGAAGATACATTCCAACCCAGTTCTCCACAGTTTTAAATACTGTCTGATTAATATCATACAGGATGACATGTTTTGAATTTCAGTAATTGCATTTGAAAACGGTTGTATCCTGTGAGATTTATTGTAACAACTGTAATTTTCAACCGGTTCAGGCAGTGCTTGACAGATCGTATAAGTGCTGTCGGGCACATGAGCGACGGATCCATGAGGATCCGTCGGTTTAGTGGGCGACGGGTCCATGAGGAACCGTTGGATTGTTGGGTGATGGCTCTTCATGGAGCCGTCGAGCATGCATGCGGCGGGCTCAGTTAGAGTTGTCGATTTGGGAAATTTTTGAATTCAAAATTTGGTCCACTTTTGGAAGGAACAAACGCATTAATTATGATTATTCGGGTTTGATGGTGTTGTTCCCACGTGCGTGCGAGATTATTAAGTCTCCCCTCTCTCTCTCTCTGGCATTGAAACCTAAAACCCTAAATTTGTTTTCTTGTTTTCGGCCACTGTGGTGAAAGGGCTCGGAAAGGGTTCGATCTAAGGCTTAGGTAAGTATATTCTTCGGGTTTATGAAGAGTTTTGAATGATAGTGAGTCCCTTGTTAGTTATGTTTGATATGATCTCATTTTCAAGGATTTTCAAACAAAAAAAATAAGTTTTCTCTTGGTTTTCTTTAGATCTTGATATGATTTCGGTTCTTGTGTTATATTAGTGATGTGTCAACGATTTTATGAAGTCTTTACAGGTTTTGATTTGCTAATATTAACTCTCACAACTTTCGATTCTTTAAGCTTTCTCATTGGATCTTTTCTTTTATTTCATGATCTTTAAATATGATTTAGATGATCTTCGAATCTGATTATAACTAAGTTATTATGATATCTGGGATGTTTTATAAGCCTTTCACGATTTAAAATAAACATGTCTAGGTATATGTACAAATATATCATGTTTAGATATAATTGTTTTAAGAAGGAACATGTGTTTAAACCTTTAAGCCTTGTTTTAAAACCTTGTATATTTATGTCCAAACCAGTGTAGTATTTTCATGATTTTTAAGGTTTAACATAGATCCATATTTGTATTTTCACTCAAGATAGATTTAGGGTTTTAAAGATGTTTCAATGGGTTTTGATTTGATTGCAATTGGATTTCGATATATATGAGTTGATTTCAAATAAATTCTCTCACTGTTTTATACTGTTTTGAAAGGACTTGTATTCTGTTTTAAATGATAAAAGGTTTTAAAGTTTTTATAAAAATTTAATTAGGGTTTTGTGTTCTGTCTCGGGACGGCTCCCATAGGAGCAGATGTGTGACGTCGGGCAGATGTGTGACGGTTCCCAGAGGAGCCGTCGGTTTCAACGTGACGGCCCCAAAAGGAGCCATCGGGTGTTCTTCGGACGGTCACTGTGGGATCCGTCGGGTAGGTCAGTGACGGCCTCTGTGGGAGCCGTCGGGTTTCTGGATGTACGGATACATCAGATTCTGTACGGGTTGTACGAATTTGGATCGATTTATATCGTTTCTTGTCAGATTGGGTTACTGTAAGGCTCGGGTTTGATTTGTGAATCGTTGGACTAAATGTGAGTGGATCTAGTCTCTATGTAGTTTTTGAAAACTACCTATATTTATCATATTCGCATCATGCCTATGTTATGAATAGAATTGTTATTTTGAGTATGGAATTAAATGAGCATGACATCATGTTTTGAGACGTTATTTTACGTATGAACTGTATATTGATTACTATGTTATTCTTGCATGCAAATATGTGAATTGTGGAGGTTATCTTGCATGCATATCATTCGTCTGCGTGACACCTGTCTGCGTGACGCCCTCTGCGTGATGATTGATCTGCATGATCAAGCTCTAGTTGGAGCACTTTCGGTTGCGTGCCATACGGGCATGCACGTCTGTTGCATCATACACATCATGTAGATAGTATGAGATGGTGGTTATTTCCTCTAATGAGATGCATTCCATTTTATTGCAATATTTGTGAAAATATATATTCTGTTGGTTCGGATATTTTGAAAAATTTTCTGAAGTTTTAATATTATTATTATTATTATTATTATTATTATTATTATTAGGACGCTAAAGTTCATTCACTGAGCGTGTGGTAGCTCACCCCTCCTTTTCCCCAACTTTTCAGAGTAGTCGTTGGCGATCGTCGATTGTGGTGGGCGTTGGCGGTTTAGTTTCCGTTACATCGTGGTGTTGAATAAGCCTTCTTCTTGGCATGTAGTGAACGTCCTTAACTTTAGCAGCAAAACCAGGAGACGTTTTATTTTAACAAATAAAGTGCCCATGTGTAATCATTCGTTTAAGAATGAATTATTGAGATCCTGGATAGGTTTATGTTTTAAAAACTTATGTGTTTTGAATTATTATGTTAGTCTATTGAAATGGAAAAGATTGTGGTTGACATGACGCACCGTACCGCATGCCTTAATAGGGGATAATGGGTAGGGGCGTTACATTTATGATCTGTCTTATTCTAAAAGCTGAAGGTAAAGGAGGTGCACCTTAAGGTATCAAATAAATTTTATCACAGTTATATTATCTATAAAGTAGGGATCCATTAGGATGTCAGAACTCCTAAAATTTCTATGCTATACCTAACACTTGGCTGAACATTGGAGTAGTATTATAATGCATTTACAGCAGAAGCCACATCGTGCATCTGAAGAAGAGCCCGAAAAAGCACAGAATCCGGAATCAACCATGCTCCGGAAGTTGAAATAATGGCCTAGTACCATCACTTTCATTAGGCACTGCAATGAATCTGGTATGCAATATATGCTATTATGATCAGCTGAAAAATCATGTCCAATATATAACATGTCCACATTAAAAGCATGTTTTGTTGCCCAGAAACTGATGGCTATCCGTTAGATAGTTCAACTGAATGTCATAAAGGGCATTTGGCAACATAAATTTCAATTACACTATAAAAAACTGGAAACAAAATTTTGTGTGTTGCACGCCATGCAAATAAAATTCCATATAAAGCTAAACAATATAAGTAAGAAGCATTCAAAACTCGCAATGAATATAAATTGAACTGCTCATGATGATCATGATTTTTACACTTATACAAGCCAAGACTAACAAATTATTGCCACCCAATCAAAGGTACTTCCCTCTGGAGGACTCCCTGATCACAGATGGCTGACCCAATATCCTGTCAACATAGCCCCAGACAATCCGAGCGCCTTCTCTGTAATTTTTTTACCAATGATGATCAACTATTATAAGGTAATAGTCAGTTCATGCACAACAAGAGTAAAATCCTAATTTTTTGGAACTTCAATAAATCATTCTCTATTAGCACTCAGAGCTAACATTAAATGAATATGATGGGAAATTTTTTAATGAAAGAGTGGCAACATATCTAATTTTACTGAAAATGATGTCTCCCAAACAACATTACACAGAAGGCTCTCACGTCAACAAATGAACCATCCTCCTACTCCACATAAAAAAGTGTTCTCTATTCAAAATCATGGACTGACACCCAAGCTGTACTTGCTCCAATCTCATAGGATGATCAAAATGCAACTCCACATATTTTCAGCATGGAAAATGATTCACAAGCCCCATTACATATGCCCCATGTATACTCCATGAGATGGCATTGATGACATTACCCATAATACCCTTGAATTTAGTTTGATTAACATTTACTGTATTAATGAGACAGTTAGGCAAATGTAGAATTCCTTTTATACCCTCTTAAGTCATCTACTACTTAAAAAAATCATTCCGGTTTGCCTGTTTATCTCTGGTGACCAACGTCACCACCTCTGGATTCCTCTCGTCGCCCTCTATTATATGAGAGGTGGTTTGACTATCTTTTAAGCCTTCCTCCAGCCTCCACCTCCTCCAACCTCCATCTCCACCGTTTTTTTGAAATTCAGATACAGTTTAAATGTATCTGACAAACCAATTGTATTAGTTTATGTGATATTTTTCACATATTTTTGTGATCTGATGTTTTGATGTTGAAATTTGAATGTGGAATGTTATTGTTAATATTTAATGGCAGTTACATATTCATAATTTTATTGGACTTATATGCATTAATTTTCTAAAGAAAATTACATTCCAAACTAATTTGTATATTTATACACTTTTTATAAATAGTTACATTTATGAATGAATGTAACTGCTTTGTTATATGGATATATTGTAAAAGTTAGTTATATTCACAAATATAACTAGCCTTTTTTGTGGAATTGATCGATTTGGCTATCGTTTTCGATGTCTGTCGATTCATGTATGACTTTTCTTATTGTTTTTTTTTTTTACATTTATTACAATTTTTTCTTGAATTTGGTGTTTCATATTAAATATGGTAGCTTTGATATGGCTTTTGGTTATAATTTTTTCTTTGAATCTGATGTTTAATGTTAAATATGTTTTTTGAAAGATTTGATAGAGTTTGATTTTATATTAGCATATGAATGTGTTACATTTTCAAACTAATATGAACATTTATGCATTATATTTTGTAAGTCAATTATATATTTGAAATATAACAAATATTTACATGTCTTAAATAATAAAATTCAATTAACTGAACTATTTGTGTAATATATTTTGAAACTAAGTTATATGCACGAATGTAACTGACTTTTTAATATGATCTTAATGTTTTATCAAAAGTCAGTTACATTCATCAAAAAGTAAAATGAAGGTTAAAAAATGTGGAATACGGAGGAGGACCAAAAAGGTAGTCGACCCACCTCTCATATGATAGAGAGTGACGAAAGGAATCCAAAGGTGGTGACACCGTTCAATGATGATGAGTAGGTTGGCCGGAATAGTTTTTTTAAGTGATGGATATGTATTAGAAAAAACGGTTAGAAATAAGGGTAGTTCTGTACTTTGATTTTTTACCCTTTTATAAAGGACAACTAGACAACCAATCAAAATTTGACAACTCATGTGGCCTATGAATGGGGCTTATATAATGGGGCCTGTATAACAGATCTCTTTCAGCATAATGCACTTTCCTTTGAAAGGTGTTTTTCATTTTTCATGAGCCAAATGGACCAATAGACTACATGAGAGATGAAGTTGTATAAGTTCCCTTAAATGCATTAAATGCTCTAAATCGAAGTATTATCCCTTCAGATTTGGACAAAACCTACGCGAGAGAAAAATATTCCTTCAGTAGGAGCTAGCACATTAGGAAAAACCAAACACCCACATGGATTTTATTTTTTTTTATCGGAGGGACCTCTCATAGCTGACCTTTAAGACGAACTAGGTAAGCTATTTCAGCCTGTGTGCCCAAGCTGGATAGACTATCTCTGCTTGTGTGCCCTGGTCCCACATAAAAAAATTTAATTTTTGCCAACACATAAGAGGGTAAGTCAGTGCTGAGAATCAATACCAAGACTTACCCTTTTCACTGAGGACTGACTACCCACATGGATGTTGATAAGCATATTATTTATACACTTAAAACCCTTCATTTAGTTTTCTAATGTAATAATGACTAATATTCATAAATAATGTGTTATTACAGGTAATTGACTTAAATGATGATTGTCAATACAAGATAAGTTTGGTAAATGAAGCACATGAGCAACACGTGAGCAGAGGCGGACCTAAAGGTTGGCAGCTCGGCCCAGATATTTTTTTTTGTTATTTGTATAAATATTGAGATAATCGTTTTTAAGTCATAATTCCAGCCTACACATGTTTTGAACTTTAAAAAAATAATATATACTTCATCTAATAAGATACATGCTTTTATAAAGAAATGAAACATATACTCTAATAAATTGCATGACTATTTTTATAGAAAATATGTAAAATTTCTATCGAAACATATACTCATTATTGTGAATATATGCTCCGGTGATTTTCTATCGACGCATATAAGACTGAAATTGGGGCTAAAAAAAAAAGAAAAATGATATGTTCAACCCCTTCTGCAGCCCCATTTGTAATCCACACCGTTTTTCTTTTATTAAAAAAACATATGCACTATCTTATTGAAGTACATGCTGTTATATGAAGTGATATATATAAACTGAGATACACTAATATATTTTTTCATTATGAATAAATATTTTTTTATTCCTTACATTATGATAAAATCATACACTATGATACACAGTATATACTACGTTATCACAGTGTGTGGGGCTGTAAAAAAAGATTGAGTGTCTTTTGAATATCATATTATTTAGTATATAAAATAATTACATCAAATATAAGAACAAAAAATCTTTCTATTTTAATATTTAATATAATTCACCCCAAAATATTGTCCTGGATCTACCCTTACATGTGAGGTAAAAGGGACACGCGGCAAGTTTCTATAGGCGTTCACCTGGTCACCTTGTATTTCTGAACCCGAGGAAAACAAAGGATTGACTGTGTTTTAATGGGAGGGGTAGAAATGTAGTTGCCTAAATAAACCCACATGTTCGTTTGACTGGTATATTTTCTGACTTTATGAGGGGTTTTATGGATTTCAGAACAAGAAAAAGGTGTCATATAGATTTTTACAAGAGTACGAGGGGTTATATGCATTTAACCCTAAAAAGGGGATTTTTGCATGTATACCATTGAAAACATGCTATTTATTTTTTTACTATCACAAATAGTCTATTTATTTATATACCATTAAAATGTTTCTTAATGAACAAATGTGCCATTCCATCACTTTTTAAAACCAAAATAAACTTAAATAGAGTTAATTTTCTAACCAATGATTAAAAATGACAAAAATAACCTTAGACGTGATATATTTCATTATGTAAAAAATAAAACACAATAATATAATTGATTTCTTGTTCTTTCCAAATTGTACATGTGCCTTTCTCCTCCCCTTCCTTTTTTTTTCATGAATCAAGAGAGTTAGGGTTTTTTACTCCATCAACTATGGTGGATTTCAAATCTAATAGAGGATTGTGTGCTTAAATGAGTTGTGACTTGTGAGTCCGATACATCAAGAATTATTTTAGTCTTTCTTTCGATTGGTGAGAGTTCCTCTTTAATGTTTTCATGCTTAAAACATTCTATAGTATTTGCATGTGTGGTTGCTTTTATATTAGTGAAACCAACTGATTTTTGAATTTTATCTATGTAGATATATAGTCCAAAAGCATATGCGTGCAAACTCATATTATTGACTATTGACCTGATTCTCTATCATTAGTCATCATTGTGTCTTCTTCAGATTGTCTTTGACATGTATCCCTTTTAGCAAATTAATTTTTGCCTTAAGTTATCAATATTTTTTTTAGGTACATCAACAACATGGTTACAGAAAATGTTTATCAAGTCCTCATTCATTATGGAGGATCATGGAAGAGGGTTAAAAAACATAATAGGATGAAATATAACTTGGGTAGGCAGAAAAAATTCAGAGTGGCGTCTAACTGCAATATGGATGGTTTGCTCGGTTTGATAGCTTCTGTGTTCAAGTGGAGGGTGAATGATTCCCTAAGCATTACATATCGAGTTCCTGGTGCAGAAGATTTTATTGTTGTATCAAGAGAAGAAGACTTGACTCAAATGTTCAATGCTCACTGTGGTACAAGATATATTGAACTTTATGTGGAGCTTGCCCGTAGTGTTGGGACTCCTTCAATATCGACAATATCCCCTACTATTTTTACACCTGACGTAAGAGAAGTTGACTTGTCTCACAATGATGATTTCACAAATGAGAATGATCAAACATATTTAATGCGGATGAGAATTGAACCAGAAAACTTTTATTTGTGGAAGATGGCAGATTACCGGTTTCCCATGCATAGCAGCATCTGTTATTGCTACTATGAGAGGAGCTAGGTGGGAGGACTATGTGGATGATTGTTACACCATAGAAAGGTATCAAATTTTTTTAATGTATGTTGTTGATTTGTATGTTAATTTATAAATGCATCACAGCATTAGTAAAAATATTTATTATTTATTTTCATCCCTCTAACAGGTACAAAAAGGCATATGCACTTTAGGTTTGTCATTTACCTGATAAATCTATGTGGGAAAAGCAAGATTTGCCATATACAGTCCTCCCTCCAAATGCAATTAGGCCGCCTGGTAGCCCAAGAAAGAAAATGATTCGTGCAACAAAAGAGGATTAAAAAAAAATAAAGAGAAGGCATAGATGTAAAAGATGTGGTGAACTAGGTCATCATGCTAGAAAATGTAAAAATCCGTATAACCCAAGGCCTGATGAAAATAGAAATGGTTCTCAATGTGTGACAACTGACGAGCACAGATATGCTCGATTCTTAGAGAATATTTAAAAATTGAATTTGTTATTGTTAGATATTCAAAAGAACATATTTTCATATGCTTTTAAGAGTTATTTTGGAACATTTTCATATGTAATTATTTATTTATACATGCATATTAGGGAAGTTTCTATTCTTTATATTCAAAGCATATTTGGCACAAATTGACAATATTTATACAATTAATATACATTATCATATTTTTCATATGAAGCCATATTTTAAAATTCAAAAATCAAAATTTGGCAGTATTTAAATTTTGCATGATCTAAATTTGACAGATTATAAATTGAGAAGAAATTAGCATTAAAAGATTCATCAATCTTCTAAATCTGATTCACCAAATCAATAAAATCTTCAATCAAATCAACTTTGACATCTCCAACAAATCAACAAGATCTCCAACATATTTTGCAATTATATTTCCAACATATTTTGCAAATCAATGTTAACAACTCAAGCAAATCAGCATTTACAACTAATTCAACTCTCAAAACCCCTATAAAAAAGGCACTAAAGAGAGAGAGGAAAATCTATTCAATTGAGCCAAGAAGGAAGATCTTCATTCAGCCAAGAAGGAATTTATTTTCAGCTTTTGTCCTTTCTTTTCTGTTTTTTGTTTTTGTTTCTAGTTTCTTTGATATTATAGACATAGATTCCATTGTGATTTCAATAGAAGTGTCTCTTTATTTTATTTGCATGGATTATTTTTATTTTTATTTTATAATTTCATCAACCATGATTGGCTAGAAAATCCTTCCATCAAGGAGAGGATTCCACCCCATGTGTTTGAGTGATTGATTTTTTTATTTGTGCATTGATGTTTTCCGGTTTGTTCTTCATGTTTATATAGTTTCTTCAATTCAGATTTCTTTTTATTATAGGTATTTTTAGATCTTCCGTCGTTCTACTTAAATGGGATACGGTTGATGCTTTATAAACCCTATTTTTAAATCGAGTAGAAGTGAACTGCTTTTGAAATAGTTTATTTTCATTAAATACAAAATGAAGAATCATCATGATACACGTGGGGTGGATTTCCAATCCTTGGTTGTCTTCTTCATAATTTGTCCAACCTAAGATTTTTATTTTAGTTTTCTCATATCAACCCTTCAAAACCTTATTTTTAAATCTTCTTTTTATGCCTTTTTTTTTACTTCAATAGCCTCCCTGTGGATTCGACCTTTTGTTTCCACTTTCTACCAAGAATAGTATAGGGTTTTATATTTTGTTGGAAAAGACGATGACAATCAAAGCTACCAATAGTTATTATTCCGTTTCAATCCATTTTATTAAAAATATGCATGTACCAATTCTTCAAGGGGAAGAGGTGGGAGACCAAGGAAAGTACATAACAAAGGTGGAGGAGTGGAAGTTGGAGGAAGAGGGGTTGGTAGAGGTAGAGGCAGAACTAGAGGCAGAGGAGGTATGACTTCTACACTAGGTAGAAATGATGTAGTTGGTATGTTTCCTACAACTCCCATACCGCCTACTCCAGCTATTTTTGGTATGACTACTGTAGATACCCCATTTTGATCGGTCAGAACTGTGAAATACTTATCACTTGTGATATCTTAAATTACAGGTCTAAACCCCGATGATCTTCTTCGAGCCAGAACAATTACCTGAGTGAAGAAAGGAAAGAAGACATGAGCATACAAGCTCTTAACGAGAAGCTTAGAGAGCAGAACCATTGCCCGGAACGGTCAAGCCTTGGGCTGTTAAACAAAACATCTGAAAGTCTGTCCGCTGACCAAGACAAACGGCCAACCAATTGTCATCATGGACAACCCCTCATGGATAGTCGACCAGGACAATCCCTTGAGGGATTGTCGACTTCGACGACCTTGGAAAGATTGTCGACCAGGACAATCCCTTGAGGGATTGTCGACTTCGACGACCTTGGAGGGATTGTCGACCAGGACAATCCCTTGAGGGATTGTCGACTTCGACGACCTTGGAGGGATTGTCGACCAAGACAATCTCTTGAGGGATTGTCGACTTAGACGACCTTGGAGGGATTGTCGACCAAGACAATCTCTTAAGGGATTGTCGACTTCGACGACCTTGGAGAGATTGTCGACTTCGACGATCTTTGATGGATTGTCGACCTAGACGATGGGATGACGGATCGTCGAAAATACTAGGATGATTTCAGCTCGAAAAAGGGACGGCATGGGCTTCATTTTGTGACCTCTCCGCCGACGTCAGCCACTCCGAGCGACGTGGGAGCGTCGTGGGGCACTCATTACCTCCCCAAACATGTGTCAGGAAGGTGGTGGCTCGTTTGGGCTATAAAAGGGAGGCAATGGGAGGCTCAAAGAGATCCATCACTCATCTTTTGCTCCCCCAAAGCCACCCAAAGCTTCCCCTAACATCCCCATTCGAGACCAGCAGCTCCTCACCACCCTCCACCCTCCATTTTCGACCACCACCACCCCTTATACCAGCAGCCACTTCAATAGCCATCCACCACCCTCATTCACCACCTAAACTCCCCTCTCTCCCTCCCAAAACCACCCATCCGAACCCATCCACCCTTTTTCATCACCAACAGCACCTCACCACCCTCCACCCTCCATTTTCGACCACCACCACCCCTTATACCAGCAGCCACTTCAATAGCCATCCACCACCCTCATTCACCACCTAAACTCCCCTCTCTCCCTCCCAAAACCACCCATCCGAACCCATCCACCCTTTTTCATCACCAACAGCACCTCACCACCCTCCACCCTCCATTTATGAGCTCTACCACCTCCCACACTAGCAGCCACTCTAAATAACCACTAACCTCCCCTTATTCACCAACCAAGTGTTTCTCTTTCCCACCAAAAGTCACCCATCCGAACTCATTCACTACCACCCAAAGTTAACCACCCTTTTTTCCATCACCATCATCTATACTCCACCCTCCCTTGCCAAAGAGAAAGAGAGAGTTCATACCTCCCTACCCTCACTTCCATTTCCTTTCTTTTCTTTTCATTTTTTTTTACTTAAGAACTTGTATAATATATCATCTTTTCATAAAAAGACCTTTAAGCAAGTTGTAATAAGCTTATTAATTAAATAAATATAAGTTTAATCAAAGTTGAAAGTGTTGGAGCACATTTTGGACTATTATCAGTTCTTTTGAAAACTATACGCAGCTGACGGACGACCCTAACTTGGATCGTCGGTCGGTTGGTCTAGGGACCATTGGAACACTCCCCTTTGCAAGTTTGGGTATCTCCCAAGGACTACTAACCCCTTTTGTTTACTTGGTTTACTTCATTTACTGCTTTATATGCTTGTTATTTTATATGCTATTTTTCTTTTTTTTCTTTTTTCTTTTTATGCTGTTTTTTTTATTTCATTTTATTTTATTTTGTCTCAGTTTCTTATTAATATAAGATCTCCTACTAATTTTATTGGATTTTCTTGAAGTTGACCCTCGACAACCCTCCCTGGTTCGTCAAGCTTGACAATCCCCCTTGGTTCGTCGAGCCTGACAATTCCCCTTGGTTCGTCGAGCTTGACAATCCATATTTGGTCCGTCGATCTCGACAATCCATATCTGGTTCGTCGATCCCAACAACCCGTCCCTGGTTCGTCTAACTTGACAATCCACCCCGGTTCGTCGAGTCCGACAATCCGTCCCTGGTTCGTCGTATTCGACAATCCGACCCTGGTTCGTCGATCCCGACAATCCGTCCCTGGTTCGTCCAACTTGACAATCCACCCCGGTTCGTCGAGTTCGACAATCCAACCCTGGTTCGTCGAGTTCGACAATCCAACCTTGGTTCGTCTACCCTGACAACTCACCTCCGGTTCGTCAAACTTGACAATCCCTCCTAGTTTGTCGAGCCTGATAACTCACCTCCAGTCCATTGACCAGAATGAACACCCCTTTTCATCCCATCTATCAATCCTCCAAAAAAAAGAAGTATCTTTCTCTCTCTCTCTTTGGGTTTGCAGGATCAATCCGAGCTTGAACACCTCAAGGCACGGCCGGCCGTGATCCTTGAGAGGAGAATCCACATCCCCCGTTGAAGGCGAGTAATAGAAGAACATTTTCTTTTCTTGCTTTTGAGGAAAAGCAAGTGGCGATCACACCAACGTCCTTGGAAGCGGTCGGGTGACCTTGGACAATCCATCAAGTGGCGATTCGGAGCGCCGTGCGCGTAACGAAACCAAACTTGAAGGAACTCGGATTCACGACACAACCCATTCGCCACCACCGGTGTCAAAATCCAGTACCGACAGTCTGGCGATCACGGTGGGATTCCTTTCGTGAAAAGCTCAATCAGGTTGGTCCTCTAAACCCCTAAGCAGAGAGTAGTACTATTTTGAAAAGAATTCTTGTAACTTTCATTGGACGAACACCCCACGTGGACGTTGATAGGATCAAATGTTTTCTGTTTAGTGAATGCATGATAGTTGTAGTTCTTGCATGCTGAATATTTGTACTGTGTTGACTCCTGGACGAATTCCCTAGGAGGTCGTCGAAGTTTCTATCTCTACTCCCCGGTTTTCCTTCTCTTTCTGACTTTCATTTGATTCCAGTTATTTATTTATCATCAAAATTTCTTGCTTTCCGGTATCATTTGTGTTCTAAAAAAAAATGTTTTATTGTCTTCTTGTTCTCCTATTTTTGTGAAACAAATCTCCTTTTTATTGCACTATTTCCAAAAAAAAAAAAACTTTGTTCCTTACTTTTCCAAAAAAAAAATCTCACTCCTCTGCTTGAAGTCAAAATCCCTAGTTCTAAGTTTCTCTTTCCTTCACTTGTTTTTCAACCAAATTATTTTCTTCAGTGGTTTCTATTTCTTAATTTCCTTGCAATTCCTTTTCTTTTCCTTTGATTCCAAAAAAAAAAAAAAAAAAAAAACACAGAATTCTCTTTCCTTGCCTTGAAATCAAAATCTTTAGTACTAAAATTCTCTTTCCTTCACTAGTTGTTTCCCCAAGATTTCCTTCAAATCATTAAAAAAAAAAAAAAAACTTTTTCTTTTGGCATTTCAAAATCCTAACAGAATCTTCGACGTCTAGCCCTTGTTCGTCCAGGAGCCATTTACATCTCATTATTATTTGAGTTTTGTAGTTGCATGCCTTGTTAGATTGTGGAATTGCTTGCTTGGTCTGTTAGGCTGTTGAATTGCATGCTTGCCATTTCTGTATCACTTATTGCTCACCCCAAAGCACACACATGGACCCCTTCAGTAGACCCGAAGGTTCAAGAGTAGACATGGGATATGACTTTTATGAGAACCAAGTGTTTCCCGATACCGGTATGCCCTATGGGCAAGCCACCCGTAACCAGGAAACCGCTAAGACATCAGAAAAACCAGTCTGGAGGAGACTCGAGGAAAGAATGGAGGCCATGGGATATCACTCGATTGATGAAATGATGAATGCCCTTGACAACCTCAACCGATCGCACTCAGCCTCCCGGAATCCAAATCCCACTACTCTTCAACCCCCTCCTCCTCCACCACAGCCTAGAGTCCAACCCCACCCCCAACCCATTGAAACCTTGGATGACACTGTCCGAAGGATAATGTCAGAACTCAACCCAACCTTGCTCCAAACCCCCCACCAGTCCAATTTGCGCCAAATTCCCCCCATTGCTCTCCCACCCGACCTTAAGATCCCCAAGTACTGCAGATATAATGGACGAGGAGATCCAGATGCTCACTTGACTGCTTTTTATATGGACTCTCGTCCATTCCTGGGAGACGAGTCGCTTATGGTGTTCCTTTTCCAGAAATCTCTTGAAGGAGAGGCGGTTCAATGGTATGCGACCCTCCCGGCCGAATGCCTCCATGATTTTTCTGCTATGAGCGAGAGGTTTCTCCGGCGTTATGGGTATCAGAGAATGTGCATTCCATCCCTATCAGACCTTACAGCAGAGAAGATGAGGCCGCGAGAAGAGTTTGAATCTTTTGTGGCACGCTGGCGCATGTTGGTGCACAGGACAGGATTGCAATTGACAGAAAGCCAGGAGATAGACATGATGCTGCAAAATCTCACTCCAGAGTTGCGAATGAATCTCGCCTATGGTGATTGCTCTACTTATGAAATGCTGATTGATCGCCACAACCGTATTCAGCGTTGCGCCAACACTACCACTGCTTTACCAACTGGCAACCCGCGCCCTCCCTTCAAGAAAAACCATGTTCCATCCCCTACGGTAGAAGGGGTCACCCCACAAATCTCGGCGTTCTACCCGAATGGATCATCGGCCCCTGGTCGAGGACCGGTAACAAGGCCATATGCACCTGGACCATCTAGGTATACACCGCCTCGACCGGTAACCCGTTATCAAGGGATTGCCCCTCAACAGACGCCGGTGTACCATCCGACACGCCCCACACCAATATCCTCATTTCCAACCCACCACCCACCTCTCCGCCAGCCATTCCAGTATCATCACTCCGCTCCCCAAGCCCAACCCGTTCGAGCCTCGCAACCCAATCAAGTAACCCCCCGACCAATCCCTGAAAGACAATACACTGCCGTTCCTCCACCAACATCTTACCAAGCTCGAAAGATGGGCAAACGTGATACTTATCCTCCACTGCTAGAATCCTTGCCTGACATTTTTATGGCACTGATGGAATCCAACAGCATCACCTTGCCCCCCGAGAGACCCTCACCCCCTAGTGTTGACAGTTCACGCTACTACCCATATCACCGGATGCATGGTCACGACATCCGTGGTTGCTACACGTTTCGAGATTTTGTTTATGATCTCCATGAACAAGATCACATTGATTGGGCACTATTGCGAAGTATCATCACCAGGTCCCGCTCGGCCCACCCTGCACAACCCTCCTCCACACCCCTTGGCATCCATGTTGACCCACTGCCTTCTCATACTCAGCCGTCTACTTCATCTGGTCCAGTTGTCAACTTCATTGGAACAACCTCTCCATCCCCCAACCAATCTAACTCCTCATCGCACCTTTGGGCTAACCTTGTCACCCCACCAGCAACACCTGATAGCGGTGAATCTGAATCTGAAGAGGAACCCATGGAAGAAGAGGAGCCTGAGGAAGAGGAGCAAGGAGAGGACCCTGAGGAGGAAGAGCCAGAAGAGGACCCCGAGGAGGAGGAGCCAGAGGAGGAGCCAGAAGAGGAACCCATGGAAGAAGAGGAGCCAGAAGAGGAGCCTGAGGAAGAGGAGCCAGGAGAGGACCCTGAGGAGGAAGAGCTAGAAGAGAACCCCGAGGAGGAGGAGCCAGAGGAGGAGCCAGAAGAGGAGCTAGAAGAGGAACCTGAGGAAGAGGAGCCAGAAGAGGAACCTGAGGAAGAGGAGCCAGAAGAGGAACCTGAGGAAGAAGAGCCAGAAGAAGAACCTGAGGAAGAGCCAGAAGAAGAGCCTAAGGAGGAAGAGCCTGAAGAGGAGGTGATGGAAGAACCTGAAGAGCCGGTATTTGATGGTAAAATGCATTAACCATCGGTTCAGAAGGAGGGATAGAAGGGGTGCTGAAAGAAGCGTCGGAAGAAGGAATACGAGAGGAGCTTGAAGAAGACTCCTTGGATTTTGAGCCATCTGACTCCCCAACATCGACCGAAGACTCATCAGAGGAGCATGACACGATCACTTACTTGGCCGGTTCCCCTTCCATCACATTCGCCCCTCATGAGCTTGCTGAGCCTGGCATACGCACCTTCCCTCTCGTGATCAAGGTAACCATTGCTGGTAAAATTCTCCGAAATGTTCTCGTGGACACAGGTGCTGGGGTAGACATCATGACCTATTCCACCTACTGCAAGCTTCGACGTGGGCTCCCCAAGCTCCAACCATCAGAAACTCTTCTCCACGCATATGACAACTCAAGCCAATCTTCATGCGGGAGGATCTCTTGTGTTCTAAAGGTGGGGCCAGTATGTACTTCTGTAGATTGCGAGGTTATGAAGATCGAGTCGCTTCATTCCATGATCCTTGGGAGGACCTGGCTTGACAATGTTGAAGGTGTCTCTTCTACGCGCCATCAATGCTTGCGTTTTCCAAGCAATGGGGAAATCAGTTCGGTATGGGGCGAAGCACGCCTCCAGGGCTGGCCAAGATTCTTCAATTGTCAAATGTGCGAGCTAAGTACCGAGCCAAAGAACTGTGCACATCAGCCTCAAGACGATCCTCCACCCCAGATCATACCAGGTGGCATCATCCGTCCAGCTCCTAGAAGTTTGGTTCCATCCACGAACCCACCATCAATCAGGAGTCCCATCCGAGCCATCAGCTTCAGCCCCATCCGGCCACCTTTGTCCTCCCGACATCGTTTTCCCGATACTGCAGTTTTCCACACCACCAGGACTGGACGCATCTTCAACAATATGTCCTCTCAAGTTCTCCAACAGACCAGACAAGAAGCGGAAGTGGAAGAGGGGAGAGCTGGTGATAAGGTGGACCTGCTTGAACAACTGCGCAAAATTCCAGCCAAGATCTCGATATTGGAGCTAATTGAGACTTCAGAACGCCATCAGGAGGCGGTAAGGGCTTTCCTGGAAAAGGTTAAGGTGGACCGCCATATTTCTGCCTTTGACATGCCAGCTGCACTAATTTCTGAAGGATTGGGTCCTGTGATCTCATTCTGGCCCAAGGAAGTCATTGAAGATTCCCTCACCAACATTTCGGCACTTTGCGTCACCGCCTTGGTGGAAAAAACATTGGTTAATCGAATCATCATCGATACTGGTGCAGGTGTCAACCTCATGTCCCTCCACACATTCCAGCACGTCGATGGTGACATCACTTCACTAGTAGAGTCAGATACGCGAATTTTTGCCTATGACAGGAGTGCTCGACAAGTAGTGGGCTTCCGTTCATTCAGCTTGGAGATCGGTCCCCTCAAGACCACATTTGAAGCCTATGTTATGGAGATGGACTCTGATTACAACATGATCTTGGGAAGAAAATGGTTGGCAACGATCCGAGGTGTTTCCTCCCCGCTCCACCAATGCCTCAAATTTCCTTTTGGAGAACAAATCATCAAAATAGGTGGGGACGCGGTTAGAGGCATCCGGTATGAAGCAGAAGAGGAGGCTATAACAACAGTGAAAAGCCCTTCTAGGAGAGAAGGCAAGCAGCCAGCTGTGCACATATCAGAATTTCCACCCGATTGGGCACGTAATGGGGCACCGCAAGTAAGCGCTTTGGGCAAAGGTCAGGCACACACATCAACTGACAGTAATCCGGGATGGCGGCTCATGGAACAGATGGGTTATCATCAAGGCCAAGGTCTTGGGAGGTACAATCAAGGCACCACAGACATCATTCACAGCTTCATATGGCCGGACTACATGGGCATCGGATCACTCACAGTCTATGATGTCTATAATTGGGGACCATTATGTGGCACTATGCATTGGAGCTTGGAAGAACATTTTGTCCGTAGCACTGGATCAGAACAGCCCACACCCAGTCAACTGACTCCTATTGAGGGCCAATCAGGACTCTCCTCTTCAGCTCCACCAGAGGAAGACCTTGATCCTCTTACTGAGTCTCTTGATCAGTTATTTTCTGAACCACATGCACAATTGCTCAGCGATTCTCATAAACTGTCAGAATACTATGTTGAGGACCCGGATTCCGCTGATGAGATGCCCCATCCGTGCAGTTCGAGAGCATTGGGGAGCAAGACTCTCTAGGATGATCAGAATGAACTCAGCCCTCAACCTTGCGAAAGGATGATCCTATTTTCTCTATTCTTAAGGGCGTCATTCAGGTAAGTACTCTCTTCTCATGTCCAAGGTTCATTTCTTTCCTGCTTTTCACTGTATATAGATCCTGCTCACTCTGATCTTGCAAAAAAAAAAAAAAAAAATTTTGCTTGTACATAAAATTTCCTTGCTTTATTTCTTGCTTTGCTTGTTAAAAAAAAAAATTTAATCTCTGCTTGTACATAAAATTTCCTTGCTTTATTTCTTGCTTTGCTTGTTAAGAAAAAAAAATTTAATCTCTGCTTGTACATGAAATTTCCTTGCTTTATTTCTTGCTTTGCTTGCTAAAAAAAAAATTCAATCTTTGTTTGTACATAAAATTTCCTTGCTTTTATTTCTTGCTTTGCTTGCTATAAAAATTTCAAAAAAAAATTTTAGGGAGGGGTAGGATATAGATATGGACAACATAGAACAACCTAAGACATTAGGTTCCCTGTTTGAGATAAAGGATGACGCTTTGGTGGTCTGGCACCCCTCGCTTTTTAATTCTGGTCTCCTTGACAAACTGCGGGGTTTGGTCGACCCTCCTAAGGTGTCGATGCCCCATGTGTCTCAAAGATCTAGCAAGGCTTCACGGTTTCAAATCCCTACTCGGATTATCGAACATATCAGGGAACATATTCATGTAATCCATGGAATAGAAAGATCCGAGTCAATAGCTGTCATCGAGGGACCTGATTTGGAAGACCTTGGGGATTTTGATGATGGCTTGGGGGTATTTGAAATTTGTGATGACAATGAAGAAGTGGAGCAAGAAGAGGAGATGTCAGAGGGGTTCGCAGAAAGCCTTCGACGTTTTGATGAGCAGGCGGAAAGTGAAGAAGAGAGGATGGAGGAGTTGAATCTCGGGACCGCCACTAATCCTAAGATCATCTTGATTAGTGCGGAACTGAATCCGAGTGAGCAAGAGAGTTTGGAGAAGGTGTTGAGAATCTATTCGGATGTGTTTGTCTGGTCTTACAAAGACATGCCTGGTCTTGACCCGTCATTGGTTGAGCATAGGCTAGTTCTGGAACCAGACGCCAAACCGATAAAGCAGAAGCTAAGACGACTCCATCTGAAGTTGGCCCTAAAAGTGAAGGAGGAAGTGGATAAGCTACACCAAGCAAAGTTTATCAGGGTGGTATTGTACCCAAAATGGATAGCCAACATTGTCCAGGTAAGCAAGAAAGATGGCAAAGTCCGTGTGTGTATAGACTTTCGGGATCTCAATCGGGTTTGCCCGAAAGACGATTTCCCTCTTCCACACATTGACATTCTTGTTGACAATACTGCGGGACACGAGATGCTGTCCTTTATGGATGGTTTCTCGGGCTACAATCAGATCCGTCTAGCAGAAGAAGATCAAGAGAAGACATCATTCATCACTCCTTGGGGGACCTACTGCTACGTTGTAATGCCCTTTGGCCTTAAAAATGCTGGGGCAACGTATCAGCGCGCTATGACCTCGATTTTCCATGACATGATGCACAAATTGATGGAAGTCTACGTGGATGACATCTTGGTAAAGTCTAAGACGCGAGAAGGTCATGCAGAGACACTTGAAAGGGTTCTACAGAGGTGTAGGGAATTCCGTCTGAAAATGAACCCTAAGAAGTGTAGGTTTGGAGTGTCGTCTGGAAAGCTGTTAGGATTCATGATAAGTAAGAGGGGGATTGAAGTTGATCCATCTAAAGCAAGGGCGATCGCTCAAATGCCCCCTCCCAAAAATTTGAAGGAGCTCAGGGGACTCATCGGTCGGCTGCAATTTATTCGTCGATTCATTTCACAGCATGCCGAACGATGTAAACCCTTCTACAAGCTGTTGAAGGGAGGGGCTAAATTCATTTGGATGACAATTGTCAGCAAGCATTTGATGAACTTAAGAAATACTTACTCAGCCCCCCTGTTCTCTCAGCCCCTGTCCCTGGGCGTCCGCTGCTTCTCTACCTAGCGGGCACTAAAGAAGCTATTGGCGCGGTGCTCGCACAACACGACGATGAAGGAAGGAATGAAAAGACTATCTATTATTTGAGCAAGACTCTGATTGAATATGAGCAAGCCTACCCGCTCATGGAAAGAACATGTTTAGCGCTGGTGTGGGCCTCACAAAAATTACGCCACTATTTCCTTGCACACCAAGTAAAGTATTTGGCAAAGATGGATCCGGTGAGATATTTGTTTGAGAAGGCCTCAGTTACTAGCCGGCTAGCTCGATGGCAGGTCCAACTAAATGAGTTTGACATCACATATGTCACTCAAAAGTCCATCAAGGGACAGGCCATCGCCGACATCTTGCTCACCTCCCATTGCCAGAGTATGAGCATGTGAGGACGGATTTCCCTGATGAAGAGTTGTTTGCATTAGTTGAGGAAGATGACCGCAAGACATGGACACTGTATTTTGATGGAGCGGTCAATCAAAAAGGAAGAGGAATTGGAATGGCCTTACTTTCCCCTGAAGGTGTCATCATCCCGCGTGCTTTTCAACTTGCTTTTAATGCTACTAACAATATTGCAGAGTATGAAGCGTTGATTGCAGGTTTGAAATCAGCCCTAGCTCTTGGAGTTCGTTATCTAAAGATTGTTGGAGATTCACTTTTGGTGATTCGTCAAACTTTGAAGAAGTGCCAGACAAGGGACCCGAAACTCAAGCCCTACAGAGAACAGACTATCACCCTGTTGCGCCAGTTCCAAGAAGTGATCCACGTCTTCACACCTCGGGCCGGCAACATCCTCGCCGATGCCTTGGCTTCATTGGCTTCCTCACTCACCCTCCCAGTATCCAAAAGGACAGAGACTATCATCGTCCAAAGACTAGAAACATCGGCCACTGACCTTCGAGACTGCAAGATTCAAGACCTAATGGAGCAGCAAGAGAAGAAAGATGAGATCCTTAAGTCTGCTGGAATTTATGCAATAGATTTGGAGGAACCTGATGATGGAAAGCCTTGGTTCTTCGACATCAAGAACTACCTTGAAGATGGCTCCTTTCCGGAGTACGCAACCAGTGATGATCGAAAAGCCGTCAAAAGAATGGCGACCAAATATTGTCTTCGAGGAGGCATTCTCTTTCGCATGTCCTTCAATGGAGAATTGTTGAGATGCTTGGAAGACGAAGAGGCATTCACTATTGTGAAAGAGGCGCATTCTGGAATTTGTGGAGGTCATGTGAATTCACAGATGCTCGCAAAGAAAGTTTTAAGGATGGGTTACTACTGGCCCACGATGGAAGAGGACTGCCACAAGTTTGTCAGACGGTGTGTTCAGTGCTAGACCCATGCCAATAAGATCCATGCACCTGCCTCCACATTGCACTCCATGACTTCTCCTTGGCCTTTCTCCATGTGGGCCCTCGACATCATTGGCCTCTTTAGAGACACGGTTGAAAACACCAGTTAGAAAGCCTTCATCCTCACTGCCACATAATACTTCACCAAATGGGCTGAGGCTGAGTCATACATAGTGATTAAGAGTTCTACTCTTGTTCGCTTTGTTCGTACTCATATCCTCGCACGATTCGGCTCTCCGAAAGTAATCATTACTGACAATGGTCCTCAGTTCATTTCTCAGGAATTTCAAGACCTTTGCAACAAGCACCACATTGAGCTGCATCACTCCACCCCATATTATCCCCAAGGGAATGAACAAGCGGAGGCTACAAACAAGACTCTCCTGAAAATCATCAAAAAGACTGTGGAGACACATAAGGCTACCGATTGGCCGGACAAGCTGATTGATGCACTTTGGGCTTATCGCACCTCCATCAGGACCCCCACAGGTCAGACTCCTTACACCCTTACTTTTGGGATGGAGGCGGTGGTTCCCTATGAAGTTCTTATCCTGTCTTTGAGAGTGGAACTGGACAAGGATTTGCAACCCGAGGATAGAAGGGAAGCACTTCTTCTACAACTTGAATTATTGGATGAGAAAAGGTTGCGAGCAGCCGAGCATGCCCAAATTTACCAAAGAAGAATGTCCAGAGCCTTCCAGAAAAAGGTAATTGAAAGAAAATTCCAAGTTGGGGAAATGGTGCTAAAGCAGCTTATGCCTTCTCGACAACCACACCCAAGAGGTAAACTGCAACCAATTTGGGAAGGACCCTATGTAATCACTCATGCCTATTCTGGGAATGCTTATCGCCTGGTGAACGCCGAAGGGGACGAGGTCTCAGGTACATGGAATGCACTTTATTTGAAAAAAATTTATGCTTAGTACTTGATGTTTGAGAAATTTTACCATTATCTACTGTGAATCCCAGTATCTATGCCTGATGATATGATTTGATAGTCTTGAAGATAGCATGTGTTTTATCTAGACCCACACTCACCATTCCTGTCACCGTCATCACACTTATACAGTTTAAGACCTGGTCCACTAATGGATAGAAAGATCACCCACACCATTAGACTGGGGCAATTTGTAATTGTCATTCTTTTGTTTGTATTTTAACTCATGTTGCCCATGACCCACGAAAATGCCTTAGTCTTACCGCATGTCCCAAAAGCACTGGCTCTGGCACTGTCGATGCTTCCAAGGAGAGGGTAAAAACAGAAACACCCTCCAAAATAGGGCAAGTTGGCCATTAAAAAAAAAGAGGGGATAAAGTGGGTATCCAATGCGGACCTGCGTCCTCCACCCCAAAAAAAAAAAAGAAAAAAAAAGAAAAAAGAAAAGAAAAGAAGAAGCAGTAAAGAAGAAAGCTGGAGAGACCAAGTGACTTAGGACATGTGTTAGGACTGGGGCAATTTTTAGTTGGGTCAAGGAGGACATTACTCTCACCCCCATTCATTCACTTCCCCCCTTTTGTGACAGTATATGAATTAAACCAGTTCTTTTGGGATGAGTGAAATTTCTAGTCTAAAGGCGAACCATTTCTTAAACTGCTACCACACACTGCACGTGAGTCTACTTAAAACTTTGTTTATCTAAAAATCAGTCTTTGAATATTATCCTAGCACATTTATGGTTTTCTCAGTACGTTTTGGTAACATGATCAAGCATACGAGAACTTCCAGACCTGGGAACTGTCCCCATCGACAAAACCACGCAATGTATCCTTGATATGGCAAACAGTTGATCACTATGAGTCCTTTTCATAACTGGTAAGCATGTGAATAATCCCTTCTTGTTGGCATCAAAGTCAAGATAGCACCACACATCATCAGGTTTGTTTCCCCATAACCCATACTCCGATCTTGTGTCATTATTTGGGCCCTTGACAAACTAACAAGGAGAAATAAAAAAATGAGCAGGGGCCCAAACGGAACAGATATGATCATTTGGTCTAGTCTCTTTAGTTGTTTTGCAGAGCCTAGGAGAAGCAAGAAGGGAACGGATGAATCAATAGTCGTTGAACAAGTAGATAGAACTTGGATGGTCCCCAGAGGGATGTCAATTCAAACAGTTTATAATCAAAATGAGGGCCATCCTATAATTTTAAAAGGGAGTATTGAAGTATGAACATATGCTTAATTGGATGGGTATACCTACTTAGTCATGTGTTTGATGTTATTATGTAGGGAGCAGGAAAAAGGAGAGCAGAACGAGAGCACAAGTGAGCAAAAAAAAAAAAAAAAAAAGACTTGTCACACTACTTTTGACGAACCCCGACAAGAATGTCGACTAAGACAACCCTTGTGGGTACGTCGACTTAGACAACCCTGGCGATAACATCAACTGTGACAATTTGACAGTGAATGTCGACTTGGACAATCCCAATGGTGAATGTCGACGAGGACAACCTGCAGTGAACGTCAACTAAGACAACCCTGGTGTGAACGTCGACTTAGACAAACCTGCTTCTGAATGCCCACAAGGACGATCCTATCGGTGAACGTCGACAAAGACAACCCCATTGGAGGATCGTCGAGCCAGCTTTCAGCAACAACTCTGCTTATTTACAGCATTCCCTGATCACCCTGCAAATTCAACTCACCTATATATCCACATTTCATACATACATTAAAAAAAAAACCTGCTATTCATCATTTCAAGTGCCTAAATCAGTCCATTCCATGTCTCTAGGCCATCAATCAAAACCATTTACCCATTAGAAGGAGTGAGTACAAGATGAGGTATGAATCATAGCCCAAAGAGATCAAAAGGGGGAAGGAGAATCAAGCCTATTGTTGGGAGCCACCACCCTGAATCGAAGGAGAGGGATGAGAGGGTTGTCCTGGGGTGGTCTTGTCTCCTTGAAAATCTAGCCTCGCTAGAGAAGGTCGCGAAGTGGAAGACGAGTGGGGCCCATTGAGTAGGAACGGGATGCACCGCTTCGCAAGGACACCGAGCCTAACAGCCCTGACATCTCAAAAAATTTAAGGTCGTCCCCTGTAAATACCCCTGCAGAGCTTATCTTCATCCTCATGGTGGCCATTATGGACCGATACAGGCCCAATTCTTTGTTCCTCCTCTCAACCCGCTGCTGGGAAAGCTGGAGATCGTCTTCCATCTTGCGCTTATTTTCCTCTGCTTTTTGCCTATCCTCCTCCGCTCTTTGTTGAAAGTGTATGAGATTCTCCTCCGTTCTACGCCGATCCTCCTCTGCTCTTTGTCTACCACTTCTCTCACTCTCCAAAGAAGACTGAAGGGTACGGATGAACTCTCGCTGCAAACCTAGGTCGAATCCGCCTGAGGATGCCTCAAAGTCTGCTACTCTGGACTGCAAGTTGTCCCTCTCACGGGCCAAGGCAAGGATGTCATTCCTGGCCTGGAGGATCTCTCTCTGAAGCCGCGCAGCCTCACTCTCTTGTTGGTCCCTAGCCTCTATAAGTTGCATCCTAATGTTCATCAACTCATTTTGGGACTCTTGCAGTTGACCCAGCAGCACAGGCTCTCGACCCGAGGATAATGGTGGAGGAGCAACAGACAATGACGAACCTGCAACTCGAGCTTGCTCCACCTCCTCAAGATGTGTCTCAAGATCTCTTATTCTTTGCAGGAGTTGTTGCTTCTCCGACTGGAGTTCACTCACCAATGAAGCTTGAACTACAAGCTCCTCGCTCACAGTCTTAAGCTTCCGAGCAACGGCAGATCGCCCACCCTGATTAAAGAAGATTTGAAGAATTACTCTTTGTGAGAGCATTGTGAAAAGAGCAACAAACATGCCTACCTCTATGTCAGGCATCGGTTCTTCGAGTATCCTAAGATCCTTTGCATACTCTCGGCAATACCATTCAATGTAGTCATCACTGCTCTCAAGATCCACCGGTGGTCTAACTGAGTAGCATTTCTCCTCCCATAACTTCAAGTGGTCAGAAAAGTCATCCCCTAGGACAAAGGCTTTTGGAATCCCTCGCAGAGTCAAGCGAGGAGAAACTGGAAGCGGACCAGGGATCCATTGGTGGAAGCCTAGCTGGCGTGCTACGCGGCTGGCGCAATGATAGAGAACTTCATTAAAGAAAATAAGCCACGTATCGCATGCTAGCTCGTCAGGGATCTCCTCCACATACGACCTCCATGTCATCTGAAACAATAACAAGCGCATGGGACACTAAGCTGAAGGAATATTCCTCTCAAGGAAAGTTCGATGAAGCAAAGAATGCACCTTCTCCTCAGTCAGCGAAAGGAAGTCCTCGTGGAGAAGAGCTAGAGTCCTACCATAGCTTGCTTCTGGTGCAACCCACCGCATGGCACGAGGGAAAGATGGGTCGCAAAGATCCATGGATGGCGGACGAGCAATAGCAATATGCTCGTACCCAAAGAGCTATTAACCAAAAGGGAAGGATGAGAAGACCAAGTACAAATCCAAAGATAGGCAAATGCAAGCACAGACACAAATGACAAGAAAGCATCAAGCAAGTTATACCTGAAGAAATGCAATAAACCCACCAAGACTCTTATTTTTTACCCGTTGCTTCTTTCTTGATAACTCAGCATATAGATGAGCCAACATCGCTGCTCCCCAAGTGTAGTCTCCCATTTGCACCAGATCCTCCATAAGGGTTAAGAAGTGCAAAGAAACTCGGTCCGAGGAATTAGAGAAGAGCACTCGCCCAAAGAAAAATAAATAGAAGGCCCTCAATTCTCTCTGGGCTCGCACAGGATCGGCTACGGTCTTCCTTTGTTTCGTCATAAGGTCTCGGGTCACAAATCGCACCTCTGTCTCCTTCGGCCGACGTAAGAGGAACCTCCCTAGGCCATATTGAGCAGCGAGACGCCCTAGAGGGATGCGGGTGAGAGTTTTCCCGCCGTCAACAAAGTCCCAAACGCTGATTAACTCCTGGAATTTGCGACGGTAATTTCCAAGTGTCTTCCCCGTCACTGGGCGACCCGTAACTGGAAGGCCAGTGACCCGGAGGACATCTTCTAAAGTAGGCATCACAGCGCCAGTTGGGAGGATGAAGGTGCAGCTCCTTGGATCCCATCTCTCACCTAGAGCCTCTATATATCCTCGGTCCACACTAAAAGGCTCAATCCGGAAGAAGGCTTGAAACTTGGCCCCGTCTACAAACCCTTTCTCAGTAGGCGCCAAGTCCTCATACCAATCTCGCACGCCATGCCAAAAGGAGCACGATCTCAAGGGCCGCTACAAGGCAAAGGTAAAAATCATAAATGATGATTCCCCACTGATACTCAATTTCTTCTTTCAGGAGCAGTAAAAAAAAGCGGGGAGGAGGAGATCATGCTTACCAAGGCACGACGATAGACGCCCGCCACTTCCTCTTCATCGTCGCCCTCGCCATCACCCCCCGCCTCCAAATCAAGCTCGGCAACCCGCTCATCAGTCCCTCTAGCTTCATTAGGCTCATCAGCCTCTGTGTTCGCACCCTCAGACTCATCCGAGTCTGAACCACCCTCCGCAGCGTCTTCCCCAAAGTCACCCACACTCATGGCAACGCCCACAATCGCATCAATGCCTATGTGGCCTCCCTCGACCTCATCCACTTTTGTGCTTTCATTTGTAGACCTTTTAGTACCTATGTTGTCGCCAGAGTCCGCTGTATTCGACTCATCCCAGGATATCTCCTCCTCGGACTCGCAAGTCTCCGCATTCATCCTCATCACATTAATCCCCACACTCACTGCCCTCGCCTCCATCCTTGATGTTCCTCTCGCTGCCGCATCATCGACAACCCCTGAGACCCCCACCGGGTGTACGCCCGCACCGCTCTCAGCTTCTATGCCCACCCCTGTTTCATTAATAATCGCTGCCCTTATTTCCCTTTCCTCCGCGTCCGCATCCGTCACGCCCATGCATGCACCCGCTGCCCCCGGTATTTCGCTGCCCTCCGCTACCACTGTGTCACCTCCTACGGCCTCCCCCATCACCGTCATCGACCTTGTTTCCACTATCGCCATCATGATGGTCCCGGGGTCCCTCTCGGGCATTTCACCGAACATCTTTCGTGCACCCTTCATTCCTTCTTCTCCAACACCACTCCGGTCATATCTACTGCCGCCCATGGCCTCCGGCCTCATGGGACTTTCCTCCATGATCCTTGTCGCTACACTCATCACCTTCGAGACATCAATGGTTGTTTTCGGATCATCACCTGTTTCCCCACGTCGCCCCATCGAACCACCCGTGGAAATCTTCCGCCGTTTTCGCTTTGAGCGCTTGATCTCCGGTGGCATCTCAATCTGGTTTCGAATAGAAGAGGAGGATGAAGAGTTTCTGTTAAATAAAATAGATTTGGAGGAGATAAATCAATGCCTAGGCTCGATGGTGTCCCGACGTTGGATTGGACGAGTTATAAAGTGGTTAGTCATGATTTATATGAGTCCATTCAATAAGTTAAAACCCACCAGGTATGACCAATCCATTATGTATATATATTATGTTATATTATATTATATTATATTATTATATATGCATGTATATCTATTTAAAGAAATGTATACACAGTTTGGATTTGCATAGTCATGCTTTATGATCATCTTTGAACATTTTGTTGCACATATCTCAAGCAGATTTTGGACACATTTTTCAGATTTTGGACATTTTCGGGTGTTATATTGCCTATATCAATTGGTGTCTCGATCTTCTGTGCTTTTCTTGTGTTTTTGGGTATCTTTGGGTCTTTTTATTGCATATATCTCGAGCGGGTTTTGAATATGCTTTGGTCGTTTCTGGGTGTTAAATCACCTATGTCAATCGATGTCTTGGTTTGCTACGCTCTCTTTCTGTTTTCAGCACTTTTTGGGCATTTTATCGCATATATCTTACCACAGATTTTGGGCACATTTTAGATTTTACGCATCTATAAGCATTCTTATTGTATATGTCAGTAGCATTTTGGTACATTTTCAAGATTTTCATTAAGGTTAAGACACTTAAACCCGGGCATTTTGTCTCTCAGTACATGCAAGCCAGGATTGATTCCCCATAGTCCAGTTTTCTTTGAATTATCAATAACAATGATCCTTCTTCGATTATTCGAAATTGTTCCCTTTTTTATTTTTTATTTTTTCGTCATGATATCCCCCTGTTTGCTGAGTTGCAACGAACGGTAGACACAGGGAATCCAACGCCGGGCTGCAGCACACGAAGGCTAGGAACCCCAACTGAGGGTTGGATCGCTCATTGACATTTAGATCAAATATTTCTTTCTCCCTTCAAGGATCATTTCATTGATGGATCATAAGAAAATTGCTTCAATGTTTATCTCCTGACCAGTATTTACCATAAAACAATGCCTGATGGTTAAACCGATCAAAATGAGGTCTCTCTTCTTATCCTCGAATGGTGCTTCAATTTTCACTTGAAACACCATCCGAGGAGGGGCAATTGTAGATACCCCATTTTGATTGGTCAGAACTGTGAAATACTTATCACTTGTGATATCTTAAATTACAGGTCTAAACCCCGATGATCTTCTTCGAGCCAGAACAATCACCTGAGTGAAGAAAGGAAAGAAGACATGAGCATACAAGCTCTTAACGAGAAGCTTAGAGAGCAGTACCATTGCCCGGAACGGTCAAGCCTTGGGCTGTTGAACAAAACATCTGAAAGTCTGTCCGCTGACCAAGACAAACGGCCAACCAATTGTCATCATGGACAACCCCTCATGGATAGTCGACCAGGACAATCCCTTGAGGGATTGTCGACTTCGACGACCTTGAAAAGATTATCGACCAGGACAATCCCTTGAGGGATTGTCGACTTCGACGACCTTGGAGGGATTGTCGACCAGGACAATCCCTTGAGGGATTGTCGACTTCGACGACCTTGGAGGGATTGTCGACCAGGACAATCCCTTGAGGGATTGTCGACTTCGACGACCTTGGAGGGATTGTCGACCAAGACAATCTCTTGAGGGATTGTCGACTTAGACGACCTTGGAGGGATTGTCGACCAAGACAATCTCTTAAGGGATTGTCGACTTCGACGATCTTTGATGGATTGTCGACCTAGACGATGGGATGACGGATCGTCGAAAATACTGGGATGATTTCAACTCGAAAAAGGGACGGCATGGGCTTCATTTTGCGACCTCTCCGCCGACGTCAGCCACTCCGAGCGACGTGGGAGCGTCGTGGGGCACTCATTACCTCCCCAAACATGTGTCAAGAAGGTGGTGGCTCGTTTGGGCTATAAAAGGGAGGCAATGGGAGGCTCAAAGAGATCCATCACTCATCTTTTGCTCCCCCAAAGCCACCCAAAAGCTTCCCCTAACCTCCCCATTCGAGACCAGCAGCTCCTCACCACCCTCCACCCTCCATTTTCGACCACCACCACCCCTTATACCAGCAACCACTTCAATAGCCATCCACCACCCTCATTCACCACCTAAACTCCCCTCTCTCCCTCCCAAAACCACCCATCCGAACCCATCCACCCTTTTTCATCACCAACAGCACCTCACCACCCTCCACCCTCCATTTTCGACCACCACCACCCCTTATACCAGCAGCCACTTCAATAGCCATCCACCACCCTCATTCACCACCTAAACTCCCCTCTCTCCCTCCCAAAACCACCCATCCGAACCCATCCACCCTTTTTCATCACCAACAGCACCTCACCACCCTCCACCCTCCATTTATGAGCTCTACCACCTCCCACACTAGCAGCCACTCTAAATAACCACTAACCTCCCCTTATTCACCAACCAAGTGTTTCTCTTTCCCACCAAAAGTCACCCATCCGAACTCATTCACTACCACCCAAAGTTAACCACCCTTTTCTCCATCACCATCATCTATCCTCCACCCTCCCTTGCCAAAGAGAAAGAGAGAGTTCATACCTCCCTACCCTCACTTCCATTTCCCACTTCCATTTCCTTTCTTTTCTTTTCATTTTTTTTACTTAAGAACTTGTATAATATATCATCTTTTCATAAAAATACCTTTAAGCAAGTTGTAATAAGCTTATTAATTAAATAAATATAAGTTTAATCAAAGTTGAAAGTGTTGGAGCACATTTTGGACTATTATCAGTTCTTTTGAAACTATACGCAGCTGACAGACGACCCTAACTTGGATCGTCGGTCGGTTGGTCTAGGGACCATTGGAACACTCCCCTTTGCAAGTTTGGGTATCTCCCAAGGACTACTAACCCCTTTTGTTTACTTGATTTACTTCATTTACTGCTTTATATGCTTGTTATTTTATATGCTATTTTTCTTTTTTCTTTTTTTTTTCTTTTTTCTTTTTATGCTGTTTTATTTTTTTATTTTTATTTTATTTCATTTTATTTTATTTTGTCTCAGTTTCTTGTTAATATAAGATCTCCCACTAATTTTATTGGATTTTCTTGAAGTTGACCCTCGACAACCCTCCCTGGTTTGTCAAGCTTGACAATCCCCCTTGGTTCGTCGAGCCTGACAATTCCCCTTGGTTCGTCGAGCTTGACAATCCATATTAGGTCTGTCGATCTCGACAATCCATATCTGGTTCGTCGATCCCGACAACCCATCCCTGGTTCGTCTAACTTGACAATCCACCCCGGTTCGTCGAGTCCGACAATCCGTCCCTGGTTCGTCGTATTCGACAATCCGACCCTGGTTCGTCGATCCCGACAATCCGTCCCTGGTTCGTCCAACTTGACAATCCACCCCGGTTCGTCGAGTTAGACAATCCAACCCTGGTTCGTCGAGTTCGACAATCCAACCTTGGTTCGTCTACCCTGACAACTCGCCTCCGGTTCGTCAAACTTGACAATCCCTCCTAGTTTGTCGAGCCTGATAACTCACCTCCAGTCCATTGACCAGAAAGAACACCCCTTTTCATCCCATCTATCAATCCTCCAAAAAAAAGATCTTTCTCTCTCTCTCTTTGGGTTTGCAGGATCAATCCGAGCTTGAACACCTCAAGGCACGGCCGGCCGTGATCCCTGAGAGGAGAATCCACATCCCCCGCTGAAGGCGAGTAATAGAAGAACATTTTCTTTTATTGCTTTTGAGGAAAAGCAAGTGGCGATCACACCAACGTCCTTGGAAGCGGTCGGGTGACCTTGGACGATCCATCAAGTGGCGATTCGGAGCGCCGTGCGCGTAACGGAACCAAACTTGAAGGAACCCGGATTCACGACACAACCCATTCGCCACCACCGGTGTCAAAATCCAGTACCGACAACTACGAACTTTCATAAATTTGACATTCATCAGGTAATATTAATTGTAATATACTTAATATGGTTCTTCAATTATGAACATGCAGGTGGTACGACTCCCAATTTTTATGAAACTCAGGGAACTCATCATCCACCTTCGAACTCATTCCATTTGTATAAAACTTTGACTTTGTAATCTTCTACTGTGTGTATCTTGTTTATATATTTTTTTACCAACATGTTGACCAATTAATACATTATGCCTCTTCCATTATAAACATGCAGGTACGACTCCTAAATTTTATGGACTTCATACTCCTCTTCAGCCCTCTATACCTATTACCGCAAGTTGGGCGCCTCGCAGAGGAGGGAGTATACCCAGATGCAATCTTTGATGACTTATTGGAGTCAATATGATTATTGCTGCTAGACATAGTTGGCCACTTTGATGTTTTATGATTAGAAATATAATAAATTTTTAAGAATTGGAAGCAATAGACGTGTATGAGTAGAATGAAGATGTATGTTTTAATTTTGTTCTGGTATAAACTGGTGTGTTATGGTACAGTGAGGAAACAAGGATTCTTGGGTTGGCTCACCTTAAAATATAAGCTGTTTAACAAAGATCCATTTATTAAAAAGGAGGTTATTGATTCCAGACACGTGTATTTTATGCAATACTGAACCCAAAATCATCAATTCATCTGTTTTTTGGATTTTCATATACTATAGCTTGGATATGGAAGTCCTTATTGTCTAGAGTGGGAATTTGTAGAAAGCAGACCAAAACACTTTCCGAAGAATCCAAATGGATGTCTGGCATTTTCCATGATGAAGGGTAGATTTCTCTCGCAGCAAGGCACTCATGTCCAATTCCTCTCCTTTCATGTCATTAGGCAACCTCCAATCAAACTGGCACAGTAAATTAGCGAGAGCAAGTTCAACACCAGCCATTGTGAATTGTATTCCTGGGCAAATCCTTCTCCCCGAACCAAATGGGATGAGCTGAAAATCATTTCCTTTGAAATATATGGAGCTGTTCAAGAATCTCTCTGGTCGAAATTCCTCCGACTTTTCCCATGATTTTGTGTCCCTTCCAATCGACCATGCGTTCACCACGATCATCGTCTTCCCTGATACCCTATGGCCTCTAATTGTTTTCTAGAGAAGACGCAATAAATTTCTTTTCGTGTGAATGACTTTTAGAGAAAACACGAGTATAATAAAGTTTGAGTTATATTTTCTATGATATCTCTTTGTATTGTAGTCATCTTTATTGTTTTGTATGAATTAAGTCGTTTCCATCGTAAACATTTTTTTTTCATAATATAAAAATAAATATAATTTTTTGATGGTATAAAAATAAATATTATATTTTGTAATAGCGAATACAAAAATAAAAAATTAAAGATATTTTAGTAAATTTTCCATGACTTTAACAGTGTTAGTAGAAAATTTGACGGAATTTAATTAGGACAGTAAAAATGCATCATTTTTAAACATTTTAAATTTAATAGTATACAAATAAATATATTATTTATGATGCTAAAAAAATAAATAGCATGTTTTTTTAATGATATACATGCAAAAATCCAAATAAAAAAAACCAAAGATCGGAGAAGAAAGAGATTGAAACTTACCCCCTCCTCTCTAAAATTTTCTCTTTATATCCATTTGTGTCGGATCTTCTCATAACAAATTCGTATCACAGAGTTAAGAGAGAGGAGAGAGAGAGGGCTTAAAAAAGCAGACATTTTTGTGCGAAAATACATGGCTTGGAGGCGCCTCCTGACGAAAGTGAGATCTTTCTCTCCCTATCTCGATTTCTTTGTGTGCTGTTTTTTCCGTTTCGAAACAACCCCATCTGTTTAGGGTTTGTTTGAGGATTCTATCGGTCTTGTTTATTTAGGGTTTTTTTTTGTCCCAGTTGGTCTTGTTCGTTCTAGTTTTGGATTTCCCCTATAGATTCCATCGATTCCTGTGGAGCGGATGATGTACAGACCCCTGTATGTTTGACGTGATATTGATTGATTAATAATCGATTTTTGAGCTTCTTTAATGCTTGCATCTTATTAAACTATGTGAAAGATTTAGGCTTTAGGTTTTTGGGTTTGTCATTTTCCAAAGATGGTGGTTGTCTTTTCCTGAGTTCTAAATTATGTGAAAGAGTTAGGCTTTGACTTCTATTGAGCTGGAGGAGGTCATGATTTGATTTTTACATTGTTTCACCATTTTTTGCATGGTCTTGATCAAAACATTTATCCTAATTATGTATATTTCAATAGGCTATAGGAACAAAACCATCTCTTAGTAAGTTGATAGCTGTATTGTCTCTTCCTTGAAGGGTCCTAGTTTGTGTTTTACTCTTATTGATAGGATAAGGTTTTAACCAACAAAATAAAACAAAACACTTGCTTGCTGAAAAGGTTTGCTGTAGGAAGCATTGTTAGTTCAATGGATATGCTGGTCCATGTCTGACCTTTATTGGACATGAGGCACGCCACGACATGCATCAAATACGTGTCAGAGATATCCTAAAATTCAAAATAAAAATTTGAATTTCGGACACGTATTATGCACGGGATGAACACGACACTAACATGCAACACACATGTATCATAATATTGGGTTTATTCTCACATGAACTAGACTAATGTCAAAATATTACTGGAGTAGATAGTTGACACACTATTACAATCATATCAAATTTTTAGTTTGTGGATGCACACTTGACTTTTTTTCCAAATAATTATACTATACGACACATATATAAATGCTTGTATGTTAGTGTGTTTGTGTGTGTGTGTGCGCATTCATTATCATACATCTATTGCATTCTTCTCCTTTTTTGAAGATTTTCCTTGTCGCTATGTCTCGTGTTTGGGTCCGTGCTCCTTACGATACTCTTTAGTTGAGCTATGTGTTTGCAAAACAAGTAGTTGTTGTTGTGAGGTCAACTGTATCAGTTGAGCTCTACTTCATTTTTTTCTATTTATTTTCGTTTAAGGAAGGTTGTGTAACAAATTTTATTAAAATTGGAAAAAAAGAGTACAAAAATAATATGAAGAATGTACATGAGGAATGCCCTTCTCATAACCCTAATTCTTTATTATTTGACTTCTATATGATGCCCCTTCTTTAGGAATAAGATAATTTATCATGGATGACATATATTGGAATGACGGTCAATGTTGAACTAGGGTATCCAAAATATATATATATATATATATATATATATATATATATATATTGAAATAAAATAGGAACTTTTATTGATTAAAAAGCCCCCGAACAAAGGGAGATGGGGGATCTCCAAAAATAAAGAGAAAAACAATACATTTCGAGACCTCTTCGGTGGGGATGTTAATACCCAACAGATTACTCTTGGACAGATTTACCTTAAGGCCCGTCAAAATCTCAAAGCATTTGGTGATGAAAATAAAATCATCCAAATTGCTTTCCCGATCATCACAAAGGAGGATTGTATCATCTGCATATTGGATATGTGATACACGTGAACCACCATTTGTAACTTCAATACCGTTAATCCAATTGTGATAAACACCTTTGTGGATTAGCCTGCTTAGAACATTCTCCACGAGGATGAATATGAAGGGGGATAGAGGGTCTCCTTGTCTGAGACCTCTACCAGAATCGAAAAAGCCCACAAGTTTACCATTGACAAGAACGGAAAGCTTCGATACATTCCTTTAACCACCACAACCATTTCGACGAAAACCCATAATCCGCCAAAAGCTTCCACAAAAAATCCCATCTAACAGAATCATAAGCCTTTTTAAAGTCTAATTTGCACAAAAACCCTTCCTCTTCGATTTGTGTGCCCCATACACACATTCCTGGGCTATAAGAAATCCATCTAGCAGGGAGCAACCACAGATAAAAGCTGATTGACTCAGATCCACCAGATTTGAAATAACCTTGCGAAGCCGAATAGCCAACACCTTTGCAATGATCTTATAAGAACTATTTAGAAAGCTGATGGGTCGATAATCGCTGACAAATTCAGCACCCATCTTCTTTGGTATGAGAACAATATGCGTGGCATTGAGGCATCCACAACCTTGACGGCATGCGTAAAATTCCTCCATCATCTCCATGACATCCTCCTTAACTATATTCCAAAAGCTTTGGAAGAATTTTATAGAGAAACCGTCCGGGCCGGGTGCTTTATCCCCTTCCATACCGAGAATTGCAGCTTTCACTTCCTCCTCCTCAAAGGGGGCATCAATAGAAGTACGAAGATCATTGGTAAGACATGGAAGAGAATCATCATGCCAGCTTGGCAGCCAAGATGGATCTTTCTGAAAGAATGATCTGAAATGGTCCACAATATGGTTCTCAATCTCTTCCGGATTGGTCAGCCGATCATTACCATTCGAAATAAAAGAAATGAGATTGTGACGCCTTCTAGAATTGGCAACCCGATGAAAAAATTTAGTATTACCATCACCCGATTTAAGCCAAACTGCCTTTGATTTTTGCCGCCAGTATTCCTCCTCTTGCCTAAGAATAAGAAGCAGTTCCTCTTTGGATTTCTTTCGTTCCTCTAGATCAGACGATGCAAGAGGACCAATTTCTTCTGACATCTCCAATTTATGAAGAGTGTCCTCCAAAGTCTTCCTCCGAGCATTACGATTGAGTTTTGATTGCCTACTCCAATTAATCAGCTTTCGTTTGAGAAATTTTAGCTTACAAGACAACTTCCGAGCACCTTTGCCTTGCACTTCAGTCAAAGACCACCAGGTTTCTACTAATTCATGGAAACCCTCTTCAAGAGGCCACCAATTCTCAAACTTGAAATGGAATGAACGAACAGTGGCGAGGATGAAGAAAGTAGTATAGGATTATGATCAGACACCGTTCGAGGAAGACCTTCCAGCTGGGCCAAAGGGATATAATCATCCCAATTCAAATCCACGAAACAATGATCAATCTTGGATAATGTAGGAATGTCCCGAAGATTACTCCAAGTAAATTTTTTGTTGGATAGGGGGATTTCAAGGTGAATAAAAAATCCAATCCCTAAAACCTCTGGTACCACCAGGTGGCCCCAAGGAGGAGCTTCGTTCTTGAGTAGAAACAATAGCATTAAAGTCCCCCATTAAGCACCAAGGTACTGCAGAAAAAGAACGAGCGTCAATCAATTCTGACCAAAACTGATCTCGTAGAGAATCTTCTGAAGGGCCATACACAACCGTGAACATCTACCTGGTGACAGAGGATACATCTTGAAGAATAACAGTAATCGAATAGCTGCCAATTTTACTGCCCACTAATTTCCATTTACCCTTTCTCCATCCAACCATGATGCCTCCAGAAGAACGGATCGCCGAAAGGGATGCCACATCAAAGACAGAACAACCACCAATTTGTCTAATCAGCAGAGGGGATATAACCTGTAGCTTAGTCTCTTGAATACAGAAGACATCAACAGAGTAATATTGAAGGAGACTTTTCACTGCTTCTCTCTTTCTTGCATCCCCTAAACCTCTGATATTCCATGATAGAATCTTCATGAGAAACCATTAGCCTCCTTATGAATTCTGCCATTTTTTATCATACCTACAGTACCAGATTTCTTACGTCTTGATTGAGAACACACAGGGGAACCCCAGGAAGCTTCCCCTTTTAACAAATTGAATAGCTCTCTTTGACCTCTGGGACGCTTAACTCTCTGTCGGACTACAGCAGAGATATTATTGTTCGAACCAACACCTAAACGGGATTCCTCATGCCATCGTTTGAGGAACCTCTCGGAGGAAGATGAAACGGTGAAACCCAACTCCTTGACAACGGAGATGATATGGTCATCTTGCAGTTGAAGAGAGATCTGGCTGATCGTCTGCATAGCTACAAGAGAATCTGGAACTCGATTCATGAAATCTGGACATGATTGAATCGTAGAGCCACGGTTTACGACGGGTAAGGATGAAGGGAATAGATCTGAGATCAATCTCCCCATGACCCGAGAAGCTTTTTGGTTTACCCGGATCCGGTTAACTTTAAAACCTTTGAAATGGATTTTAAACTTCCTTCTCCGATTGATCATCGAAGACGATACCCGATAAGAAGACATCCGAAGCATCGGATCCGATTCTGAAGTGATTGAGCCCATCTCCACAAGATCTGAACTTTTCGACAAAGAATCCGCAGTCAGATCATCTCTCGCCAAAGCCGTTGAAAGAGGAATAAAATCTGAAACTGCCGAATTAGAATCTTTCATGCGTTGGTCATCAGAGAGATTTGAAAACGTATTAAATATTGTAAAAGCAGTGCTGAGTTGGGGACCTGCTTTACTAATAATGTTAACACGTGGACGATAAGATCTCCCCACTGTTTGCCAGATGGATGTAGGAATATTGTTCAAAAACTGATCCTCTTCATTTTCAAATTTTGAAAACCTCCGGATCTGACGGCCTTGATTAATTCTTTGAATATTACCACCAGCTGTAGAATTCAGAGTGTGTGAAAACGGATCCACATAATCCGCGACCGCACGTGGAATCTCGGATGACCGTTCGTTGAGAAACTGAGTCGGTTCCTGACTCTTATCAAACACCGAGTCACAGACCGAGTTAGGACGATTCGTTGAGTTCATTACTTTTCGACTCGACAGTGACCCATCAATGGAGGTCGGGATGCTTGGAGGATTCATTGACACAGTTACATGAGGGGCCGATGGATGATTCAAAGAGATATTTTTCTTTAGAATATCAACATATTTTTCCTTACCGGGGACGGAAGTGTTTACAATATCCACCCAGAACATATCTCTGCCAGCAGAAACAGCAATTCGAGAAGGCAGATGACAATTCGGCATTCTATCTAAAACCACCTTCACCAAAGGATACAATTCGCCAGGACCAGTCACCTCGTTGGCATAACAGACCTTTCTAATTGGAGCAAGAATTCTCTAGAGCGAAGAACTATTTCTCCATTGCAATGGAATGCCTCGAAGAGAGACCTCTGTGCGAACAGAGCATGAACGTAGTTTCCCCATATCACAATGGAATGCCTCGAAGAGAGACCTCTGTGCGAACAGAGCATGAACGCAGTTTCCCCATATTAGGAGACCATCGAAAAAATTCAAGTCTGCCTTTTTCAAAGAGTAAATGGTGCTCTTTAAGGATCAGATTTCTAGCAGCTGGGGATGGTGTTCTGATCATAAAAGAACATGAGCTAAGGCTTATGAATCTCCAACCTTTGATCCCTTTCCACCTAGCCTGAAGGCCCTCCTTGATCTCCGTCCAGATCGGTCTGTTAGCTCCCTTCCAATACCCGATAATACATCTATTCAAGAATTCCACACTTCGGATAACCTCACGAGAATGAGGAATAGCCACAGAAATAGTGTTTGGTGAAGCAGAGGACCTTGTAAGCATAGTCGGACCTGAGGTGTGGTTAAGAACCGGAGCTCTTGTGCATTGGAATCGACGATGACCAACTTTGCGACAATTCCAACACATCACGGGATCACGGCATTGCTTGGCCCAATGACCATAACCCAGACAATGAGAACATTGATTCGGTTTGAGTGCGAAATTTCTATGGCCTTCTCCGTTCTGAAAAACCGCAAATCCTGATGAAGAGGATGGTCCATCCTGATGAAGAGGATGGTCCTTCCTGAACCACCTTCCCCCGATGAGGGCCAAGAGGGATCCCAGGCCGAGCCTGAGTGCATCCTTGAGACCTCAGTGGGAGGAGGGATCCATGGGAGGAACCGTAGCCCCGTGACTCAATATTCTCCCGACGAGGAACAAGAGGGATCTCAGGTCTGGCCTGAGTGCATCCTTGAATCCCCGGGGGATTTGTCGAAGACACGAGCAGGGGAGCGCAGCGCGGAACAGCAGAGATGACGACCATCATTACACGACCGGAGTTTGATTCATTACCTCATTGAATAAGGGAGCCAGTCTTCAAAAGCTTCAACTTGTCATTCAACTTAGGGTATCCAAAATATTAGTCATAATTTAAAAAGAATTTGAAATTGAAAAAGGCACAACATTTTAGTGGACAGATAGTGCTAGGTGGGAATGCTTCAGAAGTGGTTGGTATCACATTTTCATCAAGATTAATAGAAACCAATGAAAATAAAGGGGGCAATTAGAACACTCTTAGAACATATATTAATGATAAAAGAGAATTTCACCCGAAATTTAATAATCACTAGGAAGATTTGGACTCCTTATGTTGTACCTGGGCAAGAGTCTAACGATTTGGAATGTCACATAGCCACTCAAGTTGGGGCATTTTTTTTTTTGTTTGAGCAAAGTAGGCTCATCTATCCTGATTTGCATTGATTTAATTGAAGTAAATGGTGTGAAAGGCAGAGTAAGAGGAAAGATGAGGAGATGCAAACAAATTAAGAGAATGCTGTCGTGGTTTGTAGAAGAGATATCTACGACGACTACAAAACCCCTCCGCACATGAGATACAGTTTATTCCTTAACAAGTAAATGACTCCCCTAGAACCGAACCTTCCTTGCCTCCACTATCAATTCACCCCAGTCGATTACTTTTCTTGATGCCATACCCCATAAGTTTTCGATGTATACATGCACTTTGTTGAATACCGTCTGCCTCCACTGAAACACATCCTATTGAAGACATTTGTCACCACAATGAATAGAATTGGGGAGAGGTTGTCCCCTTGCCTCAAACCATGGTTGATGGGGAAGTATCTACAAGATTTCTCCATTCAGACATCTGATGGCATTGGCAGTCCTGACACATTGGACAATCATTCCATCCCGTGCAATTGGAGGATGTGCAATAACAACTCGAGGTCCACACTATCGTAGGCTTTAGAAAAATTGAGTTTCAAAGTGATGCCTTCCTCCCATCCTTAGCCAAATTCCTGTGAGGTCACGAAGCCCTCTTGAAGGGATCTACCTGGAAGGAACACAGTTTGGTTGCTTTCGATAATGTAATCACTTTAATTTCTGGACCTGGTTAGCTAGAACCTTTGCTATTATCATGTAGCATCCATTAATTAGGCGAATTGGTCTATAATCCCTGATCACCGATGCTCCTTCCTTCTTTGGGATAACACGATCAAGGACATATTGATGCATTCGATACCTTGCTTGCCTGAGTAGAATTCAAATATTTGCAGAACATCTTCCTTGATGATGTGCCAACATGATTGGAAATATTGGAGTCTGAACTTGTCTAGTCTCGGGGTTTAGTCACAGTCCGCTTCAAAGACTGCTGCATTAATTTTGTCCTCCAAGAAGGATGCTTCCTGATCTAGAAAGTATTCATTTGGAATCCTTTTTAACTCTTCGTAATGTCATGGCTGTTTCCATCCTCTCGTCTTTCAGAAGACATTCTGAAATGCTAAAAAATGTTTGATGTAATCAGTTTGTGCTAAATCATCTCGCTCTCAAAGGTATCACATTCTATCTCTTCTTATAACAGTCTATCCCTAAGATATAAGGAAACCTAGACCTCATCATGAGAAGTTATCTATAAATAGTTGAAGTTGGTAGTTCATTGGATGATGATTTTATATAGTCACCATCAATTGATCTGGCATTTGTGAGGCAATCTTCCAAATCTTGCACCCTTATCTCTCCCTAAAATACCTTATCTTTGACACGAGTTGGTCTTACCCAATAATAACCAATATTCAAAATTTAAAATCTAAATTGAAATAATCCTAAAAGCAATAACAAAAGCGATAGTTTTTTTTAGGATATTGGTCTGTCCAATGGTTATTCTGTTCAAGCCATCAAGTATCATCATTTTATTAGAATGATGGTTGGTTGGTGACCGTCATGGCAGATATTTCTTGTACTAATTGCTAGACCTACCTGTCTTCTGGGATAGGGGTCAAATCTTGCCTCTCCTCACCCTTTGTGGATTACTTGGTAACTATCTCCCATCTCCAATTAGGTCCACCTGCAGCAGGTACCAATCACCATAACTACTCGTCTTCTGTGATTGGGACCAAATCCAGCCTCTCTGCAACCTTCCACTGCATTCTCTTCTGATTGTTGCTCCACATCCATCATGGTTACATGGTAACTGTCTCCCATCTCCAATTGGAGCCTCTCATCTGGTACAAATCACCACATCCCCTTATCTTCTGAGAGCCGGACCAAATCCAGCTTCTCTATGACCTTCCACTGCATTCTCTTCTGTCTTTTGTTTTGCTGCTTAGTGAGCCTAATCAAAGAGTAGCATGCAAGTAGAACTTGGTCGGTGCTCTCTGGAACAGGCCCACACAATTGATATTCAGTTTGAATATCAGGTATTTATCCAAAGAGTCCACAGAACATAATGCTGGTATGTTGAGGCAGTCCAGAGGAAGAGTTGTACATTACTAAGCACCACTGAACACCAACCAAATCAACCACTTCTCAGTCAAAATCTTTTTGACCTCATGCTTAACTTATTAGCTTTGTACAGTCTCATCTTTCTTGACTGTTTGTTTTCTAACCATAAATAAAATTACTCTGTTATGGTTGAAAAAGTCTAAGTATTACAATTCATCACAGGAAAAGGAAAATGAGATATTATATTGTTGATAATTGTTTGTGTGTACGGCTTTCTGTTTTCACGGTGCTATAGCTATAGAAGTGTCTATGGAAAACTCTGTCGGTTTGTTGTATGCATAATACTTAAGACCTATGGAATATATATTGTCATGCTTGGAATCAATTGAACCATCATTATTGTGGTACTGAAGGGGAATTCAACATTGTTTCTCTGTGACTGCAGGTTGCCAAGCAACGATTGGAGCATGTATGGAATGGTCAACCTCGTTTTACCTTGTCTGAGGTTCCCGGTAGTTGTGGTATGTCACTGACATTGGAACTGTATTACAGTTTTCTAAAAATTGCTCCCGGTAGTTGAGACTCTGCACAGAGCTGAGATCCGTGGTGTACTTGAGAGGCAGACTTGTGATTCTGGACTAGTCGTCCTTAGTCCTTTCCTGGTTGATCCTTTAGTAGAGTCCTCCTCTATTTGGAATTACTTCAGGGGAATCTTTGCTTCCTGTTTTGTATTTATTTACATTTCCCGGGTTTCTCTCCTATTCTAGTAAAATTGAGGATTCTATATCCTTCTCTAAATTTCTCCAACTTGATTTCAACTTTTATAACATTCATCTAAGAAGGCTCTATTGCACCCAGTAATATTGAACTTCTCTGTAGATTCGACAATCTCAACTAATAAAGCACAATTTCCATCTTATAAGGTACATTTACAATTGTTAATCAGAGAAATAAAATACACCACTAGCATAATTATTGAGAATTAATAAAGCTGCAGATTTTCTTGCTAGCTATAGATCAACTCCGGGTCTATATTTATGTCGTAACAGATCTGAAAAAACCAGATGGATATATAGGTAGAAAATCAAAATTATAATTCTGAGGAATTGATTCATAAGGCCTGTGTGCTATTGGCACTTCAGACTTCAGAGGGTACTTCTCCTGCATACCTACAGTGTCTGTACACTGTATTTTGTCTTATGAGAGTCAGTAGTTGTATTTCTGCTATTTTCTAAAATTTTGGGAGGCTCTCTGAGCCTAAGATAGAAATTCTGAATAGATGAATCGATATACTATGCTAAGGGAATGTAGCCAACTCTCAGTTGGTTTGCCTCTTAGTGTGTGTGTGTGTGTGTGTGTGTGTGTGTATAAATATATGAGAGCTTGTTTTGTCATGTTGCATTAAACACACAGCAATACAAATTACCCCAAAAATACACAATTACATTAAAAAATAGAGAATCTCACATAAGATTTCACAAGTTCATCAGGTAATGCACAGGTATACTTAAAAATATACCATTTAACATAAGATGCAAATTTTAAATGAAAAATGCACAATTTTATTTATTAGGGCCTATTTAATCCAGACCTTTCAGGTGGTTAGCTCCACCCTTATCTTATTTTCAAATTCAAATAAAGATTGTTTTCTTGGAGAATGTCATTATGTCATATCAGTTTAACTCTCAAAATTGAAAGCAACAAGATTTAGGAATTCTCTAGATCGTTCGACACATGCTCTTTCTTGGGTATGAATTTGTTGTTCTGCACGATAATATCCTTTGCTGCTTCCTGTTGTCATTGGGTGAAAATTCATGAGTCCTGTAATAGATTCCAAGACCCTCTATCCTTTTTTTGGTCCCTGCCTCAGGCTTCTCCCATATTGGCAATAAAATGCCGATCTCATGCATCTCTTAGTTTGACAATCTTGACTCATAGGATTGGATTGTGAAATATGAACTCGTTTTTTTACTAAATTATAGAAAAAATAGTTGGTGTGAGAGGTGAGTATTATCTTTTTTTTAAATCATACTCAAGTGTTCCTTTTAGTCTTAAATGAGAGACACACTCTGAACAGCTATGATATAAATAAAGTTTTTTTTGTTTTTTTTTTTGTGTGTGTGTGGGGGGGGGGGGGGGGGGGGGGTCGCTGTGTCTGACATGCATGAATATTGCTGGAACCCATTTTCTGTGGGAGAAAGTATCATGTCTTGTTTTAAAAGTGGTCCAATTGAAGGTTTCTATATTTCTATGGAATTTGGGTTGGCGATTTTTTCTGTTTTATACTCTGCTTTGAAATATTTTTTTCCTAGCTGGATAGCAAACCTATAATTTATATGTTGTTTGTTTTTAGGGAATAAGATTCAAAGTTTTCAAGTGAGGTTTCAGTCAAGTTATCTTGGATCTAATAATTCAACCTTTCTGAAAGAACTCTACCGAAGCGATCCTGAAGCAATTATTAGAGCATTCACAAGTCAGCCTTCACTACATTCCAACTCTGCAACCCTTGCTGAATGTCTTTAATTTAACAACATGTTTCTGCTTTGAAATATTTTTTTCCTAGCTCGATGGCAAACCTATAATTTATATGTTGTTTGTTTACAGGGAATAAGATTCAAAGTTCTCAAGTGAGGCTTCAGTCGAGTTATCTTGGATCTAATCATTCAACCTTTATGAAAGAACTCTACCGAGGTGATCCTGAAGCAATTATTAGAGCATTCGAAAGTCAGCCTTCACTACATTCCAACTCTGCAGCCCTTGCTGAATATGTGAAAGCACTGGTCAAAGTTGATAGGTTGGATGAGAGTGCCTTGCTTAAAACATTGCAAAGAGGTTGTAATCTGAATAATACTTTATTATATACGTTGAACATCTTCTTTCTCAATGCATGTCTCTCCACTTTTCTATGTTTTTTTTTCCTTATATATATATGATATTCCCTACATGAACATGTCTAACTATATGTTGGGCTTTCATGACACTGCTAGACATTAGCCTTTGGGAAAATACATGTAATTTTATAGACTTAAGGGATGTTAGCTTTCTTCGCCTGCATTTGTTTTTCATGTTATGGCTTCTTATAGTAACTTGCATGCGTATCACAAAACAGAGTATGACAGGATTTTTTTGTTCTTCATAATAGTAGTCGTGGACATGGCTACAGTGAATTCCTTGCATGGAATGCATTTGGGACATTTATCTATTTTGAATGCGTTCCACAAGAGGTCTCATTTTCATATGAAGTTACCTTTACAAAGTACGGCAGGTTAGCTGCAGTTTTAGTATGCCTTTTATTCTCTTTGTTATATGCTTAGTGGTTTGGTGTTTTTTTTTTTTTTTTTTTTTTTTTTTGAGATGAAGGTTGGCAGATGCCTATGGATTAAATAATCAAGCAACTGCAATGTGGCACAAATGTTAGTGGTAGGAAAAGCTTGACTGGTGTTAAATTATGTCTAAATTCTCATTATGCAATGATCTGCCAATTTTTTGAAGACATGAGTTTACCTTGTTTAAACCAACGAAGTAATAGATAAGGGAGAGGCTGGGTGTTGATTTATTTATTCATTATCAAAATGCATGGACTGCCTTGTTAGCTTCCTCAAACAGTGGAGTACCCATGCCTTTTATTTTTATTTTTTTATTTTTTAAAAAACTGGTAGGAACACCACACCAAATGCTATTAGTAAAATTTGGGGTAAATTCCAGAAACCAGGCATTGAAAATAAAAAGGAACAACGAAAAAAGCTTCATGGTAGGTGAGGAATCTACTGCTACCCCAACAAAACACCATATCCCTTACCCTACTACCAAATTTTCACCCACAAGGTTCACGGAGGCTTCCCCCAAAGAACCAAGCCCAGTCCTTCAACAGCCTCATACAACCCTCCCAAATTTTTTCAATGTTTGGGATCGAGCTCTTTAAAACTACATTGTATCTGCATTAACCACATTGGCCAACACTATGAGAATCACCAATTGCAAGACTTTAATAGTTACTGGTTTATCCCGTATCCTTTTGAATTTCTTCCCAGCCTTGAAATCTGATGGAATGAATATTGAGAGGGAGGGGAGAATTATGGTTGAGTAGCACTGGTGTAATTCTCTGTAACTGGGGACATTCTGATGTCTAACCCTGGTGTTTTCTTACTTTTATTAATCTCTGTTATCTCATTCTACTTACCAATTTTCTTTACTATGATGGTGTAACTGACTTTTCTCAAAATTACCCAACATTACTGTCAGCATGTGTATTGTAGTTTGGGTTGTTTTTGGTGCATCTAAGGTTTGTAGTTACTTTAAGATCCATAACTTACTATTAGCACGATAAACAATAATAGGATATCCAAAATCTTTTTTTCTTTTCTGGTGAATATGGAAGTCGACTTTGTTTCCTGTAGCGGCCTTTGAATTTCTTATATTTCTATTTACCACGAATAGTATATTAAGGATATTATTAGTGTCAATTTGAGATATTTTTCTGTTACTCCTTTCTCCAATACCTCCCGATGTTTAAAGGTTGAAGAATCAGTATCATAATGGCTGGGACCAAAATTGCTGCATTATCCAGTTCTATTTTTAGTCACTTTCTCATTCATCTTCGGTATGTGCTTTTATAAAAACTATTATCTTTGATTCCTAGGTCCTATAATTTTAGACAAAAAAAAAACAATGGTATAAAAGAAATTTGATGTAAGTGAAATGTGAAAACAATGAAAAATATACGTTTGGGTATTATTCATTTCGATATTTACAACCATGATACCATCTACCTTGATCTGCTCAGAGTTTCTTACTGGTGTATCATCTCCTTTTGTTTACCTCCTTTAGTCTATACCCTATTAAAGCTACTGCTGAGTGCTGAGCCTCTTCAAATGCTTGCTTTAGGCCTTTCCTTACTGATATCGTTACACATTCATATGAATACGCTAATTTGGGTCCCATCTAATTAACTTAATTCTTCCGGACCACCGATATTTTGATTCTTAACATGCTAGATGAAATGCCTACCTAATACCCTGGCTCTTTCCTGTTTCTTAGGATGATCGATGGTCTTACATAACTTTGACACCTTAATTTCTCAATTTCAAACTGAATATCTTTGTGCATCCATTTTTCTCCCTCTGTATACTGAACGTAATCAGAAATCATTTGTTTAGTGTTATGTCTAATCATTCATTTTGACTAAAGCATCTCCTCAGCCATGATCAGTAAAGCTGCATGCCTCTCACTGTGCTTTTCTTTGGGCCATGCTTTATGATACTAGTTCCTTGGTTGAATGGTGTATGTAGGGATTTGTTTGAAAGAACAGAAACCTGTGTGGATGCCAGTTTTAAGGTTCTCACTATGTCACAAATTAGATAAAGGTGTTCATGACTGCAAAAAGTAACCATCAATATATGCAGGAATGAGAAGATGGAGTTCTATTGAAGTGCATGAATTATTTTCCTTGTAGGAATGATATTACTGATGAATAATATTTTCTCAAAATTCTTCACTGGAGAGCATCATAAATCTAACTACATATACCATGGCATTCATATATAACTATCATGTCATATGCGTCATATTCTGTGATCGAATATAAAGTACTACATAAAGTATTATAAATTTTATCTGTCTACGCAATTGTTGCAAACTGGTGTGCTTTCTTCTGGCAGTAAAATTTATAAATCATGCATGTAGTCCATTTTATTGTCCCACTTAAATGTTATGTATTCTATAACTATGTTATTCCGAGAAGCCACCAGCGAGAAAATACATTATCTATTGTAGCTGCATGAATTCGGTGAATCTGTGGGTTTACCTGTGTGATGATGCTCTGTGAGTACCTGATGACATACTCTATGTTTTATACTTTTTTAAAATCAACAACTAATTGATGGTTCTTAAACACACCATTGATTAAAATTGATGCTCTTTAAGGTTCTTAGTATTTGAAACCTCTTATTCTAATACAACTTTGAAGAGGTGCATTCTGTATAGTAACAGTCAGTCATGTCACCCTAGCTTAAACTCGTTGTAATTTACATAGCAGTGACATGAAGTTGTTCCCAAATTTTAACTCTTGAGTTCTGTAGTTCCAATTTCTTCCTACTGGCAAAACATGATGCTTCTGTGAATGTAAGTAGGATTAAATATTCCTCTCTGACCTTGATTTGTTAGCACTTATGAATGGATTTCTTTCATATTTGCTATGTTGTTTGGCATTTTTTTCCTTTTCGATTGCTGTTTGCTATGTTGTTTGGCATTGAGACAATGGTTTTATCACTTGACGCTTACATGCAAAATTATTAGTGACGATGTCATTGGGGCTGCATGAGAAGATTTTCACTAATGTCCCTAATCCTATCACTGGTATCCAAATTTTGATCAGTCATGATTCTGGCTTCATATAGGGATTGCTAAATCACAAAAGGAGGAAGAAAAGTTGGGCAGCCTTTCAGCTTTAAGGAATGTAGGGCGGACCACAAAGGAAGGCATTCTTGGGACTGCTAGTGCTCCTATTCATATGGTGGCAGCAGAAGGTGGTCATTTTAAAGAACAGTTGTGGCGTACATTCCGCACTCTTGCATTAGGATTTCTTCTAATTTCTGGCATTGGAGCACTGATTGAGGACAGAGGAATCAGTAAAGGTATAATGGTACCTTTGTTAGTTTTCTGTCATGCATTCATCTTGAACATCAGGTTTTACATAATTTATATTTAGTGTAGTTCTTATGTTCTTGATGTAATAATCCCAGGTTTAGGTCTAAATGAAGAAGTGCAACCGAGCATGGACTCTAGTACGAAATTCAATGATGTGAAGGGTGTGGATGAGGCTAAAGCTGAGTTAGAGGAAATTGTTCACTATCTTCGAGATCCCAAGGTACTGGAAAATCATATTATAAAACTATCGACTTTGAACATCTATGTTCCATTGACTCTTGATGAGGTTTTAATGGCTGTTTCATTTTCTTTTTTGGTGGGGGTTTTCTTTTGTTTATTATTCTCTCAGGTTGAGGAATCTGGGTTATATTATGTGAAATGAGTTATTGAATTAAAAATAAATTTGTAATACATGGGGATTGGACCCATAGATCAAAAAATTGACAACATAATTTGGGACCATGAGATTTTTGGTTCAAGTCCCACCACTTACCATAAAAATTTCATTTATAAGACATGATCTATTTGAGTTGAGTCTTAAGAAAACCTGATATTATCACTTGTTTTACCTCTAATTGCAAGGGGCTCATCAAATTTTATTCTCTCATTTATTTTACCATTCATGGTTGATGGAAGTTAAGAAATGTTATACTTAAGAAGTTAATGACTTGGGAGGGAAGAGTAATTGTAGCGAAATTTAAGTGGCCATTGTTTTGTCTGCACGTGATATTTGAAAAGGAATCAAATAATATATTTTTAATAATTTTTTATACACCATTACAAGGATACAGAAAGAATTGGATGCTTTGTATCTAAACACCTCCACAAATATATGGGTAAAGTTGGTGAGATTTTTGTTTTCTATGATAACATGTTGCGTGATGCTCATCTTTTTTGCAGAGTGCTTATTTTCTCACGGAAGTTTTATTGTTTATTGGCAAATGAAAAAATTTCTTGGTCATTACTGTGTTCATATTTTTGTTATTAAACAACTGCTGATATTGTATGTTCGGCGTTCAAATAAGTATGTCCACGTTATTGGTTAGCTGAACTTGAAACTGATTTTCTTAGCCATTCTTTTATGTTTAATGTATACAGTTAATTCTGTCGTCTGTTCTGATTGATTTATCTATTCTGGTTTTCTTTCAGCGGTTCACCCGTCTCGGCGGCAAACTACCCAAAGGAGTTTTGCTTGTGGGTCCACCGGGGACAGGCAAAACCATGTTAGCAAGAGCTATTGCTGGAGAAGCGGGAGTGCCTTTTTTCTCGTGCAGCGGTAGTGAGTTTGAGGAGATGTTTGTGGGTGTGGGAGCGAGGAGGGTGAGGGACCTATTTGCGGCAGCCAAAAAACGGTCCCCTTGTATCATTTTCCTTGACGAAATAGATGCAATTGGTGGAAGTCGCAACCCGAAGGACCAGCAGTATATGAAGATGACACTGAACCAATTGCTTGTCGAGCTGGATGGTTTTAAGCAGAATGAGGGCATCATTGTGATTGCTGCTACCAACTTCCCAGAATCTCTGGATAAGGCACTGGTGAGGCCTGGACGTTTTGACCGGCATATTGTTGTGCCTAACCCAGATGTTGAAGGGCGAAGGCAGATTATGGAATCTCACATGTCAAAGGTAAACCCTACATTCTTTCTCTGAACTGGTTTTCCTATCCTGATGTAGATGCCATTTCAAAAGTGCCAGGGAATCAGTAATTTTAATGCTTACATCAACTGGACATTCGATTATTATAGTACATTAAAAATGTCAAATTCACACATTTCCACTCTGCTAACAGGTCCTGAAATCAGATGACGTGGACTTGATGATCATCGCCCGTGGTACCCCTGGTTTCTCAGGGGCGGACCTCGCAAATTTAGTGAACATTGCAGCACTTAAGGCTGCAATGGATGGCGCCAAAGCCGTGACCATGGTGGACCTTGAATACGCTAAGGACAAGATAATGATGGGCAGTGAACGGAAGTCGGCTGTCATCTCTGAAGAATCTAGGCGACTAACAGCCTACCATGAGGGAGGCCATGCCTTAGTTGCAATCCACACCAACGGGGCCCTCCCTGTACACAAGGCTACCATTGTCCCCCGTGGCATGGCTCTTGGGATGGTCGCCCAGCTCCCCGACAATGATGAAACAAGTATTTCTAGAAAACAAATGCTTGCTCGGCTTGATGTCTGCATGGGTGGCCGAGTCGCAGAAGAGCTCATCTTTGGAGAGAATGAGGTAACCTCAGGAGCCTCGTCTGATCTTGAGCAGGCAACCTCTCTGGCACGTGCTATGGTCACGAAATACGGGATGAGCAAGGAAGTTGGAGTTGTCACGCATGACTATGATGACAATGGGAAGAGCATGAGCACAGAGACGAGGCTGCTCATCGAAAGGGAAGTAAGAGAATTTCTTGAGAGGGCATACAACAATGCAAAGACAATATTAGTAACTCACAATAAGCAGCTTCATGCACTTGCGAATGCTCTGCTTGAGCAGGAGACGATGACAGGGGCGCAGATTAAAAATCTCCTCACACAGGTCGATTCCCAGCAGCAGCAGCAGCAGCAGCTCACATCACAGACCAATTCACCAGTGGTGTCTGTTCCACCATCATCGGCTGCAGCCTCTGCCGCGGCTGCTGCAGCTTCGGCGGCCGCCACAGCTGCAGCTAAGGCTAAAGGTGTTACACAACCTGTGGGATCTTCATGATGATTTGCCTGGTATGACTGTATAGTAGTAATTTTAAGGTCCTGCCCTGTTCTGTATTGTCTTTGATGTAAGATCTGCTGCAGCGTATTGAGTAACCATGAATTACATATTATTGGACCATCCATTACTGGTGGGCGACTGATGTAGTAAGAACTCAAGAGAGTCAGTGATCCAACTTTTATATGGGATGTGCAAGTTCTTGAAATGCGGTTGCCGGATAGGGGTATCACTTGTTCTGTCTCTGTATCATCATTCTGCCATTGCAGTCATACCTAGAAATACATGAAATAATTTATTTTGTTCGCTATTAAGAGGTTAGATTTTAAGTGCGTCAAAAGTTTGAACATGAATTGGAGGTTCATTGTGATGCATGAAGAGGACTTTGTAAGTTTAGAACTGATTGGTTCTCTATAAATAAGTTATAAAACAAAAACATCAATATTATCTGCCATACATCATTTGCTGTATTCAAAAGAAGGATTGGGGTTCGAATGTTTGCAATCAAGTTCTGTGGAAAGCACTGTAATTGACTAGATATCAGGAAAATCCAGCAGTGGTTAAGGTTAAGATCCTCTCTGGTCATGAATAATTTCTATGTAAATTGAAAAGTTGAATTTCACTCAACAATACTTTCCATGTAAGATCACTGGCTTCATGTCAGCTGAAAATGTACATGTTGTTCCTCCCATCTTCAACAAGGTTTTAGGAATCAAATGCTCAATGCCATCAAATGGTTCTAGATGTCGAGACAGAATGGACTAATCATAAATTCATGTTTCGCTCATTGTCAGTCAGACGGGCAGGACAACTGCCCAATTTGTTGCAAATCAACCGTTTATGATAGAGGCAACATAAGATTGCAAATCAACCGTTTATGATAGAGGCAACATAAGCTTGTCAACGGAGAGATACGGGGTGGATATGCTTGGATTTAAATATGCCTTTGAGTTGAATATCCCAAAAAATATCCATGTGTAAGAGAAATATTCAAATTTTTGGGATATTTAAAAACCAGTATATGTATCTAATCCAAATATTTGTATTCAGATAATTATTTGAAATATTCCAAACATGGAAGGGGGGTTAAAACAACCCCACCCCTCCCAACAAATTTTTTTTTTGGGTGGTGGGGTTGCAACCTGGAAGAAAAAATTCCAAAAAATGAGGAAGAAGAGAGTGGGGATGGGGGATGGCCGGGGGAACAGAAGTCTTGGGCGGAGCAACGCAAGGACGATGGTTATCCAATGTCCATTGTCTGCCTTCACCCTCCCTCACCGCCCTCGGCACTTAATCGAATAAGTTAAACAAAATAATAATCTAAAAAAAATGTTTAAAATATAAATATTTTGTTAAGAAAAAAAACCAGATATATATTTGATGATGACTAACAATCCACCATAAATGTATGTTTATCCAATTGACGAGATTATTTGAAATCTACTAAAAGCTCAACACTTTTCAAGTCATTCAATATGGATTTTGGACAATAAGATGTGACTTTATTTATCTATATTACTAATCATAAGTGTTTTACAATGCTTCAAGTTTCAACTGTGTTTGTCACGCTTTTATATGTTTTTCCTCTTACAAATTTATTAAAACCAATTCTCACCTAAATCATTGTTTTCTTCTTCTAATCTTATTTTATGGTTTTAAAAATAAAATATATTTTATAAATTTTATACATAACCAGATTTTCTAAAAATTTAAAATTAACTTAAAATAATCTATATTACATATTCACCAAATCTCATTAAATTTTAAAAATATTAGTCTTAGTGCACATTTTAAATAAATTTAAAATAATTATTATTTTCAATGAATGAATATATTTCTATTTTTTATTATTTTGTTGGTGGTTATTATTGGGGATTTATTAACATATTGATGGGTTATAAGGATGTGGGTGGGTCTATTTATTTTATTTTATTACAATAAAGTCATTGGATTAGCGGGGTTCTACCACCTTGAGTATTATATATATATAAAATTTGGTGGATTTTTTAGAGGTTTAATATATCATATTATTTATTAATTTTATTTTTATCTGTCTATCATATTAACATAGCAGATTAATGAAGACTGGTTTTAAACTAATAAGATCAAATAAGAGAAAGACCTATCAAACTGTTAAAATCACAAGAAAACAAATAATAATGAAACCTAATTCATTAAGAGAGGGACTAAGCCATTTATATAATAGTACAAAGCCTAATACATGTGTAGCACAGTAATACATATGTAACACAATAATAATACAATACACATTTAATCTAACACCCACGCTCAAACTCAAGGTGGATCAAGCAATGTGAGTTTGCGAATAAGAGACTGAAATCTAGGAACTGGATAAGATTTCATAAAGAAGTCTGCGATTTGCTCAGCAGAGGAAATGTGTGGAAGCGTAAGTGTCTGAGCAAAGAAGTGCTGGTAGACGAAATGACAATCAATCTTAATATGTTTAGTCCTCTTATGAAAAACCGGATTGCTGGCAATCTGAATAATACTTCGATTATCATAGTAAAGTAGAGTAGGACCAGTAACATCAACTACAAGATCGACTAAGAGACGTCTAAGATGAACGATCTCTGTAGTCGTTATGGCCATAGGTCGATACTCGGCTTATGTGGTGGAAAGAAAAACATCTTATTTCTTGCTGTGCCAGGAAATAAGAGAATCTCCAAGAAATATGCAAAAACCAATAGTGGATCGACGAGTAGTCGGATCTCCCACCCAGTCAGCATTAGTGTAAGCTCGAAGAATAAGAGACGAGGATGATGACAGATAGAGTGATCTAGTGATAGTCCCACGTAAATATATGAGGATCCTCATGAGGGCGGCGGACGGTGACTGCCGGCGGATAGCGGCGGACTGAGGGTGCCAGCGGTGAAGTAATTAGATCCAGGTAATTGGATCCGGGTCCCCGACGTAGGATCCGGGTACGGGCTGGTGGGTCGAGCTGGAAGATCCAGACTAGTGAGTTCGGACTGGCAGGCCGGGTAGCAGACGCGGGATCCGCGAACATGCGAACGCGAATACGCGTGCATTTCACTCGATTTTCCCGGATTCGCTAGGATTCTGTGCGATATTCCTGGGATTTGCTGGGATTTCACCTAGACGTGAACGGTGTTGCGCGGACGAGGTAGTGCGGGGAAGCACAAACGGGTTGTGCGGACGAGACTGTGCAGCCAGGGCTACGTGGACGGGGCTGCACGGACAGGGCTGCAATGCGCAAGTGCGAACGAGCGTGAACAATGGCGCGATGAAGACGACGACAACGTGAAGAAGACAAGGATGACAATGTGAAGAAGACGACAATGCGAACAACGAAGTGATGAAGATGACAACAACGCGAAGAAAACGACGACACAAAAAATGGTGCGATGACGATGATGATGTAGCGAACGTCAAGTCTCAACGAAGATCCAGAAAAAAAAATTGAGGTCTCAAAGGGGCTTTGATACCATGTTAGAATCACAAGAAAACAAATAATAATCAGTCATAATTCCATAAGAGAGAGACTAAGCACTTTATATAATAGTACAAGACTTAATACAAATATAACACAGTAATACACGTGTAACACAATAATAATATAATACACATGTAATCCTAACAAACTAACTGATAATAGTAATTATCTGACAAAATTATCTTCACATTTTTTATATGAGCTCTATTACACTCGGTTACTTTTACAGTTCCAAATACAGTTCTATATACCTCATTAACCCTTTATACTTACTCTATCGAGGTATATACTTCATTCAAAATTTTTCATATTTTCTGTGAATGATATCATTCAATTAATTAGAGTAGTTACTTCACTTTTTATAAAAAAAAATATCATTCAATTAATTAGAGTAGTTACTTCACTTTTTATAAAAAAAAATACATACCTCTTTATATGATGTATATGATTTCTTTTAAAAAATAAAACATTTACATTCCGCGTTTTGAATTGTAAAATGCATCAGATGCATTCCACTTGTATCTATTATCGTTATCCTCTCATCCTCTTGCATCTGCTTCAATCAAAGTTTTTATTGATCATGTGCAAGCCTATATTTGTTTTTTGAAAATAAAGTGGTAGACTAACTACTTCTTTTGATTAATATAAAAGGAGTACACGCCTTTACAGAGGGGAAAAAGGAAAAGCCAAGAAATAGAAAAGGAAACAAAGTAATAAATGGTGAATAGAATAAAAGACTTAATCTACCACCCCCTATAGTAGAGCTCCTACCCCTCTATATGTATGATAGCCGGTTGCACCCTAATCATAGTAGCTCCAGCACAGAAGCACCCCCACGATATAATGAAGCCTTTGACACTCTCCCAAAATTCATTCAACTGAAACCAACGAGCTCCCAAAGGTGGCTTCATTACGCTCCAACCAGAGAGCCCACAAACAAGTAGGGAACGCAAATTTGAGGACCTTGCTACGAGCGCTACGATCACCACGATAGGAGACACTGCACCAAGCTGACCAGAGATTATCTAGAGAGGTGAGATCCCATTGACTCCCAATAACCCTCATCAGGTTAGTCTAAACCTTCAATACCATACAGTCACAGAACAAGTGGACCAGAGTCTTCTCCGCTCCACCGCAGAGCACACATATTGAGGAATCAGACGGGCACCAACGCTAGTGGTAGGCCTTAGTCCAGAACCTTTCTTGGAGAAGAAGCCAGAGAAAACACCTCACCTTGAGAGGAGCCCTGACCCCCAGATATCATGAGCTTTAGATGCCAGACCAACATTGAATGGCCTCCCCTCCCTCCACCATTCATAAGTTACCTTGACAGAGAGATTCCAGTGGATGGACAAGGAAGCCACACCGGTCAGTCCTCAACATTCACAGAGATTGAATAGTTAGCTAACATGCCAAAAAATTGAGAGAATTCAATTAGTTCATCATCAGTGAGCCTGCGCTTCAGACGCAAGCTCCATCCACCACCCTGATTAACAGTCACCCAATAGTCATTCACGAGCCCCAACCTGTTTAGAGATAAAGCAAACAGCCCAGGCAATTCCTCTTTCAAAGATCTTGCACCACACCAAGAGAAGCTCCAGAACCTAATTGACTCATCATTCCCTAAAGATCATCTTATGTACAGGCCTATCTTGCTCTTGCTTATATGTCATTTCTTACATTTCCATTTTTTTCTTATTTATCTTTTTTTTTCATCTCTTATTTCTTGCAACAACACTGTAAAAAATGTTGTAAAAGATGAACCAATAGAATCATCCATACATGCTTTGCTTTTTGCTCTTACTTAACTTTTCCTTTTCAGCCTGTCCGCGAAATGGTCTCTCTAGGTCTTCAAAGCAATCATGTGAAGTATCATCTTCTTCGATGCTTGTAGTTGTCTCTGGAGTAGAAGGAGAGGAGCCAACATGAGAAGTTTTTTTTTTTGGTACTTCTTTGAAATTTTTTTCTTTTGAAAATCCTCCATCCACTTTGGTTAGTAGTTCAATGCATTCCAACAATGTTCAAATTGGAATGAAGATTTATGTAACTCTTTATACAAAAGTTTAATTTGACTTATCTGAAAATATAAAATAATAAATTAAATAAAAATAGGTACAATTGGAGACGAGTATCGTGAATATATCATTTGATATGGAAAAAATCATGATGAATATTGATCGTCAATATTATTATATGCATCGCCTCGAGGATCCATTGAAAAAAAAATGAACAAAGAAATAAGAAAATTGTGTGGTTTGGATGGCTGTTACATAAAAAAAATTCATAGTAAAAAAGCAAGATTTGGATTGTTGTTTTTATAAATAAAAAAGGTAAAAAAACGGATAGAAAGCTTTGTGAAAAACACACCCAACGGTTACAAACGGCTATTTTTTGAACTCAAACATGACTTTTTCGAAAGACAAATATGTCTTTGAGATGGTGGGACCATCTTTTAGAGAGGTTTGGCTCCCTACGCGTGTAGAGGGAAATCCATCTTTCCTGTATAAGGGAGCTTTTTCAGGAGGGGGTTGGAGCTGGTATTCATTACATCCTCTACAAAAAAAATGGCAAATGAGCCCATTAAAAGAGGGTGTTGGAGCTGTTCTAACATTTTTCATTTTATATATACATGATAGTACAAAATTTCTTTTAACACATCAATATATGCTAACAACTGATGATCTGACATCCATTTTCATGACCCTTTGTTAAATGAATTTGGATGTTCAATCAGTGTTCTTTCCCTTTCAGAATGCACGGTTCAAGTTTATATCTCATTGAGCCATATTATCCGTCCGATCATTGCATCCATGGATGGAAAAACCAAAACTAGCCGTTAAGCATATTCAACGGTCATCACATATTCTCATTCCATTCCTATGAAAAACCCATTCACAATTTCACATCGTCACATCTCTTTAAAATCTTAAACGGTCCTCCGTCTGATTTTCAAATCTCTCGCCCCCCAAAACCCTAATTCCACTTCAGATGGATCTTCTCCACCGCTGCTAAAGCTCCTCCGCCGATTCCATGATTTATGTATAACTATGCATTGTACTGTCTAGGTCAATTACATTTCAAAATGTAACTGAACTTTTATCTGATCTTAGTGCATTTATAAATACTCTAATTTCATATTGGGATTTCTATTATGAATACTCTAATTTCATACTAGGATTTCATCTATTTTTGCTTGAAAGTCAGATTTAATGTGATTTTGAACAATTTTTTTAAAATTCAGTTACATTCGTTTGATATCATGTACATTTGTTTAAACAGTTATGCTATTTTTGATTGAATGTCATATTTAATTTATTTTGCAAATGTATCTTAACATTATATGCATTATATTTTTGAGTTTTTTTTGTGAATTTATGCAGTTTATGCTTTTCTTCAATATTCAATTACATTCCAAATGTATCCGAATTTTATATGCATTATATTTCATCCTTTTATGATTTTAAACAATATTTGTTTTTTTTAAAGTCATTTACATGAAAATCAGAAGAAGTTTTTTAATAATTTCAAAATCTGTTTTTTATTTTTGAAAACCATAACAAATTTGGATGGTAAATGATTATGAACTCTGTTTTTATTTTGGATAGTTGAATAATTTCAAAATATATTTTTATTTTTGGAAACCCTAACAAAATTGGATGGTGAATGATTTCAAAATTTATTTTTATTTTTGGAAACCCTAACAAATATGGATGGTTGGTTGGTGCAACCGAAAATATGGGAAGATGAAAAACTAGAACAAAAAAGGGGGGAATGATTTTTGAGGAAGGGATGAGTGGATTTTAAATAAAGAGTAGTTTTGTATTTTGCTATTTTAACTTTTTGCAAAAGTCAACCAAACATCTAATAGAGAATAGACACCTAATGGGGTCAGTCAGGACTTAAATTCTAGGGCACAAGTAGCAAGACTGTTTATTTATTAAATAAATAACTAATAAAATTTGAAATGAAATTACAAATGAAAGTAATATATTATAACTACAAAAAAACCTCTCTACCAACCCTCTATTGTCAAAATTCTTCATTTGGAACTCTAAAACCATCAATTCAAATGAGTTAAAAAATAGCATTTCTGCACAATTTAAACTCTTTTTAGGGATATTGCTGGAAATAGAGGTGTAATTTGGTCGGTTTCATTCAATTTTTTACAAAAGACTTGGTGTAAATCAATTAATATTGGGATCTCAAAGGTCCATTCACTGAGCGTGTGGTTGCTCACCTCTCTTTCCCCAAACTTTCAGGGTAGTCGTCGGTGATTGTTGATCTCGGTGGTGGAGATCGTAGTTGCGATTTATTTCCGTTGCATTTAGGTGGTTGAATAAGCCTTTTTCCTTGGCATGTAGTTTCCTTAGTCCCATTCAGCAAAAATAGTAGGATATTTGAATAAATTTCATTTCGTATGTAATCATCCGCGTTTTGGATGAATTGTGTTTAGATCCTGGTTATGTTTTAATCGACATTGTTTTAAATAAATCCCTTTTATGTTTTTAAATGTCTCGTGTTTGTGAAAAGTTAGAGGTTAACGCATCGTATTTCACGCTTCAAAACGGAGTCGTGGGTACGGGGGCGTTACAGAGTGGTATCAGAGCCTGTCCATTACGCGATGGTGGGTGTGGGTGGCCCCACACGAGGACGTGTGGCCTATTAGGGAGGGTGATTGTGACGCCTGGCCCAGGCCCAAGAGTTTCAAGAGGCCCATGGATTGGGTGAGGGTGTTTAGTCCCACATCGCCTAATGGGAGGAGATAGTCTGTGCTTATATGTGAGCACAGATCTTACACACCAAGACGCATTTTAAACCCGTTAGTCCATTAGGGGCAAAGCGGACAATTTTTTGCTGTGTAAGCTTGGGGCGTTACAATTGGTATCAGAACCTATGTTTTTCCTGTTAAGGCTAAGGACTTAGGATAGACTATTAGGTCTGTATTCATATAGGTCACGTTCTAACTGGGTGTTACATCATTTAGGAGAAGAACTTGAAATGGGGGGTAACAGCAACACTCTGCATCAGGACCTCCAGACCCTGACCAACCTGGTGGCGCAGACGAATCAGCACCAAAACAACATGGCGTTGCGTCGACTAGGGGAGAATCAGAACCAACCTAAACAGTTGGTGATGAGATTTAAGAAGATGGATCCACCAATATTCCAAGGCGTCGGCACTGATCCACTGGCTCTGAAACACTGGATAACTGAGCTTGAAGGAGTCTTCAAGACCATGATGTTGATTGAGAGCCGACATATTCTCTTAGCTGCTCATCAACTGAGAGGAACTGCTATTCAATGGTGGAACGTCCATCAACAATCGCTGAACCGGGAAATTGAAGAAATCAACTGGGAGGAGTTTGTAGAAATGTTCTACAAAAAGTACTTTTCTTTGGCGGAGCATGATCGTCTCATGCAAGCGTTTCTAGACCTCCGTCAAACTCAAGACATGACAATGGCTCAGTACGAGGAAAAATTTCTGGAGTTGTCAGTACGAGGAAAAATACATCCAAATTGAGAGCGAAAAGTGTCGTCGCTTCCAAGAAGGGCTACGGAGCGATATTCGTCATAGGCTGTGGAACCTCCGAATCTGTGTCTATGAAGAGCTGAAGGACTGTGTGCTTGTTATGGAACAAGACTGCTTAGAGTGGAAGAAGGAGAATGAAGCCCGTGTGAAGAACCGAAATGATACGCGTTACGGTGGTGGTCAGGGACCGGAAGCGGAACCAAGGGTACACAGGGCCAGATCATGGAATTCGTAGCAAGGTCGTTTGCTATTTCTGCAGAGAAGCGGGGCATAAATCAAATGTATGTCCTCAGAAACAGACTGATCCTCATGCATGCTACAACTGCGGAAAGCTGTGGCATTGCATAGCTGAGTGCCTTGAACCGAAGAAGTCGCGATATGGAAATCCGCAAGCACACAATGGTGGGCAAGTCCATGCGTTATCCGTGGAAGATGTTCGCGCGACTGACGAAGTCGTCCAAGGTACGGTTTTGATTGCCGGACTTGATGCTTTCGTGTTATTTGATTATGGAGCTTCACATTCTTTCGTATCCCTTGATTATGTGAAAAGAGCATGCTTAGTTGCTAGTCCCCTAGAGAAGCCATTTATTGTTGCAACCCCTGCCGGCGAATTGATCTCCATTCGATCTGTCTATCGCGGATGTATGGTCCGGATAGAAGATCAATGATTTGTCGTAAACCTACTGCTGTTGGAGATTCAGAAGTTCGATGTCATCCTTGGCATGGATTGGCTCTCTGCCTATCATGCCAGCGTGGATTGCTTTTCGAATACCGTGTCATTCAAGATTCCAGGGTTACGAACGTTGCGATTCGTCGGCGATGGAAGTGTTGGACCATTGGGTCTTATTTCGGCATTGCAAGCACAACATCTTCTGGAGAGCGGTTGCATGAGGTACATAGCAAGCATTGTGGATATTAAGGTGGTGAAAGCATGTATCGAAGGAACATCGGTGGTTGCTGAATTTTCTGAAGTCTTTTCAGACAATCTACTGGGACTACCACCTGATTGTGAAATTGAATTTTCTATCGATCTAATTCCCGGTATGGAGCCGATTTCAAAAGCTCCTTATCGTATGGCACCTACAAAGTTGGCAGAATTGAAGGATCAATTGAAGGAACTGCTGGAAAAAGGATTTGCACGACCAAGTATGTCTCCTTGGGGTGCACCGGTATTGTTCGTCAGGAAGGACGGTTCGTTGCACCTATGCATCGATTACCGTCAACTAAATCAGAAGATGATCAAGAACCGATATCCTCTTCCGAGAATAGATGATCTGTTCGATCAACTTCAGGGAGCTACGGTTTCTCCAAGATCGACTTAAGGTCGGGCTATTACCAGTTGAAGATCAAGACGGAGGATATTCTGAAGACGGTATTTCATACTCGATATGGGCATTATGAATTTCTGGTCATGCCTTTTGGTTTGACAAATGCCCCTACAGCATTCATGGACATGATGAATAGGGTCTTTAAGCCTTTCTTTGATGAGTTCGTCGTTGTCTTCATTGATGACATTCTGATATACTCAAAGAACAAGGAAGAGCATGTTGAACATCTTCGTTTGGTGCTTCGGAAATTGAAAGAGCATTAACTCTATGCAAAATTCAGTAAGTGTGAGTTCTGGTTAGATAGCATGACGTTTCTCGATCATGTCATCTCTGAAATCGGAATATCGGTCGACCCTTCGAAGATCAAGGTGGTGATGGAATGGAAACAACCGATGAATGCCACGGAAATTCAGAGTTTTCTAGGCTTAGCGGGTTACTATCAAAGATTCGTCCAGGATTTCTCGAAGATTGCAGTTCCGTTGACCCGCTTAACCCAGAAGAATGCCAAGTATGTTTGGTATGAGCAGTGTGAGAAGTGTTTCCAAGAGCTGAAGCAGAGACTTACGTCTGCTCCTATTTTGACCATTCTGTCTGGTCCTGGTGATAACGTGGTGTATTGCGATGCTTCTTATCGAGGCTTGGGTTCTGTATTAATGCAAAACAAAAAAGTAGTCACATATGCATCGTCAACTGAAAGTATATGAAGTGAATTATCCCACTCATGACTTGGAGTTGGCAGCGGTGATCTTTGCTCTAAATATTTGGAGGCATTACCTCTATAGCGAGGAATTTGAAGTCTTCACTGATCATAAAAGTCTGACGTATCTGCAATCTCAACCATATTTGAATAATCGTTAGAGGCGATGGGTCAAATTTTTGAAGGACTATGACTGTAAAATCCAGTATCACCCCAGCAAAGCTAATGAGGTCGTGGATGCGCAAAGTCGTCAACCTTCGGGAATTTTATCGCACATGATGGTAGGTCAGTGAAAACTCTTAAATGAAGCGGCCGATCTTTTCAGTGTGATACGTCCATCAGAAAAGGGTTTCATTGCACGGCTTGTTGTTAAGCCAGATCTCATCGATGAAATAAAGAAGGTACAGTTGGTCGACGAAGAGTTGAAGAAGGTCTCATCTGAGAAGGGCCAAGGGTTGAAGCCAAACTTTTCCATCCAAGCTGATGGAGTCCTTTGTTATCGAGGTCGCGTTTGCGTTCCTACGGACGCCGAATTGAAAAGAAAGATTCTTGATGAGGCACATAGATCTCAGTACACCGTACACCCTGGTGGACGAAGATGTATCAAAATCTCAAATTGAACTTCTGGTGGAATGGAATGAAAAAGGACACTGCAGAGTTTGTGTCAAAATGCTTAGTGTGTTAGAAAGTTAAGGCGGAACACCGAAGTCCATCTGGAAAACTATAGCCATTGAAAATTTTAGAGTGGAAATGGGAGCATGTTACCATGGACTTTGTGACTGGTCTACCAAAGTCAAAGAAGGGACATGATGCTGTTTGGGTTGTAGTGGACCGATTGACGAAGTCCACACATTTTCTGGCAATGCGCGTGAATGAAGTTATATGTTCGTGAAATTGTTCGTCTCCACGGAGCTCTAGTCGGTATCATGTCAGATCGTGATTTACGTTTCATCTCATGATTTTGGAGTGCTCTTCAAATGGCGCTAGGAACGAGGTTGAACTTTAGCATGGCATTTCACCCTCAGTCAGATGGACAGTCTGAGAGAACGATCCAGATATTGGAAGACATGTTGAGGGCTTGTGTGATCGATTTCGGTGGAATTTGGGAAGATCACTTAGCCTTGGCCGAGTTTGCATACAACAATAGCTTCCAAGCAAGCATTCAGATGTTGCCATTCGAAGCGTTGTATAGAAGAAATTGCCGCACACCTCTGTGTTGGGATGAAGTTGGTGAGAGAAGCCTTGTTGGACCAGAACTCATACATGATACGATCGACAAGGTGAAATTGGCTCGAGATCGACTTCGAACAGTGCAGAGTAGACAGAAAAGCTATACCGACAATCAAAGGCGAGAGTTAGAGTTCACAGTGGGAGACCATGTGTTCTTGAAAGTATCTCCATCCAAGGGTGTGGTTCATTTTGGACAACGGGGAAAGCTGAATCTACATTTCATCGGACCATTCGAAGTTCTGGAAAGGGTTAGGCCAGTGGCATATTGTTTGGCATTGCCGCCGCAATTGGATAAGGTGCATAATGTATTTCACGTATCGATGCAGAGTAAGTACATGCATGATCCTTTGCATGTCATCGAACCAGACTTGGTTCAAGTGCAAGAAGACCAATCCATCATTGAGCGGCTGGTGAAGATCTTAGATCGAAAGGAGCAAGTCTTGCGCAACAAGACCATTCCATTGGTCAAAGTGCAGTGGCAATATCACCATAGAGCGTCCGAAATGACTTGGGAACGCGAAAATGAATTGCGAGAGAGGTATCCGGCATTGTTTGCATCTTCCTCAGATATGTCTTGAATTTTGAGGACAAAATTCCTTTAAGGAGGAAATGATGTAACAACTCTGACTTTAATTGGGTCAGGAAGGGCCTAACGGATCTTATAGCTGCCGTTGGGCACCTGGACAATGGATCCTTTAGGAGCTGTCGAGTGTAACGCCCCCGTACCCATTATCCTCTATTAAGACACGCGATACGGTGCGTCACGTCAACCTAAAACTTTTTCAATGAAATAAATTAACATATTTATTTAAAACACATAAGTTTTTTAAACATAAACATAAACCAAATCCAGGATCTCAATAATTCATTCTCAACGAATGATTACACACGAGTACTTATTCAAGCACCTACGATTTACTAATAACTAAAGATTCCTTGGTTTTGCTGATAAAGCTAAGGACGTCCACTACATGCCAAGAAGAAGGCTTATTCAAGCACCTACGAATGCAGCGGAATAAATGAGAACTAAATCGCCAACGCCCACCACGAACGACGATCGCCAATGGCTACTCTGAAAGGTTGGGAAAAGGAGGGGTGAGCTACCACACGCTCAGTGAATGGACCTTAGTGTCCCAATAATAATAATAATAATAACAATATTAAAACCTTCAGAGTAAATTCCAAAATATCCAAACCAACAAAAATATAAATTTTCACAAATATCTCGATAAAATGGAATGCATTTCTTTAGAGAAAATAACCACCATCTCATACTATCTATATGATGCACATGATGCAACGAACACGCATGCTCGTATGGCACGCAGTCAAAAGCGCTCCAACTAGAGCTTGATAACGCAGACCAATCGTCACGCAGACGGCGTCACGCAGACGGGTGTCACGCAGACACGGTCCTACTGGACTGAGTCACGCAGACCCTCGTCACGCAGACGATGTCACGCAGACGAATGATACGCATGCAAGATGACCTCTACAATTCACATATTTGCATGCAAGAATAACATAATAATCATTATACAATTCATATGCAAAATAACGTCTCAAAACATGATGTCATGCTCATGCAATTCTATACTCAAGATAACAGTCGTATTCATAACATAAGCATGATGCAAATATGATAAATATAGGTAGTTTTTAAAAGCTACTAGAGACTAGACCCACTCACCTTCGGTCCAACGACACGCAAACCAAGCAAGAAATCGTACAGCAATCTAACCAGTCCTGAAATAGTACGACTAGGTCACAATACGCGCAAATAGTACGAGACCTAATGGTACCCGTACTTACAGAAACCGACGGCTCTAGGAAGAGCCGTCCAGAAGAAACCAGACGGCTCCTATAGGGGCCCGTCCATGGCAAAACCGACGGCTCCTCAAGGAGCCGTCCCGAAGAATACCCGACGGCTCTCAATAGAGCCGTCCCGGAACAGAAGAAAAACCCTATAATATTTTATTATAATTATTTTATTTATTTATTTATTTGTTAAAACATCCTAACACATTCTATCATTGAAAACCCTATGTGGGTCGTTTAAAACAATATAAAACAGTAAGGAAATCATATTGTAGAAATCCAATCACGCGTACGATAATCCGATTGAATAAATCAAAAATTTGTTTAAAACATCTTCAAAAAATCCTAAATCCATCATTGACAAAAATCAATATATATATATATACACACATATATATATATAGAATAGGTAAAACAAAAGTAAAATGCTTTAGGAGATAGATCACGATCGTATGAATAAAAAAAATCGGTTCGAAACCCTAATCCATAGAAAACGGAAAAATATCAATAAAATGTTAAAACACTTGGTATACCCAAGATATGAACATACTCGATAAAATCCTTTGAAAATAGCAAGGAATGTATATTAAGATTAGTCATGTGAAAGAAAACCCAATTAAAAACCCTAGGTTTAAGGATTCGCAAAACATGTCATTAAAAGTAATAAATCTTATATGAAAATTTCCTCAAAACCTAGATCTATTCATATTATCAAAATCAATATATAATGTGTAACCAATACAAAAATTTTGGGAAATAGATCGAAAATCATATATAAGAATAATTCATTCGAAACCCTAGCTTATGGGAAAACGGTAAAGTATCGATAAAACACTAAAACTCTTGGTACACCCAAGGATCTAAGTATACTTTACAAAATCCTTTGAAAACCATGAGAAATACCATGTCATTGTACCTAACATGATATCCTATTATCTTTATCTTAGACCCTCTAAGGATTTATAAAACGTATATAAGAGCGTTACAGAAATCTTTGAAAAATCATAACTTTCAATCCGTAATTCCGAATTGGACGATTTATGATTCGATGGAAAGGTATTTTCAAAACCTATTTCTGTTTGTGAAATACATTTTTCCCATAAACGAATCTATCATATCCAAAAACATGATAAATGCCCAGGTATACAATCAACCCGAAAATGACTCTTAAATCATCAAAACTATAAAAACTCAAGATGAAAACACAAGAGATCAACAAATCCAAAAATACACATGTGTGGACTAATAGCATCATATAAAACTCTATAAAACATCACAAAAACATCGACAAATCATTAGTATAATACAAGACCCAAAATTATATAAAACCTTCAAGGATCAAGAAGAAAAACATATTCTTTTTGTTTGAAATGCCTAAAAACGAAATCATATGAAAAGAAGTTCTAAAGAAAATTTATATTAATCAAAACTCTTTATATCAGAGGGTAATACTCACAAGGATCCTTTATTCGAACCCCTTCCCGAGCTCCTCAACAACGGCGCCGAAAACAAGAGAAGAAGAAGAAGACTTGGGTTTTAGGGTTTGAAAATTTCTAGGGTTTTAGGTTTTAATGCAAAGAGAGAGGAAAAGTGGGGGTATATATTGGCATATACACATGGGAGACAAAAATATGAAACTATTATTTTAAATTAAATCCCAAATCAATTTACTTGTTTGTTTACACAAACGGACCAAATTTTAAAAAAATATGATTTATCTAAATAAGAAACCATTAATCAGATTATTTCCAATGAAGACACTTATTTCTTTCCAAAAATGGATCATATTTCAAAAATATGATTTTCCAGATCGACGGCTCCTATTGCAGCCATCTCCCAACACCACCGACGGCTTTGATCACGTCCGTCACCCAGAAATCTGACGACACTTGTTGGATCCGTCACAACACCGACGGCTCTATTGGATCCGTCGCTATTTCCTCTGCCCGACCTCTCGGCACAGTTTGACTCATAACTTGATTGATACAAGTCCGATTCATGATCCATAAAAAGCGTTGGAAAGCTAACAACACAAGGATTGAAACCATGCCAAATTATAAAAATTTGGAACATCAGAAACATGATTAAAAATTAGTTTAATTACGGTCTAAAAGTCTCAGTTGTCGCATCCTTCCCCCCTTAAAGGAATTTAGTCCCTAAATTCAAGGCATACCTGAGGAAGATGCAAACAATGATGGATACTTTTCTCGCATCTCCTCTTCGCGTTCCCAAGTCATTTCGGGCGCTCCATGATGATACTGACATTGCACTTTGACCAATGGAATGGTCTTGTTGCACAAGACTTGCTCCTTTCGATCTAAGATCTTCACCGGCCACTCGATGATATATAGATCTTCTTGTACTTGAACCAAGTCTGGTTCAATGACATGAGAAGGATCATGCACATATTTTCTCAGCATCGACACGTGAAATACATTGTGCACCCGGTCTAATTGCGGCGGCAATGCCAAGCGATATGCCACTGGTCCAACCCTCTCCAGAACTTCGAATGGTCCGATAAAACGTGGATTCAGCTTTCCTCGTTGTCTGAATCGAACTATGCCCTAGGATGGAGATATCTTCAAGAACACGTGATCTCCCACCGTGAACTCCAACTCCCACCTTCTATTGTCGGCATAGCTTTTATGTCTACTCTGCGCTGTCCGAAGCCGATCTCGAACGAATTTTACCTTGTCGATCGTATCCTGTACGAGTTCTGGCCCAATAAGATTTCTCTCGCCAACTTCACTCCAGCATAGAGGTGTGCGGCAATTTCTTCCATATAGTGCTTCGAAAGGTGACATCTGAATGCTCGCTTGAAAACTATTATTGTATGCAAACTCTGCCAAGGCTAAAACTCGCTTGAACAGCAGAAACATGACTAAAAATTAGTTTAATTGCGGTCTAAAAGTCTCAGTTGTCACATTGGGGTAAAGGGCGATGGATCCATTAGGAGTCATCGGGATTATTGGGCGACGGCTCTTAGTGGAGCCGTCGGGTAGTTGAGCGACGGACTCAATCAGAGCCGTCGATCTGAAAAATTTTCGAGTTTGAAATTGGTCTGTTTTTGAAAAGAAGAAACGCGTTAATTGCAAATCATATTTGCATTAATTAGTTTTATTGGCATCGTATTTTTTCCCCCACGTGTTTTCTAGTATTAAAAAACATTTTTCTCTCTCCTTTGGCATTGAAACCAAACCCTAAAAATATTTCTTATTCTCGTTTTCGGCCACGTTCTTGAGGTGCTCGGGAAGGGTTCGGTCTGGGAGTTTTGATAAGTTTTCAAAGAGTTTTTAAAGTATTATGATTCCCTCGTTATGATTCTTTTGATATAATCTCATTTTTCAAGTTTTTCCAAACAAAAGGATAGTTTCTTCTCGTTTCTTAAGTCTATTCGCATGATTTTGGATGCTTATGTTTTAACCATAATATAATGATGATTTCATGATGTTTTACAAGTTTTGATTGTAATATTTGGTCTTACATATATATATACTCCGAATTTAATCATTTTTAGTTTTCCTATTAGATTTGTATGACCTTAAGATGATTTAAATTAGTTTTCGGATCAGATGATATAGCTAGGGTACTATGAGATTTATAGATTTTTTATGAGCCTTTCACAATTTATAATAAATATGTTTAGGTGTATATATATATATATATATGAATATATCATGTTTAGATCTAATTGTTTTAAGAACAATCATGCTTTCAATCTTTAAACCTTGTTTTAAAATTTATATGCATAGATCTAAATCATAGACTGTATGTTCATGATTTTTCAAAGGTTTAAACGTATATTCATATTTGTATTTGCATCCATGATAAACCTAGGGTTTTTGAAATATTTTAAACTTTGGTTTATTATTTCGGATTTTTGTTTGTATGACTTGATTTCGATGTCGATCCATTTCTGTTTAATAATGTTTTAAATCGACTCTTTACTGTTTTCAATGGTAGATGATTTAAAAGATTTTTACAAAAATTAGGGTTTTATGCTACTGTTCTGCGACGGCCCCTGTAGGAGCCGTCAGGAATGTTTGAGACGGCTCCCAGAGGAGCCGTCAGTTTGTTAAGGGACGGCCCCTATGGGAGCCGTCGGGTTTGTTTCAGACGGCCCCTATGGGAGCCGTCGGGAAGGTCTCTGACTGTCCCTGTTGGAGCTGTCGGGTTTCATACAGTATGTACGAGTTATGATTAGTTGTATTGTTTACAGGTTGGGTTAGGTTGCCTTAGACCTACTGGAGTTGTTTTGGATTTTGGTTGGACCTTAAGGTGAGTAGGTCTCGTCTCCTATGTAGTTTTCAATGGTTTTGAAAGAATGATTTTAAATGCTATTTTAAGTACAACTCGAGCATGTCGCATTATATAGGTTGATGCCTTACTATGTATCATATTGAAAATGTTATTATATTTGAAATTGTTGCATGCATAGTTTTAAAACAAAATATGTGTTGATCATGCATGCATCGCATTCGTCTAGGTGACGTAGCCTAGGTGGCTAGGTCTAGGTGACCACGGTTCAGAATGGACCCAAGTTTAGGTGACTTATGTCTAGGTGACATGTGTCTAGGTGACACGATTTCCTGTGCGAAATCCTTACAGCTAGGTGCCGTGGATGGCTAGGTGCCATCATACGGGCATGCGTTTCCGTTGCATTCATACACATCATGAGTTTTGACAGTTACTTGAGATCATGCGATTGGAAGGTGTTTTGTTTAAGTTATGGTTTTATTGAAAATTATAATATTGCAGAAATTATGCTATTATATATTGCAAATTGTTTCTTATGATATTTCTTATGATGTTGTATTAAATATTATATTTTGATATCAATTATTATTGGGACCTCAAAGGTACATTCATTGAGCGTGTGGTTGCTCACCCCTCTTTCCCCAAACTTTCAAGGTAATCGTCGGTGATCATTGATTTGGTAGTGGAGATTGTAGCTGCGATTTATTTCCGTTGTATTTAGGTGGTTGAATAAGCATTTTTTCTTGGCATGTAATTTCCTTAGTCCCTTTCAGCAAAAATAGTAGGATATTTGAATAAATTTCATTTTGTATGTAATCATCCGCGTTTAGGATGAATTGTGTTTAGATCCTGGTTATGTTTTAATTGACATTATTTTAAATAAATCCCTTTTATGTTTTTAAATGTCTCGTGTTTGTGCAAAGTTAGAGATTAACGCATTGTGTTTCACGCTTCAAAACGGAGTTGTGGGTATGGGGGCGTTACAGTTTTGGGCAGTTATTTATGTGTGTAAAACACTTATGTAGTGTGTTTTTTATTCCCTAAGTAGCAGATCCCAAAACTGCAATGTGATTTTCTTTTTTCATATGTGTGTTGAACAGTTATGTACTATGTTTTTTTGTTAACTAAGTAACAGTTATCTACTATGTTTTTTGTTAAATTAAGTAACAGCTATGTTCTATGTTGTTTGTTGTTTGCTTGTTTATCATGGATGGGTGTAGTAGCAGGTCACATGTTTAATAATAGGTTCTGAATGTTAACTAGATAGATATGTTAACAATCGAATTGGTTCTGAATGTTTAATAATAGATTATGAATGTTAATAGGTTCAGTAGCAGCAGGTCACATGTTTAATAATAGGTTTTGAATGTTAACTAGACAGTTAATTAATTATCCAATTGGTTTTGAATGTTTAATAATAGGTACTGAATGTTAATAGGTTAAGTAGCAACAAGTCACAACATATGCTATATTGAGGACAAACGAACATTGATATAGTCAACAAAACATTAAATATCATTAACAATAGTGATGCTACATTGATCATTTAAACATTAGTTTCATACATTCAATGCAAAAAGACCAGCAAAACACCATAGCATCATTGTCGACTTATTATTAATGATCTTGAAGAGTTTTTTTTATGGAATCTTCACTCTTCAATATTTGAAACTTCAATTCCACTGTAGGATCATCCACATCATCGATCCACTAAAAAAATGACAATCTTGAGGAGTCTACAATATAAAAAGCTATAGATTAGTTAACAAATTGTACCAATCAATCATTACACATTGATATGATCTAATTCAGTCACCCTATTAAACGAACAACAAAAAATTCTTCGACCTTTACTATGTTTTTGACGAGATGTAAATACAGGGCACTCCCCTTTCTTGCACCTACATTCACGTGGACGAATGTACGAGGGAAGTGACTTGTCTTTCGAGCTACGAATGCTATTCACCTACATTGGAAATTAAGATAAACAATCACTAAGACATTTCGTCAAACATTTCATTGACACAATATTAAGAACTTACACTTTCCGACATAACCGTTGGGATGCATAAGAAGATTGATCACAGTGTTGAATTGAGACCAATGGAGGGTGGATCCTTCGAGTAAGATTGAAAATGTGGAATCAAATGATAAGATCAATGGAATTGAACCACATGAACTTGTTAAAAAGGAAGAGAGCATATCAATGGTGAACAAAGGAAGCAAATGGATGTTATTTTCCAGTGGACGAAGGAAGAATGGAATGGGATTTAACTCATTAGGCATCACAATGGATAGAAATCGGATTGTTGGGGAAGAAGACTGTTCGGGGAGAAAAAGAAAAAAAATCGACTGCCAATTAGTAACAAGGGCATTTGGGTCATTTGTATAGGTCCTTTTGAATTTTTACGTAAAGTCAGGGGGTTATATGCATATAAGAATTAATAGCCATGTTAAGTAACTCAGGGGGTTAATATGTCTAACCACAGCAAATTACAGAGGGTTATATGGATTTTCGAAAATATGAGGGGGGGATCTGGATTTACACTAAAAATCAGGGGGTTATATGCATTTAACCCTGTTTTTAAAACGTTAGTATTGATAGTATAAATTAGTGTATTAATAGTGTAACAATATAGTTTTTAATATAAAAAGAATGATCTAAATCAATATTGATTTTGAATAATCACATGTTTATATTTAATTCGGATCGGTTCGGTTAGTTCAGGTTTTTTTAAGTAAAACCAAATCTAAACCAAAGTAAATCGGTTTATTAATTTTTTATTCCATACCCAAATCAAACCAAAAATTTATTGACTCAAACTCGAAAAAAATCTGTTTGGATTCGGTTAAATCGATCAAAGTTGCACCCCTAGCTGGAAATAACAAATCTTAGTGATGTTTTGACAAAATGTAATTTTAGGGGTATATGTGAAAAAAAAAACTCCATTAAAAAATATTCAATGAGACTTTACATTTGATAATGCGTTTAGACACGATTCTGCTTTTTAATAAAGTAGAAAGAGCAAACATGTTATGAAATGCCTTTCACAAAGCAGACTTCATTGAAAAGTTACTTATAGCTTTTAGTACAAAAAATTATTTTTTTAACAAAACAGTAGATGCGCTTAATAGAAATTGAATTTATTTAAGTCACTTTATTTAAAATCTTATTTTTCAAATGTGTTTCCAAACACCACCTCGATATATATATATATATATATATATATATATATATATATATATATATATATATATATATATGATGAATATCTCATATTATCATTTAAATATATTTAAATAATAGATTTTAATAAATTTGTTAGGGGATAAAGATATAAAATTGTATTACATACAATTAAAACCCCTTTTTTATTAGTATAATAGATAGATGCATAATCTGTATTTTTCTTTCTTGGACTACCACCTTGATTACAAGGCTTCCTATACAAAAAAAAAAAAAAAAAAAAAAACAAAGGCCTTTTCACTGGAAAAAGAAAGGCTCAAGAAGACCAGTGGGATCAGTTTAAATAAGTTGAAAGCAATCGAAACAACATTATTTTTCAACCATTGGATTAACATTAACAACAACATGGATACACACTAATTTAAATGCCTGGAAACAAAAGAAATCATCTCCCCCCTTCAAGAACAATTCCTTCGTATGTGACAAATTTAATTGCCAGAAAACAAAAGAAACTATATATTTGCATAAACAAATCCACGTGGCAAAAAAGCTGTTATTCTTCTGACAATAGACCAAAACATATTTTTCTTATTATGAAGGTCATTTTTCCTTTCTGAGTTAGGCCCCGAGTGGGGTGCCATAAGTAGATATCTCTTCTTCTTTGGTACCTTGTAATGGTTTTTTGGGGGTGAGAGTTGATGTATGTTTGGGCTTTCCTTTGATTAATACAAAGGCGAAAGCCAACCATTTCGTTTATAAAAAAACGAGACCACAACATATTTACATGAAATGGATACAACACTACATCAAAACCAAACTCAACTGCTGTGAATCACATGGCACATTTTGATGCCTTAAACCGTTAGGGATTTAACATCAAATACATTAACCTTTTCAATCATCATCATCATCGTATCAGTTTTGAGAGGCCTCGACTGCCTACCATCAGATATTCCGTCAGAAGGTTTATGTTGATCCTTTGATCGGGTAATGTACCTTGGTCTCTTCGCACTTTTAAGCCTCAGTGGATTTAACTTATCATCCTCACTCTCCCCGGTCCAGTCCTCATCTTTCTTGTTTCCGTCATCTAGTCTTTTCTTTCTAGTATTTTTCCTCTTTCCCTTGTTCATCATCAAGAATTTGTCCCCCGTGTCATCACCACTATCACTGTATTCATTTGGTTCCTCAAGGAACCAGTTCCAATCAGTAAAATCATGTATCTTATGTCTTGGGTAATGGTTGAATTCATGGCCCCTCACCAAGAAATTAAATTCTGCATTTTCAAAACTGTTTTTATTACCCACCAAAAAAAGCTATTCATGTTACTAAAGTGAATATATTTTTTACTACTTTAATTACTCTAAATATGAACATGGACTAGTGAGTCAAAAATTGCAAAGGAATAAATATGCATAGGAGTCAGTAATGTGAACGTGCATGAGTTCATGTACTGGTAAAATGGAAGCATAGAGATTCCAATTATGCACTGCTGCTATCCGTTATTTTGATAATCTAATATTCCATTATCTATCCAATAATTATTAGAATTTTTAGACAACAGTTCTCATGTACAAAGGTATAGAAATCAGAAGATCCCCCAAGCAGAATGTTGAGCCTATGGTTAGGAAGAAATGAGAAGATGTGGATTGCTGCATGGAACACATTTGGAACACTGCAATTTGCTTCCTTCAGCATTGGTGCTCCAACATTTAAAAGGCTGAAAATGTGTATTTTGTAAAGAAACTCTGTTTTCAAATGAGACTATTGTCCATGACTCTGTCTCCGTGTGAGGTTTTGGGGTCTTAATGGGACATATGTCTTCCACCTTTTTTTTTTTCCTGCATTGCATCATGTAGCCATGGATGGATAGTTTACTAGTTCAATAGGATTGATGATATTATCCTTCAAAAAAAAAGGTACAGAGGTCAAAGAGAACTCAAAATTAATTAAAATTTTGTCTTTCTAGTCAGAGATTATCTTAGAGCCTAGACCATCTATGACCATATTCTAATATACATGGGGGGGGGGGGGGGGGGGGAAAGACGTGCCAGCAGTGGCATGCGCTTGTTTTCTGATTGTGTTGGTATGCGCTTGTAGAAGTCAGTAATATAATATTTGACAATAAGATTCACTCTAACTATAGCCAAGCCATTTTCTGATTGTGACGAAGAATATTTCTTCAATAAAAATATATAAATTTATTAAGCAGATAGTACTTGTTTTCTGAAAAAGAAATATGCATAATAAGTAAATGAAGGTTATACAATGCATATCAACTGTATCTCTTATTATTATGACACATTCAACAGGAAAAAAATGGTTGCAAATTGCAGATACTAATGCTAATGTTGAAGGTTCCATTTGTTTGTTAGATGTTCACCCTCAATTATCAAGATTAATATAATTTATAGATGTTTTCCCTCAATTATCAAGATTAATATAATAAATAGAAGAATAGTAATTGCCCATGCCTTGGAATTCAAAATGATAGTGGCCTCCTTATGTCATTACGGGCTTGCTCACATACCAATTAAAAACTATTGTTGATGCTTGATAAAGACGAGATCTTAATGACAATCAAAACAACCAACATCTCCTTTCCCAAATTCAATTCAAAACGCCTTCTTTTGTGTTGTATTGTTTCATCTTCTTCCTCTCGCACGAACACCGCATATGCGCTTCACACACCTCCACGCATGAAGCAATTCTTCCATGAGTCTCATGCTTGGACCCGCACCTCACAGCATTGCCTCGTCACCGTACGCCGCGAACTCTGTCTGCACTCGAGCCTATGCACGCATCAAGAATCCCATGCACCTGCGGCCTCCTTTTCATCACCCATGCAAAAGAAAATTATAAAAAAACAGCAACCAGCAACTCTTTTTTTCATTTTTTTTCCATATACGATGGATGGTATTTTGAACTTTTTTTTATTTCAATACATGACTCACATGTATTTTCTTCTTCTTCACGTAGAACTCAATATGACACCACTATTGTTGGACCGGCCAACAGCAAATCCGTCGATGGTACGTCATCATTGACCTGTGTCGTTGTCTATCATTGTTCTTCAAATCTCGTTCACCTAGGTCAAACTTAGAGCTCTGATACCATTGTTGGGATGAAATATGGTGTGTTACTACAACACATTCACAATATATCAAGTAATATAAATAAACTCATAAACCTTTAAGCATTAAAACATAAACCAACCACATGATCTCAATAATTCATTCTTAAGTTTGAATGAATACACATGAGTTCTTTATTTAAATTCTAATAATAATAATTCATCTGGTTTTGTTGATAAGGCTAAGGACGTCCACTACATGCCAAGAAGAAGGCTTATTCAACATTTATGATGCAACAAAAACAAATGCGAACTAAAACACCGGCGCCTCACCACGAACGACGATCACCAATAGCTACTCTGAAAGGTTGGAAAAAGAGGGGTGAGCTACCACTGCTCAGTGAATGGACCTATAACATCCCAATAATAATAATAATACAATAATAATGACAATAAAATATTATGAAAATCCAAAGAAATCCAAAATGGCAGAATATAACATATACAAATAATTTTCACAAGTGTAACGATAAAACATAATGCATCTCATTAGAGGAATAGCAACAAATCTTATACTAACTACAAGAAGCGTATGATACAACGAACATGCATGTCCGTATGGCACGTAGTCAAAATATGCTCCAACGTGATGTCACGCTCATGTATTCCACATTTCAAATAACAGTTGTATTCAGAACATAGGCATGATGCGAATATGATATAAATATAAGTAGTTTTGAAATCAACGTAGAGACTAGACCCACTCACCTTAGGTCCAACAAATCTAAACAACTCCAAAAGGTCTAAAGCAACCTAATCTGACCTGAAAGCGATACGAATATATTACAACATGTGCAAACCGTATGGAACTCATTGTACCGTATTTACATAAACTGACGGCTCCCACAAGGACCATTACTGACCAATCCGACGGCTCCCATAGGGACTGTCCAAAGCAACCACGATGGCTCCTATTAGGGCCGTCTCTTAGCAAACCGACGGCTCCTCTAGGAGGTGTCCCGAACATGCCCGATTGCTCCATGGAGACGAATAACCTCTTGAACATATAACTTCGCCAATGTCTCCAGTGAATCGTTTACGCGCATAGCCAGAATATGAGCAGACTTTGTCAATCGGTCAACTATGATCCAAACCGCATCATGTCCTTTCTTTGACTTCAGTAGACCAGTCACAAAGTCTGGCTTAATAACGAGCCGTGCAATGAAACCTTTCTTCGACGGACGTATAACACTGAAAAGATCGGCCGCTTCATTCAAGAGTTTCAATAGGTCAATCATCATGTGCGATAAAATTCTCGAAGGTTGATGACTTAGTGCATCCGTGACCACGTTTGCCTTATCAAGGTGATACTGGATTTTACAGTCGCAGTCCTTCAGAATTACTACCCACCACCTCAGACGATTATTCAAGGCTCTTGTGACCCGTGAAGACCTCGAACTCTTCGCCATAAAGGTAATGCTTCCAAATCTTTAGAGCAAATATCACCGTTGCCAACTCCAAGTCGTGAGTGGGATAATTCACATAAACCTTCAGCTAACGAGATGAGTATGCGACTACCTTCCGGTGTTTCATCAACACACAACCCAAGCCTCGATTGGAAGCATCGCAATACACCATGTATCCACCAGGACTAGATGGAATTATCAAAATAGGAGTAGATGTAAGTCTCCGCTTCAACTCTTGAAAACTTTTCTCACACTGCTCCGACCAGACATACATGGCATTCTTCTGGGTTAGTCGGGTCAACGGAACTGCAATTTTTGAGAAATCCTTAACAAAACTCCGGTAGTAACCTGCTAATCCTAGAAAACTTTGAACCTCTGTAGCATTCATTGGTTGCTTCCACTCCATTATGGCCTTGATCTTCGAGGGGTCGACAGAAATTCCGGTCTCAGAGACAACGTGACCAAGAAACATCACGCTCTCCCACCAGAACTAGCACTTGCTGAACATCGAGTAGAGTTGATGCTCCTTCAGCTTCCGACAAAGATGTTCAGCATGCTCTTCAATGCATAGACGCAATGAACCGTCCTTTCTGACGAACAACACCGGCGCACCCCAAGGTGGCACGATCGGCCTTGCAAATCCTTTCTCCAGCAGTTCCTCCAATTAAGCCTTCAACTCTGCCAATTCTGAGGTGCCATACGATAGAGAGCTTTTGATATTGGTTCTATGTCGGGGATTAGATCGATAGAAAATTTGATTTCACGATTGGGCGGCAATCTCGGTAGGTCCTCGGGAAAAATTCTGGAAATTCCGTGACCACCGATGCATCTTCGATACTTGCTTTTTCTGCCTTCGTGTCCACGATAGTTGCTATGTACCCCATGCATCCGCTCTTCAAAAGGTGTTGTGCTTGCAATGCTGAAATAAGGCCCATTGGTCCGACGCCTCCATCGCAGACAAAGCGCAAAGTTCGCAACCCTGGAATCTTGAACGATACGGTTTTTGAAAAGCAGTCCATGCTGGAATGGTAGGCAGAGAGTCAATCCATGCCAAGGATGACATCGAACTTCTGAATCTCCAACAACAACAGATTTACAACAAGACACTGATTTCTATCCGGACCATACATCCGCGATAGACTGATCGAATGGTGATCAATTCGCTGGCAGGGGTTACAACAATAAAGAGCTTCTCTAGATGACTAAGAACTAAGCATGCTCATTTCACATATTCGAGAGATACAAAAGAATGCAAAGCTCCATAATCAAATATTATGAAAACATCATGTCCGGCAATATAAAACCGTACCTTGGACGACTTCATGAGTCGCACGAATGTCTCCCATGGATAGCGCATGGACTTGTCCACGCTGGTGTGGCTGAGCTGGTTGATCACTTGAACTTGAAGCTCCTTGTCCTCCAGTGTTTCGCGCACTCCCGGATGGTACTGCCACTATACTTTGACCAACGGAATAGTCTTGTTGCGTAAGACTTGCTCCTTTTGATCTAAGATCTTCACCGACTGCTCGACAATAGATAGATCTTCTTGTATTTGGACCAAGTCCGGTTCGATGACGTGCGAAGGGTCATGCATGTATTTTCTTAGCATTGATACGTGAAACACATTGTGCACACGATCCAACTATGGCGGTAATGCCAAACGGTACGCAACTGGCCCAACCTTCTCAAGAATTTCAAATGGTCTAATGACACGCGGATTCAACTTTCTCCGTTGTCCGAATCGAACTACGCCCCTTGATGGAGATACCTTCAACAACACATGATCTCCCATTGCGAATTCCAACACTCGCTTCCGATTATCGACATAGCTTTTCTGCCTACTCTGTGCTGTTCGAAGCCAATCACGAACTAATTTCACCTTGTCGAAAGTATCTTGGACTAATTCTGTCCCAATTAAACTTCTTTCGCCAACCTCATCCCAACATAGAGGTGTGCGGCAACTCCTCCCATACAATGTTTTGAAAGGCGATATTTGAATGCTCGCTTAGAAAGTATTGTTGTATGCAAACTCGATCATGGCTAAATGATCTTCCCAACTTCCTTCGAAGTCAATCACACAAGCCCTCAACATATCCTCCAAAGTCTGAATCGTCCTTTCAGATTGTCCATCCGATTGAGGGTGAAATGTTGTGCTGAAATTTAGCCTTGTCCCCATTGCCGTTTGGAGAGCATTCCAGAAACGTGAGACGAAACGCGAATCACGATATGAAATAATGCTAACTAGGGCTCCATGGAGACGAATAATCTCGTGAACATGTAACTTCATCAATGTCTCTAGTGAATCGTTCACGTGCATGGCCAAAAAATGAGCAGACTTTGTCAATCGGTCCACTATGACTCAAACTGCATCATGTCTTTTCTTTGACTTCGGTAGACCAGTCACAAGTCCATGGTGACATGCTCCCACTTCCACTATGGGATCTCCAATGGTTGTAATTTTCCAACAGGACTTCAGTGTTCCACCTAAACTTTTTGACACACCAAGCACTTCGAAACAAACTTTGCAATGTCCTTCATTCCATTCCACCAAAAGTTCAGTTTAAGATTCTGATACATCTTCGTATCATTGGGGTGTACAGTGTACCGAGATCTATGTGTCTCATCAAAGATCTTCTTTTTCAACTCACCGTCCGCAGGAACGCAAGCACGACCTCGATAACAAAGGACTCCATCGGCCCGGATAGGAAAGTCCCACTTCAATCCTTGACCCTTTTAAGATGAGACCTTCTTCAACTCTTCATCCACCAACTGTGCCTTCTTTATTTCATCGATGAGATCTGGTTTAACAACAAACTGTGCAATGAAACCTTTCTCTGACGGGCGTGTCACACTGAAAAGATCGGCCGCTTCATTCAAGAGTTTCCATTGGCCAATCATCATGTATGACAAAATTTCTAAAGGTTGACGACTTAGTGCATCCGCGATCACGTTTGCCTTGCCGGGATGATACTGGATTCGTAGTCCTTCATAAATTCGACCAAATGCCTCTGACGATTATTCAAGTCTGGCTAATACTGAAGATACGTCACGCTCTTGTGATATGTGAACACCTCAAACTCTTCGCCATAATGGTAATGCCTCCAAATCTTTAGAGCAAAGATCACCGCTGCCAACTCCAAGTTGTGAGTGGGATAATTCACTTCATAAACCTTCAGCTGACGAGATGAGTATGCGACTACCTTCCGGTGTTGCATCAACACACAACTCAAGCCTCGATGGGAAACATATCCACCAGGACCAGATAGAATGGTCAAAATAGGAGCAGACGTAAGTCTCCGCTTCAGCTCTTGAAAACTTTTCTCACACTGCTCCGACCAGACATACTTGGCATTCTTCTAGGTTAGTCGGGTCAACGGAACTGCAATATTTGAGAAATCCTTAACGAAACTCCGATAGTAACCCGCTAAGCCCTGAAAATTTTAGTTCTTCGTAGCATTCATTGGTTGCTTCCACTCCATTACGGCCTTGATCTTCGAGGGCTCGACAGAAATTCCGGTCTCAGAGATAACGTGACCAAGAAACATCACGCTCTCCAACCAGAACTCGCACTTGCTGAACTTCGCGTAGAGTTGATGCTCCTTCAGCTTCCGAAATACCAAACAAAGATGTTCAGCATGCTCTTCTTTGTTCTTTGAGTATATCAAGATGTCATCGATGAAGACAACAACGAACTCATCAAGGAAAGGTTTGAAGATTCTATTCATCATATCCATAAACACCGCAGAGGAATTTGTCAGACCAAATAGCATGACTAAAAAATCATAATGCCCATAACGACTGCGAAAAGCCGTCTTCAGGATGTCCTCCTTCTTGATCTTTAACTAATAAAAATCTGACCTCAAATCGATCTTAGAGAAGACCGTAGCTCCCTGAATTTAATCGAGCAAATCATATATTTTTGGAAGAGGATACCGGTTCTTGATCTTCTTTTGATACAGCTGACGGTAATCAATGCATAGACGCAATGAACCGTCCTTTCTGACGAACAACACCGGTGCATCCCAAGGTGACACGCTTGGCCTTGCAAATCCTTTCTCCAGCAGTTTCTCAAATTGAGCCTTCAACTCTGACAATTCTGCATGTGCTTTTGATATCGGTTCCATATCGGGAATTAGATCAATAGAAAATTCAATTTCACGATCAGGCGGCAATCCAGGTAGGTCGTCTGAAAAAACTTATAGAAATTCTGTGACCATCGATGTATCTTCGATACTTACTTTTTCCGCCTTCGTGTCCACGATACTTGTTATGTACCCCTTGCATCTGCTCTCCAAAAGGTGTTGTGCTTGCAACGTTGAAATAAGGCCCATTGGTCCGACACCTCCATCACCGACAAAGTGCAAAGTTCACAACCTTGGAATCTTGAACGATATAGTTTTTGAAAAGCAGTCCATGCTAGCATGGTAGGCAGAGAGCCAATCCATGCCAAGGATGACATTGAACTTCTGAATCTCCAACAACAGCAGATTTGTGACAAGACACTAATCTTCTATCCGAACCATACATCTACGATAGACCGATCGAATGGCGATCAATTCGCGCGGTAGGGGTTGCAACAATAAAGGGTTCTCTGGAGGACTAGGAACTAAGCATACTCTTTTCACATATTCGAGAGATACAAAAGAATACGAAGCTCCATAATCAAATAATACGAAAGCATTATGTCCGGCAATCGAAACCGCACCTTGGACGACTTCATTATCGCGCGAACTTCTCTCACGGATAGCGCATGGACTTGTCCACGTTGGTGTGACTGAGCTGGTTCTACAGTCTATGATGAATATCGCTCCTTAGTCCTTCTTGGAAGAGACAACACTTTTCACTCTCAACTTGGATATATTGAGGCGCAAACACTGACAACTCTAGGAATTTTTCCTGTTATTGTGCCACCGTCATGCCTTGCATTTGACGAAGGTCCAGAAATGCTTGCATAATACGATCACGCTCCGTCGGGGGGAAGTATTTTTTGTAGAACATTTCTACAAACTCCTCCCAGCTGATTTGTTCAATTCCACAGGTCAAAGATTGTTGACGAATAGTCTACCATTGGATAACGGTTCCTCGTGGTTGATGAGCCGCCAAGAGGATACGACGGCTATTAGTCAGCTGCATCACTTTGAAGATTTGATCCAACTTTGTGATCCAGTGCTTCGAGGCCATCAGGTTATGCCAACTCCTTGAAATGCCGGCAGATCCATTTTCTTGAACCTCTTCACCAGTTGTTCTGGCTGGTTCTGGTTTTCTCCTAAACGACATAATGCCATGTTGTTTTGGTGTTGGATTGTCTGCGCCACCAGGTTTGTCAAGGTCTGGAGATCTTGGCGCAAACTGATGGTATTTCCCGCCAATTCTAATCTCTCCAAATATTAATTGAAGCACAGTCAAACAACGGGGGACCAAACACTGACCCTGATTAGTCGACCCAGTCGACAACTTAAGGGAAGTCCAAGGGTGGCCACGTCCACGTCCACGGATGCGAGGAGGCATGTCAGCAACCTAAGAAAACTTCTAAAACCAGAGTACTCGGATAACAATCCTACGACTCATCAACACGACTCGACTTAGGCTCTGACAGGACTAGGCTCTGATACCAACTTTTGTCATGCCCCAGGCGTCCCCGAGGCACGGCAAATATATATAGTATCAGCTATCATACAAGAGGTCAACAGATGACTCCAATAAATAATACACAAGGCTAACAATCAATGATAACTGATAACTCAAATGAAAGGCGGAAGCATAAAAATGACAATAAGTCTGTAAATCAAAAATATTATTACAGACTCGAATACACAATCACTGTCCTGTGAGAGCCAAGTCTAGCCAAATACAATACAACTGGTGCAACACGCACGGTTTACAAATACCCAAGACTCTAGGACTGCTGACAATCTCGCACTCGCCAATCCACTGGACAGGACGCTTCCACGCACGCAAGACCACGCCACAAGGATGCTCTAGCTCCACGCCCAACAACGCCCCTATAAAAGAAACAGTACGCGAGGGGAGCTCAGTGAGTGGTCAGAAACCAAACACCAACACAACAGTTCAACACTAAGGCTAATTTCCTTTCAAGAAAAACATGGGTAGAAACCCAACGGGTAACAAGGTCACACGGCGGTGCGACCATACCTCGCCCTCGCCCTCACTCCCAAGGGTGGAGGCTTTTGGGACTCACAGGGAGGAATAGTTGTTAACCAACTGGTGTTACTGCATAACAGTTACAAGAGTCTAACCGCTCACGAGGTAGATATATACTTCGATACCTCAAGCGTTAGGAGGTAAGCCCAGAGTATACTCGATGGGTATAAAAAAGTCACGTGAAGACATGACTTCAACTCACACTCGCCCTCACCCTAGCCCCCACAAGGGTGAACATAGGGACTTAGAGGACAAAACTTGCTGTTCTACACCCTTGGTCCACTGGTAGCCCTTCCCTCGGGTAGCCTCTACTTGACATACTCCCACGATGAGTACGTCCCGAATGCATCGGTAATACCTACGGATGGGAGCCCGGTGCCAGGACAGCGTTTTCAACGCCGAGAAGTTCCTACACGGATCCAACGAAGGGGAGAACGATTCATACTCGCAATATCGTCTGGTTGCCCACCGTCATGCAATCTCTACCTGGTATGCTCCCACGATCAGTACCTACAAGTGGGAGCCTTCTGACCAAGCAGCTTCAACATCGGGGTCACGGCATATGATGATATTGGGAGGAACCACTACTTGTTCGCAGCGCGAACCCTATGGAAGGCCTACTGCTCAAGCTAGTGGGTCAAGTATCAACTCGAGTCCACCACACCCTCACCAACACCCTCACCCTCACCCTAACAGGGTGACATAGGACTTTTGGGAAGAGGTCGATTGTTCTACGCCCTTGATCTACCGGTAGCCCTTTTCCCAAGTAGCCTCTACCTGACATACTCCCACGATCAGTACTTCCCTAGATGCATCGGTCATACCTACGGATGGGAGCCCGGTGTCAGGACATCGTTTTTGACGCTGAAAAGTTCCTACACGGATCCAACGAAATGAAAAACGATCGACACTCGCGGATACGATCCTCTTGGATCCGTCATCATCGGTTATTAGACGCCGATTAAGCGCAAAGAATTCTCATGAATTACCTCCAAGGCGCATAACTCAGATGCGGGGAAAACATTCTATTTTAAGTCTCAATGGCATGGTATGACCCTATAAGAGGTCATACACTTGCCTAAATGCATTAAGCAAGGCTCATGACCAAATAGGCATATACATAATATGCAATTAATACCAAAGGGTGGACTACTTAAATATGCATACATGGCATCAACCAGTCAAACACACATGTCACAACCTAACATACGTTGGATAACACCAACCTAGAAGGGAAGGGTTAAGCGCGATCTGCGCGACAACATGTGCATGCCAATAATTTCAAGCAAGCCTGAATCAAGTAGGAACTACATCTACTTACTCGGCTCGTGAAAAGAGGGAGGGCGAGAGAGAGGGAAAGCCTCGTCCTCTGTCGAGTTGGTCATAGTTTTGCCCCAACAGATGGGTGCAACAACTACACCACATCCTCAAGTCCTAAATCAGAAGAATATTACGCATACACCCCGTTATTAATGCAAGTTAATCATGCTTGATAAATAGGGATAATATTTCAAACAAAACTACCTAAGTCATGCCATATTCTATACAATACATAGGCAAGTATAAGGTAGAATAGGGGTTCTACACAATATATGAGCTATACAACCTAGCATGCATGATATCTAGCATATTTAGGGTGCAAATAAAGGCCCATGAAAGCGCGAAACACGACTGCGTGCATCGAACGCTTCCGGAAGGGTTGGAATCAAACCACTCTCTGATACCCAGATTGACGCACATCCCATCCGACGAGATCTATAAGTCAAGAGTATCAATAGGGGTGAGTATAATCACACATAAACACATAGAATTAACCAGGCATGCCTAAGGCTAGACATGCACGCAACCAGGCTCGTACACACACAAGCATGCACGCACGCACGCGAGCCCGAGCCCTTCGGACACGCACCCAAGCGTGTCGGCCCACAGCACACCCAAACTAGACCCCGGGCAGCCTCGCACTCACCCCCGGGCGTCCCGTGCGCGTTCCCAGGCAGCTCCGCGCGCAAGCAGCGCACAAACGCGCGCACCCGCGCGCAGACACGCGCGCCCAACCCACGCGCTCGCGCGTGCGGACCCGCGCGCCCAAGCCCCAAACCCACTCCCATGGCCCCCCACATGCACCCAACACACGTACACCCATGCAAGCCCTCTCCAAGCACCTTAACATGCACTAAAACCAACTTTAGGAGGAGAGAAAACTCACCAAAAGGAGAGGGGGGAAGGGGGAGATGGAGGGCCTCGCAAGCACACCCTCGCCCACCTCGACCGCAACCACCGCTACCACCACCTCTTCCTTGCTCTTCTTCCTAATAGGGACATAAACACAAACACATGGGGGGGGGGGCTGATTAGAGAGGGGAAGGAAAAGAGAAGGGATGGGGAAGAGAAAGAAAGAATCAACAACAACAACAACAACAACATAACATAACATAACCCACACACACATTTTTCAACTTCTTCTTCTCCGTCATCAACACCTCCTCCACCCAAACCTTCACCAAGGGCTGGACCAGATCCAAAAGAGGGAAAAATATGTTCCCAAGGTCGTGCATTTGGGGGCCTTTAAATAGGCAAAGTCGGACTGAATGACCGAGCTGTCCTCGGACTAAAAACTCTGAACAGCCTTCACTTAAATGGCCATAACTTCCTCAATACAGCTCCAAATTCTACGATTCCAATGCTATTGGAAAGCCAAGAAGATTATCTACAGCTTTTATGTTTATACCTAGATCAAATAACCTGTCCAGCTATTCCGAAATATAGGATAAATATCATACAGGGCTGCTGCCTGGATTTCTCATCTTCGGGGTATACTCGGAAAAATACACATAACTTTTGATACTCGAATCCAGTTGATCCAATTCCACTTCTATATAGAAGCTATCTCAAAACTGAACATCTCGTGATAATATCGGATTTTTACCTCTTCATCATTGATTTTAACAAAATTAAATCCGAATACCAAATCCAAAACTACATAATTCCAAAAACTTTATCGGAATTAAATGAAAATTTCATGGGCAGTACAAAACAGTAACATGACTCATAGTATGCAGTTATATTTCAATCAGAGTCCTCAACTCCAACAGGTAGCTAAAAACTAAAATTTTAGCGACTCCGATCAAAATTAGGACTTTAAATGACACAGGCCTAACATTCTCCCCCCCCCCCCCCCCGTAGAAAATTTAGTCCTTGAAATTTAAGGAAACCTAAAGGGAAGACCGAACGTAGAAGTGTCACCCATAGAGTCCCTTATCTCCCGAGTGGTCTGGACACCCAAAACTGGTGCTACCAACACACTTTATCCGAAGGAACGGTCTTGGTGTGGAGCCTCTTCTCACATTGGTCCATGGTCTCGATCAACTGCTCCACGAACGTCAAATCATGTTCGAGAGTGAGTGGCTCGAACGGAATGATATGAGCAGGATCGTGGACATATTGCCTCAGCTATGAGACAAGGATGATGTCACAAGCATGAGTCAGCTACGGGGGCAAGGCTTCATGACAACCACCTCCCCCAATCCACTCAAGGACAAAAACCGATCCGATAGAAGGCCGACTCAACTCGTCCCGAACGTCGAAACAGAGGATGCCCTTTAACCAAGACACCTCCATGAAAACATGGTCGCTGAACCCGAAGGTAGGCTCCTGGCGACAATGGCCTGCGTAGCTCTTCTGACGGTTCCGGATGGTGCAGAGGCACACATGAACCATCTTGGTCACCGCAAGGTCAATGAATAATTTGCGGTCACTCCAACCGGCGTTCCACAACCGTCCCAACACAAGGGAGGTATAAAATTAAGCCCGTAGAGTGCCTTTTTCAATTCTATCTGGATGCTCGAATAGCAGTCGTCCGACAGGCAAACCCCTACCTAGAGGGTGGTGCCTCTCTCAACTGCCCCTTGTCAAGCACGCAGGCAAATAGCATGTCCTCTAAGGCCTAAATCGTCCTCATTGCCTGGCCGTCTGTCGGTATCGAAACGCTATACTTAAAGGGAGGCTCAAGCAAAAAGCCTGCCAAAGGCTGCGCCAGAACCTCGAAGTAAACCACGCGTCTCAGCCCGAAATAGGACCGACCGTAGTGCCATGAAGACAACAATCGCGGAGATGAATGTCCACGCCAAAACGTCCAGAGACTCAGTCAATTGGATAGGGAGGAAAGTGCAGACTTAGTCAGTCGGTCAGTGATCACCTAGACGGCGTCGTGACCCGGACGTGACTTTAGCGAGCCTGCGATGATATTCATGATAACTCACTCCTACGTCCACTGAGGAATCTCAAGGGAAGAACGCATTCCAACGCGACGATCCACAACTTTGCCTGAGGGTATGCCGACCAACAACCTCAATGAAAGCTACCTCAGAACAGCCCACGGAGGCCCAATAAACTTTTGAGATCCTTGTAGGCATCTGGCGTATTCGTCTATCCTAACAGCACTACTCAAAATTCGTAGTGTCCGAAACGGTCACGAAATGCCAACTAGGGAATGCCCAACTCCCGGATCTCCAATTAGGGTACCTTGCGCGAAGATCGATCAACAGAAAGACACTGGCTCCTAGAGCTGGTCTAAACAGATCATCAATTGCGACAAGGGGTACTTGATCTTCAACCCACCACGGGGCGATCAAAATAATTCCTGGGACGATTAAATCCAAATTCTGCTCCTCAAGCATGGCTGGCGCTCATGATGACCCTTACACGCTGGGTAAGCCGCACAACCGCACCTTAATCCGTAAGACGCGCAACAGGAGGTCGTCGATGTAGATACCCCAATTTTGACCATCCAGAAAGACAGAAATACTTCAAGTAACACCCAGAAATATCCCACATTTGGACATCTAGTAGAGAACCAAAGTTTAGAAAACCAGAAATCCTAACCCTAGCCCTAACCCAAACCCAAACCCTAACCCTAGCCCTAACCCAAACCCGAACCCTAAACCCCTAAACCCTAACCTAAACCGGAAACCCAAACCCTAAACCCTAGCCCTAACCTAAACCGGAAATCCTAACCCTAACCCTAAACCCTACCCTAAACCAGACTCTGGCCCAAACCAGAAAGAAAAACTCTAAAACCCAAAAAACCCTTAGTCCCTGGCAAGGGGCGGCTAGTTGCTAGACCTAACTAGCCGCCCCATATCAGGCAGCTAGTTAGCACTAGCCGCCCCCCTGGCCGACCTTGAATCGCTTCCCTGGATGGGACATAAAGCAGCATTAAATGCTGATCATTGCGGCAAGTTATGAACTTTAGCCGCCCTATCTTGGCCGGATCAACCCAAGTAATCGACCCAAGCCACCGCTTGTCAGAGATGGGACGTTTGGCAGGTCATGATAGGGGCAGCTACTAGGAAGTAGCCGCCCCATCCTGGGTGGCTAGTTAGAACTAGCCGCCCTCACCTGGACCTGACAGAAGAACCAGAGAATTAATGAGGGGTCTAATCACACACACTATTAGCCAAGCCACTCCATTACCCCCTGGATATTATCCTGCTTCTCTTTTACTATAAATAGAGGGGGTCCCAAGCCTAAATCCAAAATCCCACAATTCACATTTCCAATCCACAATCAAAACACACATCATTCATTCCCTTTCCCTACTAGAAATCCCACGAGAGAGAGAGAGAGAGAGAGCCCCTTTATTGAGAGAAATACCCATTCCCTACATAAAACACCCTCTAATCCCACCCTCCAGAAACCCGGGCTAAACCTAGCTTAGCCTCTGTCCAAGACCCAATCCACTTCCTACCGAAGTTCTGCCCAAACCAGACCAGGCCCCGGACGGCTAAACCCAATTAGCCACCCCATACCCGACGGCTGGATCCCACTAGCCGCCCCATATCCACACCCCATTTGCAACCCTTTGTCCCAAGACTCCTTTAGCCAAACCCCGGAAGCAGAATAGGATTACCTGTTTTTCACCTCTGTGTACGGTATATCCCTGTCTCAGAGCGGAGACCCCACAAACTCCCCACGTAGGCGATCAAATCCAACCCAACCTTTTCCTGCTTTTAGAAAAAGCAGGTGGTGATCACACAAACCCTGGAATCCTCTTGAGCCGCTGTCGGGCGCCTCAACCAGGAACGACACCTCACCCATCCGAGAAGACGATCCTACCGAGCCCGCCAGGACACGCATCCGATCCGAATCCCTGAAGAACCCCCACACACGCACGCACCCATGCACCGCCGGATCCTTCCCGACACATCGGAGAATCCGACACCGACAGTCGATTCCCGACAACGCATAAGTGACGTCATATACCTGATATGGTGGTTGAGTCCATCGTGAATGCTAGCATCGCATCTCCTCATTTACGACCCATGTGGGGGCAAAACGCGACAGTACCGCAAACTGTGCTTCACATGCCGTCACCGACAGGTTGCCCAACTAACATCATTGGAACTCCAGCATCCTGCACTCAATGGGCAGATTCATCACGGGGAGTCCAAGCTCTCGACGTCATCTAGTAGCACTCTCCCGGTGTGACCTCTACCTGATAACCTCTCAGGTCCACTATCTCTGCTATATGCGTACACCAACAAGCGTCATGGATAGTCCCAGGGAGCACCTCACAAGACTCTGCTACACTGGGCAGCTACAATACACGATGATATATTGAAGCGACTCCATAAGCGATCGCCCACCAAGCTGCAAAAGGACGCACTCAATCCCGATCGTATGCTTCACCACTCGTTATCGCACCTTCCAAGTGAGGAAAAATCCATCATTAATTTGATGCTTCAAAGGTATTCCTTGACTGGAAAAAGAACCTTGGGAGGGTACCATGAGGTCTCGATATAGGATATCCTGACAACCAAACAAGGAACACGGAGTACCCTAGCCCGGGTCTCAACGCTGACCCTGCAAGACCCCTTATCCTGAGTAGGAAGACTGGAAGAAGACATCACCCCTTAATGAGAAATACGCCACATCCTCAACACTTGAAACTGGTGCCGCACGCGAACTTCATGGTTACCAGCAATACTGATGTCTGGGAATAAAGCTCCATAATCGAGACGCGATCCAAACCCACAATCACAACATGTCCATCAATACGACACAACCAGGCTGGAAACTCCTTTCCAAGCCTTAGTAAAACAACGGGGGACCAAACACTGACCCTAATTAGTCGACCCAGTCGACAACTTAAGGGAAGTCCAGGGGTGGCCACGTCCACGTCCACGGATGCAAGGAGGTATGTCAGCAACCTAAGAAAACTTCTAAAACCAAAGTACTCGGATAACAATCCTACGACTCATCAACACGACTCGACTTAGGCTCTGACAGGACCAGGCTCTGATACCAACTTTTGTCACGCCCCAGGCGTCCCCGAGGCACGGCAAATATATATAGTATCAACTATCATACAAGAGGTCAACAGATGACTCCAATAAATAATACACAAGGCTAACAATCAATGATAATTGATAACTCAAATGAAAGGCGGAAGCATAAAAATGATAATAAGTCTGTAAATCAAAAATATTATTACAGACTCGAATACACAATCACTGTCCTGTGAGAGCCAAGTCTAGCCAAATACAATACAACTGGTGCAACACGCACGGTTTACAAATACCCAAGACTCTAGGACTGCTGACAACCTCGCACTCGCCAATCCGCCGACAGGACGCTTCCACGCACGCAAGACCACGCCACAAGGATGCTCCAACTCCACGCCCAACAACGCCCCTGTAAAAGAAACAGTACGCGAGGGGTGAGCTACAAGCTCACTGAGTGGTCAGAAACCAAACACCAACACAACAGTTCAACACTAAGGCTAATTTCCTTTCAAGGAAAACATGGGTAGAAATCCAATGGGTAACAAGGTCACACGGCGGCGCGACCATACCCCGCCCTCGCCCTCACTCCCAAGGGTGGAGGCTTTTGGGACTCACAGGGAGGAATAGTTGTTAACCACCTGGTGTTACTGCGTAACAGTTACAAGAGTCTAACCGCTCACGAGGTAGAGATATACTTCAATACCTCAAGCATTAGGAGGTATGCCCAGAGTATACTCGAGCCCACCACACCCTCACCAACACCCTCACCCTCACCCTAACAGGGTGACATAGGACTTTTGGGATGAGTTCAATTGTTCTACGCCCTTGGTCCACCGGTAGCCCTTTCCCCGGGTAGCCTCTATCTGACATACTCCCACGATCAGTACTTTCCTAGATGCATCGGTCATACCTACGGATGGGAGCCCGGTGCAAAGACAGCGTTTTCGACGCCGGGAAGTTCCTACACGGATCCAACGAAATGAAAAACGATCGACACTCGCGGATACGATCCTCTTGGATCCGTCATCATCGGTCATCAACGCCGATTAAGCGCAACGAATTCTCATGAATTACCTCCAAGGCGCATAACTCAGATGCGGGGAAAACATTATATTTTAAGTCTCAATGGCATGGTATGACCCTATAAGAGGTCATACACTTGCCTAAATGCATTAAGCAAGGCTCATGACCAAATAGGCATATACATAATATGCAATTAATACCCAAGGGTGGACTACTTAAATATGCATACATGGCATCAACCAGTCAAACACACATGTCACAACCTAACATACGTTGGATAACACCAACCTAGAAGGGAAGGGTTAAGCGCGATCTGCGCGACAACATGTGCATGCCAATAATTTCAAGTAAACCTGAGTCAAGTAGGAACTACATCTACTTACTCGGCTTGCGAAAAGAGAGAGGGCGAGAGAGATTGAATGCCTCGTCCTCTGTCAAGCTGGTCATAGTTTTGCCCCAACAGATGGGTGCAACAACTATACCACACCCTCAAGTCCTCAATCAGAAGAATATTAAGCATACACCCCGTTATTAACCCAAGTTAATCATGCTTGATAAATAGGGGTAGTATTTCAAACAAAACTACCTAAGTCATGCCATATTCTATACAATACATAGGCAAGTATAAGGTAGAATAGGGGTTCTACACAATATACGAGCTATACAACCTAGGATGCATGATATCTAGCATATTTAGGGTGCAAATAAATCCCCATGGAAGCGCGAAACACGACTGCGTGCATCGAGCGCTCCCGGAAGGGTTGGAATCAAACCACTCACCGATACCCGGATTGACGCGCATCCCATTCGACGAGATCTATAAGTCAAGGGTATCAATAGGGGTGAGTATAAGCACACACAAACACATAGAATTAACTAGGCATGCCTAAGGCTAGACATGCCTAAGGCTAGACATGCACGCAACCGGGCTCGTACGCACGCAAGTATGCACGCACGCGAGCCCGAGCCCTCCGGACACGCACCCAAGCCTGTCAGCCCACAGCACACCCAAACTGGACCCCGGGCAGCCTCGCACGCACCCCCGGGGAGCCCCGGGCACAGCCCCGGGCGTCTCGTGCGCTTTCTCGGGTAGCCCCGCGCGCCTGCCGCGCTCGGGCAGCGCGCACGCACGCGTACCCCAGCGCGTGCGCACGCGCGCCCAAGCCCCAAACCCCCTCCCATGGCCCCCCACATGCACCCAACACACACACACCCATGCAAGCCCTCTCCAAGCACCTTAACATGCACTAAAACCAACTTTAGGAGGAGAGAAAACTCACCAAAAGGAGAGGGGGGAGGAAGGGGGAGAGGGAGGGGCTCGCAAGCACACCCTCGCCCACCTCGACCGCAACCACCGCTACCACCACCTCTTCCTTGCTCTTCTTCCTCATAGGGACACAAACACAAACACATGGGGGGGGGCTGATTAGAGAGGGGAAGAAAAAGAGAAGGGATGGGGAAGAGAAAGAAAGAATCAACAACAACAACATAACATAACCCACACACACTTTTTTCAACTTCTTCTTCTCCATCACCAACACCTCCTCCACCCAAACCTTCACCAAGGGCTGGACCAGATCCAAAAGAGGGAAAAATATGTGCCCAAGGTCGTGCATTTGGGGGCCTTTAAATAGGTAAAGTCGGACTGAATGACCGAGCTGTCCTCGGACTAAAAACTCTGAACAGGTTTCACTTAAACGGCCATAACTTCTTCAATACAGCTCCGAATTGCACAATTCCAATGCCATTGGAAAGCCAAGAAACTTATCTACAGCTTTTATGTTTACACCTAGATCAAATAACATCTTCAGCTATTCCGAAATCTAGGCTAAACATCATACAGGGCTGCTGCCTGGATTTCTCATCTTCGGGGTATACTCGGAAAAATACCCATAACTTTTGATACTCGAATCCAGTTGATCCAATTCCACTTCTATATGGAAGCTATCTCAAAACTGAACATCTCGTGATAATATCAGATTTTTACCTCTTCATCTTGGATTTTAACAAAATCAAATCCCAATACCAAATTTAAAACTGCATAATTCTAAAAACTTTATCAGAATTAAACAAAAATTTTATGCAGTACAAAACAGTACCAGGACCCATAATATGCAGTCATATTTCAATCAGAGTCCTCAACTCCAACAGGTAGCTAAAAACCAAAATTTTAGCGACTCCGATCGAAATTAGGACTCTAAATGACACAGCCTAACAACCATCACTGACCAATTTGATGGCTCCCATAGAGACCGTCCAAAGCAACCACGACGGCTCCTACTAGGGCCATCCCTTAGCCAATCGACGGCTCCTCTGGGAGCCGTCCCGAACATGCCCGACTGCTACAGGGGCCGTCCTGAGGCAGAAACATGAAACTCAAATTTTTATTTTGTAAAAAATACTTTAAACATTCTATCATTGAAAACAAAACATGAGTTGATTTAAAACTTTTGTCAAACAGAAAGAATTGATATCTAAATCAAATCATATGTACAGAAATCTGATTGAAATCGAATCAAAACCCATTGAAATATCTTCAAAAACCTTAAATCTATCATAGGTACAATTACAAACATGGATCTATGTTCCTTAAAATTAGGAAAAAACATCATTGGTTTGGGTCTAAGCGTATAAGATTTAAAATAAGACTTAAAAGGATAAAAACGCGATTCTTCTTGAACAATTAGACCTAACATGATATATATATACTTAAACAAATCCCTTTTTACATGAAAGACTTATAAAACATCTAAAATATCATAGTATCCTAGTTATAATATCAGATTCGAAAATTCAATTAAATCATCTTAAAGATTATGTAAATCTAATAGGGAAACTCGAAATTAAAAATCAAAACTTCGAGTATATACATGTAAGACCTAATACCATAACTGAAACCTGTAAAACATTATAAAACTCATTGTCATACCACTGGTATGACACAAGGACCGAAATCACACAAGATCATCAAAGATTACGAAGAAAACCCTTCTCTTTGTTTGAAAACCTTAAAAACGAAATTATAAAACGAGGAAACTCTTAAAGCAATTTCATTAATAATAAAACTCTTCATAAACTAAAAGAAATACTCACAAGAACCCTTCGATCGAACCCTTCCTGAGCTTCTCAACAATGGTGCCGAAACAAGGAAGTAGAAAGGTTTTTAGGGTTTTAAATTTCTAGGGTTTCAAGGCAATGAGAGAGAAAAAGAGGTTTATAAGCATCTCATACACGTGGGGACACAATTACAACGCCAACGATTCACATTAATCCCGATTAATGTACTGTTCTTTTAAAAAATGGACCAAATTTTGAAATCGAAATCCGCCTAGATCGATGGCTCTTATTGAGCTCGTTGCAAGACTACCCGATGGCTCCACCAAGAGCCGTCGCCAAGATTCCCGATGGTTCCTCTATGATTCGTCGCCAGGTGCCCGACGGCACCTATAAGATCCGTCAGACATAGTCTGACACCATGTTACGGTTTGTTCCATAACTTGATCTATACACATCTGATTTACAATCCGTAAGAAGAGTTGGAAAACCAACGAAACGAGGAATCTAACAATGCCAAATTATTGAAAATTTGGAATACTAAACATACCATAAAAATGGGTTAATTACGATCTAAAATTCAGAGTCGCTACAGGTTCGGCCTAGGCCTATATCTATGGGGCAAGAACATAGAATCCACTATAATAGTTGAGATACAAAAATACATTAAGAGACTTATCAACTTTTTCATGGAGTTACCCTTTCTTAGAACCCTCTCAACCTCACTATTGGTTCTCTATATTGTATCAACCCAATATTGCTATGGAACTTTAGAGTATTTATAAAATATATAATTTCCTCCCAAGTAATATCTTAATTAACAAACAAATATTAAATATTGTTTTCTGATTTTAATATTAATTAAGATTAAATCTTAATTAATATACCAATACAATTAGGTGCCCACCCTAATATGATTTCATTATGGTTATCTGATGTGATATACCGGATCAAAAAATAATCTCAACAAAAATTAAGATAACTTATCCTCAAAATCTTATCCCTCTGTCAAATTAACCCGATAGACAAGCGTATAAATTCAAGGGGCGGTGGGGATGTGGAACATGACAATGTGGCGCGTTCCTCATCTTTGAGAGAGAGATTTTTCATTTTTAAATGTGGTGGGGTGATTAACTCGGGGTGGAAATAACGGACCCCAACCCTAACTCACGAGACTATGAAAAACGCTATTGAAGAGAAGAAATCGCCTTTTTTTTTATTCAGGACCAGACAAACCCTAACCTTAGAACAGCAAAAACTTCAACAAAATCAAATCAAATACAAGAAGAAGAGATGGCGATTAGTGGTGGACCAAACCTGGAGTGCAGGATGTACGAGGCAAGGTACCCGGAGGTGGACATGGCGGTGATGATACAGGTAAAGAACATCGCCGACATGGGGGCATACGTTTCCCTCTTGGAGTACAACAACATCGAGGGTATGATTTTATTCTCGGAGCTCTCAAGGCGCCGGATTCGTAGTGTGAGCAGCCTCATCAAGGTCGGGAGGCAGGAGCCAGTGATGGTGCTGAGGGTGGACAAGGAGAAGGGGTACATTGACCTCAGTAAGAGGAGGGTCTCCGAGGAGGATATTCAGGGTTGTGAAGAGAGGTACAACAAGAGCAAGCTTGTTCATTCCATCATGCGTCATGTTGCTGAGACGATGAACATAGACCTCGAGGTATGATCGATTGATTGCCTATGCCGTTGAACTGAGAATTGTCTTTTATTATATTTATTTATATAGGAAAATGTTAGGGACAATCCTGTCGATAGTCCCCAAGTGTTTTAGTTTTTTTGGAAAATAGTAAATATCGTCTAATGACGTATATGTTTTTGATGAAAAGTGTATATCATTCCATTTTAAATTGAATGAATCATTTTTAGCAAATGTAAAAAAAAATTCAAGGTATATACCTCACCTAAGGAAGTATATACCTATGTGTATGGCCAATGAAGTGTATGTGACTGCATTTGGGGCTATAAATAGGACTGCATGTAACAACGCTCATTTATATAATGTTTATTTATATCAAGATCTGTGGGTTATATTCACCACCTTTACAGCATAATGTCTATGGCGTGATTAACATTCTTCTTCTTAATCTTTCTGTGTAATCCAGCTATATAAAGTTATGAATTTCATTGCTTGCAATATTGTTCAGTGCTATATTTTACAGAGTTGTGTAGGATGGTTGCATGCTCTTTCATGAGTGTAGTTGCAATATTAAGATGTTTTGAGGGTTACATTATGCAGTATCATGAAGATTTAGAACATTTGAGGAGTATTTATGGGAATTTCTACCTTGCATGCTGTTCTGCTCTGGGAATTTTTAATTGTATGTGCACTGGAGAATGGTATGCCACTGATGTCATATACTTTATGCATTTTTCTACAGTGTTATGGTCGTCTTTTCTTTTCTTTGTGCCATTTCGTGTGTGTTCTACTTTTTTGTGATTGAGTTTGTCAATAAAATTTGGTTTAACTGGATTTTTTCAGTGATTTGTCTTTTAACTTTCATTAGCTGATTTGGATATCATGGGAGCTTCTAGTTATGAAGTGGGTTGTGGTGCAAGAAGTTTGCAAATCTAAGATTTTTAAATTGATCTATCAAACTGAGTGTTACCAATCATGGATTAGACATCCCAAGATACAACAACATGAGTAATTAGGTTCCATGTCTTGCCATTGTTCTGTGTGACAACAGTTCACTTTTCTGTATTTGTTGAATGGGACCCCCTTTGGGTTTTTTTGATCCACCAGAGGTCACATGGACTGTATTTTGAGCAGGATGTGTGAGGGAAAGGAAGCATGTCTACTGAGTGGCTTCAAACTTCTTGTGCGCCTTCCATATCAAACATGTAGCAAACTGTTTAATTGTGATTCTGATACAGACAGGTCCAATAGATGCATGGATATCTCCAGCAGTTGTTTTAAACATCAATTCCATTCTGAATTGAATCAGTGGTCTGGAACGGAATGTATCAAAGACACGTCAGGCGGAGTTCAGATGGCTTGTTTTGATCAATAGTTTTGTTCTATTCCAGTCTTATGTGTGCCAAGAAAAATAATGCAATAGATTCTTCAAATTTTTTTTTTTAAATATTGGCAAGGTGGAAAGGATGAACCTATCTTGAGGAGTGAGTACTTTGTCCAAGGGAATTCTTGTCAGTCACTTGATTACTTCCTCTCCATTTCCCAGAGATCGAAGGGGGTATCAAATGTGATTGGAGCCTTCAGGATGAAGTGTTTTTTCCTTTTTTGTGCCTACAAAATGAAGGGCAGGGTGATATGTCATTCTAAGGTAAGAGAAGGATTGGGCTTCTACTACTGATTATAACAGATTTCTTCCCGTGTAGTTGCTTTGGAGATGGGGACGGGAAAGGAAAAATGGTGGGATAAGCTTGTGATACAAAGTACCACAAAGGGTTAATTAGGAGCAGATGGGAGGTTAGTTCTGTTGGTTCTTTTGTCCAACCTCCTTTTCCTCTACCTGTAGAAATACACATGCCAATTTTCCAGCCTATATGTGGAATTGCTTGAAAACTGAGAGAATAAATGGGATTCATCTATGAAGGACATTAGTGTATGACCTTTGATATATTCTCAACAAAGAGGTCAGGTTGACTGATACATTGTTATGATAAACAGGTTTTCTTGTTCCTAAGAAATATATAAGGTATTATAGGAGGAGCTGGATGAGATTGTTGTCTTGCTTGAAGCTCTTTAGAATGAAAACGTGGACCAAGAGGAGAATGGTCAGTGGACGTGTAGATCAGATCAGTGGTGAATGTTTTGTTGTCATTTTAAAAATTACTGGCTTCTCTCTCTCAAAAAAAAAAAAAAAATACTGGCTCATGGAAGTCTAAGATGGTGTTTTATGATAGTCTAGGATAAAGGGTTCCACAAAACATGGACAAAACCTTCTTGAAGAACACTTAATAAGGTGTGGCTCATAATATCAATTTTGACATGTACATAGAGAGTTAGTAAACAATTTGTTTTTCTAGTGCACAGGGATTGCAAGTGTGGAAAATTGCTTTTGTTATGACGGAAAAAATATGGCGGCTCTCTTTCATAGGCAATACTAGTTGATGGCACAACTCAACTTTGGTTAGTTGGCTAGCACCTTCCCTCTCCGTGAAGGAGATTAGGGTATCACATCCCGAGGAGCACCAATTTATATATAAAAAAATACTAGTTGATGGCATGTGTGATGCACGAATAATAATTGAAAGGAATTTTGCATTTTTAAAAAGAAAGTAACTGATGACATTAACCTTTTTTTTTTCTTTTTTCTTTTTGGATATTAATCCAGTCAATTAGGATTCTTGTGGTAAATATCAGTTTAGAGGATCTGACAGTAATTCTGTTTTATGTGCGATTTTAATAAATTTTATTTGTTTGCCGGAAGGGGGGGGGGGGATTATGGTAATAGCGCACGACACAACCTTTTGATGCAATGGTGTAGTCATCGGAATGCGAAGACGAACAATAAACTTAGAGAGAGATTGAGAGTAGGAATGTTTTTGTTGCACTACCGTTCAAAAATACAAGTTATTAAAAGACTTTAAAAGCTTCTTTTAAAATTAAGAGAAATAATTCTAAAAGTTGGATGCTTTTGCTACTCAAAAGGGTCTTATTATTAGGCTTCTAAGCCACCCTAAGGGGGTGACCCATTATAAGAGCACATGGATCACGAAAAAGCTGTTAAGCCAATCTAATTACTCCTAATCCTGACAAATTCTTACATGCTTATCCAATTCATAGATAAAATCTATGGTTACAAAGGAAAAATTAACATTAATTGATCATCTAATCTAATTATCAATAAAAAAAAATTCAAAACAACCCTTGATTTGATCTACCTCACCAGTGAGGGATTGGAGCTTTCATATCCTTATGGTTGGACTCTCTGGGGGCCTTTAATTGTTTAGTGAGGTCTTATATGTGATATCCTGTATGCATCATGTAATAACCAAGTAGTTTACCACTTCAAGAAAAAAATGGTGAATGTAATTAACTACCATGATTTCCTAACATTGCCAAAATCATCTTCCTTTTATTTGGCAACATGTTGAAGGGGTGGAAAACCTGCAATTCTTGCATGAAAGTGAATATGGGTTTAATATATCAAATATATGGTTACATGGAAATAGAGACAGCAAGAAAACCATATCTTTGAGAAGCTGGAAGGAAAGAGGCAGAATAATTTTTTTGAGGTAATGAATGCCAGTCTGACATGGTTATAGAAGGTTTTGTGTACAATGGAAAATTGTTGTTTGTATAGCCCGGGGAATAATTTGATGAAGTGAAGGTATCAAATCAATCTAGTTAATAACAAATAAAAATACGTGCAAAAGAGAAACTTGGACTCCGAGATTGGTGTAAATTACTTCTTCCAGATGTCATTAGTTGAACTGAAATCCCCCAGTAAATTAAACACTTCTGATTGTACAGCTCAGTATTCGGCCTACTGATGGGAAGATGTTGCAAGAATGATCCTTTTTTGACGAGGGAAAAGGGGGTCTTCCTGTAAAATTAATTAATGTTCATTTTGCAGAATTGGGTTTATTTTATGTTTAGCGAACACTTTCATAACATGTTTCTTTAATGATATAATTTTTCCATGCTTTTTATACCTTTTGGAAACTAGGGCATATTTCTCTTACTCTTGTCTCATTCGCTACAGGCAATGATATTGGAGGTTGACTCTTCTGTGCGGATTGATGACTTCTCCTAATTTTTATGTATTGAGTGTGATTTTTGTCTCTGCAGGATTTGTATATCCATGTTGGGTGGCCTTTGTACCGGAAATATGGGCATGCTCATGAGGTAAAATCACAAACTACAGCCTAAAGGACTGTTGATTTTAACATTTTTTTTATTGGTGTGTTTCTTTTAACATTTGTTAGCATTGGGCTTTATTTTTGTCGTTGTGCAGGCATTCAAATTAATTGTAACGGATCCTGATTCAATTCTGAGCTCTCTCACTCGTGAAGTCAAGGAAGTTGGTCCCGATGGCCAAGAGGCAATTCTATGAGTTTTTATTTTTATTTTCTACCTGTCATTTTGCATAGCCTCGTTCTTTTTCTGTTTCCTCAACCTCATACATCCACAGATAACAAAGGTGGTTCCTGCAATGTCAGAAGAGGTGAAAGATGCACTAATAAAAAATATCAGGCGGCGAATGACTCCACAACCATTGAAAATACGTGCAGATATTGAAATGAAGTGTTTTCAGTTTGATGGTGTTATTCACATTAAGGTACTGGTGTTATTCTTGCTGATTGCAATTGTTTTCCATGTCTGTTCAGTGATCTTGGCATTTCATTTGTGACAAGATGTCTGACTTTGTATGCCTTTGAATGAGCCTAACAAGTGTTGACTTTGTACGCCTTTTTCTTGGTTCTGATATGTGCAGGATGCTATGAAGAAAGCTGAAGCTTCTGGCAATGCTGACTGTCCTGTAAAAATTAAATTGGTTGCTCCTCCACTCTATGTTCTAACCACTCAGACACTGGACAAGGTAAATGAGGGCTTGATAATGTATGGATCTTCAATTTTTAGTGATTGTTGCAAAATTTTAGGACTTTTAGGTATGTTTTATATGTTGCACAACTAGAATGTTTATCTAGTATGTTGTATATGGATGTATCAAGCATGGAAAATATTGAACTCTTTTGGCCTGTTTGGGTAGAGGAGTAGCATTGGAATAGGTTGGAACAACGATGAATAAACCCAAAACAAGTGTTCATTTGCATGGAATAGAGCCAAAATAGCTAGGAATAAGCAGGTATTGTTATTATAGCCTCCACTTGGAATTGGGTTATTTCAACCAATCATTCCACTAGTATAAGGGTGGCTTACATGTTAAGTCACATGTCACCACCTTTTATAAATCAGGGTCTCACATGTCAAATCATTTTTTTCACTTTTTATAAGTCTTTATTTACGTCTTATTAATATTTTATCCACATCTTATTTTTGTTCAACCAAACAATAAAAGCTTCATTATTATATTTCCTAACGAGAATAAATAAAAACACAATCAAACTGAAAATGGCTTATTCCTTTGGTATACCTATCTACGTTGTAATAATTATCTATATAGGAATATTGTTTTTTCTTTTTTCCTTTTTTTTATTTAAAAAAATGTAAGAAAATCACTCATCTCCTATCTTTCGAGGGTTTCTTGAAATAATATTCTCCTAAATCATTCTAAATAAAAAAAAAAAAATATCTATATAGGAATAGCTTATGCCATTATTCGAATGACATTAGCTTTCCATGGATCATAACTAATGTCATATATCATAATGGAAATTAATTTACAATGTGGTGTGATTACAAGGGGTGAGATACTATGGTTTGAAAAAAAAAATTGTCCAATCTTTGTAATCTGTGTAATGCTCTTCAATTTACCGGTGGGTTCTAAGAACTTAATAGATAGAAATTATAGTAAAGATCTAAAAGGCAATTTTAAAACCTTAAACCTCATGGCATTTTGATGTGTGTCACTAGTAGAAATGTCATTCCTTCCAATTTTGGATTTCAAGGGAAGGGAGAAGGAAAAGATAATCAGAGCATTTTATGAGACTTTTAAATGGATTAGGCAGTTTTTTTTCAGATTATCTTAATGTCTGTGTTGGGATTATCTTTCGATCCAGTATATTAACATGAGGTGACCATAATGAAGTTATTTAGGATGGGCACTTAATTTATTTATTTATTTTATTGGAGATTCTATATCATAAGAAACCTCAGGATAGAAGGAGACATTGGATCATTGTACATTAGGAAGAGGGATGGAGGGGTAGAGGGCAAGAAGGGGGGAGGGGGTGGAGATGGGACCCTAATCACAAGGTTCACGTTGTAGATGAAGGAGAACCTAGCCACCCATCCACGAAGAAGGAAGTAAATCATAGCCCATGTATTTTCCAAGTAGTTTCTTATGTTGGAAAGCACTTTAGTTTTGAATGAGCCTAATACTCCAACACACCACATGTGAAGCGAGCCATTAGAACTTGTCTAAGTTACTATGATCACCATGTTTGTGTTTACTCCGAAACCAAAAAAATAAAAGATGACTAAATTAGTTAAGATGTTATATGTATTAATATTTAATGTTGATCTCTAAAATCTTATAAAGAGGATTTATTTGTTAGGAGATTATTTGGGGAAGAAGTTAGAAATTTATCTCTATAAATATCCAAATAAATAGGAAATTCTATTGCAAGGCAACAATGTAGACATCCAAAGAGAGATTTAGAAAGTTAAGAGAGGAAAACTCCATGAGTTTTGTAAGTCTCATAATTTTTATGTATCTCACCTATTATAGTGGATTCTCGGATCTTGCCTCGTGGATGCAAGCATAGGTCAAACCATGTATATTTGTGTTGTGTGATTGTGGTGTTCCATTCTTGTGCATGATTTTGGTTTGTTGTTGATGGCTTCCGCGAATATGTTCCCAAAAGTGGTCACAGAGCTTCAGGTTCTAACCAAGGAGGACGAGATTTGAAAAACGAGGATCAATAGTGACATGGGTTTGGCATTATCATTGACATGTTTACTATTGGAAACTCCAATAGTGGTAGTGTCATATCGAGTTTTACGCGAAGGAAAAGAAGGGTGTGCATGGAGGCTTGAGCATACAAGGCCCCTAGTTAATGTAAAAAAAAGGAGAAGCGGTACCTTGATAGCTATGTGCATGGAGGTTTGTTACATGGGCTGTGGGTGACGCCTTAAAGGGACCATTAGCCAAGTAGGTGAACGGTCATGTGAAGTGTGATGATGTGTTTAGCATATCCATGGTAGGCCAGGTCTTCTTCAGAGACACATGGAAAGTGCGATAGATTCTTGTGAATGTCGAATCAATGTATTAACTTGATGAAGCAGCAGTCACATGTTTGGAGAAAGAATTTTCTAAAATTTCTGCAAGGTTTCCTGAAAGGTGGAGTGATTAAGAGTGAAGTGGAGACATTAACTGGAAATCATCAAGAGGTTCAAGGAAGTCTGAGTTTATTGAATTCGAGCCTAGGTGGAGATTGTTGGGGTTACGTGTCGATTCAGTGTATCAAAATTGGACGGCCATGATGAAGTCCGCCTAATGGTTTGTTTAGGCCTTGCCGGTCAAAATTGGATGGTGTATCAACTGAGATTGAACCAAATGAGTAGTTTTTTAATCACAGCAATGAAAATATAAATAGCTAATCTAATTGTTTGGATAGTGATTGAGAAACTTGCTACTTTAATTGGTAGCTAACATTGTAATTTTTTTTTATTTCCTTTATTGGTTTGGAAGTTTGGATATTGTAACAGTTTCTGTTTATCGGTTGGTGGCTTTGGAATTTTGGATTTTTGGTTGTTGCAATGAGTTATATGTTTTTTGGTATTTGGTTGTTTATTTTTATTTTTAATTTAATTGTAAATATTTATATGATCATATTCAGTTACGCCTTTTCTTATCTAAGCAGAACATGTATGTGATTATGATAATCATGTCTCTCTGTGATTTATGTTAACCATGTAAATGTAGCATTGGCATATCATATTCATCTGTAGAAAAAATAAAGTATGGATTATTAGATAACATTAACAAGGTCACTTGTTTGCAAACCGAGCTTTGGTTAGCTGGTTAACACCCGTCTCTGAAAAGGAGGGGAATCAAACCCCACCATGCCCTCCCTTGGATAACTACGTCACAGGGGATACCGATTTTTCTTTTTCTTTTTTTTTATAAAAAAAGTCTCCTGTTTAAAAACACGCACCTAGGAGGTTAAGTGAATGGCCACCACCTATGCTCGCCCGGCCGCCCGAACAACTATGCTTTTATCCCACCTTGATTTGTTGGAACAATATTTTGGAACATGAAAACCTTCACTATAACGGGCTATTTTTCTTTTTCTTATTTTCTTCTAATTTTATTTACATTTACTCATTTGTTGCACAGGAACAAGGTATCTCAGTTCTGACTAATGCAATCAAAGCATGCACCAATGCAATAGAACAACACAAGGGGAAACTAGTTGTGAAGGAAGCACCTAGAGCTGTAAGATCCATTTATCATGGGATTCTTTTGACGCAGTTGATATTTATATGTTCTTTATCAAACATGCATTTTGTCTTTGCATTTTTTGAGCGTCCATTTCTTTTCTTCATTCCCTCGTTTTTTTCTTCGCACTTTTGGGATATTCTGTAAGTAGCTGTCACTCTGTGAAATAGAACTTTCTGAAACTGTTTTGATTGGTTCTCTTCTAAGGCCTGATCTGACAAGCACCATGTGTTAGACTGACTAATTTTGCAAAGAATCATGTGTTGGATTTTATTCCATAAAAAATGGTTCCATGGGAGGTGAGATCTTGTTTTTTTGAGGAAAATCATGTTCTTTCTTGGATATGTTAAAAACAAAGATGTTCATTCATGCGCTGTAAAATCAAGATCAATGACACAGGAGATCGATGGTGAATGAAATCAGAGAGCTTCTTAACCATGATAAAAAAAAGAAACATGGTTTCTCTTTTTATATAAAATAGATAAAATCTCAGATTATAATTCAAATCTGTTCCATAATGCTGAGAGCTGTTGATGCATGTGTCGTGTTCAGGTGAGTGAAAGGGAAGATAAGCTGCTTGCTGAGCACATGGCGAAACTCAATTCTGCGAACGAGGAGGTCAATGGTGATGAAGGCTCTGAGGAAGAGGAGGATACTGGCATGGGTGAGATAGACTTGGATAACCCATCCGGTATAACAGAATGAAAAGTTTTTCTTTTGGTTGAGTTGAGTTGTGCAATCCATGCACCAGAGCAATGTTGTTGATACTAGAGTTTGTACCCTTCAACTGATTATGTCTGCCCCTCGAAACAGAATGTTCTATTTTTTTCCTGAATTTGTTTGGAAGCTGCTTCATTTTTTGGTCTACTTGAACAATATTCAAATTTTTGTCGATATTTAGAGTTCTTTTAGAGTCACAGCCACTATAGAATTAAGGTGCCTTGATAATTCAAAGCTGTTTCAAGGCAGGACCAAAACCACCATTTAAATAGGCTTGAATCTTTGCCCAAGATTATGTTCTTTGCTGTTTTAGATTGAATCATGGCACATGCATATCATCATCTATCAGAATGGTTGAGGGGCAGTTTGCATTTCACATCAATTGTTAGTTTCTTGAAGAGATTTTGTTGTCCCCTGATTTAATCTTAATCCATTGTGATAAAGTCCGATAATTCACATGTAGACAGTACTCTATTTGGTGCCATCTGATTTATTGAGCTTTTAGGCCCTGTTTGATTCGTGTCAATCTGGGATGGAATATGATTTCATGTAAGATTATCAGAAAATTGTGTAAAATTCAGTGTTTGGTTAGTGATAATCTTGATCGTAATTGTGGAAATTAAAATTCATGCATGTGGAAAATACGGTGGAATCAGATTCCCACCCTTTGTGGTGGTAATTTCATCAGGAATCTTAAATTAGATTATTATTATACCATTTACATCCCTTCTAAAATAAATAGTCTCTTTTTTTTTATACCTAAATTAAATTAAATTTACATCCCTTAGCCTCTATTATTTACCCACCTCTCTTTTGTTAGGAGAGCCCGTAATATTCAATTAATTTAGGAAAATTACTATTATTGTGTTTAATATATAATTGTTTGTTTTATTTATTTGTATTCGTTAAATATTTATGAAAATATTTATAATTGTGATATGGATAAAGAAATAAATTTTATAAGTAAATGTATAATAATAAGGATATTTTAGATATTTAAATCAAATCCTTTAAAAGTTATTCTTTACATAAATCCACTAGTGAGCCAAACAGTTTGATGGAATTTGAATCCCTGGTAAAATGATTTTCAATAAAGTAAATCTATAAAAAAAAATGACATGAATCAAATGGGCCTTAAGTCAAGATGAGAGGAGTTTTATCATTTTAAGAAATTGATCAATGGAACAATTTTTGAACAATCCAGAATTTTATACATTGTAAAAATAGAAATACTCTTATTCATGAATTGTGTTTAATTTATTTTATCATTAACCTTTTTGCACCTCAAATTTTTAACCCTATGAAGGGTAGAGCCTATACACTACAATAAAAAACTGACCAAGAGTATTAACGCCCATATTCATAAAAAAGCAAGGGCCAGTACAAAGGATATATCCTGAGAAAGGGAGGAAGTCACATATTTATAGGCTAGGACAGAGACCTAAAAGAGAAATCAGTAACTGGCTCCTATGAACTTGGGTACTATAACTCAACCTAGAATTAAAAACTAAATGCCCATAACATAAATCATAATTCAATCCACTAAAAAATTATGACTGCATTCCAAATATACTAATATCAAAATAATATTTCGAGCTCTTTATATTATATGCTTAATATCTCTTCACGCTAAGATTCTAATATTCGTTATGAAATAATTATTACTGATAATATTATTTCATAACATCTTATTTTCCTTGAGATCTTTCGCTTAACTTATTTGACATGTCGAATAGTTAAATCCACCGGCTGGGTTAGACATGACTAAAACTTATAAGCATCGTCAAGAGAGTATCATCAATCTCCTATATGAGACGTGGATTCCATCAATAGTAAATATTCATCATACAAGTGTTATCGTCACCCAACTCACTGAGTCTATTGATTCATAGGAGAATCTGACTCTTTAATGAATCAAAATGACAAATAACAAATGCACATGTCTAATAACCATTTTAGGATTAAGAGCATAAACAATCATAATAAACATGAGGTGTAAATTATTTTATCTAGTCAGTACAAAAATAATTACCTCAATTTGATCTGTTCAATACACACAAGGTGTACTAGCACAATCATCCAAAAACCTATGAACCGGTTTTTTATAGTCAAGATAGACTACGTAAGATGAATTGTACTACAACCTTTATCCAATGGATTATCTAAGTTCGTCTAAAGTTGTGAACCTCAACTTATAACTCATAGGAAACCGATAATCTGATCTTCTGTGTGTAAGCTGAACTCTACACATCATATTATCTACAGTGTAAATTAAATGATTATATTAAAACAAGCACAATATTTCAAACAATATAATGCAAGCGTTTACCAATAATGATCTTCATCAAAATGCTAAGTCTATCTTAATAATAGAGTTCATTACATAAGTCCTGGCTTTTAAGACACTACTGTAACATTGTGATCAAAACCATGATTGGAAATGATGTTTTACACAAAACCCAATTCCCCGTTATCATACTCCCTTGAGAATTATAATAGCATCTTTTATGTTATAAGTCCTCATCCGACCATATTGGCCTCTAGACCTTCTTTCCGCAGGCCTGTTGGAAGTGCTTCAGAATAGCATCTTTTATGTTGTTCTCATACGTCTTATCAGCCTCCTCCACTTTGATTCTCACAACCTTGTTCATTCACCATCGTTGATTTGGTCCTTTATGAAAGAAAAAAAAATTGTGTTCCCATTGCCTTCTATTTTATCATGTGGACCGCTACCAAGGACTTGTGCTCATTTCAGACTATCTCTGCATCTTTAAGCGAATGGAAGGCCACGCATGTCTACAAGGAGGGGAATAGAGCAGCGGATCATTTTATCAATCCCTCCGTTTGTTTTAGGAATAAATCTAAGAATAAAGTGGTATTGACTGGAATAAAGGTTTTAACCTGTTTGGAAAGCTAGAATATCCATGTATAAGAAGTCCCCCAATAAGCTAGCATAACCCTGGATAGCCATTCCAACCTGAGGGTATAATCAAATTATTCCAGGTTATTCCATACAAAGAATATGTGGGTCCACTGTCAAATCAACTGTCATCACCTCTAATAAATCACCTGTTAAATCAACTATCATTATTTTTTCAAATTTTATAAATCTTTATTCATTCTTTATTCACATTTTAATCAAATAACAAAAAACTTATTCTTACGTATATCAACGAGAATAATTTAAAACACAACTAAACAAAAAATTACTTTATCCTTATTTATATTAACTTATGCCTAAATAACTGTATACTCAAGAATAAATCATGTTCTGTATTCAAAAGGGGGAAGTAGTGTGTATGATCCACCTAACTTATGGAGCGATTTCACTCAATTATTAAAGGAAGAAAGAGGACCACGTTACTCTCATATCAAGCAACTGAGTGTCTTGCTATTTTCTTTTTGTTAACATGCAATGTAATTCCTGTAAGCATTGGGGCGGATGGTTTTTTGCTGTTCCGTTGCTCTTTTTGGATTAGTTTATATCACTTGTACATTTGTACTTCTTACATAAATACAAAAAAAGTTACTAAGCAAGAAAAAAAAAAATCTTTATGGGTGATTGATGGAGAACAATTATAATTCCCAAGTTGATACCCAATCCATAAACAACTCATTTCTCTGAAGGATCTGATTATAATTTCTCAAAAACATGCTCAACCGACGTCATCAACTACAGGGGGTTCAACGTAAATGTTCAGCCATGTCAATCAGTTTGTGAATTGTGATGGACCCACATCTTTACATAGGTGCATATTCTACATATAGGACAAGTCACAGCTCATGAAACCCCCATTATACAATAGTACTGGAGAAGAGGCTCAGCTTGTCAACGGGCTCTTTTGAATCAGAAAAGTCCATCTCGAAAAATTCCCCAAAGGTGCCCTCCCATGGCAGCTTTTTGAATTTGGCACCCCAATTACAAAAAAAAAAAAAAGAATAGTTTTTATACTCCCAAGGACGTAAGGGAAAAAATAAGCACTCAAATCAGCCCAAAAAGAATTGTCAAAAAACCTTTCGGAGCACGCGTTTGTCCACCCACGTGAGGGGTGCAACACAAATAAATTATGAATCCATTGAATTATTTTTAGATCCTTAAAACATTTGAACTTATTTTGAAGTTCCCATGTTAGTTAGAGTATTATTTTTGAATTCTTCCATTCAATGAGAGTTATCTTTTATCTTTTTTCATTTTGTCTCGACCTTCATCTTTTAATAGTGTACCTAAATTTATTAAGAATGTATCCAGATCTACTAATGTATACCTAGACTTGAAAATATACATTGGAAAAATAAAATGTTAACGGGGTAAACTTAGTGTACCTTTCATAGACTCAGGCTAGAGAAACAGGGGTCGCGAGTTGGGATGGGTTAGTCCCCCCACACCTGTACCTTTCTCGATCCCTTATGTTATGTATTCTCCTATGCCGTTCTCAAGGTGGCTTGAATGCACACTGCTGGTGCGCAACCCACCATTTCATTCTCTTACCACTTGCTTAAGGCAAAATTCAGACTTGTAACCTCTTTCAAAAATTATAAAGTCTAAATTTCTGAAAAAATGGGGTAAACTTGTACAAGGAGGCGTTGGCGGTAAGGGCGGGTAAGGAGGCGATGACAGACAAGGAGGCGATGGCGGACAAGGAGGCGCTGGCGGCAAGGGCGGGCAAGGAGGCACTGGCGGCAAGGGTGGGCAAGGAGGTGATGGCGGACAAGGAGGCGTTGGTGGCGAGGGCCGGCTAGGAGGCGATGGCGGACAAGGAGAACGGGGTACGGGAGGAGGGATGGTAGGTGGTAAGCACGAAGCGTCGAAGGCCCTTGGACTGGGAACAGAAGAGACCAGCGAAGGCTAAAAGGGGTCCAACACGCTATACACGCTGCTTCCGTTGCCTGGGCTCTAGCCATTGGAGCCGCGAATGCAGAGACCTAGTTGTGTGCTGACGATGCCGAGGAGGGGGACACTGGGCATCCACCTGCTGGGGGTCCTTGGGGGGACACGAAAAACCGGTAGTCGGACAATGTCACAGGTCCCGGTGGGGACACCAACGGGTCAACACGTACGATTACCCATCACGCATATCACTGAGGCGACAGGTGGCCAGCTCTATGGTTGCATCATCGCGAAAGCAAAGGGACACACTCCTTCCACATCGGACGTGAAGGGAATGGTGACAGCATTGTGGGGGAACCGAGTGTGTTCTTGTGTGCGATGGGTGGGGAAGGGGCTCTTCGTCGTCAGGTGGCGGAAGATCGTATCCGACAAGACATGCTTCGGGTCATATCGATGTTCAGAAACGGAGGCTCACGGCTTGTCGACGTGGTCTCCCTCGCTCAGGGCGATTCCGATGGAGCTCCTTAGATGAGGGTGCATTTCACAGGGATCCTCTTGCATTGGATGGACGTCGGGTGTGCATCGGAGCTGGCGGGATGATTCGGGCGCCTGTTGGAAATCACAAAGGCAGACATGGACAAGGAGGGGTGGTTCTTCAAGGAGCTGATACTCGAGGCCGCGACGGCCCCGCCAGAGGGGATGCTGCGAGTGGCGATTGGCCGGGAGGAGTTTCATTTGATGTCCACGGTAAAGCATGCTGCTCCGGGACATCGGTTATCATGGGTAGAGGTGGTGCACGCTGGTGGCGCAGACGGAACATCACCCCATATGGCTAGGGCATGCAACCCACCTGACTCGGTGAACTCATGTGACTAACAGACTCGTGACACCCATGAGCGAGTCAACTCGGTGTTGGATGGGGTCAAAGGGGGTCCTACTGATTTTCATGCGACTGTGGGTGTGACTATGGATGGGCTGCTGACGTGTGGAGAGGTGGTTATGGATCCTGGGATGGTCAACCTGGGAGCGTCAAGTGCTCTGACCAAGTCAGAAGGTTCAAATCTTAGAAATCCCACTTGTGAAGGAGTAGTTGCTATTTCTCTTGCCAAAATCATGACAAGCTTATAGTGGACAACCAGGGAGCTTCAGGTGATTTGACCAAGTCAGAGGGCTCAAATGTGGGAAATCCCACTTGTGATGGAGTAGTTCCTATTTCTCCTACCAAAATCCCACTTAATGTGGATAACTACACGCCTGGATCTATTTTGGTGGGAGACCCAAACACAGAACAAACAGGTGAGAATTTGGATCCGATTATGGATGGGCCGCGGGCTGAGGAGGAATCCGTTTATGGGCCTCCGATCAGGGTTCTATGGGCGCACCAGGGGCTGATTATTTTGGGCCGGATTCATTGGGTCCAGACTGGTCGTGGACCTGGTGGGACAGAGATCCAGAAATGGAGGAAGACATTTTCAGACCGGTGATGACACAACCACGGACATCGCGTCTAAACACCCTGGTTCCCTAGCCCACGGTGGACACCTAGGGAAAGGAGGGGAGGACGCGAACAAGATCTAAAACAGATGACCACGGGGTGGAGGCGGCAGCCACGGTGGACAGGTCAGTGGCTAAGTCGCATATCGGCGTCAACACTCGTAGGCCTAGAGGAGTGGACCCGGTGACCTGGGCAAGGGCGCATTGCATTGGGTTGCGCTTCTCCTCCGACGCGGACCGACGTTTAATCAATCGGTTCATTTGGGAGGAATTCAGAGAACGCGGGGTTTTCAGAGACGTGTGTACGAGGCAGGGAGATTCAAACACTCGGGATACTACAAGAGGTGGTCGGGAGACCCAGTAGTGAATAATGTCGCGCCTACTATCTTGGAACATTAGGGGTCTAAATGACCCGGCCAAGCAGGTGGCGGTGAAAGATTTGGTGACCAAACATGGGGTCCAAATCTACTGCTTGCAAGACACCAAGATGCAAATCTTTGAGAAGAAGACGCTGCGATCGATAGGGTGTGGTGTACTTGACGAGTGGGTCACACGGTATGCGGTGGGGTGCACCAGGGGCATTCTTCTTGCGTGGAACTCAAAGCGGTGGAGATGTGTAGACAGCTCAGTGGATCGTTACTCGATCTCGATCATGTTCCACGATCAATCGAGTGATGATCGCTGGATTTGCTCGGGGATATATGGACTGCACACGGATACGGACCGGATGGCCCTATGGGAGGAATTATCCGCCGTTCGACAAAGGTGGGATGGTCCTTGGTGTGTGGCAGGGAATTTTAACGTCACTAGGGAGGTCTATGACCAGAATAATGAGGGGGTTATTACTCCGGCCATGCGGACGTTCAATGACTGGATTGAAGTGGAGGGTTTATGCGACCTTCCGGTGCCACACTTAGCTTACACCTGGAGTAACATGCGGGAGGTTCCATGTCTTGCGAGACTGCACCGCATACTTGTGAATGTCGATTGGGATTTCTTGTTCTAGGGGACTGAGGTACAGGGACTGTCACGATGCGTGTCCGATCACAACGCTCTACTGCTTATACACAGAGGAGGGGAATGGAGGGGGAGACAATTCAAATTTGAGTCCTGGTGGACGGAATGGCCGGGGATAGAGGAGGTGGTACATGATTGCTGGTCGTCCAATGTTGGCGGGTTACGTGGCGCGCGAAAGGTAGCGGTCAAACTAAGGAGACTAAAGAGGAGGCTTAAACAATGGAGCATAGAGGCTTGGACGGCTATTAGGGCGGACAAAGAGACTTGCATGTCACTCATTGACCATTGGGATAAGGAGGAAGAGAGGGGGGCATTAATTATGGGAGCCAGGCTGGCACGCCAGGCGGCTTGAGATAAACTCACGACCTTACTACGATTGGAGGAGATAAGGCTAAGGGATAATAATACAAAGTTCTTTCACAAGTCAATGATGATCAGGCGTAGGGTGAATAGCATTCAGGGTCTAGAATTTGAGGGGAGGCAGGTGACCGATGAGAGGGAACTAAGCGACCATGTGGTTTCCCATTTTCAGAGTGCCTTCTCACGACGTCGTGGCTGAAAACTTGCCTAGTTTGACCCTCACATCAAGCAAATCCCGACGGAGTTTTGAGCGACCTAAATCAATCCTTCTCGAAAGCGGAATTCATTCGGGTGGTGCAGGGGTCGGAGGGGGACAAGGCTCCAGGTCCTGATGGCTGCGAAATGTGGTTCTATTAGCGATTCTGGTCAATTATTGGCGCAGACATTCTGGAGATGATAAACAACTTCTTTGCAGGTGGGTCATCAATTGTTAGACCTGTGTCATTTAGAGTCCTAATTTCGATCGGAGTCGCTAAAATTTTGATTTTTAGCTACCTTTTGGGGTTTAAGGACTCTGATTGAAGATATAACTGCATATTATGGGTCCTGGTACTGTTTAGTACTGCCCGTAAAATTTTCGTTTAATTCCGATAACGTTTTTGGAATTATGCAGTTTTGGATTGGTATTCGGATTTGATTTTGTTAAAATCTAAGATGAAGAGATAAAAATCCGATATTATTACGAGATGTTAAGTTTGGAGATAGCTTCCATATAGAAGTGGAATTGGATCAACTGGATTCGTATATTAAAAGTTATGGGTATTTTTCCATGTATACCCCGAAGTTGAGAAATCCAGGCTGCAGCCCTGTAAGATGTTTAACCTAGATTTCGGAATAGCTCGAGGGGTTATTTGATCTAGGTGTAAACATGAAAGTTGTAGATAATCGTCTTATCTTTCAAATGCCACTGGAATCATGCAATTCCGAGCTGTATTGAGGAAGTTATGGCTGTTTAAGTGAAGGTTGCGCAGAGGTTTTAAGTCCGAGGACAGCTCGGTCTTTCACTCCGACTTTGCCTATTTAAAGACCCCTTGTGCACGACTTTGGCATGTTATTTCCCCTCTTTTGCTCTGGTCCAGCCCTTGTGTTGTGTGTGTTTGGGTGGAGGAAGGAGAAGGAGTTGGAGCAAGAAAAGGAAGAGTAGAAGTGAAGGAACTAGGTGAGTTTATGTGTATGTTTATGTTATTGTTCCTTCTTTCCCTTTCTCCTCTAGCCCCACTCATTGAATCCCTCACCTTGTTTTCAGCCCCTCCCCATGTGTTTGTGTTAATGCCACAATGAAGAGGAGATGCACAAGAGAAGCACATGAGGTGTGTGTGTGCATATAGTAGTTGTGGATGTTGTTTTCCCTTCTCTTAGACTCCCTCTCATGCTCCCTTTCCCCTCCCCTGATTTTCAGCCAAGTGCGGAGGAGGAGAGGCTGAAGAGGAGGCGTGGTGGTGGTGGTTGAGGTGGTCGTGGGCACGGCGAGAGCCCCGCATCTCCCCCTTTCCCTTCCCCTCTTTTGGTAAGTCCTTTTTCCCTCTTCTTTTATGAATTTCTAAGGCTTGGGAGGTTTGGAGAGGTCATGCATGCTAGGGGGAGTGAGTTTGGGTGAGAGTGGAGGGTTGGGGAGGGGTTGGAGAGAGCTGGGCGCGCGCGCGGGGCTGTCCGCGCGCGTGCGCGCATAAAGGGGTGCTGGCGCGCGCAGTCGGGCGCGCTGGCGGGCGCGCAGGCGCGCGCGTGCGCGTACGCGCGTGTGCGCGGGCGCTGTCGGGCGCGCGAGGGTCCGCAGGAGTGCTGGAGAGGTGCGCACGTGCGCGCGGGTCATGCGCGCGAGTGCGCGAGCGGAAGTGGTCTGGCGCGCGGTGGTGCACGCGTGCGCGCGCGAGCGTGCGCGCGCGCGGGCGCGCGAGTCAGGGGCGCAGCGGTGTGCCGGGGGTGCGGGGGGTGCGCGTGCGCGTGCGCGCGTGCGTGCACGTGTGGGTGGCCACGCGTGTGGCTGCCCGGGGGCCCGTTTTGGGCGTGCGAAGGGTCGGCACCCTCGGGTGGGTGTCCGGGGGGCTCGAGCACGCGTGCGTGCGTGCATGCGTGCGTGCGTTCGAGCCCGTATGCGTGGATGTCTATGTCTTAGGCATCCCTAATTGGTTTTATATGTTTGTATATGATTTTACTCACCCTTTTGGTACCCTTGGCTTGCAGACCTCGTCGGTTGGGATGCGCGACGACCCGGGTATCGGTGAGTGGTTTGATTCCAACCCTTCCGGGAGCGTTCGATGCACGTAGTCGTGCTTCGCGCTTCCATGGGGCTTTATTTGCACCCTAAATATGCTAGATATTATGCATGCTAGGTTGTATAGCTCGTATATTGTGTAGAACCCCTATTCTACCTTATACTTGCCTATGTATTGTATAGAATATGGCATGACTTAGGTAATTTTGATTGAATGACTACCCCTATTTATCACGCATGTTTAACTTGGGTTAATAACGGGTGTATGTGTAATATTCCTCTGATTTAGGACTCGAGGGTGTGGTATAGTTGTTGCACCCATCTGTTGGGGCAAAACTATGACCAGCTCGAGAGAGGATGAGGCATTCCCTCTCCCTCGCCCTCCTTCTCTTCGCGAACCGAGTGAGTAGATGTAGTTCCTACTTGACTCGGGTTTGCTTGGAATTATTGGCATGCACCTGTTGTTGCGCAGATCGCGCTTAACCCTTCCCTTCTAGGTTGGTGTTATCCAACGTATAATAGGTTGTAATTTGTGTGTGTTTATCTGTTTGATGCCATGTATGCATGTTAAGTAGGCCATCATTGGGTAGTTAATTGCATATATATATATATATATGCCGATATGGCCATGATTCTTGTCTAATGTATTAGACAAGTGTATGACCTCTTGTGGGGTCATACCATGGTTTTGACACATAGAATTAAATGTCTTCCCCGCATCTGAGTTATGCGCCCTGGAGGGAATTCATGAGAATTCATTGCGCCTATCGGTGTTTGATAACCGATGATGACGGATCCAAGAGGATCGTATCCGCGAGCGTAGATTGTTTCTCCCCTTCGTTGGATCCGTGTAGGAACTTCCCGGCGTTGGAAACGCTGTCCTGGCACCGGGCTCCCATTCGTGGGAGTATGTCAGGTAGAGGCTACCCGGGGAAAGGGCTACCGGTGGACCAAGGGCTTAGAACAATCGACCTCTTCCCCAAGATCCTATGTCACCCGTCGGGGTGAGGGTGAGGGTGTTGGCGTGAGTAGGGTGGGGTCGCGTTGATACTCGACCCGTCAGTTTGTATAGATGGTTTTCCCGTGGGGTTTACGCTGCGAGCATGAGTTATCGTTTTTCCCCTTCGTTGGATCCGTGTAGGAACTTCTCGGCGTACCATTGCTGTCTTGGCACCGGGCTCCCATCTGTAGGTACCATCGCTGTGGTCGACAGTGTACTGATCGTGGGAGTATGTCAGGCAGAGGCTACCCGGGGAAAGGGCTACCGGTGGACCAAGGGCTTAGAAACGATCTAGTCTCTTCCCAAGAGACTGGGTCACCCCTTTTGGGGTGAAGGTGAGGGATTGGTACAGTTACTTCCGACAACCTAGGTCACCCTTCGGAGGTGAGGGTGTTGGTGTGAGTGTTGTGGGCTCGAGTTGATACTTGACCCACCAGCTTGAGTGATTGGCTTTCCATAGGGTTCGCGCTGCGAACAAGTAGTGTTTCCTCCCAATATCATCGTATACCGGGGTCCCGACGTAGAAGCTGCCCTGACAGAGGACTCCCACTTGTAGGTACTCCCGATGCGTTCGGCAGATGTACTGATCAGGGGAGTGTACCAGGTGAGGCTACACGAGGGTGGACCACCGGACGATGTTGCAAGCCTGAATTATCGTTCTCCTCTTCGCCGGATCCGTGTGGATGCTTCCTAGGTACGAGCTGCCCTGGGTGGACCCCCACCTGTAAGTACCATCGATGCGCTCGACAGTGTACTGACCGTGGCCGGCTCCAGGTAGAGGCTGCCTGGGAGAGCGCTACCGGATGACGAACAGTGTAGAATAGCAAGTTGTCCTTCGAGTCCCTAGACTCACCCCTGTGGGGGCTAGGGCAAGGGCAGGGTAGGGTCGCACCGCCGTGTGACCTTGTTAACCGTTGGGTTTCTACCCATGGTTTCCTTGATAGGTGATTGCCTTAGGATCGAATGTTGGTGTTGGTGTTTGGTTTCTGACCACTCACTGAGCTTGTAGCTCACCCCTCGCTTATGTTTTTCCCCAGTTGACGCTGAGTCGGATCCAAGAGAAGAGCTCCCCTGGCGCCATCCGAGTAGGAGACCTGCGTTCGCGTTGGATGTCTTGCGAGTCGGAGGCTATCAGCATTCCCTTTTCATTGAATGTATTATACTTGTGCTTGTGCACGGTATGTAGACTGTTGATGTCAGTTATTGTATATATTGGCTCTCACAGGACAGATGATTGTGTACTCTAGTCTGTAATATGTCTTTGAATTACAGACTTAGTCATTTGAGCTTCCGCTTTTTGTATATATTTGATGTCAGTTACTTGTGTATTGCCTTTTCTATTGTGGAGTATTTATTTGACCTCGTGTATGGATTACTGATATCATTTATATATTTGCCACGTCTCGGGGACGGCCGCCCTGGGGCGTGACATCAATAGGGCAGATAGACTGATCCATGTTTGTGCTAATCCCAAAGAAGGAGGGTGCCTCTAGGATTGGGGATTACAGACCAATTTGCCTTGTTAATACTTGATACATGATCCTATCCAAGGCACTGGCAGCCCGTTTCAAGGGGATAAGTGACGTGATATTTGAAGTGGAGCAGACGACCTTCATCCCGGGGAGGTCATTACAAGAGAGTTTTCTTGTCACCCAGGAATTGGTTGCGGCGATACACAAGGCAAAGTGCAGCGGGGTGGATTTGAACCTTGATTTCGAGAAGGCGTATGACAGTGTTGATTAGGAGTTTCTTTTACACGTACTTCAGATACATGGATTTAGTGAGAATTGGATTCGGATGGGCCTATATATCCGTATGTATCAATGGGAGATGACACAACTACTTCCCAATTAATAGCGGTCTCCATCAGGGAGATCCCCTATCCCCCTTTTTATTTTTGGTGGTCGCCAACGTGTTAGCTAGGATGTGCGCATCGGCGGCAAGGGTGGGGTGGATCGAGGGGTTAGCAGGCACAATGGGGGAACAAGACTCAGCATATTCCAATACGCGGACGACACCATTCTATTGGGGGAGGCGATGGAGGAGAATATTCGAGGTTATCACTTTATTCTAAAGTGTTTTGAACGGCTGACGGGTCTAAAGATCAACTACAACAAGAGTGTTCTCATTCCTATCAATGTGCCAGAGGTTGAGGCCAGCAACCTAGCGAGTATACTTGGATGTGCAATAACATCCTTACCGTACAAGCATCTAGGGATACCTCTCTCACAAGGAAGACTTAGAAAGGAAGATTGGATGGGGCTGGTAGATCGCATGCGCAAGAGGTTGTCTGGATGGAAAAGACAACATCTCAGCTTTGACAGACGTTTGACCTTACTGCAGGCAGTTATGACAAGTATACCGACCTTCTACTTATCCATATTTCGCATGCCAAAGGGTGTGGGCCAATTGATTGATTCCATTCGGAGGGATTTCCTATGGAATGGAGTTGATGCAGACAGACAAAGGCCCCACCTAGTGAAATGGGACGTGGTATGCTGCATGCGGAAACTTGGGGGTTTAGGTATTCTTGATTTGGAGTCGATGAATAGGGCACTCATTTCCAAATGGCTTTGGAGATGGGGGGCCGGGAATTGTTCAGCATGGCACAGGCTCCTGTGGGAGAGATATGGTCACCTAGTCAGTCGGACTGGGAGTATCCCGAGACCTTCGCAGCGGATGACTCACCTGGCCAAGGGGATTTTGAGCCTAAGTCCTTTTGTCAATGAGGCTATGTCTTGGACATTAGGTGAGGGGGGGATATGCTTTTGGGAGGATGTCTAGGTGGGGGATGCACCATTGAGGGTTCGTTTCCCACTGGCATTCCAAGGCGCAACTAGAAAAGATGGGTCGGTGTCCAGTTTTTGGCAGCCTGGACCGTGAAGTTGGGAGGTGCCTTCTGACAATTCCAGCACGGCGGAGCAACGAACAAATATGGAATCTTTAATCAGGCACATTGAGTATCTGCAACCGCTACAGGGGAGGGCCGATCGGTTGACATGGGTGCCATTCGCCGGGCTGGGTTTCTCCCTCAGTAAAGCCTACGAGTGGTCGACGCGGGGGACCACCATAGTATCAAAATTAAACAAGAAAACGACTGCACTCTGGAAGCTAAAAGCACCGCTGAAAATCAGGAATTTTGTATGGTTGGCCCTACAGGGGCGTTTGCTCACGAAAGCCTACCGCAAGAAATGGCGGCCGAATGAATCGGACATGTGTGCGCTATGTAGCATGGAGAGAGAAACCGTTGAGCACCTATTTTGTTTATGTTTATTCACGAGGCACGTGTGGGATACAGTGGCAGTAGAAATAGGCTTGGATAATCGATTTGCATCCATGGAGGGTTTGTGGGAGGCATGGGTGGCATTCCAGCACCAGGTGGGCGAGGGGGGGGGGGGGGTTGGGTCGGAGGGAAGGTAGCGATGACAGTTGTTCCGGCGGTGATTTGGGTGGTGTGGCGCGCCCGAAACGCGGTGGTATTTAGAGGATAGCCCGCTTACATGAAAAACGTATGGGAAGAGACGGTTGATCTCTTAAAGGCATGGGGCCGGGGAATGCTTAGCATCGGGTGATACCGCGCTGCGACAAGGGTTGGATAGGTACCTCTTCTGCCGAGCCAAATAACCTTCTTTTTCCTTATCTAGTTTTTCACTTTATATAATTTCTTTCGTTCCCTTTGTTTTACTCTTATATTCGGACATTTACTACGACACTTCTATTAATGAAATCGTGGTAGATAGTCTACCTTTGTCCAAAAAAAACTTAATGTCTGTTTAAATATAAAAATAAGTTCAAATATTTTAAGGACCTAAAATAATAGATAATGGGATTTGAAAATCTAAAAATAAGTTCAAATATTTTAAAGACTTAAAAATAATTTAAGAATTCTTTGGAGGACCTAGAATTAATTTTCTAAACTAAGATTTTTGTTTCGCAAAATGAACACCCAATGAGAGCCGCATTTGGTGTGAATTTTTTTTTTTTTTGGGGATTTAAAAATATTCCGACAGACATGCATGTTTTGTTGTCTTTGTTTTACTCTCTAGAGTGTGTGTGTATAAAGGTTTCTCCAAAAGAGACTGATGAAAGCTGTGGCGGCATTTACGAGGGAGCGGACGTTGACAGGAGAGAGAAGCTTAAAAAGATGGAGATACGAAAGACACAGATCATTAGAATAGAAACAAATCTAAGAATAGAGGTGCATTCATAGGTTGGAGGTAGGACCGATAAACAAATCAAGCCGCTTGGACTCAATTCGATTTAAGCTCGTTTAAGCTTCGTTCATTTAGACAAATGAGCGAGCTTGAACAAGTTTAAAAGCTCGGTTAAGCTCGAGACCTGGATCAAGTTTCATTTTATGTTCAAATTCGACTCGTTTGTGTTATTAAAACTTAGTTGAAGCTTGACTAAACTCCTTTATAAAATCATAACATTAATTAATACAAAGTTATGCTCGTTTAAGCTCATGAACTTGGCTCATTTAGGCTAAAATTTTATTTTCAATCCCTAAAAACCCTAAAATGAAGAAGAACGCTAGGCTCGTTGAGGCTCGTGAGCTCGGCTCGGCTCGGCTCAACTCGTTTATAAATGAGCCGAGCTTGAACATGTTAAAGCTCGGCTTGTTCGGCTCGTTTACCACCCCTAGTTGAAGGACCAAAAACCCGCCTTTGTTGACTTGCATATCACAGAAAAAAAACAAAGAGAAAATGCAGCCATTGGCTTGGTACTACTTGAGATGGTATACATGTGAATGTAGATTTTTTTTATTTTTTTATTTGGTTAAGTGTTCGTTTGGATGTGTGTTTCCTATATCCCAATTTTCACCACGCAGCGTTTCAAATATGTTGGATGAATGAGCCTTTTTTCTTCATTGTCCCTACACTGAGAATTCTGTTTGGCTCGTATACTTGCGTTTGGCTTTTTAAAAGAGGACGATTACCAATATGCCATGACTTTTTAAAAACGAGGGTTATTAAAATATGGAAGGATAACTTGGTAAAATAACATCCATTTTCGCTGCATTTTGTGGTTGGCTTCTCGGAAGTGTTCTTTCGAGGCGTTTTGAAAGATAGCCCAAATACACTGCAAACGCGAACTCATTTTTTTCGCTAAAAAATGTGGTGGCCCGCTTGGATGAGAATTATATGTTTCAAGGAATTAACCAACACAAACGCATATGAATTGCCTATCTAAATGGGCTCTAAGTGAATATAGAATGTTTTGATAATTTACAAAAAAATAACCCTCTCATATTGAATATTTGCAGGAATAACCATACAAATTGAATATTAACAAAAAATAGCATTAGACCTGGTCAACATTATCACGTCAACGTTGATTGATTTTTTTTAACCTAGAAGCATGGTATCATGCTTCCTTTATTACCGGAGGCGCGGTATATATACCAAACTTCCAGCTGCATTTGAACAAATTGGACGTGCCCAAATGCGTTTTTTTTAAATAAATAAAAAAACAAAGGAGGTGGCGTTTCATTTCATATAAAAACCGCCTTGAGGGTAAAAAGTCTATATACCTGAAAGATACCCCATCTATTCAATATCTCTCAAGCACTTTCAATTCGAAAGGTAATCATCAAAATTAATCTAAAAAAAATTTATTTGAGATATCATTGTTTTAGAGTTATTTTTTATTTTATTTCATTATTTTTGAAATTTTTTTGAAAATATTCAAAATGCTAAATAGGAAATATGACAATTTGTTGCATGTTGTTATGTATAAATGTGTTATATATTATTGAACGCATTTATTTGTTTAGATAGAAAAGAAATCTAATGCCCCGTTAATTTACTCGTTTAACGGGAGAATAATTTTTTTAAACATTTTATTTTTAAACTCAAAAAAAAAATTTAGAACATCGCCTATTAATGTATCATTCATTATCAGGAGGCATCAATACATAACATAATGAGGTGCTTGTAAGGGGATTTGTATAATACCCCAATTATGACGAATGGGGGTGTATAACTGTGGTGACACATGACACACTACCATGTGAGAATCTTCTCACATTAAAGTGATTATTCTGAGGGGAAGTCAAACTCCATGCAAAGTTTTGATTTCACATTTCAATTGATAACTAGGAACAACATATTGTCACTATTTCAATTGATAACTAGGAACAACATATTGTCACTGTATGCATGAGATATTTTATAGGGCACCGATATTTTCACCCACTTAGTTATTCACCCCACCCCTCTTTAAAAACAAGGATGTGGTTTTTTTTAAAGGTGAACCCACCCTGACCTAACCCACCCCATCTAAACTTAAACCCACCCCTTCTATTTTTAACCCCTCATATTGCTCATTTAAACCCCGTCCACCCCTCTATGGCATATGTTTGACTTTGTGTTGTCATCCCTCTGAAGACCAATTCGACATCACATGGTTGAACATGTCACAGAGACTTAAGACCTCTTTGTAACCGTTTCGACTTTGTGAAGTCGTCACTTATATCCCAGGTCGGCATCACAAGGCCGAATGGGTCAGAGAGACTTAAGGCCCTCTCTGTAACCCGTTCGACGTCGTGATGTTGTCAACTCTATCCAAGGTCGACGTTACAGGGTCGAACGGGTCACAGAGACATCATTCTCTGTAATCTGTTCGACGTTGTGAATTCATCACTTATATCTCAGCTCAACTGCACAGGGTCGAATGGGTCATAGAGATTTAAGACCTTCTCTGTAACCCGTACGACATTGTGAAGTCATCATCTATATCCCAGATCGACTTCACAGGGTCGAATGGGTCAGAGATATTTAAGACCCTCTCTGTAACCCGTTCGACTTTGTGAAGTTGTTACTTATATCCCAGGTCGACTTCACAGGGTCGTAGTGCATGAAATTTGGTTTAGCAACAACATGATCGCATTGTATCTATAAATATCTCCAAAACATCATTCATTGGGAACACCATAACACGTGAACGCATTGTATCTATAAAATATCTCAAAAACTCATGCATACAGAACACATTTATTTCAAAACATGTTAAAAACCCATATGAAATCCAAAATACTATTACAGTCATTATCAACACCCATACAACATAGTGTCTATAGTCGACTAAGATTTCGTATGTTTCTAGACCCCTGGGAAAGGTCCTTTTAAACTATCTGCATCAATCTCTGAATTGACTAATCTATGTTTATCTTCTTCTTGCACTTCATCTTCCTCTACCTCGGGCTAATTTGCTTTCTCTTCCATAGTCTTTTGTTCAACAAATGAAATGTTTGAACTTGAAGGTACATCTCTACCTAATTTTTGTGATTGGCGTCTTCGATGCGACGCTGTTTGTGGAACGCATAGTTTTGGAGCCATGATGCACAAAAAATAAGAAGATTACCATAACCAATATGCAATAAATATTGAATGAACCAATAATACAAATCTTTTACTAAAAACCAATGTTACATATCATTATCAATCGCCCAATATTTTCGTTATCCAACAAATATATGGTTAAATAATGCAAGAGGTAAATTTAAACTCATTATTCACAAAACACCTAATACATAACACTATACTCCACCATTTTTTCATTCTTTGCCATAACCAATACACAAAAAAATATCTATCATTCAATGGTACTTCCTTTTAAAAAAAGTAAAAAAGATACAGAATCAACCTCATCCAACCAAAGTTACAAACCAAAAATACTAAATCATTCAATGATATATTCTCTACTATAGGTTTGTTAATTTATGGGTACCTAGTTTGATTACATGAAGTATGAGTGACCACTCAAGCAGAACAGCAAGAGTGTAATTGCTCATATGAGATTGATGTATTCAAGTGGACAGTAGAATGGAACGTTGAGTGGAAATTTTAGGAGCCACCACAAAAGAGTGCAGTCTATATTAACCATGATAAGTATACCCTGGTGTTAATGTCAAATCATTCAAAGCATAAGTATCACAAAGAGTTATGAGAAAATGTTCTTTAATTATTTTTAGCTCCACTTCTAGCTTTTGAGGGATATAACTGTATATGAATGCATATAAATGATTGATGTACTTCTATATCAATGCATATGCATCGATACAAGTGCGTACACCATTTATGATCCTAAAAGTAGGGTTAAAAGGCTGTGTATTACTCCATATTCAATGAGTGAGTACCTTTTTTTCTTTTTGGACTAGCATAGAAGAAGATCAATGATATAGAGCAATGGTGTCCTTATTATATATCTGGCCAATGGTCTCCACGAACCTGGAAAAAAAATCATATTTGAAAGTTAAACAATAGTTAGTAGATGCATAAATTAAGTTGAAGAAACCTATTATCATAATACATAAATAAATAAAATGACAAATAATTAGCAGTTGAAACCAATGATGAAGTCATCACACATGAGGAGGTGTTGACTTAAACATAGGTGTTGGTTATTTCATTTGATCTCTTGCTACATTTTCAATATCAAATTTGTTGGTCGATCATATTTTTTTTCTTCTAAAACAAAATATGATATTGAGATAGGGGATCTAAAAAGTTTTTAAACAGAGGACTCACATGTTCAGTAAGTTAAACCAGATGAGTAAAGAATAAATGTCAACAAACTAGACAATACAGTAGAAATGGTCAATGTTTATTGATGTGAGATGGAACATGGAGAAATTAACACATCTTGCAAGCAACACATCAACCATATAAATTTTACTGTCCATTTTGTTATATCCCCTTTTATTATATTATATATTTAGTCTATGCACTCCAATCCATTAAAAAACACTCAGTTCAATATCTTGGGTCCAAAAATAATCTCTACACATTTTACAAAAAAAGAAGCTTGAATGTAAAAGTTTAATTCAACAATTCGTTTGAACCAAATTTAAGAATATATTATTACATGTTTTGGAATATTTAACTAAACAAATAAATGGAATTGAACTTGTACATCTAAATGAAATACTTCCTGATAGTGTTGTGCATGTGTCATTTGGAGCCATTTCGGTTAAACCTTGACCACATCTAGGTCGTTTAGGGCCTTTTCTTTTTTTGATCGGAGTCACTAAAATTTTAGCTTTTTAGCTATCTGTGTGAGTTTGAGTACTCTGAGTGGAAATTTGACTACATATTATGGGTTCTGATTCTGTTTAGTACTACCCATAAAAATTTCATCGAATTCTAGTATCATTTGGAAAACTTATGCAGTTTCGAATCGTATCCGAGTTTGATCATTACTAGGTTTGGTTGATTGTGAGAAATGATGCACACTTTGGGGTGGCTTTGACCAAGTCTTTGCGGGAGGGTTTTATTTTGTTGTGTGGTTGGGTTGACTAGGTCAATCCCAACCAACATATTTTATGTCCAATTAAACCCCCCCTAAACAATCTCTCTCTCTCCCCTTCTCACAAGTGAGAAAACCCTCTCGTGGAGGTTTCTCTCTCTTTGTTTTGGTCTCTCTTTCCCCCCCTCTTTGGGTGTGTGAAGAAGGAGAAGTGAAGGAAATGATGAAGCACTTAAAGGAGTGCAAAAAGGTGTGTTTGTGTGTGTTGATGTTGTTGTTGTTGATTCTTTCTCTCATTCTCTTCTCTCAAGTTCCCTCTCATGCCTTCCCCCCCTGTTTTTCAGCCAAGAAGGGTTGGTGGTGAGGCTGAGGAGAGGTGGTAGTGGTGGTGGTGATTGAGGTGGTCGTGGGTGCGTCGAGAGCCCCCGAATCTCCCCCTTTCCTTTCTCCACTCTTGGTAAGCCCTTACCCATTTCTTTCTTTGGTTTTCTAGCTATAGGGGTTGTTGGAAAGTCATGCATGCTAAGTAGATGTGTTGGGGTGTGTGTGGAGGGTTGAGGAGGGGTTAGAACTGGCTGGGCGTGCGCGCGGGTCTGTCCGACCATGCACGTACGATGTGCGTGCGCGAGCGTCTGCGAGGGGTGCGCGCGAGTGTGCGCGGGCGCGCAAGTCTGGGTGCACGGTAGGATGCCAGTGGGCGCAGGGGGGTGCGCGTGCGCGTGCGTGCATGCGAGGGTGCGGGGGCCACGCGTGTGGCTGTCCGAGGGCTCAGGTTGTGTGCGGAGGGCTCGGGCATGCGTGCGTGCTTGCACGCTGTCGGTATCGTCGGGAAGGCCTCCCGGCGGTGCGCGGGTGAGCGCGTGCATGTGTGGGGGTTCTTCGGGGATTCGGATCGGAGGTGTGCCCTGGCGGGCTCGGTCGGATCGTCTTCTCGGAAGGGTGAGGGGTGTCGTTCCTGGTTGAGGCGCCCGATAGCGTCTCAAGAGGATTCAGGGGTTTGTGTGATCGCCACCTGCTTTTTCTAAAAGCAGGAAAAGGTTGGGTTTGGTTTTGGTCGCCTACGTGGGGGAGTTTGTGGGGTCTCCGCTCTGAGACACGGATATACCGTACACAGAGGTGAAAAACAGGTATCCTATTCTGCTTCCGGGGATTGACTAAATGAGTCTTGGGACAAAGGGGTGTGGATATGGGGTGTGGATAGGGGGCGGCTAGCTAGGGTTAGCTGTCCAGGGTCTGGGTTGGTTTGGGCAGAACTTCGGTAGGAAATGGGTTTGGTTTTGGATAGAGGCTAAGCTAGGTTTAGCCCGGGTTTCTGGAGGGTGGGATGAGAGGGTATTTTATGTAGGGAAATGGGTATTTCTCTTACAAAAGGGGCTCTCTCTCTCTCTCTCTCTTGGGATTTCTAGTGGGGAAAGGGAATGTGAATTGTGGGATGTTGGTGTGGAATGGTTTCTTTGATGGATTGGTGATGTTGTTGATTTTGTATTTGGGCTTGGGACCCCTCTATTTATAGTAAAAGAGGGGCAGGGAAATATCCCGGGGGTAATGGAGTGGTTTGGCTTCGATTAGACCCCTCATTAATTCTCTGGTTCTTCTGTCAGAGACCAGGTGAGCACTAGCCGCCCAGGATGGGGCGGCTACTTCCTGGTAGCCGCCCCAATCATGACCTGCCAAACGTCCCATCTCTGACAAGCGGTGGCTTGGGTCGGTTACTTGGTTTGATCTGTCCAAGAGAGGGTGGCTAAAGGTTATGACCGCCGCAATGATCAGCATTTAATGCTGCTTTATATCCCATCCAGGGGACTGGTCCAAAGTCGGCCAGAGGGCGGTCAGTGGGGCGGCTAGTGTAAACTAGCCGCCTGGTATGGGGCGGCTAGTTAGGGACTAGCCGCCCCTTTCCAGGGACTTGGGGTTCTAGGGTTTTTGGGTTTTTAGAGTTAGGGTTTCCGATTTAGGTTTTAGGTTTAGGTTTAGGTTAGGGTTAGGGTTTAGGGCTAGGTGAAGGCTAGGGTTAGGGTTTCCGATTCAGGTCAAGGCTAGGTTCAGGGTTTCTGGTTTAGGTTTAGGTCAAGGCTAGGGTTAGGGTTTCCGGTTTAGGTTTAGGTCTAGGCTAGGGTTAGGGTTTCCGATTTACCGAACATTTGGTTCTCCATTGGATGTCCAACTATGGGATATTTCCGTGTGTTACTTGAAGTATTTCTGTCTCTCTGGACGGTCAAAATTGGGGTATCTACAATTGTCACTCATCGGACGGAGTCTTTGTGCGAAGCAGGAAAGACTTCGACCGATGATAAGGAAAGAGACCCCTATTTTGGCCAGCCCGACATTCAAGAAGTTATGCCAACACGAACAGTACTATTCAGGGAGTTGATTTAGACTGTCAGAGGCTAGGTCTTCACTTAGAATTTTTAGTCTAAAGGATGATCCAGGTGGAAGGCGGGGAAAAGTAAATGGTGAGTGATCCAACCCGCGGTCGGGGTTCTTAGCTATCGTGCGCGGAGCAGCCCAGCGTCAGTTTCCTCGTGCCTACCGTTCCCGTGCTTGGGAAAACTCAGCAAGGAGGGGATATCGCCGACAGAAAGCAAATAAAAGTTGATTTGGGTGAATTGGATCATCCGAAGGATAAGAACTCTGGAAAAGAACCAGAACTGGAGAAATTCAAATTTGAGTGGTACTGAAAGTGCAGCGAAACTTCGGGAAAGTCGTGTTTGATCAAGTAATGTCTGGAAATAAACCAATACATGGCTGTTTGGTATGGAGAACCTTGGAATTTAGGGCTGAGAAGAGTTTGGGAAGGGGTTTTGAAGCAAAACAAAGAAACTGGGAGGGGCGGCTAGTGCTAACTAGCCGCCCGAGAGGGGGCGGCTACTCGTGGGTAGCCGCCCCTCGACTAGGTCCCTTATAACCGAAAAGGGACCCTCTCTCTCTCTCTCTATACGTTTTAAACGGTTACTCTCCCTCTTCTTCTTCTTCTCTTCGGTTTCAAACTCAAGAACCCTGATTTCTTTGCCTTTTCTTCCTCCATTTCGACCTCAATCCTTCTCTCTTTCTCTTGATTTTGAAGCCCTAGGTTTGGGTTCTCCTTTTTCTTTTTCACACCGAGGAAGATGATGAGGTCGAAGGCAATTGTTTCGAGGGGAAAGCGACCACGGGTGGCTCGTGGAGAGCGTAGCCCGAGCTCTTCATCATCGGAGAGCGATAGGCCGGAGATCGAGGCCGTGGAGGAGGCTATGGGTTCGACGGAGGTGCCGCCGGCTGTAGATACCCCAATTTTGACCGTCCAGAGAGACAGAAATACTTCAAGTAACACACGGAAATATCCCACAAGTGGACACCAATAGAGAACCGAAGGTTCGGTAAACCAGAAACCCTAACCCTAGCCTTGACCTAACCCTAAACCGGAAACCCTAGAACCTTGACCTAGCCCTAAACCCTAATCCCAGCCTTGACCTAAACCTAAACCGGAACCCTAAACCTTGACTAACCCCAAACCCTAGCCCTAAACCCTAAATCCCAGCCTTGACCTAAACCTAAACCGGAACCCTAAAACCTTGACCTAACCCCAAACCCTAGCCCTAAACCCTAAACCCTAGCCTTGACCTAAACCTAAGCCAAACCCTAACCCAGACCTAAACCAAAAAAACCAAAACCCTAAAAACCTAAGTCCCTGGAAAGGGGCGGCTAACCCTAACTAGCCGCCCCCCTAACCGCCCCCTGGCCGACTTTGGACCAGTTCCCTGGATGGGACATAAAGCAATATTAAATGCTGATCATTGCGGCGGGTCGTGACCTTTAGCCAAACCACTCCATTACCCTCGGGATATTTCCCTGCCCCTGTTTTACTATAAATAGAGGGGTCCCAAGCCCAAATATAACATGATCAATCAACAAATCCACAAACAACCCTTCCACACCAACATCCCACAATTCACATTCCCTTTTCACACTAGAAATCCCAAGAGAGAGAGAGAGAGAGCCCTTTTGTGAGAGAAACACCCATTCCCCACATAAAATACCCTCTCATCTCACCCTCCAAAACCCCGGGCTAAACCTAGTTTAACCTCTGCCCAAAACCAAACCCATTTCCTACCAAACCTCTGCCCAAATCAAACCAGACCTGGGACGGCTAAACCCTAGTAGCCGCCCCTGACCAGACGGCTAGATCCAACTAGCCGCCCCCCTACACACACCCCATACTCACACCCCTTTGTCCCATAACTCCTTTAGTCAAGCCCGGGAGCAGAATAGGATTACCTGTTTTTCACCTCTGTGTACGGTATATCCGTGTCTCAGAGCGGAGACCCCACAAACTCCCCACGTAGGCGATCAAACCCAAACCCTTTCCTGTTTTTAGAAAAAGCAGGTGGCGATCACAAACCCCCCCCCCTTGAATCCTCTTGAGCCGCTGTCGGGCGCCTCGACCAGGAACCACAACCCTCACCCCTTCCGAGGAGACGATCCGGCCGAGCCCGCCAGGGCACGCATCCGATCCGAACCCTCCGAAGAACCCCCACACACGCGCGGACCCCCCTTTCCGACAACCGACAAATTCTGGCGATCACGGTGGGACCTCCCTCGTGAAAAACAACAAAAGGTAATCCTCTTTTGCCCCCTTTTACAAACTTGACTAAAATGCTATCAACCCTCTAGGAAGGTTAGAGTTTCTCACTCCTTAAATTAAATCCTCTTCTACTGTGCATTATAACATCCTTTACTGCTTTCGTAAGTCGCACACAGCTGCGCAATCCTTTACTGCTTTCGTAAGTCGCACACAGCTGCGCAATCCTTTACTGCTTTATTTACTGCTTTCAATCTGCATTCATCCCCCCACTCTACGTCATGGAATCCCACATGGAAGAGGAGATATTAGAGGAAAGGAATCACCAAGAGGGTCAGGCCACACAGTTCCTGACCCATCTAGAGGAAAGGATGGCTAGTCTAGGGTATCAAACGGTAGAGGACATGTTTCATGACCTCATTAACTACCGTCATGCCAAGACCTCGAGACAGGAAACCCCTGTCGAAACCCCTAAATCCACTCCCAAAGCCCCACCAACACCCAGTCACTCGGTCAACCCGAGTGTCTTTTCATTCACCCCCCTTTCCCCCGCGAATCCAATGTTCCCGGCCGTTTCCACCCCAGGTCCCTACCAGACCACCCCAAACCCGGGACCGCTAGGCAGCCCTCCCCGGGGAGAAACACTGGACGATACCATCCGGAGAATTCTCTCCGAGACTGGTCCCTCGGCCCCCAAACACATGTCTCTACATAACCTGAGACAAATCCCGTCAGTCCACCTACCGGAGGGATTCAAAATCCCCAAATTCCGCCGGTACAACGGTCGTGGAGACCCAGACATTCATTTGACTGCCTTTTATCTAGACGCACGCCCGTTTCTAGATAATCAACCTCTACTAGTCTTCCTCTTCCAGAAATCATTGGAAGGAGAAGCACTACAATGGTTCTCCACCCTCCCTGTAGATCACTTGTCGAATTTCTCGGCTGTAAGCGAGAAATTCTTGGGCCGCTACGGTTACCAGAGGATTAGGACCCCCTCTATTTCAGATCTAACCGTAGAGAGAATGAGGCCTAGGGAGGAATTCGAACAATACGTGTCTCGGTGGCGCACCCTTGTCCACCGAACCGGTCTGCAACTCACAGAATGTCAAGAAATTGACATGATGTTACAGAGCCTGAGTCCAGAACTCCGTACGAGCCTTTCGTACGGAGACTGCACTACGTATCAACTTCTGATTGACCGCCACAACAGGATTTCCCGTTGTGCAGCCCCAGCAGTACAAACCCAGTCCCCACCTATCAGCCATAGGGTTGGACAACCGCCTCGTAAGGCGCAAACCCCCACGGTAGAGGGGATTATCACCCAAGTATCGGCACTCTACCCGAACGGAGCGCGAGTTCCCGACCGAGGAATGGCTCCGAGACAGTACACACCCGGTTCATCCGGATATGCGCCGCCTCGGCAAGCTAATCAAAATTTTACTCCTCGATCGATACCCGCCCCCGTGCCGACACGACTAAGTCCTATATTCCAAGACTTTATAAATCAGATCTCCGTACGTACAGATCCTGCGACGAATATTGGGAAGCAAAAAATAGAACCTACTATACAACCTCTGATGGAAGAACCAGAAGACCTGCCTAGGATCATTCCGGGTGGCCTGATCCTTCCGACACCTTCCCCAATACACCCAAACCCTACCAAACCCCTCCCCCTATACACAGAACAAATATCCGAGCCCATTCTAGTTCATCCCATGAAGGGAGGTCCCATCCAACCATTGAACCATTTCTCCCATACACAACCTAGTCAGTCCTTCGGCAACAAAGCCAGAGTTCTTCCTGCCTGTCCCCCTACTCCACCAGGGACACAAGCCTTTGTTCCCCATCAACTACCCCAAAGAAAATACGCCGCTATTCCTCCCCCATCGACCTATGAGTCCTCAACATCTGAAATTATTGAATCCGCAGAATGTCCCAAGCAGGATTCTGACGATGATGAAGAGTTTTTAGACGGAGAACTATCAGAACTATTTTACCCTTCCCAAACACAACCTCAATCCATCATCCAAGCCTTACCACCGATTAAATCTGAATACCCCTTGTCTCCACCTACTCAAGACCAAATCATATCAATGCCCGTCGAACCTACCTTGGTGGTCTCGGACGACTCACCTTCTGACTCATCAGATTCCGAGGCCTGATCCAGATCCGGTTCAACCAATTATGCATATCTTTGAACCAGAACCACTCATATTTAAAAATGCACAATTTGAGGGAGCAGTCAAGCCATCCAAATTGCCGGACTTGCCATCTCATCTACCTAAAGAGCTCTTTCCTCTGGATTCCCCCGCCATATCCAAATCAATCATTTCTGATCTGATCCATATGCCCCTAATTGCACCAGTAGATAAGTCTTTACCCTCACCATTATTAGGGCCTCAACATTATGGTGAACCGTTCTCTCTTGCACCTATCGAGTCAATAGCCGCCCTTGCGACTTGCTTCCCCATATCTACATCTTTATTGACTAAACCCCCTTTGAAGAAAGATTCTCTTCCTGCTAAGGGTCTATGGCAGATCAAACGCCACTTGCATTTTCAACGACATTTAGGCTTTGATATTCTGATAGATGCTGTCAGAATAGACGCTGAACAACGGTGGCTGAGAAGGCGTCAAACGCGCTTCAAGACAGAGAAGAATCGACACACAATGAATGATACATCAGAAAATTCAAGTATCGTTCCCCTAAAGATCTTGCAATTTGAGCCTCCATAGAGGACTCACCTTGCATCATCATTCCTGGAGGCCATCCTCCAATCCTACGTATATTATCTTTTACATACTTTACTATCTCCAAACCTTTACACGCTTTATAAAAAAAAAAAAAAACAAAAAAAAGAGAGAAAGGAAAAAGAAAAAGATAATACTTTCGAAAATCAAGAGACCATGCCCAGGCCTACCAACGAAGGGTGGCAAGGGCATTTGAAAAGAAGGTGATAAAAAGAAAATTCAAAATCGGGGAATTAGTACTTAAGCAAATCATGCCATCAAGACAGCCTCACCCGAGAGGAAAGCTGCAACCCACATGGGAGGGACCCTATGTGATCACCCATGCCTATTCCGGGAATGCCTACCGCCTGGTAGATGCCGAAGGAGTCGAGATTCCAGGTTCGTGGAATGCACTTTATCTAAAGAAATTCCATGCATGAAAAGCTTTCAATACTTAAGAACTATTATTCTTCCTTCCTGCGATTTCCAGCGTTTAGTACTTGAAGATAGAATTATAAGACTCTCGAAGATAAACTCGTATCTATTTGAACACGTTTCCGCCAAATCATGTCGTTCCCTTCACACACGTATAACTGGACTAGATTTGCCTGATGGAAGAAAAATTGCCTACCCCGTAGACTGGGACAATTTAAAACTCCCCAAAGCAAAATATCCCTTATTTTCGCCCCGCTCGTATTAACCCTAGGTCAAAATAAGGAGTTACCCGGACCTAGCATATGTCCCAAAAACTGGCTCTGGCACTATATAAACACTTCTAGAGGGGAAGCACGAAAAGAATCGGGGTGAAAAACAGAAGAGCCCCCCCCTCAACTCGAATCAAAACAAAAAAAAAAAAAGAAAAAAAAAAAAGTCAGGCAAGGAGAGGCCAAACACCCAGGTGAACAGGTTAAACTCTCTATTTAGCAGGCTTTCACGCTTTTACGCACGGTATACGCTTAACAATGGCTATACCAGTACAGATCCAAACAACGGACTGTACCTTTCCACCCAAAAATAAAGAAGTGGTAAAAAGAAGAAAGCCAGAGGGACCTAGGAAGTAAGACATGTGCTAGACTGGGACAATTCTAAAATATTGCCCGAAAGGAAGATATTACTCTTACCCCATTCACCCTCTCCCCTTTTTATTTTTTTGCAATGGGGGTTCAAAATTGAGCTATGTCCAGCAGGAAAAGCGAAATTTTGACCAAAGGCAGATCACGTCCAGGTTTACACCTACACACACACTCACACGAATTCATTTAGAAACTTGCCTATCCAAAGGAAGCTTGTTTGACTTGACTCTTGGTACACTCATGGATTTTTCAGCATGTTTAGAATAATACGATTAAGCATTTGAAAACCATGAACCTGGGAAAATCGACGCCTAAGGCTTATACCCCTCAAATACAATCCTGGTTTGGACATGAGTGACCACAAGGGCTCCTCCACGGGGTCTTGATGGCGTCTTTTACTTATGAAAATCAAGAACATTGCCCTCTCACCTAAAAAAGTCATTGAAAAACTAAAATGCCCCCTTATGCCACATATACTTACGCATAAGCGTGCATTTTCCTTTTCCAAAACACTTTGGCATCCGATTTTCTTGAAAATTGTCCCCACATATTAAAATTGTCCCCACGAATATTAAAATTGTCTCCACTCACCTCATGCCCTTCCACACATGCGTGAGAAGAAATTGTCCCCAACTCCTACACATAAGCTCTTCTTCACTCACGCACTTGGAATCCCTTCCTTACGCACTAAAGCCTGGTCTCCCGCACTTTTACTTTCTCGCATTTATATTTCCATTCCGCCTTAAGATGGATTGTAGCCCTTGACAATTCAAGCAAGAAGGGCTCGAAAGTCAGTGCAGGGGCACAATCTGGACAGATTTAACACTTGGTCCATGGAAAGAATGTTTTTATAGGTATTGAAGGATAGAACAGTCTCAAAAGCTTTCAGCGGCAGCAGCAGACAGGAGCAGCAGGCCCAAAAGCCCCAGGCATGGGGCGGCTAAACCAAACAAGCCGCCCCTCACTGGGCGGCTAGTTTGTACTAGCCGCCCCTGCCCTCTTGTCTCAGGTGAGTTTGCCCCAGGCAGGGGGCGGCTGAACCTAACTAGCCGCCCCTCACTGGGCGGCTAGTTTACACTAGCCGCCCCTTGCCTGCACCCCTGTCAGTTATGTCAGCCCATATGTAATCAACTCTTCAATACTTCTTTACCTATTAAAATCAAATTCTTTCCAAAAACCTGCACGTACACATTTCATACACATATTCATACGCAAAACCTGTATAGATACCATGCTAAAACGAACTATATATCAAAACCTACACCCATCCATGAATCAAACCTATAAAAATCCAGATTCATCCACACATACATATCCATAAACCATCCATGCTAAACTACTCTAAACACATGCATGTAAAGGAGAATGATTAGATTGTCCCACCCAAAACCACAAGCATCGATTGTTTTTCTAAACCTAAAAAAGGGCATAAAAAGAGAATCTTTCTTCAAAACGCTCCAAACTTCGAAGTCTTGAGCTATGCATCACCGAAATATCACCTAAGTCAAAATAAAAGAAGAAAAGCATGAATTCATCGCATATACATTATTCTTCTACTTAAAACCAAGATACAAAAGCTATACCTCGGCGTATCATCATCCGCTGGAGGCTGAGTAGGAGGAACGTCCTGACTTGGCTGAGAAGGGAGCGGCGGATGAGGGGAAGACTGAACCTCTGGGGCATCGGGAGCAGCAGGAGTCTCTCGAACCGAAGACGCGGCCCTCGCGTATATCCCACGACTCCGAGACGCCGAAGGACGAGAGGCACGGCTAAAGGTGGCCCCGGTAGCCAAGGAAGCCGAGAGAGAATGGTCAGGCTCAAGTGGAAGAAGATCAAGGTCCGCCTCGGTCATAGAGCCCCCTCCGACCAATTTCCCCCTCATAGTCGCCTCCCAGAGACGGACCTGCTGCATATCCCTGTCCCTCCTCTCCAATCTCTGTCTGAGGCGACTCTCCGTCCCTCTGGCCCGATCCTCGGCGGCCCTCAACCTCTCCTCCAACTCCCGCGCCCTCGCCTCCGACGCCCTGAGCGCCTCTCTGTCCCTATCCCCGGCCGCCTGGAGAGAACGAACCAGGTCTCCCATCAAACCTCCGGGAACACCTGCCGAAGCCTCCAACTTCGACACCCTCATCTAGAGGGAGTCCCTCTCACGGCCTAGGGTAATAAACCCCTCCTCCCTCGAGGCTATCATGGACCTCAGCCGGTCCGCCTCCTCCTCAGCCCAAGAAGCCCTGCCCCTCGCCTGGCCCAACTCCATCCTTGTGGCCGTCAGCTCATTCCGGGCCACATCCAACTCCCTCGTCAATTCGAGCTCTCGCTCGGACACCATGGAAGGAGGAGGAACGGAAGCCCGCTCCATCCACCAAGCTCCTCTCCCCCTGCCCCAAGGCGTCGTACCATCTCTTCGTCCCGTGCCACAAAGCCCGGATACGATTCGGCCTCTACAAAACCAACGAAGGGAACATGGGTTAGTTTAAAAGCAAGTGAGGGTAAGAGTCCAAATCTACGAAATCATTTTTAAACCATGCTTAGCGAAATCAAGACTCCCACATGCTAAAAGAATGAAAGTAAGAAACTACACTCCTCATATGATCACGCATGCTAAACAAATATCAAACACATCCCACCGTGGTCACCACTCACACACTTTCTTACATCAAAACTACCAAAACACACCTAAGCAATACAGCCATATGGAACTCGAACCCATGGAATGCATGCATACACCCCCTCATGCTCTACCACGATCAAACACGTACGAAATCAAGTACACATAGAAAAGTATCGCATGCAAGCATATTAGCTATATCATTTCTCTCTCCTTTATATGCATATAACAAACATGTATGTATATATATAGAAATTACCCCCCTCCCTATAAAAACAAACCCATGACAGCATGCTTACACATCCCACCGTGATTAACTTATACACAAGCATGCCTATTTAAAAAATAACACACATATACGAGTATAATAAACACATACAACATGTTCATACCACCAACACATGCATATACACCAAAATAAAAAGCAAAGACTAAAGGATTAGGAACATACCATGGCCCGTGTGGACCCAGGGGCGTCCACCTCGGCCTCGTCGGGATCGTCCATCCCGTCGTCATCCTCCTCCTCATCCTCCTCAAGCACGGCCTCCTCGGCCTCAACCCCAACACCCACACCGGCCTCAGCGGCCCCAGTGCCCATACCCTCGGCCTCCCCGGCCCCGTCCCTAGCCTCTCCTATCCCCTCCACCCTCCCTACGCCGGAGATAAACTCCGCAAAGGCCCCCATAGCCCTACTCTCCTCCTCCTCAGCCCTGGCCTCTGTGGCCTCCCTATCCAACATCCCAACAAGGGCATCCAACGACGCCCTCACCTCCTCGCTAACTCCCTCGACCCCTACCCCCTCGGTTGCACCCTCAATCGATTCTCCAACCCCCGGAACCACCTCCTCGGCCACAACCGGTCGATCCCCGCGCCTCCTCTTACGTGTATAGCCTATCACACTCCCCCCTACCTCCGGGACAGCCCCCGAAGGCAAATTCTTGACCTCACCCACGCCAATATCCACCTGCGGCACCTCCATCGTACCCATACCCTCCCCCACGGCCTCGACCTCCGGCCTATCGCTCTCCGATGATGAAGAGCTTGGGCTACGCTCTCCACGAGCCACCCGCGGTCGTTTCCCCCTCGAAGCGATCGCCTTCGACCTCGCCATCTCCTCGGTTTGGAAAAGAAAAAGGAAAACCCAAACTAGGGTTTCGAAATCAAGGGAAAGAGAAAGATTGAGGTCGAAATGGAGGAAAGAAAGGCAAAGAAATCAGGGTTTTCGAGTTTGAAACCGAAGGGAAGAAGAGAAGAGGGAAGAGAAACCGTTTTAAAAACATATGGAGAGAGAGAGGGTCTTTTCGGTTATAAGGGACCCAGTCGAGGGGCGGCTACCCGCGAGTAGCCGCCCCCTCTCGGGCGGCTAGTTGTACCCTCCCAGTTTTTCTCTTTTGCTTAAAAAACCCCCTTCCAATCTTTTCAGCCCTAAAATTCAAAGGTTCTCCATACCAAAACAGCCATGTATTGGCTTATTTCCAGGCATTACTTGATCAAACACGACTCTCCCGAAGTTTTGCAACACACTCAGTACAATTCAGATTCAAATTTCTTCAGTTCTGGTTCTTTTCCAGAGTTCTTATCCCTCAGATGATCCAATTCCCCCAAATCAACCTTTTACTTGCTTTCTGTCGGCGATATCCCCTCCTTGCTGAGTTTTACCGAACATTTGGTTCTCCATTGGATGTCCAACTATGGGATATTTCCGTGTGTTACTTGAAGTATTTCTGTCTCTCTGGACGGTCAAAATTGGGGTATCTACAATTGTCACTCATCGGACGGAGTCTTTGTGCGAAGCAGGAAAGACTTCGACCGATGATAAGGAAAGAGACCCCTATTTTGGCCAGCCCGACCTTCAAGAAGTTATGCCAACACGAACAGTACTATTCGGGGAGTTGATTTAGACTGTCAGAGGCTAGGTCTTGACTTAGAATTTTTAGCCTAAAGGATGATCCAGGTGGAAGGCGGGGAAAAGTAAATGGTGAGTGATCCAACCCGCGGTCGGGGTTCTTAGCTATCGTGCGCGGAGCAGCCCAGCGTCAGTTTCCTCGTGCCTACCGTTCCCGTGCTTGGGAAAACTCAGCAAGGAGGGGATATCGCCGACAGAAAGCAAGTAAAAGTTGATTTGGGTGAATTGGATCATTCGAAGGATAAGAACTCTGGAAAAGAACCAGAACTGGAGAAATTCAAATTTGAGTGGTACTGAAAGTGCAGCGAAACTTCGGGAAAGTCGTGTTTGATCAAGTAATGTCTGAAAATAAACCAATACATGGCTATTTGGTATGGAGAACCTTGGAATTTAGGGCTGAGAAGAGTTTGGGAAGGGGTTTTGAAGCAAAACAAAGAAACTGGGAGGGCGGCTAGTGCTAACTAGCCGCCCGAGAGGGGGCGGCTACTCGTGGGTAGCCGCCCCTCGACTAGGTCCCTTATAACCGAAAAGGGACCCTCTCTCTCTCTCTATACGTTTTAAACGGTTACTCTCCCTCTTCTTCTTCTTCTCTTCGGTTTCAAACTCAAGAACCCTGATTTCTTTGCCTTTTCTTCCTCCATTTCGACCTCAATCCTTCTATCTTTCTCTTGATTTTGAAGCCCTAGGTTTGGGTTCTCCTTTTTCTTTTTCACACCGAGGAAGATGATGAGGTCGAAGGCAATTGTTTCGAGGGGAAAGCGACCACGGGTGGCTCGTGGAGAGCGTAGCCCGAGCTCTTCATCATCGGAGAGCGATAGGCCGGAGATCGAGGCCGTGGGGGAGGCTATGGGTTCGACGGAGGTGCCGCCGGCTGTAGATACCCCAATTTTGACCGTCCAGAGAGACAGAAATACTTCAAGTAACACACGGAAATATCCCACAAGTGGACACCAATAGAGAACCGAAGGTTCGGTAAACCAGAAACCCTAACCCTAGCCTTGACCTAACCCTAAACCGGAAACCCTAGAACCTTGACCTAGCCCTAAACCCTAATCCCAGCCTTGACCTAAACCTAAACCGGAACCCTAAACCTTGACCTAACCCCAAACCCTAGCCCTAAACCCTAAATCCCAGCCTTGACCTAAACCTAAACCGGAACCCTAAAACCATGACCTAACCCCAAACCCTAGCCCTAAACCCTAAACCCTAGCCTTGACCTAAACCTAAGCCAAACCCTAACCCAGACCTAAACCAAAAAAACCAAAACCCTAAAAACCTAAGTCCCTGGAAAGGGGCGGCTAACCCTAACTAGCCGCCCCTCACTGGGCGGCTAGTTCACACTAGCCGCCCCCCTAACCGCCCCCTGGCCGACTTTGGACCAGTTCCCTGGATGGGACATAAAGCAATATTAAATGCTGATCATTGCGGCGGGTCGTGAACTTTAGCCGCCCTCTCTTGGCCGGATCAAACCAAGTAGCCGACCCAAGCCACCGCTTGTCAGAGATGGGACGTTTGGCAGGTCATGATAGGGGCGGCTACCAGGAAGTAGCCGCCTCATCCCGGGCGGCTAGTTAGCACTAGCCGCCCTTCACCTGTTCTCTGGCAGAAGAACCAGAGCATTAATGAGAGGTCAAATCAAAGCCAAACCACTCCATTACCCTCGGGATATTTCCCTGCCCCTCTTTTACTATAAATAGAGGGGTCCCAAGCCCAAATATAACATGATCAATCAACAAATCCACAAACAACCCTTCCACACCAACATCCCACAATTCACATTCCCTTTTCACACTAGAAATCCCAAGAGAGAGAGAGAGAGAGAGCCCTTTTGTGAGAGAAACACCCATTCCCCACATAAAATACCCTCTCATCTCACCCTCCAAAATCCCGGGCTAAACCTAGTTTAGCCTCTGCCCAAAACCAAACCCATTTCCTACCAAACCTCTGCTCAAATCAAACCAGACCTGGGACGGCTAAACCCTAGTAGCCGCCCCTGACCAGACGGCTAGATCCAACTAGCCGCCCCCCTACACACACCCCATACTCACACCCCTTTGTCCCATAACTCCTTTAGTCAAGCCCGGGAGCAGAATAGGATTACTTATTTTTCACCTCTGTGTACGGTATATCCGTGTCTCAGAGCGGAGACCCCACAAACTCCCACGTAGGCGATCAAACCCAAACCCTTTCCTGTTTTTAGAAAAAGCAGGTGGCGATCACAAACCCCCCCCCCCTTGAATCCTCTTGAGCCGCTGTCGGGCGCCTCGACCAGGAACCACAACCCTCACCCCTTCCGAGGAGACGATCCGGCCGAGCCCGCCAGGGCACGCATCCGATCCGAACCCTCCGAGGAACCCCCACACACGCGCGGACCCCCCTTTCCGACAACCGACACCGGCGGACATCGGTGTGGGTGAGGTCCGGGATTTGCCTTCGGGGGCTGTCCCGGAGGTAGGGGGAGTGTGATAGGCTATACACGCAAGAGGAGGCGTGGGGATCAACTGGTGGTGGCCGAGGAGGTGGTTTCGGGGGTCGGGGGATCGGTTGAGGGTGTGATGGAGGGAGGGGCCGAGGCCGAGGGGGTAAGTGAGAGTGAGAGGGCGTCATTGGACGACATTATTGGGATGTTGGATAGGGAGGCCATAGAGGCCAGGGCAGCAGAGGAGGAGAGAAGGGCCATGGGTGTTTTTGAGGGCTTAGCCTCCGGTGCGGCGGGCACGGAGGTTGGAGAGGCCGATGTTGGGGAGGAGGCCGGGGAGGCCGAGGGTGTGGGCATGGGGGCCGCGGAGGCCGGTGTTGGTGTTGGGGCCGAGGCCGAGGAGGCCGTGTTTGAGGAGGACGAGGAGGGGGATGACGACGGGATGGATGATCCCGACGAGGCTGAGGTGGACGCTCCTGGGTCCACACGGGCCATGGTATGTGCCTAACCTTTTAGTCTTAGCCTTTTATTTATGTGTGTATGTGATATTTATATATGTGTGTTTCTAATAGCATGAATAGGTAATAGTGGGTGATATATGTTTCTAATATGCATGCTTGCATGTATAGTTAGATCACGGTGGGATAATAAGCATGCGAATATGGGTTTTGTGTTGGAAAAAGAAGGGGACAGTTTTTCATATGTGCATCCATGTTTGTCGTGTACGGGAAGGGAAATGACACGTCTTAGCATGCTTGCATGTGGTTGCTTTTGTATGCATATATATTTTTCAGAATACATATTTTCATGTGTATTCGATCCTGGTGGAGTAAGAGACAGCATGTGTATGCAATTTACGGGTCTAAGCTCCTTTACATGCTTGGGGTGGGTTCGTGAGAGGTGTATAATCATGCTAGACGGTAAAATAGAGAATGTATGCAAGTAATGACCACGGTGGGATAAGAAGGTATAACAGGTAGTCATATGAAACGTGTTTTGTGAATAATTGAAGGTGGGCCTATGCGTGAAGTCTTCTATTTTTCATGCTTTTGTTTTAGCATACGAAAGCTTATCTTGCTAAGCATGGTTTCTAAATGAATTTGTAGACTTGGATTCTTACCTCTCGACTACTTTTAAACTAACCCATGTTCCCTTCGTTTGTTTTGTAGAGACCGAACCGTATTCGGGCTCTGTGGCATGGGACGAAGAGGTGGTACGATGCCTTGGGGCAGGAGGAGAGGGGCTTGGTGGATGGAGCGGGCTTCCGTTCCTTCTTCCTGATCGAGCCACTCCACGTTCACCGTCCTTACGTGGAGGCTTTGGCGGAGAGGTGGGATCCGGAGGGTTGTGCTTTCATTCTCCCCACTGGTGCTGTCATGCCGACCCTCTAGGACGTTATCGGATCACCGGCCTTCCGGTGTCAGGGGAGGCAGTGATCGCGGTCACCCTTGCTGACTATAAGGCACTTTTCCAGGAGTTTATTGGGGAATGGGACTATGTGGAGCGTGTGAGGACACTGAACCGGATCCCCCTCGGATAGTTGTCAAGGCAATACGGCCTTGGCTCCTTTACAGAGCGTCAGAAGGGCGAAGCTGCAGCTAGCTTCGAGAGACGGCGGGCGGGAGTTGGAGGAGAGGTTGAGGGCCGCCGAGGATCGGGCCAGAGGGACAGAGAGTCGCCTCCGACAGAGATTGGAGAGGAGAGACAGAGATATGCAGCAGGTCCGTCTTTGGGAGGCGACTATGAGTGTCACGCCCCAGAGCGGCCGTCTCCGAGACGTGGCAAATATATAATATCAGCAATCCATACACGAGGTCAATAAAAGACTCTACTCAATCATCAAAGGTACTTAAAACATTTAACAAGGAAGCTGACATAATATATAAACATATGACGGAAGCTTAAAATGACTTAGTCTGTAATTTAAAGACATATTACAGACCGGAACATATAATCAACTGTCCTGTGAGAGCCAATATACAACAAAGACATCAAACACCAGTACTGTGCTCAAGCACGAGTAGCAATACATACAAGGAAACGGGGGATGCTGATGGCCTCTCTCACTCGCAGATTCAAAACACGTGCGCTGCTCTGCTACGGTACTGCGCCTATGGAAGCTCCACCTTCAGGTCCGGCTCAGCGACAACTGGAGGAAAACATATGCGAGGGGTGAGCCACACGCTCAGTGAATGGTACGATCCATGCATCACAACACATATTAATCTTTCAAGCATTCAAGTCTCAATAATCGAAACAACAACTTAAGTTGGTGGTTGGGTGTCGACCCAAACCTACCACACCATATTAAATATTCTGAGTGTTTGGGGTTCCAACGGAAGGAACAGTCACTTAAGTCCTTGGGTTGGGTCTCAACCCAACCCACTACTCCCTCACCCTCACCCTCACCCTTAGGTGACATAGGATTATTGGGGAAAAAGGTCAACTGGTCTACGCCTTTCGTCTTCCGGTAGCCCTCTGCCGAGTAGCCTCGACCTGGTATCCTCCCATGACCTCTACCTCTACCGTATGGGCGCACCACCCGGCGTCATGAATAGCGTCTGGGAGAGCCTAGCAGGACAACTAAACCCGGGTAGCTTCGACACGGAAGCGACGAAGGGGAGAGCACTTGACATACGCGGTTTCGATCCTCGTGGATCCGTCGTCGGTAAGGTTACGAATTCTCATGAATTCCCACCAGAGCGCATAATTCAGATGCGGGGAAGACAGATGATTCGTAATGTCGATGCCACAGTATGACCCATCAGAGGTCATACACTTGCTTAATCTTATTAAGCAAGGTTCATGGCCTCTATATATATACATAAGATATGTCTAGAGATATAATCTACAACACATAATTAATTACACAAAGAATTAATCAAGGAAGCATACAAGTAATGCTATAACAAAATTATAATACTGTCTAAGGCATGCTTGGGCTCATATGTATAACACATGGATGTAATACTCTAGTATACAAGTCTAACATGATAGAAAAAATATTTAAGGTCACTACCTTATTCATGCCTTATACTCATGCATACATGTAAATAATAACACATGAATAACCTAGCATGGGACACAATACATAGACAAGTATGGGTCCCTACACATGGTACTAGGGTGTATGATCCTAACATATTAAGTCTTAGTATGACATGGATGCAACCTAGCAAGATAAGCAATAACATGCACACTTAAGAAGGTTAATATGTGGTTACGGTGCCCCAGGGGAGGGTGATGCACGTCTACGTGCATCGAACACCTCTCGACTGGGTTGGATTGACCCACTCACCGTAAACCGGGTCGTCGCGGGACCGCTCGCCAAGATCTTTTTGTGAGTCTTCTTCACTCCCTTCACCACCACTTCTTCACACACTCAAGAGGAAATGAAAAACAAAAGAGGGAGAGGAAAATGAAATGCACGTTGACAAGGGGGAGGGAGAGAGAGAGGGAGAGAAAAAGAGAGAGAGAGAGCACTTAATGCTCAAAAAGTGAGTTGGTGAGTTTTGACTTTGGTCAACTCAACCAAGCTAAAAAACAAAACCCATTGACTAGTCAAAAGTCACATTTGACTAGTCAAGGTCTTCTTTGACTTGGTCCAAGTCATCCTTTGACTTGGTCAAGGTCTTCTCTCTTTGACTTTCCCAAATTTGACTAAAATCCGGATACGATTCGGAACTGCCTAATTTTCTTAAACGTAACTGGAATTCGATGAAAAATTTATGGGTGGTATAAAACGGTACCAGGACCCATAATCCGCAGTCAGATTTTCAATCGGAGTTTTCTAGCTCCCGCAGATGGCTAAAAGCCAAAATCTTTGCGGTTCCGATCGAAAAAGAAAATTTCGAAAATGGCTAGAATTGACCCAAGGGTTACCAGAAGGCTGAAAAGTGACACATATATAACAATGAGGGGGAAATTGGTTGGAGGGGGCTCTATGACCGAGGCGGACCTCGATCTTCTTCCACTTGAGCCTGACCATTCTCTCTCAGCTTCCTTGGCTACCGGGGCCACCTTCAGCCGTGCCTCTCGTCCTTCAGCGTCTCGGAGTCGTGGGATATACGCGAGGGCCGCGTCATCGGTTCGAGAGACTCCTGCCGCTCCCGACGCTCCAGAGGTTCAGTCTTCTCCTCATCCGCCGCTCCCTTCTCAGCCAAGTCAGGACGTTCCTCCTACTCAGCCTCCAGCGGATGACGATACGCCGAGGTATAGCTTCTTTGTGTCTTGGTTTTAAGTAGAAGAATAGTATATATGCGATGAATTCATGCTTTTCTTCTTTTGTTTTTGGTTTTAGGTGATATTTCGGTGAGGTATAGCTCAAGACTTCGGAGTTTGGAGCGTTTCGAAGGAAAAATATCCTCTTTTATGCTCTCTCTTAGGTTCAGAGAAAAAAAAAACAGTCTATGTTTGTGGTTTTGGTGGGACAATTTAATTTCTCGTTTATATGCATGGTTTAGAATAATTTAGCATGGATGTTTAGGTGTTTAAAGAGCTCCCTTTATTTAGAAAAATGAGTATTTCGTGGATGGGTGATTTTGGTGTTTTTATACGTTTAATTCATGGATGGGTGTAGGGTTTTGATTATATATTTGTTTTAGCATGGTATTTATACATGTTTTGTGTATGAATATGTGTACGAAATGTGTACATGCAGGTTTTGGAAAGAACTGATCTCAATAGGTAAAGAAGTGTTGAAGAATTGATCGAATACGGACCGACACAGCTGAAATAGGTGCAGGCAGGGGGCGGCTAGTTGTGCTTAGCCGCCCCCTGCCTGGGGCTTCCTCACCTGAAACAAAGGGTAGGGGCGGCTACTGTAAACTAGCCGCCCAGTGAGGGGCGGCTAGTCGAGTTTAGCCGCCCCCTACCTGGGGCAATTTGGTTCTGCTGCTCTTGTCTGCTGCTGCAGCCGAAAGTCTTCGTGACCGTTTCAACCTTCGAGACCTACAAAAACATCCCTTCCATGGACCAAGTGTTAAATCTGTCCAGATTGCGCCCCTGCAATGACTTTCGAGCTCTTTCTTGTTTGAATTGTCAAGGGCTACAATCCATCTTAAGGTGAAATGGAAAAAGATAATGCGAGAAGGTAAAGTGCGGGAGACCATGCTTTAGTATGCAAGGAAGGGATTCCAAGTGCGTGAGAAAAAACTCTCAAGTGTGTGTAAAGGTGGGACAATTTCTTCTCAGGCATGTGCGGTAAGGGCACGAAATGAGTGGGGACAATTTTAATATTGTGGGGGCAATTTTCATATGAGTGGGGACAATTTTAATATGAGTGGGGACAATTTTTCAAGAAAATCGGATGCCATGGTGTTTTGGAAAAGAAAAATGCAAGCTTATGCGTAAGTATAGTTGGCATAAGGGGGCATTTTAGTTCTTCAATTGTTTCTTACGTGAGAGGGTAATGTTCTCGATTTTCTGAAGTAAAAGATGCCATCAAGTCCCTGTGGAGGAGCCCTTGTGGTCACCCACGTCCAAACCAGGATTGTATTTGAATGGTATAGGCCTTAGGTGTCGATTTTTCTAGGTTCATGGTTTTCAAATGCTTAATCGTATTATTCTAAACATGCTGAAAAATCCATGAGTGTACCAAGAGTCGAGTCAAATAAGCTTCCCTTGGATAAGCAAGTTTCTAAGTGATCTCATGTGAGTGTGTGTAGTTGGTAAACCTGGACATGATCTATCTTTGGTCGAAATTTCGCCTTTCCCGGCAGACGTAGTTCAATTTAGAATCCCATTGCGAAAATAAAAAGGGGGGGGGGAATGGGGTAAGAGAAATATCTTCCTTTCGGCAATATTTTAGAATTGACCCAGTCTAGCACATGTCCTACTTTCTAGGTCCCTCTGGCTTTCTTCTTTTTACCACTTCTTTATTTTGGGTGGAAAGTACAGTCCGTTGTTTGGATGTGTACTGGTATAGCCGTTGTCTAGCATATACCGTGCGTAAAGGCGTGAAAGCCTGCTAAAATAGAGAGTTTAACCCGTTCACTTGGGTGTTATTTTTCTTTTGTTGGCCTCTCATTGCCTGATTTTTTTTTGATTTGAGGGGGGGGGTCTTCTGTTTTTCACCCCGATTCTTTTCATGCTTCCCCTCTAGAAGTGTTTGTATAGTGCCAGAGCCAGTTTTGGGACATATGCTAGGTCTAGGTAACTCCTCATTTTGACCTAGGGTTAATACGAGTGGGGCGGAAATAAGGGATGTTTTGCTTTGGGGGTTTTAAATTGTCCCAGTCTACGGGGTAGGCAATTTCTCTTCTTTCAGGTGAATCTAGTCCAGTTATACGTGTGTGAAGGAAACGGCATGATTTGGCGGAGATGTGTTCAAATAAATACGAGTTTATCTTTGAGAGTCTTATAATTCTATCATCAAGTACTAAACGCTGGAAATCGCAGGAAGGAAGAATAATAGTTCTTAAGTATTGAAAGCTATTTATGATGGAATTTCTTTAGATAAAGTGCATTCCACGAACCTGGAACCTCGACTCCTTCGGCATCTACCAGGCAGTAGGCATTCCCGGAATAGGCATGGGTGATCACATAGGGTCCCTCCCATGTGGGTTGCAACTTTCCTCTTGGGCGAGGCTGTCTTGATGGCATGATTTGCTTGAGTACTAATTCCCCAATTTCAAATTTTCTTTTTATTACCTTCTATTCAAATGCCCTTGCCACCCTTCTTTGGTAGGCCTGGGCATGGTCTGCCGCCCTTAATCTTTTTTCGTCTTTTTCGCTCTTTTTGGTATTTTTTTATATTTTCAAAAGTGTAAAGAGAGATATATGCTTACGGTTTTGAAAAGGCTTGTGTCGGCGAATAGATATGTTTTTGGAAAGAGAATGGGGATAAAGTTTGGAAAGCGGTTTTGTTTTTAGAAGGGGAGTATGGAAAGGTAGTTTGTAAAAATGTTCTCGGCGGAAATCATGGAAGTACGGCTTCGTAAAATATTTTGCTTTGAAGAAAGGTGTGGAAGCGCAGTTTCGGAAAACGTTTTCGTTGGAAACGCGGCTTGTAAATATTTTCGTTGTTTTGGTAAACAAGTAAAGAAAGTTTGGAAAAATTTCTTTGGAAGCATGGAAATATGGTTTCGTAAAAAGAAACTTTTGTTTTGAAGGGGAGCGTGGAAAACATTTTTGTAAAAACATTTTTTTTGTTTTTAAAGAAGAGTGGAAATAAAGCTGGAAACAAGTATGTTCAGAGTTGGGGAATGAAAGCTGATCAGCATGTATTATTTTTTTTTGGATTTTGGTTTCTTTTAGGAAAGCAGGTAAACAAATATGTATAGGGTGATGAAAGATGAAAGCTGGTAAACAAATATTTTGTGATTTTGGATTTTTAGAAAAAGCTGTAAACAAATATGTACAGGGTGTAACGAAGGCGAAAGCTGGTAAACAAATATTTTTCGATTTTGGATTTTTAGAAAAAGCGGTAAACAAATATGTACAGGGTGTAACGAAGGTGAAAGCTGGTAAACAAATATTTTTCGATTTTGGATTTTAGAAAAAGCTGTAAACAAATATGTACAGGGTGTAACGAAGGCTTACTCAGGGGGGTCAGTACCTGGTTCTTGGATTCGCATTATTTCCTCGAGTCGGCTTCGCTTGGTCGGCCGGCTGATGTCCAGTGGGGGTCCCCTATTCCCAAACTCTTCTTCCCTGAGCCTTTTCAAAGGCCTTCCTTGATGGAGCAGTTCTTCGTCGGTGGAGCCTGGCTGCCAACATGCGAGCACCTCTAGCCGGATGCGCATGGCACAGACGCTCCAATTCCGGGCTCGTGTCTCGTTAAAGCGTGCTTCTCCCCGTATGGATACTACTTTCCCGCGGTACGGGAAGTGAAGACATTGGTGTCGGGTGGATGAGACAGGTTCGATGCTGTTGAGCCATGTCCTTCCAACAATCAGAGGGTGGGGCGATTGAATGTTCATCACCATGCAGTTAACGATGGTGGAGACCGGGCCGATCTTTAGCGGGAGCGTGACCAGTCCGCAAGCGTTCTTGCGCGTGCTGTCGAAGGCGTAGATGTATTCGTTCGAGGGCTCCAATCTTGGGACCCTACCTTCTAGCTTCTGGTAGGTGGAATATGTAAGAACGTTAGTTTCCGCTCCCGTGTCGATGAGAATGTGTCGGAATTCCCTCCCTCCGAGTACAGCAGTGATTGCGAGGGGTGCGGAGCGTGCTCCGGCTTTGGCAACTTCATGGGGGAGGAAGGTGATCGAGTTGGGCTCCGTAAGATCGCTTGGTGGATGCAGGGTCCTGGCCGTTTCTCCCGAGGGATAGTTGTTGTCGTAAGGGGACCCAGGTGGACTGCCACTTTCATCCTCGTTCCTCGGTCGTAGGGCTAGTGTGAACATATTATGTATCGCCCAGTTGTTCTCGTTCTCATACTGGAGGTGTGCCTCTCCCCAGATTGCCAGAATATGACTCAAGAAGGGCAGTCGAAGGCATTGGTGCCGGGGGGAACAGATAGCTTGGATGCTGTCTAACCATGGTCGCCCCAACATCAATGGGTACCTTGTGTCGATGTCGACCACGAAGCAGACTACTTCACAGATAAGACGGCCGACGGACAGCTCGAATGTTCCGGGGCCGCGGAGAGTCTTCCCGGTATGGTTGAAAGCTTGAATAGTATGGTGGGCCGGTTGGACGGGAGGACGGCCTAGTCCGGGTATCTTTTGGTAGGTGGAGCACGTCATTATGTTCATTCCTGACCCTGGATCCACGAAAATGTTGTTTAGCCACAACATTTGAAGTCGTCCGCGGATGTGTAGGGGGTAGACAAGCAGTCTGGGATCCGGGAGGTCTTGGTCAGTGAACGAAATGGTCATTGGATGGCAGGGGCCGTCGACAGTGTCGGTACTCTTGGAGGACCCGTTGTCGTCCGGATGCAGATCATCCGACGTACATTCCCCTCCTTCGGGTCCTTCGCTAGCTCCTTCGGGGATCTCCTCAAATGGCTCTTCTTCTTCGTCTCCTCCCGGGTTTTCTAGTCCGCTTTCGTCGGACTCGATGTTGATGACTGCGGGAAGGGCGTGAACTGCATCTTCTTCTTCGCCATAGAGTATAGCAAGGTCATGATTGTCGAGGTTCAGCTGGAAGGGCTCGTTCTGCTCTTCCTCCTCGGATTCTTCGGACAGACTGTCGTCAGTGACATCTTCTGAACTGCTTGGTTGTGGTGATGGTTGTCTCCCTCTCCTGACCATGTTTACTATGTGGGCTCAGATGTGAATGCTTGGTTGTGACCTGGCAATGGGTCAGTAAAAATGCCAAGTGGCTGGGAGGCTCGAGAATTGCCCTGGTTTAAGTGGCTTTTGATCATGGCCCAATCAAGGCGCCTGTCATCATTTAAATCATAGATAAAATTCTAAAAAATAATGCATTGTTCTACGGTATGACCATGTTGTTGGTGGTATTGACAGTAACGCAGTCTGCTGGCCCCGGGGAGTGGAGGTTTAGCAGGTGGGAGGGAGATACTATTTGTGTCCATCAGTATCCTAAAAGTTCTAGTTAGTGTTTCTGGGAGGGGAGGGTAAGAGTCTCTCTTTTCCATTCGTCTTTGATCATAGGATGTCGGAGGGGAGACCTCATTATAAGTATTTTGGGAGGGCTGCCTAGGACTTAGGTTCTGACTTCTTAAGAAGCTGGAATAGAAAGGGGTCCTAGGCTGGCCTTGTCTTGAGATTACAGGGTTTTGGACCGGGGAACTTTGGATTATCGGGTTTTGTTGTGTCGGCACGGGGACGGGTACTGATCGAGTAGTGAAGTTCTGGTTGATTGGCCGAGGCGGTGCATACCCGGATGAACCGGACGTGTACTGTCTCGGAGCCGTTCCTCGATCAGGAACTCGTGCTCCGTTCGGGTAGAGTGCCGATACTTGTGTAATAATCCCCTCTACCGTGGGGGTTTGTGCCTTGCGAGGCGGTTGTCCAACCCTATGGCTGATAGGTGGGGACTGGGTTTGGACTATTGGGGATGCACAACGGGAAATCCTGTTGTGGCGGTCAATCAGAAGCTGATACGTAGTACAGTCTCCGTACGAAAGGCTCGTACGAAGTTCTGGACTCAGGCTCTGTAACATCATGTCAATTTCTTGACATTCTGTGAGTTGCAGGCCGGTCCGGTGGACAAGTGTGCGCCACCGAGACACGTATTGCTCAAATTCCTCCCTAGGCCTCATTCTCTCTACGGTTAAATCCGAAATAGAGGGGGTTCTAATCCTCTGATAACCGTAGCGGCCCAAGAATTTCTCGCTTACAGCCGAGAAATTCGACAAGTGATCTACAGGGAGGGTGGAGAACCATTGTAGTGCTTCTCCTTCCAATGATTTTTGGAAGAGGAAGACTAGCAGAGGTTGATTATCTAGAAACGGGCGTGCGTCTAGATAAAAGGCAGTTAAATGAATGTCTGGGTCTCCACGACCGTTATACCGGTGAAATTTGGGGATTTTGAATCCCTCCAGTAGGTGGACTGACGGGATTTGTCTCAGGTTATGCAGAGACATGTGTTTGGGGGATGAGGGACCAGTCTCAGAGAGGATTCTCCGGATGGTATCGTCTAGTGTTTCTCCCCAGGGAGGGCTGCCTAGCGGTCCCGGGTTTGGGGTGGCCTGGTAGGGGCCTGCGGTGGAAACGGCTGGGAATATTGGATTCGCGGGGGAAAGGGGGGTGAATGAAAAGACGCTCGGGTTGACCGAGTGACTGGGCGTGAATGGGGTCTTGGGAATGGCCTTAGGGTTTCGACAGGGACCTCCTGTCTTAGGGTTTTGACCTGGCGGTAGTCGGCGAGGTCATGAAACATGTCCTCTACAGATTGGTATCCTAGACTGGCCATCCTTTCCTCTAGATGGGTCAGGAATTGCCTGGCCTGACCCTCTTGGTGGATTCTTTCCTCTAGTATCTCCTCCTCTATGCGGGATTCCATGATGCGTGTGAAATTATTTAAGGGAACGAATGCAGATATAAAGCAGTAAATAAAGCGGTAAAGGATTGCGCAGCGGTGTGTGGCTTACAAAGCAGTAAAGGATTGCGCAACGGTGTGCGGCTTACAAAGCGGTAAAGGATTGCGCAGCTGTGTGCGGCTTACAAAGCAGTAAAGGATTGCGCAGCGGTGTGCGGCTTACAAAGAAGTAAATGATGTTGTGATGTGAATTAGAGGAGGAACTGATTCGAGGGGTTGGAAATTCTAACCTTCCTAGAGGGTTGCTAGCATTCTAGTCAAGCTTGTAAAAGGGGGCAGAAGAGGATTACCTTTTGTTGTTTTAAGCTTGTAAAAGGGGGCAGAAGAGGATTACCTTTTGTTGTTTTTCACGAGGGAGGTCCCACCGTGATCGCCAGATTTGTCGGTATCGTCGGGAAGGCCTCCCGGCAATGCGCGGGTGAGCGCGTGCGTGTGTGGGGGTTCTTCGGGGATTCGGATCAGAGGCGTGCCCTGGCGGGCTCGGTCGGATCATCTTCTCGGAAGGGTGAGGGGTGTCGTTCCTGGTTGAGGCGCCCGATAGCGTCTCAAGAGGATTCAGGGGTTTGTGTGATCGCCACCTGCTTTTTCTAAAAGCATGAAAAGGTTGGGTTTGGTTTTGGTCGCCTACGTGGGGGAGTTTGAGGGGTCTCCGCTCTGAGACACGGATATACCGTACACAGAGGTGAAAAACAGGTATCCTATTTTGCTTCTGGGGCTTGACTAAAGGAGTCTTGGGACAAAGGGGTGTGGATATGGGGTGTTGATAGGGGGGCGGCTAGTTGTGTTTAGCCGTCGGCCAGGGGGCGGCTAGCTAGGGTTAGCCGTCCAGGGTCTGGGTTGGTTTGGGCAGAACTTCGGTAGGAAATGGGTTTGGTTTTGGACAGAGGCTAAGCTAGGTTTAGCCCGGGTTTCTGGAGAGTGGGATGAGAGGGTATTTTATGTAGGGAAATGGGTATTTCTCTTACAAAATGGGCTCTCTCTCTCTCTCTCTCTTGGGATTTCTAGTGGGGAAAGGGAATGTTAATTGTGGGATGTTGGTGTGGAATGGTTTCTTTGATGGATTGGTGATGTTGTTGATTTTGTATTTGGGCTTGGGACCCCTCTATTTATAGTAAAAGAGGGGCAGGGAAATATCCCGGGGGTAATGGAGTGGTTTGGCTTCGATTAGACCCCTCATTAATTCTCTGGTTCTTCTGTCAGAGACCAGGTGAAGGGCGGCTAGTGCTAACTAGCCGCCCAGGATGGGGCGGCTACTTCCTGGTAGCCGCCCCAATCATGACATGCCAAACGTCCCATCTCTGACAAGCGGTGGCTTGGGTCGGTTACTTGGTTTGATCCGGCCAAGAGAGGGCGGCTAAAGGTCATGACCCGCCGCAATAATCAGCATTTAATGCTGCTTTATGTCCCATCCAGGGGACTGGTCCAAAGTCGGCCATAGGGCGGTCAGTGAGGCGGCTAGTGTAAACTAGCCGCCCGGTATGGGGCGGCTAGTTAGGGCTAGCCGCCCCTTTCCAGGGACTTGGGGTTCTAGGGTTTTTGGGTTTTTAGAGTTAGGGTTTTCGATTTAGGTTTTAGGTTTAGGTTAGGGTTAGGGTTTAGGGCTAGGTCAAGGCTAGGGTTAGGGTTTCCGGTTCAGGTCAAGGCTAGGTTCAGGATTTTTGGTTTTGGTTTAGGTCAAGGCTAGGGTTAGGGTTTCCGGTTTAGGTTTAGGTCTAGGCTAGGGTTAGGGTTTCCGGTTTACCGAACCTTTGGTTCTCTATTGGATGTCCAACTGTGGGATATTTCCGTGTGTTACTTGAAGTATTTCTGTCTCTCTAGACGGTCAAAATTGGGGTATTTACACACGCGAGCTCATATGCGTGCATGTCTAAGCCCTTTACCTAATTATCAATTTGACAATATTGTTGTATAGTTTACTCACCCCTATTGGTGCCCTTACCTTGCATATCTCCTCGGATGGGATGTGCGATAATCCGGGTATTGGTGAGTGGTTCGATTCCAACCCTTCTGGGAGCGCTCGATGCACGCTGTCGTGCTTCGCGCTTCCATGGGGCTTCTTTGCACCCTAAATATGCTAGATATCTTGCATGCTAGGTTGTTTAGCACGTATATTGCGTTGAACCCCCTTTTTACCCTATACGTGCCTATGTATCATATTCATGTGTATATTATTATGTTTGCATGCGCCCTTCTTGCATGGGCATGTATGATGTGTGTTTATACGAATGTATAGAATATGCATACCTTAGGTAGTATTGTAATACTCCCCCACCCCCTATATGAGAAATATCCAGCATGCTTAATCCTGGGTTAATAACCGGATGCATAACTGATATTCACTTACGATTTAGACTGGATGGCATGGTATAGTTGTTGCACCCATCTTGTTGGGGGCAAAGCTATGACCAGCTTCCGGAGAGGATGAGACTTTCCCTCTCTCTCGCCCTCCCTCTTTTTATTCCTACTCGACTTAGGTTCATTTGGGAATATTGATACACACCTATTAGTGCGCGATATCGTGCTTGACCCTTCCCTTTTTAAGTTGGTGATATCCAACGCATGTTAGGTTGTATCTTGTGTGGTTGCATGTTTAATGCCTTATGTATGCATGTGTAGTTAGGACATACTTTGTATGTATGTTGCATAATATGTTGTTATGATGTATATTCATGTTAGGGAGAACCCCTATAGCTAATTAATATGTTATTGACCGTAACTGTGATAGAATTCTCCTCCATATTTATGCGCGTATTAAAACTGATTGGGCCTATCTGCATTAGGCATGAGTACGACCTGCTATTGGATTATACATCATTAGTTAGGGCACGAGCGATGAAATCGCCACCCCGCATCCGTGAGATGCACTTGTTTTGAGCTCAGGGAATTCATCGTTGCATCGATTCTATTAAACCGGTGGTTACGACACTAATCTAGGCCTACCCGTGCTAGGCGTGTGCATGAATTGCTTGTTGGGTAATGCCTTGGGCTTATTTCTGCACGAGAACAGAGGTAACCCCTCGCGTCCGAGCGACGCACCAGTATGGGAGTACAAGAGTATTCGATATATTCGATACGTGATTATCGAGTGTAGTGACTTTCCCTTAGGGTTCGCTTTGTGAACATGAGGTGCTTCCTCTCGACATCGTCGTGTGTCGAAGCTACCGAGTGATATTGCGAGCTTGAAGTCGTTCTCCCTTTTGTCGGATCCGTGTCGAAGTTGCCCGGATGGTGTAGCTGTCATGCGGGGTGCTCCTAGACGCTATTCATGACACTTGTTGTGAGCCTTATGCTAGATGTAGCAGTCATGGAGAGGCTACCAGGTAGAGGCTCCCCGGGAGATGGCTACCAGATGACGAATGGTGTAGATCAATCGACCATTTTCTCTCCTTCATTGATTCCGTGTCGAAGCTGCCCGGATGGTGTAGCTGTCCTGCGGGGTGCTCCCATATGCTATTTATGACACCTATTGATGTGCCCATATGGTAGAGGTAGCAGTCATGAAGAGGCTACCAGGTAGAGGCTCCCCGGAGGAGGGCTTCCGGATGACGAATGGTGTAGAGCAACAGAGTTTATTCCAAAAGTCCCTAGGGTCACCCCTCCGAGGGTTAGGGCGAGGATGAGTTGAGTCACGTCATCACGTGACCCTAATACCCATTGAGTATACTTTGGGTCTGCTGCTCCTAACGCTTGAGGTATCGAGATATACCTCTACCTTGTAGCGGATGGACTCCTTGTGCCTTGTTATCCAGTAACACTATGTGCTATGCTAACAGATTATTCCTCCCCGAGTGCCCTAAGAGTCTCCCTCTGGCAGTGAGGGAGAGGGCGAGGGCGAGGGATGGTCGCGCCGTTGCGTGACCTTATTTTATCCATTGGATTTTCACCCACATTTTTCCTTGAAAGGAAATTGCCTATATATCAGATTGTTATAATGGTGTTTGGTTTTCAACCACTCACTGAGCTTGTAGCTCACCCTTCACATATTGTTTCTTATATAGGGGCATTCTTGGGCGTGGAGCTGAAGCTTCCCTGTGGCGTGGTCTTGCGTGTGTGGAGCGTTCCGTCCGATGGTTGGCAAGTGCGAGGCTGTCAGCAGTCCTAGTGTCACACCCCAAGGCGGCCGTCCCCGAGACATGACAAATATATATATGATATCAGCAATCCATACACGAGATCAAATAAGGACTCCACAACATCAAAGGCAATAAAGCAATAACCAAGTAACTGACATCAAATATATATACAAATAGCGGAAGCTCAAACGACTGAGCCTGTAATTCAAAGACATATTTACAGACTAGAGTACACAATCAACTGTCCTGTGAGAGCCAATATATACAACAAAGACATCAATATTCCACATACCGTGTACAAGCACAAGTATAATACATACAAGGAAAAGGGAATGCCGATGGCCTCTCACTCGCAAGACATCCAACGCAAACGCGGGTCTCCTACTCGTACTGCGCCAAGGGGAGCTCTTCACTTGGATTCGACTCAGCGTCAACTGGAGAAAAACATAAGCGAGGGGTGAGCTATAAGCTCAGTGAGTGGTCAAAAACTAAACACCAACATTATCATTTGATACTAAGGCAATCTCCTATCAAGGAAAGCCATGGGTAGAAACTCAACGGGTAACAAGGTCACACGGCGGCGCGACCATACCCCGCCCTCGCCCTCACTCCCAAGGGTGGAGGTTTTTGAGACTCACAGGGAGGATAGTTGTTTAACCACTTGGTGTTACTACGTAATAGTTACAAGAGTCTATCCGCTCACGAGGTAGAGATATACTTCGATACCTCAAGCGTTAGGAGGTATACCCAGAGTAAACTCGATGGATATGAAAGTCACGTGAAGACGTGACTTCAATTCACGCTCGCCCTCACCCTAGCCCCCCACAGAGGTAAACCTAGGGACTTAGAGGACAAAACTTGCCATTCTACACCCTTGGTCCACCAGTACCCCTTTCCCCGGGTAGCCTCTACCTGACATACTCCCACGATCAGTACGTCCCGAATGCATCGGTAATACCTACGGATGGGAGTCCGGTGCCAGGACAGCGTTTTCAACGCCGGGAAGTTTCTACACGGATCCAACGAGGGGGAGAACGATTCATGCTCACAATATCGTTCGATTTCCCATCGTCATGCAATCTCTACCTGGTATGCTCCCATGATCAGTACATCAGCCGAATGCATCGGGAGTACCTACAAGTGGGAGCCTTCTGACCAAGCAGCTTGAACGTTGGGGCCACGACATATGACGATATTGGGAGGACCCACTACTTGTTCGCAGAGCGAACCCTCTGGGAAAATCAATAACACAAGCTGGTGGGTCGAGTATCAACTCGAGCCCACCACACTCACACCAACACCCTCACCTCCGAAGGGTGACCTAGGTTGTTGGGAGTAACTGTACCAATCCCTCACCTTCACCCCCAAAGGGGTAACCCAGGCTCTTGGAAAGAGACTAGATCGTTTCTAAGCCCTTGGTCCATCGGTAGCCCTTTCCTCAGATAGCCTCTACCTAACATACTCCCACGATCAGTACACTGTCAACCGCATCGATGGTACCTACAGATGGGAGCCCGGTGCCAGGATAGCGTTTCCGACACCGGGAAGTTCCTACACGGATCCAACGAAGGGGAAAAACAATCTACGCTCGCGAATACGATCCTCTTGGATCCATCATCATCGGTCATTAAACACCGATTAAGCGCAACAAATTCTCATGAATTCCCTCCAGGGCGCATAACTCAGATGCGGGGAAGACATTTTATTCTAAGTGTCAATGCCATGGTATGACCCCATAAGAGGTCATACACTTGTCTAATCTTATTAGACAAGGCTCATGGCCAAATAAGCATGTACATGCTATGCAAATAATACCTAAGGATGGCCTACTTAAATATGCATACATGGCATCAACCAGTCAAACACATGTTACGACTTAACATACGTTGGATAACACCAACCTAGAAGGGAAGGGTTAAGCGCGATCTGCGCAACAACAGGTGCATGCCAATAACTATAAGCAAATCTGAGTCAAGTAGGAATTACATCTACTTACTCAGCTCGCGAAGAGAGGGAGGGCGAGAGAGAGGGAATGCCTCATCCTCTCTTGAAACGGGTCATAGTTTTGCCCCAACTAGATGGGTGCAACAACTATACCACACCCTCAAGTCCTAAATCAGAGGAATATTACGCATACACCCCATTATTAACCCAAGTTAAACATGCTTGATAAATAAGGGTCGTATTTCAAACAAAACTACCTAAGTCATGCCATATTCTATACAATACATAGGCAAGTATAAGGTAGAATAGGGGTTCTACACAATATACGAGCTATACAACCTAGCATGCATGATATCTGACATATTTAGGGTGCAATTAAAGCCCCATGGAAGCGTGAAGCACGACTACGTGCATCGAGCGCTCCGGGAAGGGTTGGAATCAAACCACTCACCGATACCTGGATTGACGCGCATCCCATCCGACGAGATCTGCAAGTCAAGGGTATCAAAATGATGAGTTCAACAATCATACAAATACATAGAATCGACTAGGCATGCCTAATGCTAGACATGCACGCAAACGGGCTTGAACGCACTCAAGCATGCACACACGCACACGTGCCCGAGCCCCCCAGACACCCACCCGAGAGTGCCGACCCTTAGCACGCCCAAACCGGGCCTCGGGCAGCTCCGCACGCACCCCCGGAAGTCCCGGGCGCAACCCCGGGCGCCCAGCACGCACGCCCCGCTCGCAGGCAGCGCGCAGACGCACTCGCGCTCCTGCGCGTCCCAGCGCGCCCACATGGCATGCATGACTCCCCAACAACCCCTAAAGCCATTAAAATCAAATAAAGAAGGGGAAAAACTTACCAAACATAAGAGGGGGAGGGAAGGGGAGATGTTGGGGCCCTCGAGCACACCCACGACCATCTCGACCACCACTACCACTACCACCACCTCTCTTTGGCTTTCCTCTTCATGGCTGAAAATAGGGGGGCACATGAGAGGGTAGGGGATGGAGAAGGAAAGGATCAACAACTCTTCTCACATGCACACATACTAACCTTGATCACTTTCACTTCTTGCTCCACCATCATCCAAGCACTCCTTCTTCTTCTCCCTCACTTAGACATAAACACAAACACTTGGGGGGGCTGAACCATAAAAAGAGGGGAAACCATGTGGGGAGCTTGAGGAGGAGAAGGGAGAAGAGGCAACACCAATAACATAAGCACACACACCTTCTCCTTCCACACTTGATCTCCCCCCTTTGAACTCCAACACTTCTTCTTCTTAATCTCCATCATAACCAACAAATGCACACACAACACAATGGGCTGGACCAGAAAAGAGAGGCCCAAAGTCGTGGGTTTTGGGGGAGATTAAATAGGCAAAAGAGGGGAGAATGACCAAGCTGTCTCGGACTTTAAAAACTCTGAACAGCCTTTACTTAAACAGCCATAACTTTCTCAATACAGCTCCGAATTAAACGATTATAATGCCATTGGAAAGCCAAGAAGATTATCTACAGCTTTCATGTTTACACCCAGATCAAATAACCTCTCCAGCTATTCCAAAATCTAGGCTAAACATCATACAGGGCTGCTGCCTGGATTTCTCATCTTCGGGGTATACTCGGAAAAATACCCATAACTTTTGATACACGAATCCAGTTGATCCAATTCTACTTCTATATGGAAGCTATTTCAAAACTGAACATCTCGTGATAATATCAGATTTTTATCTCTTCATCTTGGATTTTAACAAAATCAAATCCGAATACCAATCCGAAACTGCATAATCAAAAACTTTATCGGAATTAAACGAAAATTTTATGGGCAGTACTAAACAGTACCAGGACTCATAATATGCAGTTATATTTCAATCAGAGTCCTCAAACTCTAACAAGCTAAAAACAAAAATTTTAGCGACTCCGATCAAAATTAGGACTCTAAATGACACAGGCCTAACACCTAGAGTCTTGTGTATTTGTTAATCGTGCATGTGGCACATGATATATTTTATTTGGCTAGATTTGGCTCTCACATGATAATGATTGTGTATTCGGGTCTGTAATAATATTTTGAGTTACAGACATTGTTGGTATTTTTATGCTTCCGCTTTTCAGATGAGTTATCAGTTATCATCGCTTTGTTAGCCTTGTAGTTTTATATTGCTATCATTATTGACCTCTTGTATGATAGCTGATACTTTATATTATTGTCACGTCTCAGGGACGGCCGCCCTGGGGCGTGACAGATAGATAGAAAGGAAAAGGCAAAGGATATTGGTAGTTGCAATGTGGAATATGAAAGCAGGTATAAAAATGCAAAATAACATAAATAGTATTTTGGCTGATGTTCGTAGGCCCTGGTTTTAAATTCATTACTTTTTTTTGTAAGATATCATATATAGTATTTTACCTGATATTTTATGCAAAATAGCATACATATTTGTATTATTTGTATAACAAAACAGTATATTTTTTTATGATTTGCATCAATGGCAGAACCGAAAAGGCCCTAAATTGATTGAGCATGATTTGCAAAACATAACACTTGTCCACCCTAAAACTAGGGTTAGTTTTGCTATAACTTGTGAATGACTAGAGGGAAGCAAGCATTGGCGGCAGGTGGAGCCAGAGGGGTAGCGGCAACGGCGGGTGGAGAGGAGGGGGAGCGACGGCGGCGGATGGAGCCGAGGGGGAGCAGTGGCAGCAGGTGAAGCCGAAGGGAGAGCAGCGGCGGGGGTGGAGTCAAAGGTGGAGCAGCGGCGACGAGTGAGCCAGAGGGGGAGGATAAATGGATCGGAGGTGGCCGAAGATGAGAAGGTGGAGGAAAAATGGAGGGGGAGAAAACGAGAAAGAAGGCTTTAAAAAAATGCTTGGGGTGGGGTTGTGAAGCAAATTTTCATGTATATATATTAGGGGTGGGTTAGAAACCTTTAAAAATTTATTGGGGTGGGACAGAAAATGGGGTGGGTAAAAAAATACAAAGGGTGGTAACATCCGTGCCCTATTTTATATAGATTAGAAAAGTACAAATAGTATGCAACATGCATGCATGTACATTGTCACGGAATTAGATGGAAATAGGTTGAAACTTTTAAAAATTCAGTAAAATAAAATATATAACAATTAAAAAGAATTGACCATGGATTATGAATAGAAGATTCTTGTTGCGATGTATAAGGCATGAGGGCTGTTACACAGTTTTTTTTTTCAATCCCAAATTTGATCTCATATGTATCAATAGAAAATCAGAAAAGTATATATTTACATTAACGATGTATATACATCAATAAATTTTTTTACACATTTTCTATAAATGTATCTATACAATGTTAGCAAGACGGTATACAAAATAGCGCTAGAATGAAATAGAATTATACTGATTTTCCGTAATTGAAACTTTTGAAGAAGATGATCGACGCTAGAGTTTGATTTTATCTCCTTAAGACAATTTCGCCCCGCTCTGGTGGTCATGCTCCGCGACGACTGTCTCCCATAATACAATGATCATTCTCTGTGGTAGCAGCACTTCAAACCACAAAGACAACGAACGAACTATGTTTTTCAAATTCTCTCTTACTAGAATGTTATGGATACTCGAATGTCAACTCTAAGAGACTGTATGCTTATGCAGTAAATGATTGAATGATCTAAAATGCAGTGAATGATTGGATGTTCTAAAATATAGAGAAGTCCATTCCTCGTCTGTTCAGGTTTTACTGAAACAGAGTCTAAGGGACCCTCATTTAAACATCCAACGGTCTGATCGTAACTGTTGATCCTGCGGTCCATATTGCATCTGAGATTGCATTTGATGGACAGTCCAAATTGCATCAGATCAAAATGATCTCCACTGTCCGATTTGACAAAAAATGTCAAGTGCGCCTCTAAAACGCCCATGCACGTGGTGGTGCTACGCACCATGCCACATGGAAAGGTCCACCATAGGGTGTCCACTAAAAGCAATTCACTAGATTACAAGGAGTCCAACTTATAAATCATCAATACTTTTTCTCAACGACCAATATGGGACTATTACTTTTTCATCATCAACCACCAACCGTTTTCACTATGTTATTGGGAGAACTTTAGATCCAATTTTCTCATTCAATTAAAAATGGTTTTGAGAATGTAAATATGCTATGTTCATCTGACGAGAGGAACACAATCCAATGGGTTTCCACTAAAATAATTAGTGGAACCCAAATTCATTTTAACCAAGAAATGATCAAAACCTATGTTTTTTTAATATGCAATTCATTAGAACATATGTTTTATTTTTTATATAAACATATACCCGAGTAGATGAGGTTTAAAAAATTCAAAACATATGTAAATTGTAATTGGGGCTAGAAAAGGGAATGTACATAATGTTATCCATAAGGCATTATTCGATTCAACCTAAACCATCCCCAGGATCTACCAAACCCACATAAATTGCACGTTCTGTTCTAGTGGAATCAAATACTGGCGGAAAAATTGATCATTATAAAGACACTCAGACTCCTAGATGGGCGCTGTTACACTTAATTTTTTTTAGAGTTCAAAATACAGTCTTATATACCTTGTTAAAAATCTAGTGAAGCATTTACATCCTCTAACGATATATATAACTCGTTAAATTTTTTTTTACATTTATTAAAAATGAGTTCATTCAATTTGAAATGAAGCGATATACATTTTTTTATCAAAGCATATATCTAATTAAATAATGTTTACTATTTTAAAAAATAAAAAATATGTGTGGTCTGGGTTTGGAACTGTAAAAATGATTGAATCTAACATTTTTTTCTCCTAGATTCACTAATAGGACATGCAAGTGACTCTTTCTCAGGAACTCTCAGAAGACACAGTTTCTAGGATAGATTCTTTCACATTCTAAATTGGGTTTTCTCTTCTTGAATGATTTTCTCACTAGCGACACACTTTCTATGACAGATTATGTCCTTTAATGGTCTCTTGCATTCTGAATTATATTGGATTTTCTCTTCTTGAATGATTTTCTTACTTTTTAACATCAACTGATAGTCTCTTCAATGTTCTATGCCAGATTCATGTATCCAACCTAAGTTCATCATTAGAATCCAAAACATGAACCTTGCATATTCAATGTTCTAAATATGATTCATTCTCCCCAACTTGCACTAGGTAATGGATGTCAAAATTTATGGACTGAAGGGTCCAATGTACATGTTACATTGCCAAAACCCATGACTTTGCCCACATCTATATGCCAAGCTCACATCCACGTTAAAGTTTAAGGGCAGTGTTTAATTGCACGATTGAGCAGTTTTTGCGTTTGCAGAAAACTATTTATGTAATCGTCCAACCAAACAATTTTACTGTAACAGCTTCTTGCATACATATTTTAGGAAAATAGTGTCCAAAAGCTGTGATTTTTAAAAGCTAGAGGGTGAGCTTCTTACATAATCAGTTTTGCAATCGCGTAACCAAACGCATCCTAAGCCTAGCTATGTTAGGCTAAAGATCAAATTTGGTGTTTATTTGAAACAAGGGATTGAAGTTTGAAATCCATTTTTTTATGTATGATTGAATTAAAAACGAAATATAGAATTTTAAAACTTTAATTTTAAAAAATTTTCAAAATCAAACATATATAACTTAGTGTAACAGGTGCAACACTAGTAAAATAGTCATGTGGAAGAGCAACACACATATATGCGCGCACGCACGCAGTGCCTTTGCTATATACGCAACATCAGGTATTGTAGATCAAACAATTTTTTTGTCTAATGAGATATATGCTTCATATATGTAATTCATTGTTTAATATATATTTCATTTTTATAATTAAAGTGAATGTATGAATCATTATTATTCTATTCAACAATGTAAGTAGGGTGGGAATGGAGCTTTGAAAAAGCCAGCTCACATCAGGATGATTAAGGATCAAATCCTTGGGATATCAATCTTTAAAAAAAATGTAGATAGGCTGGGTTTTATGGCATATCTTGGTGCACTGATCATTCCTAACATTCAAAGTCATTCTAAAGGTATAATGGAGGCCCACAAAGGCATGCATGGTTGGAATGAATATTATATGGGGGCAGCTTTATACCACCAAAAGATAGATCACGTAGGACTAAAGCCAAATTGGATGTGTAAATGCTTTGATAAAGTGACAAAAGCATTTTTTGGGTACTCGAATAATATTCTCAGTTGATCAAGAACATACATACAGCAGCATATAGTATACTATATATTTTCTCATTTGCTACAATCACTTCTCCAATCATTGCCATCCTTTTGAACCGCGCCACAATTTTTTTTTTTCATTGATCCTGCAAAGCATCTTTTTTGGATTCATTTTTGGATGCTGTTGCAATAACTTTAAATTTCCATCATATCTTCTTTGCTCTTTCGAACTAACCTAATCAAAAGCCATGAAAATGATGCAAATAGACATAACCATGACTTCTGAACTCATATGATGGGCTTATAAAATGAGGTTCAGAGTCATTTAAAAATCGTCCACAAAAGATTAACACAATATACAAAAGGTGATAGATAAAACAAATATCTAGTTTTATTGTCCTGAGTGACCCTCTTATCACAAAAATAACACTTGAGACCAGCTCCTCCTCCCTTTGGGGGGAATGTCCAGGCTACAATGAACAATGTCTTTTTTCAACCATTCCCATAGAATAAAATTAAATAAATAAAATTGAGAAGATGGTCCAATACAAGACCACAACCGCCCACCCAGAATAGAAACAAAATGTGAACTCCACACCTGTCTTTCTTTTGAAGTTCCCAAGGCCATGTGATCTCTCTCTCTCTCTCTCTCCGCCCCCCCCCCCCCCCCCCCCCCTACTGAGGATCCCCATAAGGAGATGCACTCATGCAAGGGTCCACTCCACCAATGTTGAGCATATCCTTCTGAGAGAAAGTCTTCAGACTCAAGAAGTCTCTGGTCATCCCATCAGACACACCACCTCTCTCACCACTCCTCACATTGTTGTGGTTGTTGGGCTCTCTCTTTGTACCCCAGAATCCCCCACCAAAGGCCTCTTCAAATGAACCATGAAAGCCAGTAGCTGAAGAGAGGGAATCCATCACCATGTCTTGGATGAGGGGAGCTTTGTCAGTGTTATTCTGGTTGTTGTTACCAAAAGCACTCAAACCATGAACAAAACCACCATCCATCTGCCCTTGTGAGGGCAATCCAAGGCCAAAACCAGAGGTAGCACCTGCAGATGCAGTATCAGAAGCCTTGCTCATGGTTGCACCCATCTGAGCTGCCTTTTGAAGCAATGCAGTAGCAGACATGTGAGGAGAGGTTACACTCTGAAAGTGGGGTTGAGGAAATGAAGAGGCTAAACCCTCCTGGGGCAATGACTTGGGCTGAGGGAACTCATTTTCTAGCCTTGTAGAGAAGATTGAGTTGGGGATGTCCAAGTGGGGTAATGAAGTTGTGGGTGCCGTTGCAAGCCAGGGTCTTAGGTTGAGCTGATGCTGTGACTGCTGTTGGTCTCTCTTCAGTGAGAGAGCTTCACATTCATGGCTGTTGATGGTGGTGGTGGCATCTGTTGTTCTCAACACTTGGGGGAACACATGGTTGTGATTGCTGGTCTCAACTGCTGCTGTGTCTTGTGAAAACAAGAGTGGGTTGGTGAGAGTGTGAGCTGATGATGGGATGGTTCTTGCACTCTCTTCTGCCAATGCATCACAGAAGGCTCTGTGTGTGATGAAACTATCCCTCCTGCAATGAAAAAAAAATATAAAATAAAATAAATGCACAACCTCCAAAACATATTTCACGTTGTTATGCATGCAAATGTAGAATGCAATTTCAAATGGATAAAATGCATTGAATGATGCATGAAAGAAATTAATCTATAATCTACATTCCCTTCTTGAATGCTGAAACTCATTATTGTTATCATTTGACACCACCATTGGACATTATCATTAATTATTTATGGGCTGTTGGAATTATAAAAAAATGACCTTGAGAAGAGGGTTCCACAGTCACATTTGTACTCTCTCGTTCCACAGGTCTTAGAGTGAGCCTTCCAATCAGACTGAACTGCATATTTCTTAGAACACTTGTCACACTTCCACTTTTTCTCTCCATGCTTCCTGCAGAAGTGCTTCTTGATGCCTGTGAGGTCCCCAAGAGCCCTTGATGGGTGGTGGTGGACACATGAGGTCTCTGGACAAACATACACCTTCTTCTTCACTTCCTTGCTTGCCCTTTGCTTCAGTTTCCACGGCAGGTTGTGTCCCCTCCTGTGGAGTTGTAGATTCTGGTCCCTTTGGAAACCCTTGTTGCAGACCTCACAAATGAACCTATTTGTGGCCAACAGAGTCTTGGGAGATAAAGCTATCACTTCTGCATCTGGGTCTGTATAGAAAACATTGAAAATGGAACCCACTTATGATTAATGAGTGAAGGCTTGGAAAGAAGGGAAAAATATCAATTTAAACCACATTTTTTTTTACCTGGATTGCCTGGGAGGCTCCTCTTCTTCTTGGCATGGTTTGATTGTGGGTTTGGAGAGGCAAAGAGTGCATTGTCAGCTTTGTTGGTTGAGGAGACACTAGCTTCACCCGATGCAGTTGTCAGGTTGGAGAGATTCTCATCTATGAGTGGGTGGGTTTGGATTATCAAGTCGTTCATTATTTTCATTGCTATTCTAGTGATTATATAGATAGATCTAAGGTCTAAGTAGTTTGAAGACAAGAGGGTGTAAGGAAAACTGAGTAGAAGACAAAAGAGGTGGTGGTATTGAAGAAGAGGAAGAAGAAGAAGATGATGATGATGATTTTGATTTTTAAAAACTCAAACAGATATGTATCTCATTTTGGATAAAAGGATCTAAAGACAAAACAAAGCATTTAAAGACAAAACAACCACCAAGCATTTTTGGCACAAAAAAACTTGACATGAGAGCAAAGAACTATTTATGAGAGTGATAGAATCCTTACAAATATGTTTTTTTTTTTTTTTTTTGGTCTCTATGGCAACTAAAAATCAAAACCAGTCTCCAAAACACAAAAATCTAGAGCTAGAATCGAAACAATATAAACACAAAATACAAAAAATATTTAAAACACTGCCATCATCACCATCTTGTCATGAAGCCTTTCATGAGAGGGAAAAATACAAAGACAATAAAAAGAGAGGTGAAACTAAGAAAAGAAGATAAAAAAAACACAAACCAGTGAATCCGAGATACCAAAACTCAAAATGGATTTATGCAAAAGTTGAAAACTATGAAAACAGACATACAACGAGAGTGACAAAAAAAAAAAATTTGGTCTTTGGTTTGGAAGACCAAAAGGAGGAGAGGAGAGGAGAGGAAGATAGATGGTGAAGGAATTTTTTATTTTTGGTTTTGTTTCTGGTTTTTGGTGGGTGGTGGGAGTTTTGGATGTGGATGAGTTTGAGGTGTCTTTTTCCCTGCTAAGCAAAAGCAAAGATGCAATTGTGCAACCATTTCATTGTTCAGTCCCCCACTCCTACAGCTTTTCCCCTGACGTATACACTTTCTGTCTTTTTCTTCGCGCGCCCCCCCCCCCCCCCCCCCCCCCCCCCCCCATGAAACTAGAAATTCTCCTCTGTGTATCTGATTAACTTTTAATAAAAAAAAATTGAGTTTTTCATTTAAAACTGTTTTTAAATTTTGATTTTTTGAATATTACATTTATTAAATTCCTTAAGACCACATTTTGTCACTGCTTATAACTACTGTTTTTTCCCCAACTAGGCCCACTTGGAATGTTTGAAAATATGTATGGGTTTAATATGAGTCGAATGTGTTTCAAATGCTATCCTAGGATTCGGTCGTGTAACTCTTCATTTACATTTAATTTAATATACTTAATCTATTTTACGGTATAATCTATAACCTCATACATTATGATAGCGCAATATATATTGTGCTATCATAGTGCATGGGGTTTTATTATAGTGTATGTTTTTTTACTGATCTATTTAGCATTCAATCCTGACGGATGTGAGATCTGCAGGCATGTTTTAACAATGCTGTTGATTTTCGTAAAAATGGTAGGACGATAGACTTCTACGTTTTTGATATTCCACCATTAATAACAAAAAAAGATAGGAAAATAAAGAAAATCAAATTCTATTATCATAGTGTTAAGTAATTTTGTAATTAAAAGTCTATTTATAGGGTAAGAATTCTAATAAACTAGGATATCAACAAATCTTATATCTCAAATCACAAATAAATCCTAACTAAATCCAAATCTCTAAATTTCTCAAACCACATCTAAATCCTAACTAAATCCAAATTCGAACTTAAAAAATTTAAATTTAGATCATGAAATAAGAAAAGAAATCTTAACAAACTAAAAACAGTAAAAATAATTTTCAACCATTGATTTACCTAAGACAATCTCATATCGCTCCAAAATTTATTGTAGAGGCATGACAACTATTTTGTAGGGCTTGTCAATACGAACACGTTGATATATTGAAATAGCGATTCTGATATACTGTTTGTAAGTTATGGCCTTCTGAAGTTACGGTGTTTTCAAACGATTATGATTTCTTTTCTGGTCTGTTTGATCTCGTGGATCCATGTAACTTGCGCTATGATATCTGCATCATTATGACAAAAAAATTATTTATTCAAAATAAAAAAAATATACTATTGTATTTTAATATATACTTCATTTTATATAACGACATTTATTTCAAGGGGTTTTTAGTTCTAAGTTCCCGGAAACTATCAAATTTAGCGATCGATCCATCACTTCTTCATATTTTGGTTTTAGTCCCTGCATTTAAATGATAATTTAGGAATAGGTCCCTCCCAGGGACTAAAAAACAAACTTAATAATTTAGGAATAAGTCCCTCCCAGGGACCTATTCCTAAATTATCATTTAAATGCAGGGACTAAAACCAAAATATGAAGAAGTGATGGATCGATTGCTAAATTTGATAGTTTCCGGGGACTTAAAACTAAAAATCCTTTATTTCAATAGGAGAGTGTGTGATTTTAAAAAAATAAACAAACCGGTGTGTACTGCAATTGGGGTTGCACAATGGATTGGACATATCATTTTCCTTTACATATTGTAGCCAGCAACTACCATTGCAAGGTCATCTCTTATTTCATATAAAACTTGGAAGCATTTTGACAATGCCTATTTTGATCCATTTATTATAATAGATATGCTCACAATTGTAAGCATATACTTGATGTTTTCATAAGAGCGCTACTCAGTCCATTTTGCAGTCCGTTTTATAATCTCATACACTATGAAAACATATTAGGGTTTTGTCTTGGTGTATTGAATTAAAAAAATTCATTTTTTGAAAAAATATTATTTTATTTCAGTATATACTTCATTTTGTATAATAGCATGTATTTTTAATAAAAGAGTGCATTATTTTTATAAAGAAAAATGATATAGATTGTAAATGAGGCTGCACAAAATATTGGCCATGTAATTTTCCTTTCATTGAACTATTTCTAACAACGATACGAGGCCATGTGAGTCCATAAGTCTTGCTAGGTGAGAGTGAGAGATGTAAACAGTACTACTAAAATGCAGACTGCAGTTAGAGCTGCAGAGCAGAAACAACTATAATTCATTTGATTGGACCGTTGAATATAAGAGTGTGGTGAGGCATCATGGTCTGCTGGAAAGATACAATTCAATTGAACACATCATTGATTTTGCTTCCATGTATCATAGATTCCCACATGTATGTATTTTTTTGGTTGTTGGGGCTAAGTTATTACCACACATTCTCTTCCCATGTCTTGTGGAGTACCAAGATGTATCATAGATTCCGACATGTATGTATTTTTTAGTTGTTGGGGATAAGTTATTACCATACATTCTCTTCCCATGTCTTGTGGCATTAACACCTGAACTGAACTCTTCTCTTCTTTTTTTATTGATTTTGAGAGTTATATACCCACATGACATGACATACCACTTTGATTAACATTAGATATTTTGTGAAATACCAATATAGATTAGTGTTGAAGCCAAAAAGAGTGAATGATGGTCTCTTCATATATGGGCCTCACACCTTTGTAAAATAAAATAAAATAAAAACAAATCCCATCCTCCAGCTTTATGAATAGATTTTACCACAACATGATTGGCCCATTGATTTGAAAATCATGACACTACTCTTTGGTGTGCTCTCGTGAACTTGTCATCACTTTCAATTATTATAGTGTCATTATGACTTTTTTTTTTTTTTTGAAATATATAATATGATTTTATTTGTATGGGTTATTGCATTAGTTTTATCCTTGGTTCTTGTTTTTTTCTCTGGATGAGGGGCCCTCCAGGGAGAACTGTTCAACCACCTTCTCTCATGCCCTGTCTTCTCTTGGGAATCCAGTACTGTCCCTCCACTACCTTCTCTCCACCTTGTAAAAATATTTTCAATTTACCTAGATGTACAGACATTGCCAGGTAGATGAAGTTCAATCAAACGTGTACTCAAGCCTTCACTGCATTGTGGTGCAATCATGTTCAAAGCTGGCCACTACCTTTAGTCTGAACTTGAATGTCTAACAATGATGGGTAGGCCTCAGAGAATAAATGGTGTCAAGGGGTGTCACCTCAGGAAAAGAGGGCATTCGGGTAGATGTTCAAATCAAACGCAATTGCAATCAAGGCATTTTTGGAAATTGTGCAGCCTTTAAATTTACACGAAGTTTTTTATTTAAATTTATTTTCAAACAGAAAAACTATGACAAAAAATTAAACATATTTATGTAAAAAAATGTTCAAAACCTGAGTTTTCTAGAAGCTGTAGAAATGCAACTTCCTGTAAAATCAGGTTTAAATTCAGCTTTTGTCTAAAGTTAATTTTGCAATCGTACAACCAAACACGGTCTTATATGGTTTCAACTCTGAAAGTTGGAACTATTATTCAAAAATGCCTCAGGTTTAAGAGGAATCCTTCATTGCACCTTTATTTACAGAAAAATGTTACATACACTCCTTGTCTGCAGTTTGCATCTATTTTGATATTTATAATATTATACCTCATGATACATGTTTGTTAAAATTTATCAGTTAAAGATTATAATTTTTAGTTTAAAATAAACAGTTGTTACATGTTTGTTTAAACTTATTGAAACTTAGTTAAGCTAAAAACAATTTAAAAAGTCATAATCTATAAGCTGGAAAAGAGATGTTTTGCTACAACAAACATGGCCATTATAGATAACATGTTTGTTAAAACTTATAAGCTGCAGATTATAACTTTTAGCTTAAAATAAGCAATTGTTGCATATTTGTTTAAGCTTATTGAAACTTATTTAAGTTAAAAACAACTTTAAAAAGTCATAATCTCTAAGTTGGGTTAAGGGTGCTTTTTATATTATAACTTATGGATTAATGTTTAAAACAATATGTTGGACATTTAATACCCTTCATTTTATTTAAGAAGGATAAATCTTTTCATCTTCTCTAAATATTCCTTTTATCTACTAAAAATTTGAAATAACTTACATAAGATATTTAAAAAAAAACTTAACTCATGTAAGATCAAAACTTTGGATTGTAATTTTTTTAATAAAATAAAATTTAGATTACTGCTAGAATATTTTAGTTGTGTTTTTTTTATTAATAGAGATCAAGTTCTATGTTTTTGTCTCTCAAATTCTACTTTTTAAATTAATGTGGAATCTAATATTTCATTAAAATTTTTATATTTTATTTAATGTTAATGGATGATGAGTGAGTCATCATCATTTTATAAGTAAAACTAAATTCTTTTATGAAATAGAAATTAAATTTAACGTGTACACATGAAAGGGGTATTTTTGACAATTACACAACAAAAGCTATTTTACAGCTTATTCTAACAAACATCAACAACTGTTTATTCTCTGTTTTTCAACAGTTACAACAAACATGTTAACTGCTTATCAAAAAAATTATGATCTATAATCTATAAATTATAATCTATTATATTTAAATTTAAGCTACAACAAACATGACAAATCTATAATATGTAAATTTAAACTGCAATGAAGTTCTAAAGGGGATTCGAGGGATCGGCTCTGACGTGGTACCAGATTGGCACCAGGAGAATTGTGAACAGAACCAAGTGATACCAGATCAGCAGAAGGAGGATTTTTATCAAAACGGAATAATCGATTCTCTTATCTGAACGGTTAAAATCCCGTCGGATAAGGAAAATATGTGTTTTCAGCAAAGCAAACCGATCATGAAATCTGGTCTCTGGGGTGCTACCCAAGACCCTGCCAAGGGGGCTCGTCCCTAGTGCGAGCCACCCCTCCCCCCACCCCTCTGGACCACCCCTGCTCGCATTAGAATTCCCGTCGTAGTGCTTCGTAGTTGTTGTGCGACCATAATAGCCGGAATTTTATTTTTCTATTTGTTGTATGTTTTTATACTCATGATTGTTATATTGCGTGGATGTTAATTAATTTAACGGACCCACATTATATTGACAACATGAATATTGTCAAATAATGAATATGTTTATAACCCTCAAAAGGCTTTAAAATATTAAGTGGGAGCGGGACATTATTGCATAATTCACACGGTCTCCACCACCAACTTGTAAGTAATACAATTTATCTTGCGTGTTGGTTATAGGCCTTCCTCCCCATCAGATGAGTTAAATTGTAGACATTATCAGTACAAGTTATTTTTAGGAATAATTTTGGGTAATTGTCAGTGTGCACTAGGAATAATTTTGGGTAATTGTTAGTGTGCACTATCTCCCCATCGGAGGAGTACATTGCGAACAATTGATCTGAAGTTAGGTGGTGATTTACACTTAACTATAAGTAATAGTACCCTCCCCATCGAAATCACTGCTATTATTTATAGGACCAAAGTATGTCAACTGTTTAATTTCACTTGGTAGAAGAGGATACCTAAATAGTAAAATTAATAGGAATTAACCTATCTGGTCTAAGTTTGAGTGGTATACGTCCTCACTATCGAAGCATGCTATTCAATAAGAGATCATGTAACACACCCGTACTCATTATCCTTAATTAAGGCATGCGATACGGTGTATTACGTAAGCATAATTCCACCATATAGTGGATAATTTAATAACTGAAATTCTCCTAATTTTAAAACATAAAACCAATCACAGGATCTCAATAATTCATTCTTGAGTTGAATGATTACACACGAGTTCTTATTTAATACTAATAAAATTCCCCTGGTTTTGCTGGTAAGACTAAGGAGTCTTATTCAACACCTACGAAGCAACGAAGAAAATCTCGAACTAAATCGCCAGCACCCCACAACGAACGACGATCGCCAACGGCTACAATAAAAGGTTGGGAAAAGAGGGGTGAACTATCACACGCTCAGTGAATGGGCCTATAGCGTCCCATTAATAAATAATAATAATAATAATAATAATAATAATAATAATAATAATAGTAATAACAATAAGTTTCAAATTATCCGAACAAATAGAATATAACATATACATATTATTTTCACAAGTGTAACGAGAAAATATAATGCATCTCATTAGAGGAAATAGTCACCATCTCATACTATCTACATGATGCGTATGATGCAATGGACACGCATTCCCTCATGGCACGCAGCTGAAAGATGCTCCATCTAGAGCCTGGTCACACATACCGGTCGTCACGCGGACAAGGTCCAACTGGAATGGGTCACGCAGACCAGTCGCCACGCAGACAGGTGTCACGTAGGCGGATGATATGCATGCAAGATTAATTCCACAATTCATAGTTTGCATGCAAGAATAATAAATCTCCAGTATATAATTCATACAAAATTAAATGTCTCAACAAATGATGTCATGCTCATGTATTCCATACTCAATATAACAGTTGTATTCAAAAGATAAGCATGATGCGGTATGATATATGATATAAATAGTTTTAAAAAATCTACATAGAGACTAGACCCACTCACCTTCGGTCTAATGATTTGCAACCAAAATCTAAGTCTTACAGTAAATCTAACTGACAAGAAACGATACGAATCAATTACAATATGTGCAAACCGTACGGAACTTGATGTATCCGTACACACAGAAACCGACGGCTCCCACAGGGACCATCATTGACCCACCTGACGGATCCCATAGGGATCGTCCGAAACAAAACCCGACGGCTCCTACTGGGGCCGTACCTTACCAAACCGACAGCTCCTCTGGAAGCCGGCCCAAACATGCCCGATGGCTCTTATAGGAGCCGCCTCGAAGCAGAAACATGAAACTCAAATATTATTTTTCGTAAAATACTTTAAACAGGCTACCAATGAAAACAAAACACCAGTCGTTATAAAACATTTGTTAAACCGAAAGAATCGATATCGAATCAAATCATACGTACGAAAATCCGATTTAAACCAAATTAAAATTTATTGAAATATCTTTGAAAACCCTAGATCTATCATGGGTGTAAATACAAAGATGGATTTACGTTCAAACCTTCAAAAATCACGAAAACATATCACTGGTTTGGATCTAAGCATATAAGGTTTTAAAAACAAGGCTTCAAGGAACAAAACATGATTTTACTTGAAACGAATAACCCTAAACATGATATATACTTCAACATATTTTTTTCTTACATGAAAGGGCTTAAAAACATCTAAAAATAGCATAGTACCCTAGCTATAACATTAGATCCAAAAACTCACTTAAATCGTCTGAAGTATCATACAAATCTATAGGAAAAACTAAGAAAATATTTAAACTTTGAGTATATACATGTAAGACCTAATATTATAATTAAAATTTGCTAAGCACCACGAAATCCTCATCACCTCATTGTTAAAACATAAGGACCCGAAATCATGCAAGATCATCGAAGAAAAACCTTTTCTCTTTATTTGAAAATCTTGAAAACAAAATTATAAAACGGGAAACTCTTAACGAAATTTCATTAACAATAAAACTCTTCATAAACCAAAAGAAATACTCACTAGAATCCTTAGATATAATCCTTCCCTTGCTTCCTCAACAATGTGGCCGAATCAAGAAGAAGAAGTTCTTTTAGAGTTTAAAAATTTTAGGGTTTCAAGGCAAGAGAGAGAGAAAAAGGTTTATAAGCTTCTCATACACGTGGGGACAAAAGTACGACACCAATGATTCGTATTAATCCCGATTAATGCACATGTTTCTTTCCAAAAACAGATCAAATTTGAAATAAAATTCCACCCAGATCGACGGCTCCCCTTGCATCTATCGCCCAATCACCCGACTGCTTCACTAATAACCGTCGCCCAGACACCCGACTGCTTCACTAAGAACCGTCGTCCAGGTGCCCGACGGCACCTATAAGATTCGTCAGACACTGTCTGATACCCTGTTATGGTTTGATCCATAACTTGATCTATACACATCTGATTTATAATCCGTAAGAAGTGTTGAAAACCAACGAAACGAGGAATCCAACCATGCCAAATTATTAGAAATTTGAAATACTAAACATATCATAAACGCAGGTTAATTACATCCAAAATTTCAGAGTCGCTACAGATCAGGCTGTTGACAAATTCTTTTAATATGGTAGAGGGACCCATCTTTAAATTGAATTCGAAGTTTTTATTTACCATATCATGATTGTTTTTTATATTATGTTTGATTCTCAGGATTCAAAATAATTGTTTTTAATCCACTTGTTGTTATTCTCAAAGAATGTAAATTGACTGGACATAATTATATTGACTGAAAAAGAAATCTGGATATTGTGTTGACTTCCTCATATTACAAGTTTGTACTCACTGAATTATGTCCTCCAAGACCTGGTGAGGGTGCAACCGATGAGGAAACTTAGACTTATCAAAAATGGCTGAGGGCTGATGAGATGGCTAGGTGTTACATTTTGACATCCATGTCAAATGTTTTAAGTCATCAATATCAGTCTATGACCACTACCTACGACATGATAGTCAACCTTAAGGAAATGTTTGATGACCAGAGTCATACCGCTAGGCAAGTAGCCATGAAAGAACTAATGAATACTAGTATGGCGGAGTGGTACCAGTAAGGGATCATGTTCTAAAGATGATGGGTCATCTCAATGAACTAGAGATCCTAGGAGCTGAAATTTTGATGGAGAAACCTAGGTTGATATTATACTCCAGCCTCTACCAGAATCTTTTAAGTAGTTCCGTGTCAACTACACGATAAATAAGAGTGACTACATGTTGGCAGAACTGCTCAAAGAGCTTCAGGCGGTAGAGGGTCTCAATAAGAAGCCGACTAGTATTTACATGACTGAGAAATGTTCTACTTCCAAGGCTAAAGCCAAGAAGAAGAGAAAGGTTCAGCATCCAGGTACTCAGGTTGTGAATAAAATTCAAGGACAGACACAGAAAAAGCCGAAAGGAAAGTGTTTTCAGTGTGGACAATCAGGTCACTAGAAGAAGCAATGTCCGATCTATCTAAACAAACTGAACAACGCAGGTAAATTATATAATTCAGAGCTATATTGTGAAAGTTATGGCCGTTCTAGTGAAGCATGTCCAAAATTTTTGGTCAGGGACGATTTGGTCCTTTCACCCCCACTAAATTTGATGTATTTAGAGCAACAAAGAAGGGTTTTGCTGCCACTTTTGGGGGTTCAGCAGACGAAAATCTGAGAGAGAGAGAGAGTGGAGAAGAGGAAATCTGAAGAGGAGAAGAAGAGAAGGACGGGAAGTAGAGAAGGTGAAGGTAAGTTTATGTGTGTATGAGGTTGTTCTCTCTTTCTCCTCATAGCCTCTCTCTTGCACCCTCCTCTCTTTGTGTTTCAGCCATGAAGAAGGTGTGCTGTTAAGAAGTGAAGGAGATGGTGGTGATGGTGGTGAAGTGGGGTGGTGTAGGTGTGGTGTGATTGTGAGCCCCCCACACTTTCCCTTCTCCTCCCCCTCTCTTGGTAATCTTCTTCCCCTTCTTTTATGTTTGCTAGAATGTTGTTGAGGGCATGCATGTGAGTATTGTTATGTGTAATTGATGCTGCATATGAGGTGTTTATGTTTATGCATGAATGGTGGTGGCTTTGTGTTGTAGTAAGACAGATTTTATCTTGTAAAGATCTTTGTGAATCAGATATATAGAGGCATATTTTGAGGCTTATTACTTCATGTCATATGATCATCTATGTGTCTAGATGTTATATATGAAATTTCATATCATTATGATATCTATTTTGGGAGTTAGAACATGTTTTGCATGGATTGTCCAGATTCACGAGGGAATTGACCTGCTTCTGAAAATATTTTATTTCGGGCTTGTAGAGGCACCATTAGGTTATGATGTCTTTATGGATTATGATCCCAGCATATCAAGAATGTGTATGATGTATTTTATAATTTTTGGATGTGTATTTAGTGCTATGGGGATCAAATAGTAGGGCTGATTGCAGCAGACATACCAATTTTGTTTAATTGTGTGTCAAGGAGTTGTTATGCATGTTGTGGAAACTACCAAGAGTTAGGTAGTCTTTGTTTTAAGTACTCACCCTTTTTTAATTCCCTTATCTTGCAGATCTCATCGGTTGGATGTGTGACGACCCAGGTATCGGTGAGTGATTCGATCAAACTCTTCGGGAAGCGTTGGATGCACGTAGTCGTGCGTCGCGTATTTGTTGGGCTCCCTGACTATACTACTTGTGTAGATAAGTAGTATGGTCATGTGTAACCTATAATATGCTAGATATTTACATGCTAGGTTAGTATAACTCGTATATTGCGTAGAACCCCTTTATTCTACCATATATTTGTCTATGTATCATACTCATGTGTGAATGATTATGTTTGCATGCGCCCTTCTTGTATGGGCATGTGTTATGTGTGTTTATATGAATGTATAGAATATGGCATGACTTAGATGATCCTTGTTTGAAGCACTACACCTATATTAGTAATATCTAGCATGGTTAATAACTGGGTGCATACTTAATATTTCCTAGTCATAAGACTTGAGTGCGTGGTATAGTTGTTGCACCCATATTGTTGGGACAAAGCTATGACCAGCTTCTAGAGATGATGATCTCTCTCGTCCTCTCTCTTCGTGCGAACTGGGTAAGTAGATGTGATTTCTACTTGACTCAGATTTGCTTGAAAATATTGGCATGCACTTGTTAGTGCACGAGATCGCGCTTGACCCTTCCCTTTTAAGTTGGTGATATCCAACGCATGTTAGAGTATATTTTATATGTTTATATGATTAGTGCCCTCATATGCACGTGTAGTTAGGCATTGCCTTGTATGTAAGTTGCATGATGTGTTGTTTATGCCATATACTCATGTTATGGAGAACCCTTATAGTTAATCATATGTTATTGTGCATGTGGATCAAGTTCCTTCAGTGATAGAATTCTCCTGTAATAATTATGCATATGTTAAACTAATTGGGCCTATCTATAATAGGCGTGGGTATGACCCGCTATCAGGTTGTACCCTATTAGTTAGAACGCTAGCAATGTAATCGTCCCCTTGCATCCGAGTGCATTCGATTGGAATTCAGAAGAATTCATTGTCATATCTGTTTTGTTAAGTCGGCGGTTATAGCATTAAGCTAGGCCTACCCATGCTAGGTGTGTATATGAACCACCTGTTGGGTTATGCCCTTGGCTTATTTCTGCACGAGTGTAGAGTTAACTCCTCACGTCCGAGTGACGCATCTGCGTGGGAGTTCAACGGTATTCGATAACATCGGTAAGTGATCACCGAGAGTAGTTGTTTTTCCATTGGGCTTGCATTGCGAACATGGAATGTTTCCTCCCAATATCGTCCGTGTTGAAGTGCCCCGGGTTGTAACTGTCCTGACAGAGGGCCCCCACCTATAGGTACTATCAATGCATGAGGCAAGATGCACTGATCATGAGAGTATACCATGTAGAGCCTAACCGGGAGAGGGCTAACGAATGATATTGCAAGCATGAAATCGTTCTCCCCTTCATCGGATCCGTGTTGAAGTTGCTCGACGATGAAGCTGTCCTGACAAGATGGCTCCCACCCGTAGGTACTAACGATGCGTTCGGCAGATGTACTGATCATGGGAGTATACCAAGTAGAGGCTACTCGGGAGAGGGTTACCGGATGACGAAGGGTGTAGAGCCGTGTCACCCTTAGGGGTGAGGGTGAGGGTGAGGGTGAGGGTGAGGTGAAGTCACGTCGCCACGTGACTCATTCTTTGTTCGTCCGTTCCCATAGTTATTGGGTCTGGTTATGTATCAATGTTCAAAGACATCGTTGGGCAGTTATCTCAATGTAGATAATCCAGTAGTATTGTGTGGACAAGTTATTCCGCGTCTCTTCGACAAATGGTATGGTCTCACCCCAAGAGTTCCAATAGTCTCCCTCCGGTGACCTTGTTATCTATTGGATTTCCACCCATGTTTTCCTTGAAAGGAAATTGCTTTAACATTAAATTGTTGTAATGGTGTTTGGTCTCTAGTTACTCACTGAGCTTGTAGCTCACCCCTCGCGTACTGTTTCTTTTACAGGGGCGGAGTTGGGCGTAGAGCTGGAGCTTCTCTGTGGCGTGGTCTTGCGTGCGTGGAGCGTTCCGTCTGGCGGTTGGCGAGTGCGAGGCTATCAGCAGTCCTAAAGTCATGTATTTGTTAATCGTGCGTGTTGCACATGATGTATTTTATTTAGACTAGACTTGGCTCTCACAGGACATTGATTGTGCATTCGAGTCTGTAATAATGTTATTGGTTTACATACTTATTGATATTTTTATGCTTCCGCATTTCTGTTCAATTATCAGTTCTCTTTGCCTTGCCACCTTGTATGTTTTTCTTGGAGTCTTTGTTGACCTCAGGTATTGATAACTGATATTATGTATATTGCCACATTTCGGGGACGGCCGCCCTGGGGCGTGACAAGAAGTATGCTTCTTTGTTGGGTACCCGAGAGGAACTAAAGGTGGTCTATTTTATATTACTAAGGGACCAGAAGGTCATTGTAAGCACTAATTCCGGTTCTTAGAAGAAGACTATATTCCAAACCCATGAGTAGAGTTGTTCTAGAGGAATTGAGAAAAGAGGATCAAACAGAAAATTCTTCAATACCACCAACGTTTGAACCAGTTCACGGTGATACTATTAACATGTTAGGCTCAACACCAGAACAACGTGTGGATTATAGCACACCGGGTTTAGAAATGAAACAACATGTTATCGCTAGCGCACACACCCCTGTGGTACCTCGTCGTAGTGGGAGGGTTATCCAACAACCCCAGAGGTATATGTTCTTGGGAGAGTCATATGACAAGGTCCCTGAGGAACATAATACCGAACCCTGTAACTACAATTAAGTACTATAAGATAATGATGCAGAGCTTTGATAAAAGGCTATGATGTCTGAAATAGAGTCTATGTACTCGAATCATGTTTGGGAGCTTGTGGATCCATCCAAAGGGATAAAACCCATTGGGTGCAAATGGATCTATAAGAAGAAAAGAGGATCAGATGGAATGGTTGAGACTTACAAAACAAGGCTCGTGGTGAAGGGTTTTACTCAAAAAGAGGGAATCGATTATGAGGAAACATTTTTGTTGGTAGCCATGATGAAGTCTATCCAGATTCTCTTGTCCATTGCGGCTCATTTCAATTATGAAATTTAGCAAATGGACGTCAAGACAACTTTCCTCAATAGAAGTCTTGACGAGTACATCTATATGGTGCAACCAGACGGTTTCATAGCAAAGGGTCAGGAGCATATGTTGTGCAAGCTCAAGAAGTCCATTTATGGACTCAAGTAGGCATCAAGATCTTGGAACATTCGTTTTGATTAGGCAATCAAATCTTTTGATTTTGATCAATGTCCAGATGAGCCTTGTGTGTATAAGAAGTGCAACGGAAATGTGGTGGTGTTTCTAATACTTTATGTGGATGACATCTTACTCATCGAAAACGATATTGGTGTATTATCTACGGTTAAAGTATGGTTATCCAGCCAATTGATATGAAGGACTTGGGAGAAGCCAGTCACATCCTTGGGATCAAGATCATACGAGATCGCAGGAATAGGATGTTAGGCTTGACTCAGTGCTTACCAGATTTAGCATGCACAATTTCAAGAAAAGTTTTTTACCCTTCAGACACGGAATTACTTTATCTATGGAGCAATGTCTGACTTCTCCAAAGGGGATAGAGAAGATGAAGCCAATTTTCGGCTATAGAAAGCCTCATGTATGCAATGCTTTGTACTAGACCAGACATTTGCTTTGCAGTTGGCATAGTTAGCAGATATCAGTCTAACCCTGGGCAAGAATACTGGATTGCGGTAAAATATATTCTCAAGTACCTGAAAAGGACTAAAGATTATATGTTGATTTACCAGGCAGAGAGTCTGACACCCATAGGGTACACAGACTCGGATTTCATGTCAGATAAAGCTTCCAGAAAGTCAACAGCAGGATATGTGTGTTTACTTTGGGAGGTGGAGCCATAAGTTGGAGGAGTATCAAGCAATCATGCATTGCTGACTCAACCATGGAAACCGAATATGTGGCGGCTTCTGAGTCAGCAAAAGAGATAGTTTGGCTCATGAACTCATGGATCTAGATGTGGTACCTATGTTAGAATTATCTAACTTTATTGTGATAATAGCGGAGCTGTTGCAAATTCAAAGGAACCACGGACCCATAAGAAAGCAAAACACATTGAGCGTAAGTATCAGTTGATACGAGAGATAGTACAACGAGGCGATGTCATTGTGACCAATATTGCATTAGAAAACAACCTGGCAGACCCTTTTACAAAGAGCTTGACGGCCAAGTCATTTGATTGTCATGTAGAAGGAATGAGAGTTAGATGTATGACTTCATGGCTTTGAGTCCAAGTAGAAGATTGTTAGAGTAGTGTTCTAAAAGCTATGATTTATATAATAAACTCTATTATTAAGATGGACTTAGCATTTTTATGAGGATTATTATTGGTAATGCTTGCATTGTATTATTTGAAATATTGTGTTTGTTTTAATATAGTCCTTTAATTTACACTGTAGATAGTCTGGTGTGTAGAGTTCGGCTTACACATGGAAGATCAGATTATCGGTTCCCTGTGAATTATAAGTTGAGGTTCAGAACTTTAGATGGACTTAGATAATCCATTGGATAAAAGTTGTAGTGCAATTCATCTTACGTAATCTATCTTGACTAGAAAAGACCGATTCATAGGTTTTTGGGTGATTGTGCTAGTACACCTTGTGTGTATTGAACGGACCAAATTGAGGTAATTATTTTTGTGCTTACCAGATAAAATAATTTACACCCCATGTTTATTATGATTGCTTCTGTTCTTAATTCTAAAATGGTTATTAAACATGTGCATTTGTTATTTATCATTTTGATTCATTAAAGAGTGAGATTCTCCTATGGATCAATAGACTTGGTGAGTTGGGTGACGATAACACTTGTATGATGAATATTTACTATTGATGGGTTCCACGTCTCCTATAGGAGATTGATGATACTCTCTTAAGGATGCTTATAAGTTTTAGTCATGTCTAACCCGGCCGGTGGATTTAACTATCCGACTTGTCAAATAAGTTAAGCGAAAGATCACAAGGAAAATAAGATGTTGTGAAATAATATTGTCAGTAATAATTATTTCATAATGAGTATTAGAATCATAGCGTGGGGAGATATTAAGCATATAATATAAGGAACTCGAAATATTATTTTGAGATTAGTATATTTTGAGTGCAGTCATAATTCTTTAGTAGATTAAATTATGACTTATAAGCTTTTAATTTTTAATTCTAGGTTGAGTTATGGTACAGAAGCCCATAGGAGCCAATTACTGATTTCTCCTTTAGGTCCCTCCCTAGCCTATAAATATGTGGCTTCCTCTCTCTCTCAAGGTAACTGATTTTCGCCGAAATCAAAACCCTAACCCTAGAAACCCTTTAGGATCTCTGGATCCAGAAAATGGTAAGGAAGGGAGAGAGAGAGCGAAGGGATTCGCAGTTGCCATTCGAAGTAAGGAGGCCACACACCGCCGCAGATCTATAGCATAGGAAGGACATACGGCAAAAGATCTGAATGTTCCGATTGAGCGATCCATCATCGTCTATCAAATCCAATCTTCCTCTTCGGCTGAACTCTAATATGAGTTTTGAAGGTATACCCTAATTCCTCTTTGTCGGGTTTGCATGAAAGAAATTTAATAAAAAAAAATTTGTTATCCGATCTATACCTCGATTGACGGATCTTGACAGTCGGAATTTATTTTTTCCCAACACACAATTGGCAAAGAATGATATCACAGTGCATTGTCAGGATGATGATCAATGGGGCTCCACATGGTTTCTTTCCCATTAACTGCGATCTTCGCTAGGGAGATCTGCTCTCCCCTATACCCTTTACCCTCATGGCGAACGCCTTTAGCTGGATGTGTAGTAAAGCTGCTGCGGAGGGATGGATAAAGGGTTTAGCATACCACAGGGCCTCTAATTACATACCTTCAATACATGGACAACGCAATGGTGTTCATGGAACTGGAGGCCAAGGTGTTGACTGGGATGTGGTTCACCCTGCTTTCTTTTGAGTTAGTCTCGAGTCTCCACATCAACTAGGATAAAAGTGCAATCATGGGAATTAGCATCGAGCTGCAACAAGCTCGAGAGCTGGCCAGCATTCTTCGGTGTCAAGTGCGGGAGTCAGTGGACAAGTACCTTGGCCTGCCCTTGGTTAAGAATTGATTACTCAATAAAGACTGCTTACTGTTGATTGAACGAATAGAAAGACAATTGGAGGGCTAGCAGAATAAAATGTTGAGCTCAAGAGAGAAATCGACTCTTCTACAATCTGATATTTCGAATCTCTCTTTGTTCTACATGTCTATATTTCATATTATGAGAGGAACACTTCAGAAGGTGGCAGACAATTAGGAGGCTTTTTTTTCTGGTGTGGTTCAAACACGGAGAATAGAAACATTTGCCTGGTTAATTAATGTGGTTAATTAATGGGAGAAAATTTGCCAGCCTAAGTGGAAAGGTGGGCTGGGGTGCTAGATCTGGAATTGATGAGTAAAGCTTTGTTGGCTAAGTGGCGTTGGAAGTGGATTGAGCAACCTTCATTGATCTGGGTTAAAAATCTTTCTAAGAAAGATATGGTGCAAGAAGATCGGGTTCCATTTTCCCATAACCGGCAGCGTGGATGTCTTTCCTTGGCAAGGGATGGTTCGGGATGGGGATAGAGTTCACTCAGGAAATCAAATGGCGAATTGGCTAAGGAGACAAAGTGAGCTTCTGGAGAGACAGATGGTGCGGACAAGACAGTTTGTGCAATGATTTCCCACATCTGTTTTGCATTGCCGAGGATAAAGATGAGCCAATGATGAAGGTGTGGAGGAAAGGGGAAGATTGAGGTGAATGGCTACTTAAGCTTCAGAGAGTAACATCTGAAATTCAAGTGGAGGAGCTCGCCAGTTTGCTTGCAAGGCTTCATGAACAGAAATTAACCACCTCAATGGAAGATTGCGCAGTCTGGGAAGGGAGAACAACAACAGGTTATACGGTGAAAGATAGCTATGTTTGGAGGGGTCATGATTCACCTGGTGTGCCGATCATAATGAACAAAACTAGACAAATGTGAAAATAGAGTATACCACTCAAAAGTAAAAATCTTCTTGTGGCTCACATTGTAGGGATGCATCCTCACCAAGGTGTATAGATTCAGATGGAGGTTAGCAGAGGAGACAAGCTGTGTACTGCGCCACACTGAGTCAGAGACAGCGGAGCAACTTCTCCTCCAATGCCTGACAACAGTGCAGCTATGGTGTGAACTTGAGAGGTCATCAAACATTTCCATGAGTTTTATGACTTTAGAAGAGCTGTGGGAGTCATGGGCAAGGACGCAAGGTCACAAGAAGGGGTGACACATCTACAAGGGCCTGGGTAATGAAAGTCCTAATTCCGACGGAGCTGTGGGCGACTTGGCACACCTATGACTGTGATCTTCCGAAGCCACTGTTTCTACATCAAAAACCTTTGGGATAAACGCTCAATTGATTAGAAGTTGGGGACATTTGATTGCTAGCGCAAAGGATGTTCAGATGCTTGGCGGGAGGCTCCAAATTGAGGATTAAGTCTGGAGCAGGTGAGAAAGGATGTGAGCAGACAATACTCTCCTCGTGTTGCCGCATATCCTCCCGTGTTTTTTGTTCTCCTTTGTTGGCATTTTGTTTTTTCTTTTCCTAAACTCTTGCGGCTGGGAACTCTCTTCTCTCCTCTACTACCCTGTTTTCGGACCAATTTTAACCATTTTTTGAATTATAAAAGATCTAAATTACCCTAAAAATAATATTAACATTTGACGCAAGGTTTTAGTTTATATCATTTTGACAAAATAGAACTCTTACCTAAAACATTAATGGAAAATAAATATATCAATTACCCAGTCTCCTTTTCTTTTATATTTCAACACATTGGTCGAGCATAAAATTAGTATTTCAAAAAGGATGCACAGATTATAACAAAAACCAGACAAAAATAAAATTAGTTTATATCACAAGAATAATTTAAGTTTTCAATGATTAAAATGATTCATGGGTATTAAGATATTTTACATTGCATACTCAGCCAAAAAAACTCAGCCGCCAAGGGGGCTTAAAGAGTTCAGAAAGTGAGAAATATATCTACGAAACTATGAACCTGAGAGGAATATAGTGAGCAGAAGTTGAAGACAGACGTAACTTATAAAATTTGGACAAACACAACATGGATGCAAAACCATAAGATTTTCCAAGTGTTCGTACTAGTGTGATCCATCAATTTTTTTTGTGAAACATTCAACAAACTAGATCAAAATGCAGAAGATAACATGACCATAAACTGCACAGTAGTGTGATCTCCCCTTCTGGGCTCTACGCTGGTAAACATAATCCCAGTGACATGACAAGAGACCAAAGCAACAAAAAGAAGAAAAAAAAAGTATTTTCATTGAAAATAGTAAGACAAATACACAACTGTTCTATGATGAGAAACAATTAATTTGAATTGAAAAGTTAAATAAAAGGAAATGAATGAAATAAGAGACCTTACATAGAGCGTTAACTTGTTATCGAACACTCTAGTGTAAACATACTCCAGAACTAGTTTAAATCTCTGACCTGTCATTATAAATACTCGTTTTGATTTAGAAGAGAAAATACGATGATTGATGATTGTAATTTCATTTGAAAGAAAAAGGAACTCACGGGCCTTTGGAGAAGGAATTTGAATTCTGAGATAGTGTATTATAATCCTGCAAAGCAGTTGAGAAATGATGAATCATTGAGATGGAAGTGGGGACTTTTGTGCGTGCATGGGTGCATGTCTGCATGTGAATAAATGTTCTGCATGTGGATGCATGCTTGTGTTTGTATCTCAACAGAGTGCTGTTGTATACCTGGGGTGTCATCAACGGAACTCATCATGATAATCAAAATCATCTTCATCGCTGAAAATAGCACTATAAAACACGTAAGGGTGTTCGATCATTTCATGCAAGCTTAGCCGGCCATCCTTATCTTCATCTGCCTTCAGAGTTCAGAAGTTCAAAGAAGTAATCTGAAATACCTTAAAAAAATTCGGAGATCCACCATTTGATAAAAATAAATAAATAAATAAAATGCTGTTAATATTTTAACTATAACATATTTTTCTTAAAAAACATTTTTTTTATAAAATATTTCTTTGCTTTTGAGTGTCATTTCTAATACTTTTTTTCCCTCTCAGAACGGAAGGTGAACAATACCACCCATATCTTCGTCAATCAAAAGCAAGGTTGAACGGCCAGAAAGGCAGTAACAGAAGTGGAATAGAAGATCACAATCCCCAAGGAAGTTATCAATTATGCCTATCTTCATGGGCGGCAGATGGTGAAACCCCTATCAAGAAAGGCTGACCAGATCTTGCTTAGATGATCAGTAGAGGAACTCTGAAGCACCATTGTGATGGGTTCACACACTCAACACCCCAGTTAGTCCTTTGGGTGGCTGGATTTCCATTATGATATTTTTCCCACAGTCCTTTGTGCCTGCCATGGTGTGGTCATTATGGCTAACACGAAACGAGGTGATCTTCAAAGGAGCGACCCTGTAAGAATATTTGGGAGTTGGTGATTCGCTTAATCAAAGATTTGTGGAAGAATTTTGTGCGGGGGCGAATGGTGCACTCAGGTGGGCTTATCATGATTGAGGAGTAGTGCATGTGGGGTGTTGTGGTTTGGGGGTCAGTAGATTTCTCTTCTACTGGTACTTGAATCATGTGGTGTTTTGAGGGCCATTGTTAAGGCTCTATGTTTCTTTTGTCTTGGGCATTCTCTTCACTTTTTAAAATTGGTATAGGATGCCTAGCATTTTCATTAAAAAAAATAAAAAAAGGAATGTAAATTTTCAAGAAATCCAGTTTTTGGGATCTCGGTTGTGGTTAAGGGGGGTTAACGCAATGAGTGAAGACTATATACGATTATATGCACAAAGAAAACTTCCAAAATGATGTTAGTTCTTTCCATGATGTTTTTGGAATAAAGGGGTAGTTTAAACCAAGGAAAAAGAAAAATTTCCCAGTTTTTGGAATATGTTCAAATAAAAAAACTGATGAGCAAAAACCAGATCGAAAATAATAGAGAATTGCTTTCAAATACCCTAGACAGTAGCAATGACAAGCAATATTATGCTGCAATCTTCCAATTAAGCCCCCTATGGTTTAGGATATAGATGAGACACAGATAACTGAATACCTTCCACCCCATTGACACTGATCTGATTTTCATGTATTGGTTAACACATGCATCAATAATAGATATACTAAATCTTCAAAATCAATGTGAGAATTGAATTTCAATGAGGCAATGTGCTACTAAAGCACAATGGAGATACTGAAAAGGTAAGGTTCCTTCAAATGTGTCATCCATGGAAAATTGTGTACCCAATGTTGGTTACAAACAGATTGGATGGAAGAGTACTGATAAATAAGAAAACACGGTTCAGTGGGTGAATCATGTATAGTTATTTACTATTTTCACCTAACACTCATTCCTGAAAATCTAAAAAATTATTGACAGGTTATGAGTATTAGTGTATTACCTGTAAGATCATGTAATCAGCTTGTTGTTTTGCATAGTAATGTTCTGAAGGGTGAAGATTACCAATTATAGGTTCAAGTTCTTCCTCTGATAAATATCTGACAAATAAAGAGAGAACAGAATGTCAGTCTTTAAGATAACTAAAGTATGCATTTTTAAAGATGAACAAAGTTTTTTACCCATCGCCATTCTGGTCAAGCTTAGCAAACAAATGTTTTGCAGGAGCATCCACTGCATTATCAGACTGATGTGAAGAATTGTTACTTTCTTCATCATAGTTTCTTATCAGGTCAAATAATCCATGGAAAAATTCCTTGAAGTTAAGCTTCCCATCTCTGTCGGAGTCTCTTTCCCTAAAAATGTAACAAACAATAATCTTAAAAGTGACATTAAAATTGGTGCTTTAAAAAACATCTACTTACAATTCAACACTAAAGTAGCTATGGTGCATGTCTGGACGATCAGTCTCTGTTCTGGATGAATTAGTGATAGATCACAATGTTTTACATATTAGTGTCTGTAAAACACCCTAAATCAAGTGACACATCGAAAAATCAAAACTCTCTAAAAAGTTAAAGGGATTGACTAAATGTGAAATTCAATATATAAGCATGTCATTGCAGTTTTAGTATGAGAGAGAAGGTTATCCAAAGAGAAGTTTGCAGACAAAAGTATAAAAAGTGTTTTCTATTTACGTATTATAGCTTCATAAAACATCAAGCCGATAAGAGATACACACACACACATGAAAGTTCTAACAAGAGTATATTAACATCTAGATCCCTAAGTCATTGTAAAATCTCATACCTAGTCTATGAAATTAAAAAGTCATGCTATTGGCATAGCTACTTATGGTAATACAATAACAGAAAGTTTTGAAGCAAGAAGGTTCATATTTTCATTTAAAGAAATCACAAATTCACACAATTCAGATTTGTGAAGATAAATTATTCCCAAATGTAACCATACTTTAGAAAAATAAATATGATTAAGGATGGAACATAATAACTCATTTATAACAATGGACTATCCCTATCAAAAGTTTGGATAAGCATGATATGTAAATTTGCATCATAAACAATGCATATTATACCAACTAATAACATTTAAAAGGTCAAATTAGTCTAAATGAAAATTTTGTTTTACAAGGATCACTGCATGTGTGGAAGAACCCCGAACAAGTGATGAAATATGAAACCAAAAATATATAGACAATTAAGAGATTACTTGACAGCAATATGCATCAGATGATATGCATCTAATAACCAAGTATTTCATATAAAGAAAAAAATCAGAAAATAATGGCTACACTACATATTGCTTTGTATAGAAACTAGTTTTTTTTTTTTTCACCACTAGAATTGACAAATAATCAGAATGCAACATCCTGTGCACTAGAAGAAAGAAACAAAAAATAAATGATACTCTACATAAAAAATAAATGATTCATAAAAAGAACATACATATTGGGGTCTAGTCGAGTGGTTGTATGAGGGAAGTCATATTATGATTGAGTAGTATAGTAGGGGGTGTGGTGATCGGTTTGGAGCACCGGTAGACAACTCTCCTACTGGGTCATAGCCAAGATGTATTTTTGGGGTTATGTTTTGTTTTTGTATATGGGCATTCTCTTCACTTTAATAAAATTGGGGTGGGGTGCTTACCATTTTCCAAAACCAAAGAAGACATAAGTAACACTCATTCATATGAAATGCATAGGAAAACCCACAAGCATACTATGGAATGCACAGAAAGACCCAAAAGTTCACTAAGTGTTGAACTTCTTTTAGTTACAAGATCATCATTGAATGAAGGAAATGCAAAGATCAGTTTCATTTTTTTTTGTTATTTTATTTTTTGAAGAAAAGATAGGAGCTGATGATTAAGAAAGGAAAGCCCCTCGAAAAAAAATATGGAGACGGTTGATCTAGAAAATAAAACAAATCCTAAATGGAATTACAAAAAAGCCCCTCACCCCCCCCCCCCCCCCCCACCCCAAAAATAAAAGAAAGAAAGAAAGAAAAAAAAAAAGAACACAAGTTACACCTAACCATGGTTTTAAATGCGACCACATATACTAAAGTGTCATCCCCAGCCCACTTGATATTCCACATGCGCCACACGCCATGCAAGTACGGCACGTGCGACGCATGTGTGGTAATATTCACGCACATGCAGCATATGCTTAGACAATTCATAGCTCATCTTAAAAAAATTTAATTTATTTTATAGTTTTTGTAATAGGGAGATATGAAGACGACATATCTCAAATCAAATTTTTTATTAGTATGTTAAAATCAAGGGAAATAATCATGTAAACTCAAAGGTTGTTAATGTAATTTGTTGTTAAAATGTTATTGTATGAAAAGTCATATTATGTAAAAAAAAATTACATAAAAACATTTGATTCAAGTTGTTAACTTGTTATGATTTCAATTTTTTTTTTTTTTTTTTTTGCTTTCAGTTCGAAATAGACACACGTATACAATTGGTTTGTATTAATTCTTTAAATAAATTTTTTTATTAGTATCCCTAAAATGAAGGAATTAAATGTGTAATTAATTGTTTTGTTTATATCATTAAATTGGAGGGAGTAGAGTAAAACTAAGGAAACTAGAAATCGTATATAATTTTTTTTTAAAATACAAGGGTAGTTATTTTAAATTTTAATTGACATTTATAAATTTATGTACAATATTACTATTTTAAAACAATTTAGTGTTTTATGATTTTAAATATTTAATTGACATTTAAAAAGTGGGTTTGTTTATATCGATCTCCTTAAAATTAATTTTTTATTAATATACCTAAAATTATTATTTTTTGTTTATATTGATCACCTTAAATTAGGATTCTCTCCTGCTTCAATTCGACTTGGCTTGTGTATGTTTCCCTGTTTTGGACACCTTTTCTTTGAATAGAATACCTACCATTTTCCTCAAAAACAAATATCACAAAATCAAGGAATTATATACGTAAATCAAATACTTTATCAATTTCTAAGGATTAGAAATCTAAAAAAATATTTTGTTAGTATCCCTAGAATGAAGGTATTAGAAACTAACTAATGAAATAAGAAAATAAATCTCTCTTAATTGGAGATGTAAATCCTACAAGGTTTTAGCTTCATATTGAATTACAAAATAAAAAAAAGAGAGTATATTCTGATTTTATTTAATTTAAACAATATCAAAAGTGCAACCGCGTGTATGGTACATGTAGCCACATGTGATGGTAGACTGTGCACGGCATTTGAAAACATTGCACCCACCCGTTACACCACAAAAAGATACAAAAAGGACCTTCCTATGAGAAGGGTCACCCAAACCTAAAAGCCATAGTGGCCTCCCAAATGTGCTCGGAATACATCTTATTTTGATAATTAAGTTTGTTTCTTGCAAGCCATGTACTCCAACAACCACATGAGGTATAGATTAGTGTTGAGAAGGAGATTACATTAATGATTAAGATATTAGTTTGCCATGATAAACAAGCATCCAAAACATCTTCCAAGTTATTGCACAGTTAATGCAAGAAAGAAACTTAATGCACCATGGTATGCTAGTAAGTGTATGTATCAACTGATTAGGGTGTACAAAAACAACTGCAAAGAAAATTTCAGAAAATAGCATATTTCATTAGAAGGTTGACAAATTGAATCTTTAAATCAGGTCTAAAGAAACTAATTTGAAATTTGAATTAAAAACAAGCATTTCTTATTTCTTTCATTTTCTTAAATATGCATTTCTTTGAAAGGTATTATTAATTGATGTAAGCGAGAAGAAATAAGGCAGCAAAATTGTTCATGATAGCCAACTTCTTACGATAGGCAAAACAGGAATAACTGATTATAACAAATAAAAAACCAGAAAAAACATGAACAAAAACATTTTGAAGTGAACATTCACTAACATATAATGAGGATGGTTTTACTCAAGTATGCTAAAATTATTCTGAAGAGAAATAGATTAAAAAAAAGCAAGTTGAATCACCTTATTTCTTCTTTGCATAGCCACTGCTTCAGCTTGGGATTCTTGCTGTCTGCTGGATGTAAAAAGCTGGAAATAAAAATATATAGATGGAGATCAGTGGCAAGAAAAAAAATGATGATGTTATAAAACAGATGAGAAAAAAAGCCGTCTCACTCGTTAAATTCTGTTCGATTTAGAAGACCATCACCATCTAGATCTGAGGAATTAAAATGATCCTCTTTCCACCAACCCATATCATGGGATCTATCATCTGGCATGCAAAATACAGTTCCAATTATCAAGAAAATTATTTTGCAAATTAATCATTGCTGTTTTTACGTGTGAGTGAATGAATATTTGTACATTCCCAATTGTGCATGTAAATTATGTTTATGCATCCAAACAGAAATTTCTAAAATTGGGACATGACTGCAATTTATATAGTTGTTTTAACAGTGGTAGAAGCATTTCCAATAAACAATTAAAATGCCATACCAAATTACCTTCAGATATGGTAACAGCAACTAAATACCTATGATGAATCATTAATAGTTCTTTGAGGACAATTTTTATTCACATCTTCAGAAATGGTAACAGCAACTACATATCTAGGCTCAATCACTATCCTACACAAAATAGTTCTTAGGCAACTTTTATTCCCATCTTAAGAAATGGTAACAACAAAAAAGGGGGTGTGCTCCCACTTTCATCCAAGAAACACACAATGCCTACCATTTCTTTCCAAAAAAAAAAAATCTTGATCCTTTGCTCTTAGCCGACATGCTATTCCTGCTAGTGTAACTTTGTCGATGGAGTCTAGCCTTCTGAACACGAAGTAGGAAGATCATATGGAATGCCACCCAAAGGTAGGAATGAAAAGAAAGTCACCCTTTGACCAACTGAACTTTGATTGCCTTCCCTCACCAGAGAGTCATTTCCATAACACTGTTCTACACGGGCGAAGGGAGTGAAGGTGGTTACATACGGTTCCTTCATCACAGGGTAGCTAGGGGTCACTCGCCTCACTATAAGCCCACTTGAATTGAGCGAGAACAAGAGAACTAATACCTTGTGGTCCACGTTCAATCGGCGCGAAGCAGTGAATTCTCTAAGTAGAAAACAAGCATTTGGTGAAGTGCTACACAGATGGATGATGAGAGGGCACAAGTTGATATCGCACTGTAGAAGCACAATACCTCAGTTCAGCGATAGTGAGACAAGGACAGGATGAGACCAATCCAATGGTTTTTAAGTCAATGCCACTCTTTGATGTAGAGCTTAACTTCACTTCATTCACCTTCCACATATCCCAAAGTTCCCTGTGTTACACCATCTTACCCGCAGAGCTCCTCAAACAACCATTTCTTTGTACTAACACTGGGCCTAAGGTAAGATCAAGAAAAGGCGATCGATCGAGTGTAGTGTGAGAGAAGCGTGTTTCAATTCGATTAAAAAAGGTATTCTAGGATTCTAGCATCATTAAAATATATATGAAACAAATATTTTTAAGTATAGATAGGTTTATTATGGTCAGATAGAACTTTGCAAATTAGACCAGCATGACCATTTAGAATGTTGATGAGAACATGAGGTCAGACATTGTTTCTACTATTATACTGGAATACTGCATGCACATAAATCCCCTGGGTATCCATGTACATGCCTTGAGCACTATATCTAAATATCGCATGCTATGTGCCCTGAAGCATGTAAATCCATGTAAATGATATTAATGTAAAAGTAGTTGATAGTTGACACACCATTATAGTTATATCAGTTGTTATAGTTTATCCATGTGTGCTCATTTTTTTTCAAATTTTAATAATATAAGACATATATTATTCATTTATTTATTTATTCATTGTCGGATCTTTTCGTGTCACTGTATGCATATTATATTGTATCTGTGTCCATGCTCCATTCTTAACAAGAACCTTTACAAAAACTGCTATCCAAGCAGAAACAAAAAACTTCAAGGGAAGCAACTTAAATGATCAATAAATTTGTCATTGAGCAATTTTATCTCATTGTCTTAATTTTGTAGGAAGTTCCATGCATGAAGGGAATATGGTTGTCTGAAACATCTTGTCTGTCTTTTGATATATGGATTTCTTCAATTTAATGAAACAGGTGGGCATCCCACCCTTATGTCATAAAAAATAGATTTTGAAAAGAGACACATACTCGAGCATGGTTGTCGGAGTCAAGTGGTCTTCCATGATTACTTATTAAGATTATCAATCACATTTGTTACATCATGATGTAGAGCACAAGTAAGATGAACCAGATCAAGATTTTTGGGTTGCAAGTCTATCAAGCAAAAAAGGGACTTTGATGCTCCATCTCAATACTTAAAAATCTCTAGATTCAGTGGAAGAGACAAAATAGTATTTTACATTTCTCTCATAGGCTTATGCAGTTATGCAGTCCAATGCCGAAGAAATGCAATGGTCGATGTGGGAAGTTGGCAACAAATATAGAGCCTGTAGATTGTAAAACACTACACAATCATATGTCACTTAATAAAATTATAGGTAGAGTGCTCCAGCCTTAAATCAAAAAATTTCGAACATATAGAAAGCCTAATCATGGCATTATGAAGAGCAAACAGTGCCTTCAAATTTATGCCCTCTAGAAGAAGATAAGAAAATTAAGAGGTTTATGTTTCTGTTTGCAGGGGCTACAGAAATAGCATCAAAATATGCAAAATGCGTGTTTGGTTTACTTCATAAAAAAAAAAGCGTGTTTGGGCACTCATAGGATAGGAACAGAGGAAGGAAAATTGATGCAGAGTGAAGCAGAACATGGTAAAAGTAATTTTCTTCAAAAAAAAAACATAGTAAAAGTAATGGTAATCAATGATGTAACTTAAAAATTTAGCAGCAGATTATTTGATGAAAGGAGCAAGGTTCAAGCGCTGGTATTCTATCTCAATTTGGAGAGTGGAACTAAAGCAATCTTATTCGTTGAATAGACACAGAAAGAATCCTCCATAATTAGAAAATTAGTAATATCAAAATTTATAACTATTTTCCATTTTAATCATTCCACTCCACTCCTGACTCCAATCCAATCAAGCACAGAAACCAATTTAGCTTACATGAGTATCCCAGCCACTGCATGATTGTATTGGTGGTGTAACATCATTATATTACCAAAGACACATTTCATGTCTATCTTTCTCTCACTCATCTAAGAATTGCGAACCACTAAATAGATCAACTAACAAAAGATCACATGTGCTCTAAGTAGGCATTTTTACTAGTTATCAATGCAACTTAAATTTCCAGTTACAAGCACTAATTTGCTTTCTTACCTTTTTTCCCCTCCCTTCTACATAGTTTCACCAAACACAATGAATCCAACAATTCAAACAATCCACACTTTTTCATAAATGGGTACTTGAATCACACCACAGACTTCCAAAAAGAGCACAAAGGAATGCCAAAGGTGCATTTTCACATCTCGATGTTTCTTCTCAGTGCAAGCTACATATTCGTGAAGCATTAAGTACACCGAGCGAGGAAAGAATATAAATTCTTTCAGGTACCATCATTACCACCTGTCATTGTAATTTAAATTATGAAATTAAATTACACTAAAACACTAGTTTTTTTTTTCTACCTAGTTTCATCAACAATGACATCAACAAAATTTCAAACACAGCTAAACCAGAGAATATCCACAGTTCCCAAATCAAATTTTTTTTTTTTAACTGAAACCTCTAAATTTCACTCACCAGAGTCCTTGGCCCATCCAGGCGGCTCATACTCCTTAAACGACACAAACCCATCATGGTTCTTGTCGTGAACCTCCAAATCCCTCTCTGTCCGATGCAGCGTCTCCCTCTCCGCCTGCTTTACATTCCACTCTGTCAGCTCCTCCACATCCACGAACCCATCAACCCTCTCCACATCGATCTTAGGAAACAAAAGCACAATCCGGTTCGTCACATTGAACCGGTCCTCATCGTTGATGTAGTCCTCCGCGTCGATGAAGTCCTCCCACTCCGGCTGCGCCTTCGCCGCCGGCGCGTGATCCGAGGAGGGAAACGAGTAGTGCTGCCTCTCCCTCTCGCGGTCCTCGCGGCGGAGTTCGATTTCTGAGATGACGGGATCGAAGGGGACGGAATCGTGCTTCTTGTCGCCGCCCGCAGACGCGGAGGAGGGGTGGCGGAGCTTGAGGCGGCGGTGGTGGAGACGCGAAGGGGTGTTGGAGGGGGTGGAGATTAGAAGGACGAGGAGGACAGCCGTCACTACCGCGCAGAGTATCGCCGTTGACGAGGGTTTCACCATTAGAGCTGTGGGAGAGGGAGCGAGAGGTGATGGATCAGATATATATTCACGCGCCGCTTTTTTTAGAGTCCGGATCCCTTGCTTCGGTCAGTCCGGTAAACTATACATTCTATTAATCTAGTAAACACAATCAATTATCAGGTACAAATGTAACTGTCATGCCCCCAAAGCGGCCGTCTCCAAAGAGTGACTTGTGTACGATACCGAGTATATCATAATCAGAATAAATCACAAGGAATAAAAGTTTGAATCAGAATATTCGACAGCGGAAGAGTATATAAAAAAAATGAATATTACAAGGCCATGAAACAAATAATAGTGGCCCTTAGAAGAATACACAATCACCGTCCCGTATGAACACAAGTCATAATTACAAATACAGTCAAATGTATATATCAACAATAACAAAACACTGGTACGAAAAATAACAGGAAGCTGACAGGCTCACCAAATCGCCGAGAGGCCTACAACACCTTCAACAACGCACAGCTCACCAATCCTGCACCACACCTGGATGAAACCCATAAAAATAGAGGGGTAAGCCGATGAAGGCCTAGTGAATGGAACTAACTACAAGACACCTCAAAGTACAGTTCCAACACATCCATAAAACCTCCATAAATAACTATCAAGTATAAGCCGACCAGCCTTAGGTACCATCACCACAGGAGGCCAACTCACCAACTTAATCATGTCCCCAGCATAAAGACAGATCCGTCTGTGTCCCATACCACAGGGGATCCATCTCATGCTAGCAACGCTACAACACTAACCTCACTATGTCCCCAGCATAAAGACAGATCCGTCTGCGTCCCATACCACAGGGGATCCATCCCATGCTAGAAACGCTATAAATACATATATATATATATATATATCCTAGTGACTACAACGCCACTACACACAAATGCCTCACAGTTCCTCCTGTCGCGTAGTGACTTCTCTTAGGCGACCTATTTCTGCAAATGCATCGGCTTGGCCAATACAGGGAGTATCACTCCACCCGTCAAGTCCACCAGAGCCCGACCGCATCACAAACCGCATCAATGGATCCCGCCCTAGACTCCATCACTTTGCGAACAGGGTCGATAAACCCAGTATCTTGGCTAAGGCTCTCCGTCATCCAACCACTCTGACGCGTAGCCGATTTGAACCATCGGATACCGTGGGCGTCTAGGATGAACCTTGAAAACGCTCCCTCGTGAAGGACACCCAGAGTTTACCCTCACCTCAACTGACTCACACGAAACATCTAAATGCAAAACTAAACCGTCAAACCCAGTATTTTGGCTAAGGCTCTCCGTCATCCAACCACTCTGACGCGTAGCCGATCTGAACCATCGGATACCGTGGGCGTCCAGGATGAACCTTGAAAACTCTCCCTCATGAAGGACACCCAGAGTTTACCCTCACCTCAACTGTAGGTTCGCACTCACAACTTGCAAGAACTACCATAATCAACCCACCCTAAACAGGCTCGACACAAACCGGTCGAGGACCTATGATGTCACCACAATAAGCAACCAGATCTGACCCATACGATCAGATCCCCTTACCCCTAAACGATGTCTCTAACCAGATCTTTAGGCAAGGATCTATAAATCATGCTGATAATATATATATCAGCCATTAACAAGGTTAGACAACCAATAACAAGCTTAGACAGGATATGACAAGATAGATAGATATTAACCAGGCTAGATGGCAATTAACAAGGCTATATATATAGAATATAATATGTATCAATTTAACAAGGATAGATCATGAGCATGCATTCAAGATATAACAATATGTATATAATAATATCAAATCCTACCTTTAACTATATATTCCAGGTTTAATTAATGTATCAGCACAAGAGGATGTAATATAAATATATATATGACAAGTAATCATGCAATCTCAATTATAATATACTTAACAATGTCATGTTATCATTTAAGGATGCCACCATAGTCATAATATCATACCATAAACATGACTATGTATGGAACTATATTATCAGATGTCAAGTTAGATCCACTCACAGATACAACATTCCATCCCGCGAAGAATCGCGCGCTTCGGACAGTCCAATGGTAACGTCACTGGACTCGTGGGAGTACAGTCATTCCCACCACAAGCCTAAACATAAGATCACCACCCTCCTCACATTGAGGAGACCCCTCTGACAAACAAACATTGCTAACTCAGCCAAGGATTAAAATATCCATGCATAAAAAAAATAATACAAACATATCCTAAGATCCTAGCCAACAAATGCAAAATACACCTCATATCTCCAACCACTAAACCAATTATTCCACACCACCAAAAGCCACTCATCCTTAGGCCATCATTCAATTAAATCACCTATAAATCAGCAAGAAACCTCACACCTTCACCACAAACAATCTGGGCAGCACTATAGAAATCTGGGCAGCGATATAACCCTACACTTTGATCTCCACAGCACCAATTACTTATCCGAAAATTCTAAAATAAATCATACATATTCATTGATATGCTAGGATCATAATCCATGAAGACACTATAATCCAATTCAATCTCTAAGTGCTCGAAATAAAATAAATTCAGAAACAGGTCAATTTTTACTCGAATCTGGACAGTCCTTATAAAACAGATCATAACTTATGCCATAGGTAATATAATTACACCAAATTCATATGGGTCTTCACAAGACAGAAAATCTGTCTTACTATGACACACAACTCCCAACAACAAGGAAAGAGGAAAAACACATGCAACAACACTTAAGCATCCTTGCTGACCACCCAAAATACTATATAGGACCACCCATACTTCTTTGAAGCATAAACACAAACACCTACAAGGCACAAAGGGGAGGTGAAGATACCTTGGGAAGAAGAGAAGATGGTGCACATAAGGGCTTCCACCATCACCATCACATGCTACCAAGCCTACACACACTCTTTCTTACAACAAACAACACACATCACTACAACAAAATAGGGTTTTGATGACGGACGAAAACTGTCACCAAAACCCTTCTGCCTGTCACGAAAGAGTTATAGTGACGCTTGGACGTGCGTCGCGGCTGAACCAGTCACCATAGATTTTCGTGACGGTCAAAACCTGTCTGTCACCGTACGTGGCATATGATGACAGACACACCCGTCATCATATGTTGACAATAGGTGACAGACACAAATGTCCGCTATCATTGACTAACATTCAATGACAGGCGGTGCATAAGTTTCAGTGACGGTTAATGCTTGACCGTCACCATAAGCAGTATATGATGACTGACAAATCTGTCACCATAATCCGACACATAATGGATCAATGGTCAATGTCAGTCACCTTTTGTAGACATTTAGCGACAGATTATCACTGTCATTATAGAATATATAATTACATTTAAAATTTTCCATGACGGTCAATATTCATAGTTGCTATATCAATAATAAAACATTTCGATATAATAATTTATAAATAATTATTTTAAAAAATAAATTCATTACATGTACAATCATAATTTAAAAAGTAAAAATAATAAAAACTTTTTCATATATAAGAGAATCTCAACAATTCATTACATTATTTCAATTAATATTAAATTACATTATTATAAGAGTTCCAATGTGCAAAAATAAAATATCAACGTCCTTGAAGAACATCGTTCCTCTTCACTTTCGTCGAATCTATCTCCACCTACAAAATAATGATTATAAAAAATTGATTAATGAAACATATCAATTAATTAATAAAATAAAAAAATTAATACACACTTACAAAAGCTCGAGGCTATGGAATATGATGTCCAATAGAATCATTGATGGTTTTAAGTGTTCCATGTCGCCTCATCAATTTTTCTGTAGAATCTAATGGAGATTTGACTACTACTTCACACCATCCATTCCTCCAACAATTTTGGTTGGTTGTTTGCTAAGAAGCATCTCGTCTGCTAATAATTTCTTCTCGCGTGATTGATAAAATCTTAATGGGAAATACTCAAAACTATTGTACATGTTATAAAAAAACACAAAAGAATTAGTAAATACATATTGCATTTATACATAAAAATTACTAAATCTTGTAGGATTTTATATTACCTCGTCGATCTTGTTAGTCCTTTTGTTTATAGGATTTATTATTTGATTGGTGTTGTTGAGATTTGCTCTATCATTGATGTCAAGAAATGGAAAATCATCATCATCCTACAAAACAAGTATATACAACTGTTTCAATTCCTAGTGCACCCTAGATATATAATTAATAAATTATAAAAAATAATGAAAACGTTTGCACATAATAATAAAATATAATATAATGTGCTTAATACAAATTATACCTATATAAAAAGGATGTAAATGAGAAACTAATTAGTGTTAAATTACAAACCTCTGGGGAAAGGTCAACATGATGGCTAGTGGCGGAAGAATTAATTTTATTTGGAGAACGAATAGAATTACTCCCCCCATTTAAGAATTCGTATAAATTCGGAGACTTAAAAAGGAGTCGATATATATAACATAACTCAAAATACACAAGTAAACATCATAATCATAAAAAAAAACATGCATTTTTAAGATGTCATAGTCATGAAACATCATGTAAACACAATCACTTAATTAAAAATAAATAATCACTTAATTAAAAATAAGTATTCGTGACAATTTGACCATGCCTAAATCTATATAAAAAAAAGTCATCCATTTTACAGTTTACCCCCTCAACAAACTAGAACCCCACATGACCCCCCACCCACATATGAGAGAGAGAGAGAGAGAGAGAGAGAGATTTGACTCTAACGATGACAAAACAAATGTATCTCGCCACCTCCCACACGACTCTCATTTTCTCCACCAATAAAAAAAAAATAATTTATTCAGCTTCTCATAAACCCAACAAAAAAAAACAGAGCATCCATTAAACAGACACACTGAGTGAAAAGCTTGATTTGGATCTTCAACAATCGGAGATAGAATCCCATCATAGTCCATGAATATCATGAATTTGCAACAAGTCACAAATAAAAAAGAATTAAAAGAGAAGAGAAGGACCTGGGGGTTGTTTTGCCATGCGGGATTGGAGGATGCAGAGGAGATGACGGAGACGATTTATGGGACGTAGAGGAGAATAGGAGATGGTGGGGGTTTAATTTCAGATTTATTTGAATCTTTGGTGGTGGTGGTGCCTTGGTGTAATGCAAAACGGCAGAGAGAGAGAGTCGAAACCTAATTTTTTTTTCTTGTTTTATGGGAGAGCAATCATGGCCAGGAAATTCTAGTATATTAGGAGAAGACACTCATTTTTTGCCTCTTGATTCTCATTTATTTTGTAAGATTTATAATTACAATATGATTATATGGATACTAAATATAGCTTTTAAATTTAATTGTGAATAGCTTTTTGTGACATTCCATTAGTGTTTGTCACCTAATAAATACAAATGGTAACATTTCAATTATGTTTGTCACCAATAAATATCATTTGTGACTTTTTTAACATGTGTGTCACAATAACTGATATTTATATGACACACAGTTTAAGCAACTGTCACAAAAATAGAATTTTGTGACAAACAAATGTAACAGTCACCAAAAACTATGTTTATTATGACATATATTCTTGACTGTCACCTAACAATAGTTTTAGGTGACAGCTATTCAAAATGTCTGTCACTAAAACCTTGTTTTGTTGTAGTGCATACATTCAGCCATGATTTCCAGCACCAATGGACACACAAACAACACCAAATAAAGATGAAATACTAAGAAATAACTTGGATTTCACTCACCCCTATGAGCCAACACCAAACTTTCGCTTCTCTTGGCTTCTCTTCACTCAAACCCCCTTGAAGCAGCCATGACAACCCCAATTCACAGCAGCAGCAGCAGCTGTAGCAGCAGTAGCAACAGCAGCAACAAGGAAAAGAAAGCCAAAACAGCCAACAAAGAAAAGAAAGGAAAAGGAAAGAAAAACAGGGGATTCACAACAATCTCCTCAATCTCTTCCTTCCCTCTCTTCTCCACTTCTCTTTCTCTGTTTTTTTTTAAAATGAGTCTCAGCTGACTCTCTCCCTCTCTCCCACCATATACACAACTGACTGCACCTATACAATGGAGTTAATAAATCCGCCCAAATTACCAAATTGCCCTCTTTTAAAAATTCTGCGCAGCCTTGACTAGAATAGCCATAACTTTTACAATCTAGCTCCGAATTGCATAATTCAAACTCCGTTAGAAAGCTAAGACGATTATCTACAGCTTTTATATTCAAGCAAATCTCCAAAAACCTCTCCAACCATTTCGAATTATACAATTAACATCAAGCAGGGCTGCTGCCAGACATTTTCTATCCCTAGGGTATAATTGAAATAACACTCATAACTTTTTCTACAGGAATCCAAATGATCTAATTCCACTTTTGTATGAAAGCTAACTCAAAATTGAATGCCCCATAATAAAATCAGATTTAAACTATATCATCTTGGGCATTAACAAAATTAAATCCGAATCATGCCAACCATACAATTTAGGATATAACCTAGTCAAACATGACCCTAATACACCCCCAATGAATAATAATTTAGAATAACACATATAATTGTGCTATCCAATCATCCAAACATGTAAGAGAATAACATAAGCCTAAATATAGGTCCGGGGTCTTACAGTAACTCTCTCTCTTTTTTTTTTGTTGGAAAGGCCACAAAGGCAGCTTACATCATATTAATATCTCATCCCCTTATACAAACACATTACAGCAACCCAAAAACTTCCGCATGTAGCGATTGTATACATAGATGAAAGGAGGACAACAGAGGACCCAATAGATATCTCATCCCCTTGTACTTCTTCGACTTGGAGAGCATTTTTCGGTGATGACATTTGTCTATTCCGAGCAAGCCGAGCTAGCTTCTCCGGGCCGACAACAAACTGACGATCCACCTTGGCATATTTGATGTAATGGAGGGATGAAGCCAATTGCCTAATATGGAAAACTATCTGATGGATATGCGGAGGACCCTCCGCCGTGCTATCAAGGATGGAGACCATCGACAGAGAATCAGTGCAAATGACGATATCCTGACAACCTATCGACATAGCACCATGAATACCCATTTTAATAGCCTCCGCCTCCATCCGAAGCGGAATAGCCCAGGGCCAAGACTGCAACCCCGCATCTATTATCCTATACTGGCCGTAGATAACAAATGCAGCCCCCGCCATTTTGGTTTGCAGGTCAACACTTCCATCTACAAACACATATACCCTATCCAAAGAGGGAGTGGATATGGGGAAAATCTGTGTGCATACCTGGTGTGGAAGGACATCCAGAAGTACCTCCTCCTTGCTTAAATGGTTAAGGCATTCAGATGCATGAGACAATGCCCACCTCGCGACCCATCGAGGGTGACGCCATTGGTGTTGGAAAATAACAAGATTCCTAGCCCGCCATATATTCCACTGCACCGCAACAAATACAGTGGCACGGAAAACCCAATTCTTCCGCTTGTCAAGAATAACCATCTGCATAATATTAGTCCAAGTATCTTGAGAGAGCTGAATCAAAGGACGCAGTTGACCCGGAATATGGCTCCACACATCCGCAGCAAATGGACATTGAAGAAAGAGATGATACGAGGTTTCCAGTTGATCTGAACATAAAGGGCATGCCCGGTCCATATAGCATCCTAATCCATCAAGGAATACCCTTGTCGGCAATCGATCCCATAATAACTGCCAAAGAAACAACTTGAATCGAGGAAATACTGGTAGGCGCCATATCCCCTTCCATAGCGGAGTAGAACTAATATTAGGCGAAGGGAGGAGGAGCTGATACATGTCCCGAACCCGAGGTTTAATCGTCGGAGTCGACTCCCAACACCACTCATGATCTCCAATTCGGACCTCTGGCAATGAGGACTGCATAATACAGTCTACCCAGAACGGAGGGAAAATCCGGGCAAGGTTCTGTTGCGACCAACTGCCATTATGAATGACATCCGATAATTTGAAGTCAAGAATGACACTATCCATATTAAAAAAGATAGGGAGCCGCGAAAAAGGCACTGGCATGAACCATGGATCTCTAAATAAATCCACCTTTGTAAAGGACCCCGGTATTTTACGAACATGTTGACGAATTAGAGTAAGCCCCTCACAAAGCCGACGCCAAATCCGAGACGAGCGCTGTACGCGGGGGAGTTCCCATGGATTGCCAGACCATTTGTACTTCAAGCCAAACACCTGTTGCACCATTGAAGGCTGCAACAGTACACGATATGCCATGATAGCAAGTGAAGCCACCCTGAGTATTGGAGTTCGACGAATGCCAAGTCCTCCAGTAGCCTTTTCTGAAGTCACCATTTCCCAATTGATGTAATGAATTACTCGCTCTGTACGACCACCAGCCCATAAGAAACGATGGGCAAGTCTATCAATTTCCTCTGCATCTGTTCGCATAAGCGAAGCAGCAAACATTAAATGTTGTGGCAAAGTTTGAAGAACAGCTCTAATCAATACCACCCTTCCCGCAATATTGAGTGAGGAAGATTTCCATGTCTCCAACCTTTTAGTAATTTTTTCAGTCGCCTTCTGAGCAGTAGCTTCTTGTCTACCTGCAATGGAGAGTGGAATGCCAAGATACTTCCAATTGGAATTTCCTCTTGGCATCTTCAATATTATACTCATCCATCGGACAAGGCGAGGTGGGGTTGAAGGAGAGAACTGTAATGAACTCTTCGTCCAATTAACTGCCAGGCCAGAATATGTTTTGAACGTCTGAAGAATTTGACTAATCGTCGAACACTGGTCAGGTTTAGCAATAGTTATGATGAGGAGATCATCAGCATACAATACATGAGTAAACGGAGGAGACAATGTCGATCTGTAGAGGCATACATCCGGTTGATATCCTTGTAACAACCCTGCACTCTGGGCCCGTCGAAACATGGTGGACAGAACTTCAGCCACCAACGTAAATAGATATGGTGACAGGGGGTCTCCCTGTCGGAGTCCACGACCCATCGCCCATCGGGAACCACTTAGTTGGTGTACCATTAATGAGGACCGCCATACGCACACTTGATACACAACTATAAATCCAATCAATCCAACGAGAAGGAAATCCAAACTGCTGGAGCACTTGGGTTAAGCAGTTCCACTCAACTAAGTCATATGCACTCTGAAGGTCAATTTTAGCGGCCATCAAAGTATATTGGCTCCGTCGACAGCGTAGCGAATGCATAATTTCTTGGACTAGGAGTAAATGAGAATGAATTGATCTATCCGGGACAAATACACCTTGTTCCTGACCCACCAGGACGGGCAACACCTTCTTCAACCTCATTACCAGTAATTTTGCTATAAGTTTGTATTTAGTATCGCATATACTAATAGGATGATAGTCCTTAAGGGTAGATGGACTGGAATTCTTCGGGATGAGCACCACATGAGTAGAGCCCCAAGACGGGGGTAGTTGTGCTATTTGGTGAAAGTGGTGAATGGCCCGACTCACATCCCCACGTATTATTGGCCAGAATGCTTTGTAAAACTCCCTAGGAAAGCCATCTGGGCCTGGGGCATGGTTTGATGGAAGCCTACGCACCGCCGACTCAATCTCTGCCTCTGTAAATGGGGCAATGAGCTTCTCCGCCTGGTCTGCACCTATCCTTTGTGTAAGAAGAGTAGGAGGCAGTAAAGCTGGAGCCGATACACTGGCCGCCCAGTTGAGGAAAAATATTGTTTGGCATGATTAGAAATCTCTAGTGAATTATCTAATTTTCTACCATCCGCTGTAGAGAGAACAGTGATACGATTTCGAGCTCGCCGGCACTGGACCCGAGTATGAAAGAATGCAGAGTTACGGTCACCTTCGGTAATCCATTTAGTTCGCGCCCGTTGAGCCCAAAATGTCTCTAACTGCCGTTGCAAGGCAGTTAGTCGATTAGTCGCAATACGCACTTGCGGCCAATCCATGCTAGAGATATCTCCTTGTTCTTCTTGAAGAGTTTGTGCTAGCTGAACATGTGCTTCACGCACCTTAACAGGGAGATCTCCAATCCGCTGTTTATTCCAACGCCGAAGAGCATATTGTAACCTCCAAAGCTTATGGTGGAGGACCCCTAATGGGGAGGCCGCAATAATACCTCGCCAAGAAGTGCGAATAATATCAGAAAGTTCAGGATATTCTATCCAAAATTTCTCAAAACGGAATGGTTTCTTACCGAGCGGTTGTGGAGTTTCCGTATGCACAAGAATTGGTGCATGGTCTGAAAGATATCGTGGTAGAACCTCCGCCACTGCCGTTGGGAATTGGTTAAAAAATAGGGGAACCGCAAAGGCTCGATCAAGTCGTTCCCATGTCCAAGCTCGACCTTGGCGATTATTGCACCAGCTGAATTTCGGGCCACGGTGAACTAACTGTTGCAGTTGATTCTGAGAAACCCATTTCCTGAATTGTTGAACCTCTGGAGTGTTCCAAAATCCATCACCACCCTTCTTATCAGATGGCCAAAGTAATGTATTGAAGTCACCCGCCAACAGGGTTGGTAATCCAATCTTAACAATATCCGAAGTTTCCTCCCATAGAGAATTACGAAGATGGGGCTGAGGGCTCGCATAAATCCCTGCTGCTATCCAAGGTGACTGTCCTGGATCTTCAATCACAAGATAGATTGCTAGTCCATTCCCCGGACAATAAGATACCTGGAGGTGGGGTTTCCAGCAAACCACAAGGCCACCCGAATGTCCTGTACCCGGTAGCACTTCCACGTAAAACTCTCTCATTTTCCTTCTAAAGTTAACTAGTTGTGACTCCTGAACATGAGTTTCAAGCAAAAACAAGATGTCAAGGGCATAGGAAACAACCAAGAATTTACAATGATTAACTGTGTCCTTCTTCAAAATGCCTCGACAATTCCAAAAGATGAGCCTCATTAAGAAATTATTTAGAAGTGGAGGGGCCCCCTGACTTAGTATTAGTAAGGCCCTGTTTCATCTGTACATCACACTCCATATGCATGTTTGGAAAGCCCGGTGGAGTGTCTGAAGAATCCGTGGTCGTCCACGAATGTTGAACCAACATCATGTCCTGAGAAGTAGATTTCTGCTTCATATTTGCATCCGAGACAGGAATTATCGCTCCAGACTCCTCCTCAAGTACCCTCTTCTTTGACCCTCTGTCAACAGCCCTTTGTACGATTACCACCGCCTAACTGGAATTTTTAGGAGGTGCTGGTGAAGTCAGATTTGATGGTTTTTGAATTGGGGTCTGTGCTGCAGGGGGGATGACAATTGGTGACGACCGGGGTCTCGGTCCTGATAGTCGGCTCGTAGAGAGGCCTGTGGCAGGATGAAACAATGGAGCAGGCTGTCCCTTATCTGCCACAGGAGTGAATGTTTCTATGGAAGCAGCATCCGTCTTAGGAGATCCCCTGTTTGGAGTAGGGGAAGAAGTCTTTTTGGTAGGAGCCTTCACTGAGGTATTTTGTCGAGCAGGTGCATCACTATATGTGCCTTTGTTGTTCCTCGAATGTCTCCGACGTGGGGGGACCACTTGCCAAGGCCCGTCCTCATCCATAGTCTGTTGGGATAGCTGCTGAGTAGAAGATCCCAGCTTGGAAAACACCGCATTGGGTGGCCCTGAATGCGAAGTCGATGGGGAAGCATGTCCTTATAGTCGATATATTGACGAAGATACCTTGATCGGACAGTTGTTAGCAATATGGTCTATCCGGCCACACCGCTGACAAACGTGTGGAATCCGTTCATAAATAAACGGTTGCCATCGTTGCTGTTGTCCTATTCGAATACCCGGGCAAAGCGGCAATCGGAGATCCACCTCCACCAGTGCACGGGCATATCGGCACCTCCCAATATCTTCAACCGTTGTTTCCACTTTGATTGGCGTACCTGCTGCCGAAGCCATCTCAGCAAGTGTCAGCCCATCCCAATAATCAAGAGGAAGATTAGGAGACCGTATCCAAATTGGGGTTATCTCAAACGTAGCAGTGGTTGGATCAAAATCATTCTTCCATCTTTGGAGGCTAAGGAGGTGGTCTTGTATTATCCAGGGACCACCCGACAGTACTATGAGCATGTCAGCTTCTGAGCTGAATTTAAACACATAAAATCCATTGGCTAGGTCACCCATGAAATACGGTCCATTGACTAGCCACATCTGGGAAAGTCGGCGTCGGAGATAATGAATTTCCACCCGAGGACCCAAGAATTTACATTATAAAGTATAAGCCCATTTCTTGCGGTTCGCCTGCAAACGTCCCACATCCGGCGTGTAGACGCCATTAACAGGGCGCTTTAAAGTGCGAAGCACTTCTGGTGAAATTGTATAAGAAAGCCCGGACCCCGAGAGCCGTTGCACAGCATCAACCCATCGAGAATCGTTCCTTCCGTTTGAACTGGGGATTTGAGGCAGCGTCTCCTCCGGAGCTGTGGATTCCTACTCAGGACGCGCCGGCGTGGGGTCCTGAAACCCTGGTTTTGAGGGATTTGTCCTACCTGTCGCCGTCGTCTGAGTGGAACGTTTGGTGGAACCAGAGGAATTTAGGGATTTAGAGGAATAGGTCATCATCATCTTTTTAGTGATCAGTTGTGATATTATTGAAGGTCAATTTTGTTTAGGTGGTTGGAGGCACAGAAGTCAATGTAACTCTCTTATTTAATATCAATAGTATTGACAAACTCATACTGATTAGATTCAACAGAAGAGTGACTGACACACATACTAATAATTGATTCTGCAGTTTGATTTATACTGAATTAATCTAAGTCAGTTTTAACTGGGTCCAGACTTTATAAAGGGTTTTTTATTTTTAAGTCCTCATAAATCATAATCACCATTGACTAACATATCATTTAAATCTGGAGACTAAAACTAAAATATAAAGAAAGAAGGGATCAATCACTAAATTTTTTTTGTTCGCAGAGACTTAAAAATGAAAAAACCATTTTACGAGGATTTGACAATCATAGTCTTTCAAGAACTCGGTCCAATGACACTGACGACTATTCAATTATGGTTGTGACTTCAAATATGTCAAACTCTTGTGATCCATGAAGATCACCCTATATAGATAGTAATGCAAGATTTTTAGGACAAAAATGACAGCTGCAAGCTCCAAATCATGAATGGGGTAATTCAGCTCATGTGGCTTCAACTATGTAGAACCATGCTGTAGATACCCCAATTTTGACCGTCCAGAGAGACAGAAATACTTCAAGTAACACACGGAAATATCCCGCAAGTGGACACCAATAGAGAACCAAAGATTCGGTAAACCGGAAACCCTAACCCTATCCGTGACCTAAACCCTAACCCTAGCCGTGACCTGAACCTAAACCGGAAATCCTAAACCTTGACCTAACCCCAAACCCTAGCCCTAAACCCTAATCCCAGCCTTGACATAAACCTAAACCGGAAACCCTAAACCTTGACCTAACCCCAAACCCTAGCCCAAACCCTAACCTAAACCCAAACCCTAGCCCAAACCCTAAACCTAAGCCAAACCCAAACCCAGACCTAAACCTAAACCTACCCTAAAAACCAAAACCCTAAAAATCCTAAAGCCCCTGGAAAGGGGCGGCTATCCCTAACTAGCCGCCCCTCACAGGGCGGCTAGTTTACAGTAGCCGCCCCCCTAACCGCCCCCTGGCCGACTTTGGACCAGTCCCCTGGATGGGACATAAAGCAATATTAAATGCTGATCATTGCAGCGGGTCATGACCTTTAGCCGCCCTCTCCTGGCCGGATCAAACCAAGTAGCCGACCCAAGCCACCGCTTGTCAGAGATGGGACGTTTGGCAGGTCATGATAGGGGCGGCTACCAGGAAGTAGCCGCCCCATCTCGGGCGGCTAGTTAGCACTAGCCGCCCTTCACCTGGTCTCTGGCAGAAGAACCAGAGCATTAATGAGAGGTCCAATCGAAGCCAACCCACTCCATTACCCTCGGGATATTTTCCTACCTCTCTTTTACTATAAATAGAGGAGGTCCCAAGCCTTCAACAACATCCAACACACCCAACAAAATCCACAACAACCACCAATTCATCTTCAAACCCTTCCACCACTAGAAATCCCAAGAGAGAGAGAGAGAGAGAAATACCCATTCCCTACATAAAATACCCTCTCATCCCACCCTCCATAAACCCAGGCTAAACCTAGCTTAGCCTCTGCCCAAGACCCCACCCTTTACCTACCAAAGCCCTGCCTAAATTCCCCCAGACCATGGACGGCTAACCCTAGCTAGCCGCCCCCTGGCCGACGGCTAACCACAACTAGCCGCCCCCTATCCACACCCCATATCAACATCCCTTTGACCCGTAACTCATTTAGTCAAGCCCGGAAGCAGAATAGGATTACCTGTTTTTCACCTCTGTGTACGGTATATCCGTGTCTCAGAGCGGAGACCCCACAAACTCCCCACGTAGGCGATCAAATCCGACCCAAACCCTTTCCTGTTTTTAGAAAAAGCAGGTGGCGATCACAAAACCCCCTTGAATCCTCTTGAGCCGCTGTCGGGCGCCTCGACCAGGAACGAAACCCTCACCCCTTCGAGAAGACGATCCGACCGAGCCCGCCAGGGCACGCATCCGATCCGAATCCCCGAAGAACCCCCACACACGCGGATTTCTCGACACTGACAAATTCTGGCGATCACGGTGGGACCTCCCTCGTGAAAAACAACAAAAGGTAATCCTCTTCTGCCCCCTTTTACAAGCTTGACTGGAATGCTATCAACCCTCTAGGAAGGTTAGAGTTTCCCACCCCTCGAATCAGATCCTCTTCTACTGTGCATTATAACATCCTTTACTGCTTTCGTAAGTCGCACACAGCTGCGCAATCCTTTACTGCTTTCGTAAGTCGCACACAGCTGCGCAATCCTTTACTGTTTCGTAAGTCGCACACAGCTGCGCAATCCTTTACTGCTTTATTTACTGCTTTCAATCTGCATTCATCCCCCCACTCTACGTCATGGAATCCCACATAGAAGAGGAGAGATTAGAGGAAAGGAATCACCAAGAGGGTCAGGTCACACAGTTCCTGACCCATCTAGAGGAAAGGATGGCTAGTCTAGGGTATCAAACGGTAGAGGACATGTTTCATGACCTCGTTGACTACCGTCATGCCAAGACCTCGAGACAGGAAACCCCTCTCGAAACCCCTAAATCCACTCCCAAAACCCCATCCACACCCAGTCACTCGGTCAACCTGAGTGTCTTTTCATTCACCCCCCTTTCCCCCTTGAATCCTCTTGAGCCGCTGTCGGGCGCCTCGACCAGGAACGACACCCTCACCCCTTCCGAGAAGACGATCCGACCGAGCCCGCCAGGGCACGCATCCGATCCGAATCCTTGAAGAACCCCCACACACGCGGATTTCTCGACACCGACACATGCGCCACTACATGACCACATTGCATGAGAACACAATCAAGAACATGGTGAGATGCATCGCAATATACAGAAAAACCACCACTACCAGAAGGAGGGGTTAAAACTGGTGCAAACATCTGACGTCCCTTGAGCTCCTGAAAGCTTTGCTCATTGGCTTCAGATTATTCAAAGTTAACTTCTTCATTAGACATGTCAGAGGAACTACAATCTTGGAGAATCCTTCAACCAACCTCCGATAATAACCCGCCAACCCAAGGACGCTTAGAACTTCAGTTGGATTAGATGATCGCTTCCAATCCAACACTACACTAAACTTAGCTGGATCAACCGAAATACCCTCACCTGAAACGGCATGCCCAAGAAACACCACTCTCTTTAACCAGAATTCACACTTGTGATTTTGCATATAATTGGTGCTTCTTTAGGACAATCAGGACTGCTCGAAGATGCTCTCCGTGCTCCTCTTCGCTCTTCGAATAGATGAGAATGTCATCTATGAAAACCACCACAAGTAGGTCATTGAAAGGCTCGAAGACACAATTCATCATGTCCATGAAGGCCACAAGTGCATTTGTCAATCCAAATGGCATCACTAAAAATTCATAGTGACCATAGTGAGTATGAAATGTAGCTTTCTTAATATCACCTTCCTTGATCTTTAAATGATAATAGCCCGAACGCAGGTCAATCTTTGAAAATATAGAGGCTCACTGAAGCTGGTCAAAAATATCATTGATACGAGGAAGAGAGTATCGATTCTTGATGGTCCTTTGGTTCAACATCTTGTTATTGATACAAAGCCTCTAGGTACCATCTTTCTTCTTAACAATAAGACTAACGCTCCCCAAGGTGAGACACTAGGACGAGCAAACCCCTTGTCTATAAGTTCTTGAAGCTACTCTTTCAACACCTTTAACTCAGAAGGAGCCATCCGGTATGGAGCCTTAGAAATCGGCTCTATATCGGGAACAAGGTCAATATAAAACTCTATGCCATGATCAGGGGGAAGTCCGGGTAACTAATATGGAAATACCTCAGAAAATTAAAAAACAATAGGAGTGTCACTGACTGAAGCCTTCAAGTTAGCAGTATCATCCACAATAACTGTTTGATATCCCTCACATTCTTTATCTAGCAATCTCTGAGCATGAAAAGAAGAGATGAATCCGATTGGATATGATCCACCAAAACCCTCGAAGTGGAAAGATTGCCGAACAGGAATACAGAAGGTCACAACTTTTCAAAAACAATCTACATTTGCATGGAAAGCTGACAACCAATCCATGCCAAGGATAACATCGAAGCCAAGAATATCTATAAGAAAGATCAGCAGCATCTCATGCCCGTTGATTTGAACCATGCTAGAAGGGAAGCAAACTTTGGTGACATCTTGTTCACCAACAGCAATGGTCACATGAAGTGAGAACATAGAGATGCTAGACTCTCTTGGTAGGATTTTGAAAATCTCGATGAAGTGAATGAATGTGTGGAACCACAATAAAAAAAAGAACAATACGTCTGACAGGGTCTCCAGTGGCTTGAGCATCACTAGGTGTAAGTGCTGCCACACATGCATGAACAAGCCATGTAAACTTCCTTAAGCTTAAGATCGATCCTGGCCTCCTTTGTTATTAAGTTTGGGACAAAATGTCTTTATGTGGCCTTGTTACTTGCAATAATTACAAATCCTCATATCTGATCCACGAGTCTGGTTTGGTGTTGCATAAGATGCTGGAGGAAGTGTCTTCAAAGGTACAACTGCAGTAGGTGGTCGCTTATTCGCCCTCTTCGTAGGGGTATAGTGCTGTTGATCCTGACAACATTTAACTCAAGTATCAAGAGCCTGTGATGCCTTTGCACACTCACACTTAGATGTGCGCGCGCTCTCCACCAAGTTGAAGAAATTGTCTATCATCAAAACTTTCACTCGACCCTTGATTTGCCCCCTTGAACTGTCCTCAAATAAGTGACAACATTCATCTTCATCTTCAACAAGATGCGGTGCAAAACGAGACAGTGCAACGAATTGAGTCTCATACTGGTCGATAGTCATACCATTCTACTTCAGGTTGGTGAACTCGTAGACCCCTCTTGGTAGTCTTCCACCACTGTGCCGCTTCATCACGGAGTTGGAAAGATCCAACTTGATTATTTGACGATCTGGGTAATCCATCACATCAAATTTTTTTTTCCATCTCTGCGATCAAAACCTCTGATTCTTTGAAATCACTCATGTTAGTGAATGCAGTTAGACGCATCATCTGGACTTGAGTAAGCCAATCCTCATTAGCATATAGCACAAGGGCACGAGTATGAGGATGAGCAATGTCAGACTGAGAAGCATTAGGAACATGAGGTACATCGGGAAGATCTTGGGCAACAAGTGGTGGATCATTCTCGACAACCTCAAGTGGTGGAGCATGGTACAGCTGCTGCTGAATGGCATACATCTGTTGTGCTTGTTGTTGCATTTGTGCATGAATCACTGCGTACATTCCAATAAATTGTTGAAGCGACTGTTGCACAAGGGTCATAGCTAGATCCAACACTCAGGGATTAACTAATGGAGGATTGGGCATGTGGGGGATGAAATCTGACTATCCCCTCTTGGGCCGAATCTTCTCCGATTCATGAGCTCGAACTCTTCTCTACAACAATCCACCTTGAGACCCCGATTCTCGTCGTCGTCTCCTTCCTTCAGATTCCTGCAACTCACACCAGTGTGATGCCGGCTAACGCCCCTCCGATGCTCAAGTTAGCGACCACTTCCATTTCAGATGAAGAAGAGCGTGATGTGCTCAAGAATCAGTAGGAGAGAGTCAGAATTCGCATACCTTGAGAGGGAGATGAAGTTTCCCTTTTATACTAAGCAGGGGCATGCCGGGTTTGGCCTCGCAGGGTGATCATATCGTTATATGGAATCTCCACGTGGCTTCAGGATCTGTGGACTTTGTCACCTAGGGATTATCATTATCCTATAACTTTTTTTTCTGACGTACTGTCCTTTTCCGGTGTCAAAGAATATTCCCTTTGATAACCGTTTTCCTTCAAGAGAGGACCTGTGGCCAACCTACTTTTTAGTTCGGACATTGCCTCCTGGACGGCTTATACTTAAGATCGGGCAACACGAGATACTCATTTTTAGGATTTCATTGTTGTGATTGTCTTATCTTGGTCGGGCATAAGCTCTGTCCAGCTTATCCTGGTCGGCCATAGCTTTTGCCCAACTTGTCCTAGTCGGGATTGACCACTTATCCGTTCAGAGAGAAAAATGGTCCCAACCAGACCGTCATAGGGCTTTGGGCCCATGGGCTTTTCTCTCTTTAGATTCCTATTCTTTATTGATATGGGCTAATTCCTTATCAATCCTTGCACTTATACTACCTTATCCCTTATTCGATTTCTAAGACAATTCGGTCTCTTACAAATGTCCCCTTCTTTTCGTCTCCCAAGTGTTTGGGAGTCTAGAAGAAATGACCCTGAGAGACCTGTTTGATTGGAAGGCTTGTACGCCAAGTCTTCTCGATTGACTATACCCCGAGCCATGGGCCTGATGATTTGTGTTTCTGACACCTGTCACCTGTCCGCACGTCTTCTCCATTTAATGCCACTTGGGGGATGATTTTTTAAATTTAATTTTGCCGCTTCGTTTCCTCAAACCGCTGTGGCGGTTAGGTTTTCGATTCGGGACTTTCTTATATATATGCATCGTTCTTGCATCCTTTCTTATCTCTTGTGAATCGCTATATCCTTCAGAGCTCTTGATCAGTGCCCCCTTGTCCTCTTCTTTTGCTCCCATATTTCACACTAATGGCACAGTTCCCCGACAATGTAGTGGAAGAGGAGTATAGTGGGGTGCTGCCCCCCCCCCTCTAGATCCTGAGTCGCTCTGGGTCTACTCCGGCCAAGTGGAAGCCGGCAAGATCATTTTTCCATTATCTATGTTGATAATGGAGTTCCTTAGCTTCTTCAGCTTTCACCCCCTCCAGCTCGTCCCTGTAGATACCCCAATTTTGACCGTCCAGAAAGATGAAAATACTTCAAGTAACATTTGGAAATAACCCACATTTGGGCATCAAATAGAAAATAAATCTCAAAAAATCGAAAACCCTAAACCCTTGTCCAAACCCAAGAAAACCTAAAACCCTAGAAAGGGGTGGCTAACCCTTACTAGCCGCCCCATATGAGGCGGCTAGTTTGCACTAGCCACCCCCCTGGCTGACCCTAAACCGCTTTCCTAGATGGGACATGAAGCAACATTAAATGCTGATCATTGCGGCGGGTTGTGACATTTAGCCGCCCCATCTTGGCCGGTTCAATCCAAGTAACCGACCCAAGCCACCGCTTGTCAGAGATGGGACGTTTGGCAGGTCATGATGGGGGCGGCTACCAGGAAGTAGCCGCCCCATCCTGGGCGGCTGGTTTCAACTAGCCGCCCTTCACCTGGTCTCTGACAGAAAAACAGGGAATTAATGAGTCTAATCAAACACACTATTACCCAAGCCATTTTATTACCCACTGGACACTCCCCTGCCTCTTTTTTACTATAAATAGAGGGGGTCCCAAGCCTTTCAAACACATCTTCAATTCACCAACATCAACACATACTCACACACCTTCATAATTCCCAACCCTCAATTCCCATTCCCACACCCACTACTTGAAATCCGTAGAGAGAAAGAGAGAGAGTCCTATTTGTGAGAGAAAAACTCATTCCCTACACAAAATCACCCTCCAAAACCCAGGTTAAACCCAGCTTAACCTCTACCAAAACCAAACCCATTCCCTACCCGAGTTCTGCCCAAATTCACCCAGGCTCTGGATGGCTAACCATAACTAGCCGCCCACTACCTGACGGCTCAAATCCAGTAGCCTCCCCCCAACTGTACCCATTTGTCCCAAGACTCCTTTAGCCAACCCCGAAGAAGAATAGGATTACCTATTTTTCACCTCTGTGTACGGTATATCCGTGTCTCATAGCAGAGATCCCACAAACTCTCCTACGAAGGCGATCAAATCCACCCTCATCTTTTCATGCTTTTCGAGAAAGCAGGTGGCGATCACACACACCCCCAAATCCTCTTGAGCCGCTGTCGGGCGCCTCAACCAGGAACGACACCCCACCACCCTTCCGAGAGACGATCTGGTCAAGCCCGCCAAGGCATGTACCGGATCCGAATCCCCGAAGAACCCCCACACACGCAGGTCTTTTCCCACACCGACAAACGTCGGTGTAATGCCCCACATTTACCTAACTGTTTATCGGACGGTAAATGGGTCACTACTAAATTTAACCCAATTACAATACCAAAATTTGCAGCTCTTTTTTTTTCTTATATGATACCCATATAATATAAATACAATAAAACTGATAATAATAAAATAAATAATACCAACGGTTTTAAATCACTAATGACTTTACAATATATCAGAGTTTTTGTGGAGACAAGATACTAAAAAGAAAATACATAACAAACCACCCTTGTGGGAGCCATCTAAACTAAACAAACATAAATAGTCGATTGCAACTATAATTTACTCTTGAACCGCTACCTCAGAGCAATTTCTGAAAGACGCGAAAAGTCCAAACTTCATCTTAATCCTCAGAATACGCATTACCTGGTTATGAAACAACCAGCCCATATCGAATAGGGTGAGCAATTAACTCAGTGAATAAGCCCACTGACAAATTACTTCATATGATAGTTACATATAAAAATAAGGTTTTATAAAAATCAGAATTTCATTTAATAAATATTTTATTTTATTAAATCAATTTAAAATCATGAACTTTAAAAAAAATATTTTAATGTGCACGTGGCCCAATCCTTGGCCCATATCAGAGAAATCATGAGAGTTAAATGATAAAATCATATATATATATATATAATTATATTAAAAACAAGAATTTTCTTTAATAAATCAATTTAAATTCATGAGCTTAATAAAATATAATTTTAATGCAATCACGTGGCCCAATCCTTGGTCCACGTCATAGAAATCATGCAGCTTAAATGATATGACCGGGTAGGGTACTCAATTGGAAGAACTGTTCCCCCAAAACAGGTGTGCCAAGCCCCAAGCGACTAAATCGCTCAAAAAGCTCCCTCGAGGAGACGTTGGATCTAGAAGACGCTGATGGGTCACCACTGCCATCACTATGAGAAAACCAGCACATGATGCCCCGGTTGCTGCAGACTCCAAACAAAGGAATCTGCCGCTGCAAGGAATGCTTTACCACACCCCTCACCGATCTTCGGACTTTTCGAGTCCTAGACCTTCCTCCCCAAAGGCAAAATACTACGGGGGGATTTATTCCAGAAAATATGTTATGATATGCATCTCGATAAAATCTCCTAGGACTAGGTTGTCTCCACTAGTCTTAAATTTTTCCAAAACTGTCGAAATAAAAATCTTTAATCCAAATATTATTCCAAAAGCATAAGCATCAGAAAATATATTATGTTAATTCTTGAAACATGAATAGCATAATTCATGCTATTTTAATGACATGATGAAGGAATTAAATCATGCAACTTCATTCAACAAAAACGCAATTTGATCAATATGAAGAAAATATCCAAATCATGCAAATTTATCAAAATATAAATGCATGGATGACACATAATATCACACAAATATGATTGGCATATGAAATTCAACATTATAGAGCAAAAGCTTACACGAAATAAATTGATAGGCCTACTCACCTCGAGTGGACCCTAGGTCCGGAGAATGAAACCCACAACAAAAATTACAACCTAGATAAACCAAATAAGTTATTAATCAAAATCTATAATTTAAGTCTAGACCTAATTTCCTTAATCATAATCAATAGATATAAATTTTTATACCCAATGAGCTAAATTTATCTCATATAAATCATACAAAAGAAAATATAATAGAACCTAAGAAGATGATAAAAACCTACCATACATATAACCAGTCACTAAAAGACAAAACCAGAAAAGACAAAACACAGAAAAAGACAAAAATCTAGAGAAAGTTAAAATAATAATAAAATAACGAAAATTTTATAAAATAATAAAAAAAACACATTTTTCTCTATAAAAATAAACTATTAATTAGTAAAAGTTGAAAATAAATAAAACTTAGGGTAATTAGCACTTTTAACCCCGAGAAAATGAATATTCACAAAAATAGCCCCACCCCTCGAATATTAGCAAAAACTAGCCCCGGTGAGAGATTACACTGGAAACGGATTATATAATCCGTCTCCAGTGGTAAATTTTTTTAAACAAACACCAAATGTGCAGTAAGAAAATACACAGGTGACGGCATGTGTACATGCCGTTCCCCTGGAAACGGCATGTATACATGCCGTTCCCCTGGAAACGGCATGTATACATGCCGTCACGTGGAAACGGCATGTACACATGCCGTTTCCCTGGAAACGGCATGTTTCCCTGGAAACGGCATGTGTACATGCTGTCACGTGGAAACGGCATGTACACATGCCGTTTCCAGGTCATTTCCATGCCCCCGGGCCTTTTTTTTTGGTTCACCTGCATAAAATCCTGCTTGAACAAAAAGATCCATTTTAATGACTAATTTCAAAACACAAATGAAAATGCATAAATATAAACACAAATTTGTACATCACTAAATATTCCAAACATATATGTCGTTCCATAAATACAATCAATCATCCAAATATTTTCATAAATCCTTTCTTTTTAACTTTTCTTGGAGCAAGAGGTGCTGATGAAGAGGGTACGTCAGTCGTTGTGGATGGCACACCTGATTGTGGCGGAGTGGTAAATTGTATGTCCGATCCCTGACCAACAGTAGTAGAAGAACACCAAACCCTGCGTGGTCCACGGATATATGTCTGGAGTGTCATCTGTGGAGCTTGATCTGTGGAACTCATCAATTGTGAATTCAGTGTGAGCGAAACTATAATCCACCACATCCTCAGCATCCTCAGCATCTGCAGTTGCACTGGAGGTACTCGAATGTTGTTCCCTATCTCCCATCATCGCCTCCGCATAGTCACGTGCCACAGCAATAATACGACCCCACTCATCACAGTTGGGGTATAATACCAACCCCCTTGCGAGCACCTCACTGATGTTCTGCATAACCCCCCCTGTTAACAAAAGGTTAAATATATTAACAGTTGCTATTAATTCATTTATCACTTTCTAAAAATTTAAGACACACATAAAATTCATACCCAGTGAGGTGCGACATAGCCTGGATGGTACTGTGGGGGTGGTGGAGGTGTGATGTGTCTGACTGTTCTCTCCCAGTACCACTCCATATATCTCCTCGAACTCCGGGTGGCAGAGAACTCGATATAAGTCTTGTGAAAAACCATCCAATTAACATCATGTCTACCTCTCCTGTTTACCCGGTCGATGGCCTCCACATCAACTGGAATGTCCTGATGCCATCCAAATTGACGTGCGACTCGATCTGGCACATGCATCTCCACAATATCATAGCATATAAGTGGCACCCTAGCCGTCCACAACTCCATATGATCCATACATGCAGGTGGTAGCGCCTCATATGTGGAAGCATAAGGTTGCCATATAACCTACAAAAAATGAGAAGTTTGTAATTAGTGTCACAATTAACATGTTCCTATATGATGTGTGAAATATAAATATAATTGTATACTCACTTGCGACCCTAGCTGATAGTCGAGTTGTGCCCTGTAGTATATGAGAACACGTGCATTTTCATCGAACCTCTGAGTCACCTTCCACCTGAAATCCAAATCCAAATAAGTGTAACCTCTTATTTTTTGTGAACTGATGAAAGAAGATAAAAATGAAAACATTACCTTGCTCCCAATGGTCGATCTCCAAGAGCAAAATCTGGATCATGTAAATCCGGTCGTCCCACGTGTAACCTCTCCCACGACCATAACTGCGTCAGAAAAAAATCATAAGTGTGATAGTTAAAAAGCTAAGTAATAGAATGAAAGAAAATTAGGAGATTTAATCTTACTTGTAGCAGAGAATAAAATCCATGAGATCCTGCCGACATCTTCTCTCCAAGCACACTACCTCTATACAACGCTCTATACAAGTGGGCCAAAGCAGCTACACCCCAGGAATATCGGCCAGCATCCTCAACCCAGTAATCTCCATGATCCTCTTCTCCTTCTTTGGTATCTTCTCCTTCTTCAGTATCCCCTCCTTCAGGATCTTCTTCTCCTCCTCCTTCCTGAACTTCTTGATGTGTTTCATAGTTTACTTGAATATCGTCAGGAATATCATTCCAACCCATGTCATGAAATGGGGACCTATAAATACAAATAGACTATACTTACACATATGAATACCCCCCCTAAAAATATTCTATAAATACACAATACATACACATGTGGTATATTGGCACTCCCATGGGCATTTGTCGGTGTTGCATCAATCAAATCTTCTTGGGTACACAGAACGAACGACGACCCTGAAGGTTGATATGGATCACGTACAATGGAGGGATATGAATCTTCTGCATCATAATTCATCGCATCACGACCTCTTTGTATGATCTCTTCCTTCTCTAACCATATTTGAATGACATGCACGTGTTTATGATACAAAATTATCATCACTTTCACACCCATATCATCTTCGAGAGGGGCACCTAAACTCTTTCCATCGTGAGTGGGATGCACAACACTCATGCACAATTTGTAACGACTTGGATCGGTCTCCGTCAAATGATAAATCATTTGGAGTAAATCAACATAAGAGATCCTCTTATTTATGATAGTGGTTTTTCTGGTACCACCTTCATAAAATGAAGTATCTTCACGTTGAACAATCCTCCCGTTAAAAGAGTACATCAACGGAATATCGGATTTCTTCACCATCTTAACCATAAACTATTCAACTTAGTAAAATGTAAATAAAATTTTATTTTTTTTGAAGGCCCCAAAAATTTTTAAAAAGTTTTTAAATGATAATCAAATTTTTTAAGATATAGAAGTTTTTTTTCACAACCAAGAAATTGTAAATAAATTAAAAACAAAAAAAAATTTACATTTAACTTAACTAAACAAGATACATTACCCATGCCTATAATAAATATATTCAACTTTCAACATTTAGGGTTTTGATAAAAAAATTTTTTTATCAATAAAATCAAAACAATTGATAAATAAATAAATAAATTTAAGAACATTTAGGGTTTTTGATGTTTACCTTTGGATTTATAGTTTTTCAAGTGAGAAAAACTGAATTTTCGGGCTTGATAGGGAGTGGGTGGATGAAAGAGGGGAAAAAAAGGGGGTGAAAATGGGGCTTGTTGGGGATGAAAGAGGGCACGGGATGTTTATATTCCGTGCCCTGGAAACGGCCTGTATACATGCCGTTTCTAGTGAAGTCCATGGAAACAGTGTATACATGCCGTTTCCAGGGGAACGGCATGTACACATGCCGTCACCTGTGTATTTTCTTGCTGCACATTTGGCGTTCGTATAAAAAAATTTACCACTGGAGATGGATTATATATAATCCGTCTCCAGTGTAATCTCTCACCGGGGCTAGTTTTTGCTAATATTCGAGGGGTGGGGCTATTTTTGTGAATATTCATTTTCTCGAGGTTAAAAGTGCTAATTACCCTAAAACTTATCATGTACTTGTATAAATCATAACCCTAGTATTATTAAAAACTAATGTTTTTATAATATGAACATAGATTTAATCTTTAAAATAATTAGTAAATCAAAACCTTAAGTTTATGAAGACTCAAAAATCCAAACAACTAACATAGATCTAATAATAATTATTAGTAGGTCAAAACCCTAATTTTCATAAAAATTTAGAAATACAATAACATGAACATATATCTATTAAAACTCTAATTTTATTAAAACTCAAAATCTCATAACATAAAAATAAATTTAATCTTTAAAATAAATAATAAATTAGAACTCTATTTTTATTAAAAGCTTAAAAATCCAAACACCTAAATTTGGATCTAATTAATAAAAAAATCAAAGGATAAAAAGAAAAGATTAAATACCTTTTTTTTTCTTCTCTCTCTCTCTCTCTCTCTCTCTCGGTTTCTGCCGCCGAAGACACCCACCGCACACCCCTATATAAATATATATATATGTACTTAGATACCTAAATCTAACAAAAATTATAAAACGACCCGTACTGTTTCATATTTACAAATAGGACCCTATTCAAATTACAGATAGGTCCCTGGTGCATATTACAATAAATTCACGATTCAAAACTGGGTCCCTTAAAATCAATAACAATGAAATCTCAAATTTTAATCTTTTGAGCTCTAATGTTAATGAGATTGTAACCATTCAAGATCTTAAAGATCTTAAATATATATATATATATAGAAATTTTAACATGACAATTAATATTTAAAATTGCAAACTGAAATGAGCCCATAAGGATAAACTAAATGGGTCAAAACTTAAAAACACACAAAACACACTAATTTTAATTTAAATATCTTATTTATATATTTAAATCAAATATATAAATAGGAGAAAATGCACAGGTGTTACAGTAAAAAACGCGGATTCCTCAACACCCGATGAATCCCATATCGACAAATATGGCGATCACGGTGGGACCTCCCTCGTGAAAAAACAACAAAAGATAATCTTCTTCTGTCTCCCTTTTACAAGCTTGACTAGAATGCCATCAACCCTCTAGGAAGGTTAGAGTTTCTCACCCCTCAAATCAGATCCTCCTCTATTTTGCATCACAACATCATTTACTGCTTTGTAAGCCGCACACCGCTGCGCAATCCTTTACTGCTTTGTAAGCCACACACCGCTGCGCAATCCTTTACCGCTTTGTAAGTCGCACACCGCTGCGCAATCCTTTACTGCTTTGTAAACCGCACACCGCTGCGCAATCCTTTACTGCTTTCGTAAGCTGCACACAGCTGCGCAATCCTTTACTGCTTTATTTACTGCTTTCTATCTGCATCCATTCCCTTAAATCGTTCCACACTCGCATCATGGAATCCCATCTAGAGTAGGAGATACTAGTGGAGAGAATCACCCAAGAAGGTCAGGCCACACAACTCCTGACCCGTCTAGAGGAAAAGATGGCAAGTCTAGGGTACCAAATGGTAGAGGACATGTTTCATGACCTCGCTGACTACCATCATACCAAGACCTTGAGACAGGAAACCCCTGTCAAAACCCCACAAGCTACTCCCAAAACCCCATCCACACCCAATCGCTCGGTCAATCCGAGCATCTTTTCGTTCGCCCCCCTTTCCCCGCGAATCCAATATTCCCGACCGTTTCAACCCCAGGCCCTTACCAGGCCACCCCAAACCCGGGACCACTAGGCAGCCCTCCCAGGGGAGAAACGCTAGATGAAACCATCCACAGCATCCTCTCCGAGACTGGTCCCTCAGCCCCCAAGAACCTACATAACCTAAGACAAATCCCGTCAGTCCACTTAACGGAGGGATTCAAAATCCCCAAATTCCGCCGGTATAACGGTCGTGGAGACCGAGACCTTCATCTAACTGCCTTTTATCTAGACGCCCGCCCGTTTCTAGATAATCAACCTCTGCTAGTCTTCCTCTTCCAGAAATCATTGGAGGGAGAAACACTCCAATAAGTCTCCGCCCTTCCTGTAGATCACTCATCAAACTTCTCGGCTGTAAGCGAGAAGTTCTTAGGCCGCTACGGCTACCAGAGGATCATAACCCCCTCTCTTTCAGATTTAACCATAGAAAGAAAGAGGCCTAGGGAGGAATTTGAACAATACGTGTCTCGGTGGCGCACACTTGTCCACAGGACCGGCCTGCAACTCACAGAATGTCAGGAAATTGATATGATGTTACAGAGCCTGAGTCCAGAGCTTCGTACGAGCCTTTCGTACGGGGACTGTACTATGTATCAGCTTCTAATTGACCGTCACAACAGGATTTCCCATTGTGCAACCCCAATAGTCCAAACCCAGTCCCCACCTATCAGCCATAGGATTGAACTACCGTCACGTAAGGCGCAAACCCCCACGGTAGAGGGGATTACACAAGTTTTGGCACTCTACCCGAATGAAGCACGAGTTCCTGATCGAGGAATGGCTCCGAGACAGTACACGTCTGGTTCATCCGGGTATGCACCACCTCGGTCAGCCAATCAAAATTTTATACCTCGATCAGTACCCGTTCCCGTGCCGTTACAACAAAACTCGGTAATCCAAAGTTCCCCAGTCCAAAGCCCCATAATTTCAAGACAAGGTCAGCCTAGGACCCCTTTCTATTCCACTCTCTTGAGGAATCAAGACCTAAGTTCTAGGCGGCCTACACAAAGTGCTTATAATGAGGTTTCCCCTCCAACATCCTATAATCAGAGGCGAGTGGGAAAGAGAGATTCTTACCCTCCCCTCTCGGAAACATTAACTAGGATTTTTTGGGTATTAATGGACACTAATAGCATCTCCCTCCCGATCGCCAGGCCCCGACTCCCGGGACCAACACGGCACGTTACTGTCAATATCACCAATAGCATGGTCACACCGTAGAACAATGCATTATTTTTTGGGACTTTGTTTACGATTTGAATGATGACAGGCGCCTTGACTAGGCTATGATCAAAAGCCCCTTAAGCCAGGGCAATTCTCAAGCTTCCAAGCCACTTGGCATATTCACTGACCCATTGCCAGGTCACAACCAAGCTTCCGCGTCTGGAGCCCACGCAATAAACATGGTCAGGAGAAGGAGGCAACCATCGCTAGGACCAAGCAGCTCGAAAGATGCCACTGATGACAGTCTGTCTGAGGAATCCGAGGAGGAGGGGCAGGACGAGCCCTTCCAGCTGAACCTCGACGACCACGACCTCGCCATACTCTATGGTGAAGAAGAACACGCAGTTCTCGCCCTACCCGCGATCAACAACATTGAGTATGACGAGAGCGGACTAGAAAACCCGGGAGAAGAAGAAGAGGAGCCCTTTGAGGAGATCCCTGAAGGAGCAAGTGAGGGACCCGAGGGAGGGGAATGTACGTCAGATGATCTGCATCCAGACGACAATGGGTCCTCCAAAAGCACTGACACTGTCGACGGCCCCTGCCGCCCGATGACCATATCGTTCACTGATAAAGACCTCCCGGACTGCAGACTGCGGGTCTACCCCCTACACATCCGTGGACGGCTTCAGAGGTTGTGGCTAAACAACATCTTCATTGACCCAGAGCCAGGGATGAACATAATGACATGCTCCACCTACCACAAGATACTCGGACTAGGCCGCCCTCTCGTCCAACCGGCCCACTCTACGATTCAGGCTTTCAATCATACCGACTCTCCATGGCCTCAGAATATTCGAGCTAACTGTCGAACCCCTGATCTGCGAGGTGGCATGCTTCATGGCCAACATCGACGCAAGGTGCCCCCTGATGCTAGGGCGACCATGGCTAGACAGCATCCAGGCCACTTGCTCCCCCCGACACCAATGCCTCCGGCTGCCATTCATGGGCCATGTGCTAAAAATTTGGGGAGAGGCATGCCTCCAGTACGAGAACGAGAACAACTGGACACTGCACAACATGTTCACACTAACCCTACGCCCAGGAGCCGAAGACAGAGGCAATAGCCCACCTGGATCCCCCTATGACAGCAACTACCTCTCGGAGGAGACTGTCGGGACCATGAACTCAGCAAACAATCACATGGAGCCCAATCTGATTGCCTTCCTCCCCCATGAAGTTGCAAAAGCTGGAGCACGCTCTGCACCCCTCGCAATCACTGCCACGCTCGGAGGGAGAGAATTCAAGCACATTCTCATCAACACAAGAGCGGAAACCAACATACTCATCTTTTCCGCTTACCAGAAGGCAGGGTCCCCAGACTGGAACCCTCGGACGAATTCATCTATGCCTTTGACAGCACGCGTAAAAACACTTGTGGGCTGGTCACGCTCCCGCTAAAAATCAGCCCCTCCTCCACCATAGTCAACTGCATGGTGATGGACATCTGATCACCCCACCCCCAGATCGTCGAAAGAACATGGATCGACAGCATCGAGGCTGTTTCATCCGCATCCAGCTGGTCACGCTTCCCGTACCACGTTGGAGTAATATCTATTTGGGGAGAAGCGCGCCTCAACAGGTCTCGGGTCCGAAAGTGGAGTGTCTGTGCCATGCGCATTTGGCTAGAGGTGCTTGCATGCTGGCAACCAGGCTCCACTGATGAAGAACTACTTCAACAAGGGAGGCCCCTGAAAAGGCTCAGGGAAGAGGAATCCAGAAAAAAAGGACCGCCACCGGACATCTGTCAGCCACAGAAGATAAGCCGACGCGAAGAAGCGGCACCAATCTGCAAACCGGGGACTGATCCCCCCAGATAAACTCCCATTAGTCTAATCCTGTACATATTTGTTTACAGCTTTCCTAAAATAAAAAATCAAAATATTTATTTACCAGTCTTCACTTTCATCATCCTGTACATATTTGTTTACAACTTTCCTAAAATAAAATATTAAAACATTTATTTATCAGTCTTCGCTTCCATCAATCTGTACATATTTGTTTACAGCTTTCCTAAAATAAAAAATAAAAACATTTATTTAGCAGTCTACGCTTTCATCATCTTGTACATATTTGTTTACAGCTTTCCTAAAATCAAAAATCAAAACATTTATTTACCAGTCTTCTCTTTCATCATCCTGTACATATCTGTTTCGAGCTATCCAAAAAGAATTCATGAAAAATCAAAATATTCATTCATCTTTTAGCATGTTTTTCAAAGTCTATTTCCATACTTTTTTTATAAAAAAAACAAAAATACCTTCCAAAGTCTTTCCAGGTTTTCCTTCAAACCAAACAAAAAAAAAAAACGTTTTACAAAGTGTCTTCCCAGGTTTTCCTTCAAACCAAACAAAAAAATGTTTTACAAGCTGTCTTCCCAGGTTTTCCTACAAACAAAAAAGAATAAAAAAATGTTTTACATGCTTCCTTTCCATGTTTTCCTTCAAACAAAAATGTTTTACAAGCTCTCTCCTTGTTTTCCTTCAAACCAAAAATGTTTTACAAGCCTTATTTCCATATTCTTCTTCAAAACAAAAATGTTTTTCGAGCTTTATTCCCACGCTTAACTCAAAACAAAAGATTTGTTACCAACTCATGCCCTTTTAGAACCATGTGTATATATCTGTTTACACGCTTTCAAAGAAACATATAAAACAAAAAAAACGAAAAGATTAAGAGCGGCAAACCACGCCCAGGCCTACCAAAGAAGGGTGGCAAGGGGATTTGAAAAGAAAGTAATCGAAAGAAGGTTCAAAATCAGGGAGTTAGTACTCAAGCAGATCATGCCATCAAGGCAGCCCCACCCAAGAGGAAAGCTGCAGCCCACATGGGAAGGACCCTATGTGATCACCCATGCCTACTCCGGAATGTCTATCGCTTGGTAGACGTTGAGGGAGTTGAGGTTTCACGTTCGTGGAACGCACTTTATCTGAAGAAATTCCATGCGTAAAAGTTTTAATACTTGAGAAATATTATTCTTCCTTCCTGCAATTTCCAGCGTTTAGCACTTGACGATAGAAATATAACTCCCTAAGATAAACTTGTAGTTATTTAAACTCATATCCGCCAATCATGCCACTTCCTTCACACACGTATGACTTAAAAATTGGTTCATTTGATAGAAGAGAAATTTCCTACCTCATAGACTGGGAAAATTTTAAACCCTAAAGCATCCCTCCCTTATTTCTGCCACTACTCATATTAACCCAAGGTCATGATGAGGAGTTTCCTGGACCTAGCATATGTCCCAAAACTGGCTCTGGCACTATACAAACACTTCTAGAGGGGAAGCATGTAAAGAATCGGGGTGAAAAATAGAAGAGCCCCCCCTCAAATCAAAAGAACATCAGGCAATGAGAGGCCAACAAAAGAAAAATAACACCCAAGTGAATGGGTTAAACTCTCTACTTTAGCAGGCTTTCACGCCTTTACGCACAGTATATGCTAAACAACGGCTATACTAATACAGATCCGAACAAGCGGGTTGTACTTTCCATCCAAAATAAAGAAGTGATAAAAAGAAGAAAGCCAGAGAGACCTAAAAAGTAAGACATATGCTAGACTGGGACAATTCTAAATATTGCCCAAAAGAAAGATATTACTCTTACCCCATTCCCCCTCTCACCTTTTATTTTTGCAATAGGGTTTTAAAATTATATTATGTCTGCTAGGAAAGGTAAAATTTTGACCAAAAGTAGACCTTTTCTATGATTACAGCTGCACACACTTACATGAGTTTATTTAAAGACTTGCCCGTCTAAAGGAAGCTTATTTGACTTGATTCCTGGTGCATTCATGGACTTTTCAGCATGCTTAGAATAACATAATCAAGCACTTGAGAACCATGAACCTAAGAAGTCGACACCCGAAGCTTATACCTTTCAAATACAATCCTGGTTTGGACATAAGTGACCACAAGGGTCCCTCTATATGGACTTAATGGTATTTCCTACTTAGAGGATTGAAAACAATGCCCTCTCACATGAAAAGAATGAATGAAAAATTAAAATGCCCTCTTATGCCACTTACACTTACGCATTTTTCTTTTCCAAAACAATTAGGCATTCAACTTCCTTAAAACATTATAGTTAGCTCCCCGTACAAAGCTAAAATTGCCCCTATTACACTTATTTCATACCCTTCTACACATGCTTGAGAAGAAATAGCCTCACTTTCACACATACTTAAGATTTTTCTTCACTCTCGCACTTGGAATCCCTCCCTTGTCTACTAAAGCAGGGTTTCCCGTATTTTACTTTCTCGCATTAGTTTTTCATTTACCTTAAGATGGATTGTAGCCCTTGACGATTCAAGCAAGAAGGGCTCGAAAGTCAGTGTAGGGGCACAATCTGGACGGATTTAACACTTGGTCAATGGAAAGGATTTTTTAATAGGTCTTGAAGGCTAAAACACTCATGAGGACTTTCAGCAACAGCAAATAGAAGTAACACAACAAAAAATTACCCTATGTAGGGGGCGACTAAACCCGACTAGTCGCCCCTCACCAGACGGCTAGAATGCACTAGCCGCCCCCCTCCCTTTCTTTTTCAGGTAAAATGCTCCAGGCAGGGGGCGGCTAAACAAAACTAGCTGCCCCTCACTGGGCGGCTAGTTTGAACTAGCCGTCCCCTGCCTGCTATCCAAAAACCTACTGTCAGTCCCATTTTAATCAAGTCTTCAAGTCTCCAATACCTGTTAAGAGCATTTCTTTCCAAAAACTGCATACACACATTTCATACGCGTATACATTCATAAAACCAATATCAGTATACTTAAAAAACAACCATATTTCAAAAACATACGTTCATCCATGAATCAAACCTACAAAACCAAAAATTCATTCATACGCATACGCAACCACAAAATATTCCTAAAACACTAAACATCCAAACCATACATAAAAACCATAAAAATTGTCCCACCAAGACCAATAAACATAAATTATTTTCTAAAAACCTAAGAGATTGTGTAAAAGAGAGTCTTTATAAGGAGTAAGGAAGAGATAGGTCCACCAAAATCTCTAAAAAATCCAAAAATCTTGAGCTATACATCGCCAAAATGATCACCTGAGCCAAAAGAAAAGAAGAAAAGCATGAATTCATTTCACATACACAATTCTTCTTTCAAAACCAAGATGACAAGAGCTATACCTCCGGGTGTCATCATCCCCAGGAGGCTGAGTCGAAGGAAGAACGTCCTGGCACGAAGGAGGTGGTGGCTGGGGAGAAGACTGAACCTCTGGAGCATCAGGAGCGGCAGGAGTCTCTCGAACTGAGGATGCGGCTCTCGCATATATCCCTCGACTCCGAGATGCCGAAGGACAAGAAGCACGGGTGAAAGTGGCCCCAGTAGCTAAGGAAGCCGAAAGATAATGCTTGGGCTTGAGAGGGAGAAGATCGAGGTCCGCCTCGGTAATGGCCCCTCCACCAACCAATTTTCCCCTCATGGTGGCTTCCCAGAGGAGGACCTGCTGAATATCCCTGTCCCTCTGCTCCAATCTCTGGCAAAGGCGCGCCTCCACCCCTCTCGAACGGTCCTCAATCGCCCTCAACCTCTCCTCGAGCTCCTGTGACCTCGCCTCTGTGGCTCTGAGCCTATCCTCGCTCGATCGGATCGCATCTCGGTCCCTATCCCCAGCAGTCTGAAGGGAGCGAAGTAAATCTCCCATCAAACCCCCGGGAACTCCCGCCGACGCCTCCAACTCCGACACTCTCATCTGGAAGGAGTCCCTCTCTCGGCCCAGGATGGTGAACTCCTCTTCTCTCGAGGCCCTCATGGAACTCAGCCAACCCACTTCTTCTTCAGCACGTATGGCCCTGCCTCTCGCCTGGCCAACCTCCATCCTCGTAGCCGCCAACTCACTCCAGACCACATCCAACTCCCTTGTCAACTCGAGCTCTCGCTCGAAAATCATGGCCGGAGGAGGGGTAGAAGAAGAAGAAGCGTCATCGACTCTCGCTCTTGACAGAGCATACACCTGAGCCTCGAGGACCCGAACCTGGTCCTACAACTGACGCCTCTGAGCCCTCAAATGCTCCACTTGCCCACCACGCACTCGGAGGTGCTCATTGGCCATCTGAAGCTTTTTCTCCAGCTCATTCAACTCAACCTACAAAGTGACATCACTCAGAAAAATACTTAAGGAGAAGAAAAGAAAAGAAAAGGAGAAGGACTTGCGTAGTCGTCCGGGATCTCCTCCTCCATAGTCCCAAGGATGCCGGCATACTCCTGGCGGTACCAGGCCAAGTACACCTCGCTGCTGGTCACCTCGGGACGACGCTCCACCAAGGCACCCCTGCTCATCCACCCCGCCACATACATCACATAATTCCGCGGGAGGTTCATATCGTCATACCTTATATGCATGTTGTATGAGTTGCTTATGATGTAAATCCATGTCAGGGAGTATCCCTATAGTTAATTGTTATGTTATTTTGCATGTGGATCATGTATATAACTGTGATAGGATTCTCTTATAATATATATGCGCTTGTTAAACCGATTAGGCCTATCTGAACTAGGCGTGGGTACGACCCGCTGTCGGGTTATACCTCATTAGTTAGAACGCGAGCGATGTAATCGCCACCCCGCAACCGTGAGATGCACTTGTATGGAATTTAGGAGAATTCATCGTTGTATTGGTTTTGTTAAACCGGTGACTATGACATTAAGTTAGGCCTACCCATGTTAGGCATGTGTATGAACCGCCCGTTGGGTTTTGTCCTTGGCTTTTCTACACGAGTGTAGAGGTAACTCCTCACGTCCAAGTGACGCATCTGTGCAGGAGTTCAAGAGTTTTTCAATATCATCGATATGTGATTATCGAGGTAGCTGACTTTCCATAGGGTTCACATTGCGAATGCAAAGTCTTCCTCCCAATATCATCGTGCACTGAAGCCCGGCGTTGTAGCTGTCCTACTAGGTGCTCCCATATACTACTCATGACGCATGTTGGTGCGCCCATATGGTAGAGGTAGTGGTCATGGGAGGCTACCAGGTAGAGGCTCTCCGGGAGAGGGCTATCAGATGATATTGCGAGCGTGGAATCGTTCTTCCCTTCAACGAGTCCGCATTGAAGCTGCTCAGCATTGTAGTTGTCCTGCGAGGTGCTCCCAGACACTATTCAGGACACCTGTTGGTGCGCCCATATGGTAGAGGTAGTGGTCATGGGAGGCTATCAGGTAGAGGCTCCCCGGGAGAGGGCTACCGGATGACGAATGGTGTAGAACAGTCGATCTTCTCCCAACAATCCTGTGTCACCCTTAGTGGCAAGAGTGAGGGTGAGTTAGGGTTACGTCGTCACGTGACTCATATACCCATCGAGTATACTCTGGGATCGCTGCTCCTGACGCTTGAGGTATCGAGGTATACCTCTACCTCGTAGCGGACGGACTCGTTGTGTCATGTTATCCAGTAACACCATATGTTATGGCTAACAGTTATTCCTCCCCGTGTGTCCCAAGAGCCTCCCTCCGGGAGTGAGGGCGAGGGCGAGGGCGAGGGCGAGGTATGGTCACACCGTCACGTGACCTTGTTATCCTTTGGGTTTCTACCCATGTTTTTCCTTGAAAGGAAATTGCATTAACATTGAATTGTTGTAATGGTGTTTGGTTTCCAGCCACTCACTAAGCTTGTAGCTCACCCCTCGCGTATTGTTTCTTTTACAGGGGTGTTGTTGGGCGTGGAGATGGAGCTTCCATGTGGGTGGTCTTGCATGCGTAGAGCATTCCGTCCGGCAGTTGGCGAGTGTGAGGCTGTCAACAGTCCTAGAGTTATGTATTTGTAAATCGTGCGTGTTACACATGTTTGTATTTTATTTGGACTAGACTTGGCTCTCACAGGACAATTATTGTGTATTCGGGTCTGTAATAATATTTTGAGTTACAGACATTGTTGGTATTTTTATGCTTCTGCTTTTCAAATGAGTCGTCAGTTATCATTGCTTTGCTAGCCTTGTATGTTTTATATTGGTGTCATTGTTGACCTCTTGTATGATAGCTGATACTTTATATTATTGCCATGTCTCGGGGATGGCCACCCTGGGTCGTGATAAAAATTGGGCCGAAAGAAAGTTGATTATTTTGTCCAAAAATTGGGAATTTGGCGACGCACCCGAAGATATCTGGAGAGTCCCACGGACCGGCTTGATGGGCTCACTATGTCGGGCTGCATTACTTAGTTCGTTCAAAATACGGTTCAATATGTCTGATTTACTGACTTGTCTTATGTTCGAATTCAGCCCCCGCTGTGAACTCGCATCCGTCCAAGCACTTGGTGAAATTAGAACATATCGAGAGGAGCGGTCGAGCCTTCTTCGGGATACCTAGTTGGGATAACCCGAATCCCAGCAGTTATCGTCGATTCGGTCCTCGCTTTGCTGATACTTTTGCGGATCCCTCCTCTCCCATAGTCGAGTATGGCCCTTCAGTTGTTGACACCGGCCAGCTCCCTGAGGCTGAAGGACTTAGAGCCTATCTTTCAATTAGGTTTTGGCGATCCCATGGCGATGAAAAGTTCACCTAGCGGGGCCCGCCATGGATTGCGCCTTCGAAGGGGGCTAGAGGCAGCCCGAAGCCTAGAGAAAGTCAGGTTCTAGCTCCGTGGGGAGAACGGCCTCATCGTCTGTTGAGAAGGAAAGAAGGTCCAAGATTATGGAGCCCTACTTCCTGGTAGCCGCCCCTATCATGACCTGCCAAACGTCCCATTTCTGACAAGCGGTGGCTTGGGTCGGTTACTTGGGTTGATCCGGCCAAGATAGGGCGGCTTAAGGTCACAACCCGCCGCAATGATCAGCATTTAATGCTGCTTTATGTCCCATCCAGGGAAGTGGTTCAAGGTCGGCCAGGGGGGCGGCTAGTACTAACTAGCCGCCTGGTATGGGGCGGCTAGTTAGGTGTAGCCACCCTTGCCAGGGACTTAGGGTTTTTTGGGTTTTAGAGCTCCTCTTGGTGGGGTTCCTGGTTTGGGCCAGGGTCTGATTTAGGGTAGGGTTTAGGTCAGAGTTAGGGTTTAGGGTTAGGGTTTCCGGTCAGGCTAGGGTTCAGGGTTAGGGTTAGGGTTAGGTCTGGAGTTTAGGTTTTGGGTTTTCTGTTTCCTGAACTTTTGGTTCTCTAAGATGTCCAAATGTGGGATATTTCCGGGTGTTACTTGAAATATTTCTGTTTTTCTGGACGGTCAAAATTGGGGTATCTACAATTCTCTCTCATCGGACGGGGTCTTTGTGCGAAGCCAAAAAAGACTTCGACCGATGATAAGGAAAGAGACCCCTATTTTGGCCGGCCCGACCTTCAAGAAGTTATGTCAACACAAACAGTACTATTCGGGGAGTTGATTTAGACCGTCAGAGGCTAAGTCTTGACTTAGAATTTTTAACCAAAAGGATGATCCAGGTGGAAGGCGGAAAAAGTAAATGGTGAGTGATCAAACCCGCGGTCGGGGTTCTTAGCTATCGTGCACGGAGCAGCCCAGCGATAGTTTCCTCATGCCTACCGTTCCCGGGCTTGGGAAAACTCAGCAAGGAGGGGATATCGCCGACAGAAAGCAAGTAAAAGTTGATTTAGTGAATTGGATCATCCGAAGGGGCGACTAGTGGTAACTAGCCGCCCGAGAGGGGGCGGCTACTTGTGAGTACCCGCCTCCCGACTGGGTCCCTTATAACCGAAAAGGGACCCTCTCTCTCTCCCCATACGTTTTAAAATGGTTACTCTTCCCTCCTCTCTTCTTCTTCTCTATTTTAAACCGAAAACCTTGATTTTAAAACACCTTGAATCCTTTGTCTTTGCCTTCCATCATTCCTTTCTTCTTGATTTCGAAGCCCTAGATTTTCTTTGGGTTCTTCTTTTGTGTGAAATCGGAGGAGATGACAAAGGGGAAGAAGACGGCTTCGATGATGAAGCGTCTCAGGTCTTCCTGAGAGCAGAGAGGGGCTGTCTCGGGGTCTAGTTCATCGGGGAGTGATCAGGTGGAAGGGGAGGTCGTGGGTACGGCGGAGGTGCCGCCGGTGGGCATCGGCGCGGGTGAGGTCGAGGATTTGCCTTCGGGGGCTGTCCCAGAGGTTGGGAGCAGTATGATAGGATATACACACAAGAGGAGGCGTGGGGATCGACCGGCGGTGGTCGAGGAGGTGATTTCGGGGGTTGGAGGACTGACTGAGGGTGCAACCGAGCGAGTGGGGGCCGAGGGGGTCAGTGAAGATGTGAGGGCATCATTGGATACTGGATTGGGAGGCCATAGAGGCCAAGGCTGAGGAGGAAGAAAGAAGGGCTATGGGGGCCTTTGCGGAGTTTATCACCGGCGCAGGGAGAGTGGAGGGGACCGGAGAGGTTAGGGATGAAGCTGGGGAGGCCGAGGGTGTGGGCACCGGGGCTGCAGAAGCCGGTGTTGGTGTTGAGGCTGAGGCCGAGGAGGCCGTGTTTGAGGAGGATGAGGAGGAGGGGGATGACGACGGGATGGACGATCCCGACGAGGCTGAGGTGGGCGCTCCTGGGTCCACACGGGCCGTGGTATGTTCCTAACCTTTTAGTCTTAGCCTTTTATTTTGGGGTATATGCATGTGTTTCGGGGGTATAAACAGGTTGTATATGTGTATTTCTAATATGCATGCTTGGTGTATAAGGTAATCACGGTGGGATAGCATGCTGATATGGGTTTGTTTCTAGGAAGGGGGGTAATTTTTCGTATATATATCCATGTTTGTTCTATTTTTAGAAGGAAGTGAATGGCATGGTTAGTATGCTTGCATGCGATACTTTTTTCATGTGCATATAATTTTTAAGGCGTGTCTCCGTATGTGTTTGATCGTGGTAGAGCATGAGAGATTGTATGCATGTGTTTCATGGGTCCAAGTACTTTCTATATGCTTAGGTGTGTTTAGGGAAAGTACATAAGCATGATAGGCCGTGATGCAAGAAAGAGTGTGAGTGGTGACCACGGTGGGATGTTGACATATTTTTGTTTGCATGCGTGGTCATATGAGGAGTGTTTTGTGAATAATGGGAGGTGAACCTTTAAGTGAATGCTTTTGTATTAGATATGAGAATTTTACTTTGCTAAGCATGATCTCTAAATGATTTTTAGGCTTTGGATTCTTACCTCTCAATTGCTCTTTAAACTAACCATCTCTTCTTCGTTTGTTTGCAACGGCTGAATCATATCCGGGCTTTATGGCACGGGACGAAGAGGTGGTACGATGCCTTGGGGCAGGAGGAGAGGAGCTTAGTGGATGGAGCGGGCTTCCGTTCCTTCTTTCTGATTGAGATGTTCCACGTTCATCGCCCATATGTGGAGGCATTGGCGGAGAGATGGGATCCGGAGAGTTGTACGTTCATCCTCCCTACTGGCGCTGTTATGCCGACCCTTGAGGACGTCCATCGGATCACCGGCCTTCCGGTCTTGGGGGAAGCGGTGATTGCGGCCACCCTCGAGGACTATAGGGGGATGTTTCGAAAATTGATCGGGGAATGGGAGTTCGTGGAGCGGGAGCGGACGCTGAACCGGATCCCTTTGGGGAGGCTTTCGGGGCAGTATGGCCTTGGTTCCTTTATAGAGCGTCAGAAGGGCGAAGCTGCAGCTAGCTTCGAGAGGAGGCGGGCGATGATCGAGGCGAGAGAGGGGACCGCGTGCCCACAGAGGGCACGAAGGGAGTTGAGGGCGTTCTTCCTTTACTTCTTCGGCCGAGTCCTCTTCTCGACGGCTTCTGATAAGGTCTCCTCTCACTCGCTTTTGCTGATGAGGGACCTGGAGGGCATGGGACGCTATGCCTGGGGAGCGGCGATGCTCGCCCATCTCTTCGCGGAGCTCTCGAAGAAAGTTAAGAGGGCCGAGGGAAAGAACCTTGGCGGTTTCGTGCCATTTCTTCAGGTATGTGTAAGCGGTAAATGTCTTCTTCTTGGTTTTAGCTCACTTTTGATCATGATAATTTTCCTCTTGCTTTGCTAGATCTTTGGGTATGAGCACTTCGCCATTGATCGCCCGACTCTGGCACCGTTTGATCATGCCCTCCCTTGGGCCATGAGATGGGAACCCCGGGGATCCTCTCGCTTGTACCTGTAGATACCCCAATTTTGACCGTCAAGAGAGACATAAATACTTCAAGTAACACCCGGAAATATCCCACATTTGGACATCTAGTGCAGAACAGAAGTTCAGGAAACCAGAAGCCCTAACCCGAGCCCTAACCGGAAACCCTAACCCTAACCCTAGCCCTAACCGAAAACCGTAATCCTAGCCCTAACCGGAAACCCTAACCCTAGCCCTAACCTAAAACTGGAAACCCTAACCCTGGCCCTAAACCTAAAACCAGAAAACCAGAAACCCAAAAACCCTAAGTCCCTGGCAAGGGGCGGCTAGACCTAACTAACCGCCCCATACCAGGCGGCTAGTTAGCACTAGCCGCCCCCCTGGCCGACTTTGGACCAGTCCCCTGGATGGGACATAAAGCAGAATTAAATGCTGATCATTGCGGCGGGTGATGATCTTTAGCCGCCCTATCTTAGCCGGATCAACCCAAATAACCGACCCAAGCCACCGCTTGTCAGAGATGGGACGTTTGGCAGGTCATGATAGGGGCGGCTACCAGGAAGTAGCCGCCCCATCCTGGGCGGCTAGTTAGCACTAGCCGCCCTTCACCTGGTCCTGACAGAAGAACCAGAGAATTAATGAGGGGTCTAATCACACACACTATTAGCCAAGCCACTCTTTTACCCCCTGGATATTTCTCTGCCTCTTTTTTACTATAAATAGAGGAGGTCCCAAGCCTTTAATCAATAATCCATCATCCACAAAACAACCCACAATTCACATTCCCTTTCCCCACTAGAAATCCCTAGAGAGAGAGAGAGATCCCCTTTTGTGAGAGAAATACCCATTTCCCTACATAAAAAACCTTCTCATTCGACCCTCCAGAAACCCGAGCTAAACCTAGCTTAGCCTCTGTCCAAAACCAAACCCATTTCCTACCGAAGTTCTGCCCAAACCAGACTAGGCCCCGGACGGCTAAACGGTCATGGAGACCCAGACATTCATTTAACTGCCTTTTATCTAGACGCACGCCCGTTTCTAGATAATCAACCTCTGCTAGTCTTCATCTTCCAGAAATCATTGGAAGGAGAAGCACTACAATGGTTCTCCACACTCCCTGTAGATCACTTGTCGAATTTCTCGGCTGTAAGCGAGAAGTTCTTAGGCCACTACGGTTACCAGAGGATCAGAACCCCCTCTATTTCAGATTTAACCGTAGAGAGAATGAGGCCTAGGGAGGAATTTGAACAATACGTGTCTCGATGGCGCACACTTGTCCACCGAACCGGCCTGCAACTCACAGAATGTCAAGAAATTCACATGATGTTACAGAGCTTGAGTCCAGAGCTTCGTACGATCCTTTCGTACGGAGACTGTACTACGTATCAGCTTCTAATTGACCGCCACAACAGGATTTCCCGTTGTGCAGCCCTAGTAGTCCAAACCCAGTCCCCACCTATCAGCCATAGGGTTGGACAACCGCCTCGTAAGGCACAAACCCCCACGGTAGAGGGGATAATTACACAAGTATCGGCACTCTACCCGAACGGAGCACGAGTTCCTGATCGAGGAACGGCTCCGAGACAGTTCACGTCCGGTTCATCCAGGTATGCGCCGCCTCGGCCAATCAACCAAAACTTCACTACTCGATCAGTACCCGTCCTTGTGCCAATTCAACAAAACCCCGCAACCCATGATTCCCCAATTCAGGCCCCCTCAATCCGAAACCAGGACCAAAACAGGAGACCCTTCTATCCTATCCCCCAAAGAACGCAAGGCATAGCCCCTGGAGAACCCGCGCGCAGCCCCCATGATAAGGATGCACCTTCCTCCTTCTACGGCCCAAGATGGTCAAACAGAAGAGATAGCTATCCTCCCCTTCCAGAAACCCTAGGGAACATCTTCAGAGCCTTATTGAAGGTCAATGGCATTTCCTTACCCATGGCTAGACCTTCGCCTATTGGTGCTGACCCCACTCGTTTTTGTCAGTATCATCGACATCACGGCCACACCATCGAACAATGCTCCTCGTTTCGAGACATTGTCTACAACCTTGATGAAGAGAGGCGCTTAGACTGGGCCACCATCAGGGGACTCAAAAACAACCTAGTTACAAAATCCCAAGAAGTCAAGCCAGCCCCAGTAACCCCCAGCCCTGTAGAAGCCACAACTCAAGACCCAAGGCCAGCCACGAGGGCTTCCTTGGAAGAACCAGAGAGCCTAAGCTATGAAAGCGTCTACACCATAAAAGCCATTTACCACGAAGAGTCACCCAGAATCATCCCGGGTGGCTTAATCTTACCAGCCTCTTCCCCCATCCTACCAGTCCCCTCCCCCATTCTCCCCAGACACACAAAGCTCTCCCTCCCTAAAAAACTCCAACGTTATCCCCTTCGCCAATTAACGAAGGCCTATACCTATCAAAACAAAACCCTTGAACCACCATTGACGCTCTGAACCATCATACTACTAGAGCAGGCAGAATTTTCAACGTTGTCCCCTCTTATAGATAACCCCCTGCCTGAAACAGAAACTGAGGAGCCCCGCACCGGAGATAAGATCGACATCCTAGACCAGCTCTGAAAAATCCCCGCGAAAATTTCTATTTTAGAGCTAATCGAAACCTCAGAACACCACCAGCAGGCTCTTAGAATGTTCCTAGAAAGAATCCAAGTCGACCCACAAATCCCTACCCTGGGCATACCGTTAGCTCTAGCCACCGCAGGAGTAGGGCCCATCATAACCTTCAGATCTAAAGAAGAGGTTCATGATGAGGCCGTTAGCACCTCCACCTTATGCATAACAATTAACCTCGAAGGATACTCGGTGGATAAAGTTCTAATTGACACCGGAGCAGGGGTAAACCTCATGTCGCTACAAACCTTCGAGCACATTGACGGACGCATAACTACACTCTTCGAAACGGACACCTGTATATTCGCATATGACAAAACGGCTCGTCCGGTTCTAGGCTTTAAAGACTTCCGATTAAAAGTAGGGCCGCTAGAAACTAGCGTTAAAGCTTACATCCTAGAAATGGATTCAGATTATAATATGATCCTAGGACGCAAATGACTAACGTCCATAAAAGGGGTCTCCTCTCCCCTACACCAATGTTTGAAATTCCCCTTGGGAGGTCGGATAATCAAAAGACAAGGGGATGCGATCAAAGGACCTAAATCGAGGTTCGCCGATAATGAAACTATCGCTGTAAAAACAAGTAACTCAAAACCCATAGAAGCCACTCTAGACTTAGATTTCCCAGCCAATTGGCTAAATCCCCGGAACACTCTCTCCGTTACCACAAAGGCAAGCCACTCTAGACTTAAGAACCCTGGTTGGCATATAATGGGGGCCATGGGTTCTCCCCGGGGAACCATGGGACAACATAATGGGATCTTGGACCCCATCGAACTCCCAGCATGGTTAGATAAAAGGGGCATCGGCTCATCCAAGCATCACCCTAAACTAAAGGAAAAATATAATTGGAGGTTGTACGAACATTTCATAAGAGGAATAATCGTAGAGCCCGCCAAAGAGGTTGTATGCCCCTACCCCCTGGACCCTATACAAGAAAGAGAGCTAGACTATCTCTCTGGCTCCCTAGAATGGCTGTTCCCACACCCTGATAAACACCTAAACACACACTCACCGTCAGACGATAAAACTCCAGCTGACCCAGCCTCCTTTTCTCGCAGTGCTCAAGCATCGCAACAAAGGAGCTCCAGCTGCTGGAGGAAAGTCGGTTGAAACACTTCCACCAATCCAGTAGGTTGTAAATAATAAGTGTCTTTTTTGTTAAAAAAAATGGTAACCAAAACCCTAGGATCCCTGTTCGACAAGGTTGATTTCACCCCGGCATGGCACCCCTTTAGCGATGACTCTGATCTCCTGAATAAACTATAGCGTCTTGCCAGTCAAGCCAAGAATCCCTACCCTAGTGCTCGTCCAAAATAGTCAAACCTACTAGGAGCCAAATTCCTGACCAGATCATTAGCAGTTTAGAGGGGTATAGCAGGGCCGTATTAGGTTTAGAAAAATTTGAATCAATAGCAGTTATAGAAGAACCAGACCTAGATAGCATAGAAAACCTAGACGATGGTCTAGGGGTCTTCGAAATCTGTGATGAGGACGATGAAGAAAAAGAGGACCTATCTAAAGAATTCAAGCAGAGCCTTCAAAGGTTCGATGAAAAGACAGAAGAAGCAGACGAGAAGATAGACGAGCTAAACCTAGGAACAAACGCTGACCCCAAAATCATTTCAATTAGCGCAGGACTAAATCACGATGAGAGAGAGGGCCTGGTTAAAATATTACATGAGTATAAAGACGTCTTTGCATGGTCTTACAAGGACATGCCTAGACTCGATACCTCGTTAGTGGAACATCAGTTAATCTTAGAACCAAACGCAAAACCGGTAGGCTTTAAAAATCAAAGATGAGGTGGACAAACTCCACCAGGCTAAATTTATCCGGGTAGTCTAACACCCAAAGTGGGTAGCAAATATCGTTCCAGTGTCCAAAAAGGATGGAAAGATCCGGATATGCATCGACTTCAGGGACCTCAATCGAGCGTGCCCAAAAGATGATTTCCCACTCCCACATATTGACCTCCTTGTCGACAACACGGCAGGGTATGAGACGCTCTCGTTCATGGATGGCTTTTCTGGATACAACCAGATCCGGCTGGCAGAAAAAGACCAAGAAAAGACTTCCTTTACCACACCCTGGGGAACTTACTGCTACATAGTGATGCCTTTCGGGCTCAAAAATGCGGGTGCAACATATCAAAGGGCTATGACCTCAATATTCCATGATACGATGCACAAACTAGTAGAAGTATATGTGGATGACATCTTAGTTAAATCTAGGACTCGAATAGGACATGCAGACATACTCAGGCAAGTGCTACAGAGATGCAGGGAGTATTCGCTTAAAATGAACCCAAAGAAATGTCGCTTTGGGGTCTCCTCTGGGAAACTCTTGGGATTCATGGTGAGTAAACGGGGGATAGAAATAGATCCGACCAAGGCAAAAGCCATCGCCCAAATGCCCCCACCTAAGAACCTAAAATAATTAAGGGGGCTCGTAGGAAGGTTGCAATTTATTAGGAGATTTATTTCGCAACACGCTGAAAGATGTCGCCCCTTTTACAAACTATTAAAAGGGGGAGTTAGGTTTAATTGGGATAGTGAATGCCAAAAGGCCTTCGATAATTTAAAAAAGTACCTTCTTAATCCCCCAGTCCTTTCGGCTCCAGTGCCCGGACGACCCCTGCTCCTCTATATAGCTACAACTAAGGAAGTCATTGGTGCAGTGCTTGCACAACATGACGACATGGGAAGGAAGGAAAAGGCCATTTACTACCTGAGTAAAACCCTAGTTGAATACGAAAAAGCCTACCCTCCTACAGAAAAAACTTGTCTAGCATTAGTATGGGCTTCCCAAAAGTTGCGACATTACTTTCTTGCCCACAAAGTCAAATGCTTTGCCAAAATGGACCCAGTAAGGTTCCTATTCGAGAAAGCCGTATTAACTGGACGCTTAGCCCGATGGCAAGTACAGTTAAACGAGTTTGACATCATGTACACCACTCAAAAATCCATCAAAGGGCAAGCCATCGCTGACCACCTCGCTCAACTACCCCTCCCAGATTACGAACCAGTAAAAACTGACTTCCCGGACGAAGAAATATTTGCGCTTATTGAAGAAAAGGACAGAGATATATGGACGCTATACTTTGACGGAGCGGTCAACCTAAAGGGAAAGGGAATAGGGATAGCGCTAATCTCCCCCGAAGGCGTCATTATCCCACGAGCGTTTCAGCTTACGTTTAAGGCCACCAACAAAATTGCCGAATACGAGGCCCTGATAGCAGGTTTGAAGGCAGCCCTAGCCCTAGGAGCTAAAAGTTTAGACATTATTGGGGACTCCCTCTTAGTGATCCGCCAAACTCTTAAAAAATATCAGACTAGAGACCCAAAACTGAAGCCATACAGAGAACTAGCCATAGTCCTGCTAAAATAGTTCCGTGAGGTTACTCACATTTTCATACCCCGGACCAGCAATATTCTTGCAGATTCTCTAGCCTCTTTAGCCTCATCGCTCACCTTCCCCTTATCTAGAACATCTGAAACTGTCACTATCCAAAGACTGGAAACACCTGCCACCGAACTCTGTAACTATAGAACTCAAGATCTCCTGAAAGTGAACCTGACCAACAAAATGCTAGTACCACGAAAATCCTAGCCCTTGAACTAGGAGATACGAACGACGGAAACCCATGCTACTTTGACATCAGAAACTACCTTGAAAACGGTTCATTCCCAAGCTACGCTACTAGCAACGACCAGAAAATAGTTAAAAGGATAGCGGTCAAATACTGCCTCCGAGGGGGGTACTCTTCGGAGCATCGTTCAATGGAGAACTACTCAGATGTTTGGACGATGAAGAAGCATACACCATTGTAGAAGAAGCTCACTCTGGAGTATGCGGAGGGCACGTCAACGCCCAGATGCTAGCAAAAAAGGTACTAAGAATGGGCTACTATTGGCCCACGCTTGAAGGGGACTGCAACAAATACGTTAAGCGTTGTATCCAATGTCAAACCCATGCCAACAAAATACACGCACCAGCATCTTCTTTACATCCCATGACTTCACCATGGCCCTTCTCTATGTGGGCATTAGATGTGATAGGACCATTCCGGGACACTATAGAAAACACCACCCAGAAAGCCTTCATCCTCACCGCTACAGAATACTTTACCAAATGGGCCGAAGCCGAATCCTATGTAGTAATTAAAAGCTCTACCCTGGCTCGTTTTGTCCGCACTCACATCCTTGCACGGTTCGGCACCCCCAAAGTGATTATAACTGACAATGGCCCCTAGTTCATCTCCCAAGAATTCCAAGACCTATGCAATAAACATCATATAGAACTTCATCATTCCACGCCATATTATCCACAGGGGAATGGACAAGCAGAGGCCACCAACATAACCGAACCTCCATTAGGACACCCACTGGTTAAACCCCCTATTCACTCACGTTTGGGGCCGAAGCAGTAGTACCTTACGAAATCCTCGTCCCATCCTTAAGAATAGTACTAGAAGAAGACCTCCAAATTGAGGAAAGAAGAGAGGCACTCCTACTACACCTCGAATTTCTAGATGAGAAAAGATTAAGAGCGGCAGACCATGCCCAGGCCTATCAAAGAAGGGTGGCAAGGGCATCCGAAAAGAAGGAAATAAAAAGAAAATTTGAAATCGGGGAATTAGTACTTAAGTAAATCATGCCATCAAGACAGCCTCACCCAAGAGGGAAGTTGCAACCCACATGGGAGGGACCCTATGTGATCACCCATGCCTATTCCGGGAATGCCTACCGCCTGGTAGATGCCGAAGGAGTCGAGGTTTCAGGTTCGTGGAATGCACTTTATCTAAAGAAATTCCATGCATGAGTAACTTTCAATACTTGAGAACTATTATTCTTTCTTCCTACAATTTCCATCGTTTAGTACTTGATGATAGAATTATAAGACTCTCAAAGATAAACTCGTATCTATTTGAACACATCTCTGCCAAATCATGCCACTTCATTCACACACGTATAACTGGACTAGATTTACTGATAGAAGAGAAATTGCCTACCCCGTCGACTGGGACAATTTAAAACCCCCAAAGCAAACCTCCCTTATTCCCGCCCCACTCGTATTAACCCTAGGTCAAAATGAGGAGTTATCTAGACCTGGCATATGTCCAAAAACTGGCTCTGGCACTATACAAACACTTCTAGAGGGGAAGCACGAAAAGAATCGGGGTGAAAAACAGAAGAACCCCCCCTCAAATAAAAAAAAATCAGGCAATGAGAGGCCAACAAAAGAAACATAACACCCAAGTGAACGGGTTAAACTCTCTATTTTAGCAGTCTTTCACGCCTTTACGCACGGTATACGCTAGACAATGGCTATACCAGTATAGATCTAAACAACGGACTGTACTTTCCACCCAAAATAAAGAAGTGATAAAAAGAAGAAAGCCAGAGGGACCCAGAAAGTATGACATATGCTAGACTGGAAAAATTCTAAAATATTGCCCGAATGGAAGATATTACTCTTACCCCATTCTCCCCCCCCCTTTTTATTTTCACAAAGGGATTCAAAATTGAATTATGTCTACCGGGAAAGGCGAAATTTCGACCAAAGGTAGATCATTTCTAGATTTACAACTACACACACTCACATGAGTTCACTTAGAAACTTGCCTATCCAAAGGAAGCTTATTTAACTTGACTCCTGGTACACTCATGGATTTTTCAGCATGTTTAGAATAATACGATCAAGCATTTGAGAACCATGAACCTAGAAAAACCGGCACTAAGGCCTATACCTTTCAAATACAATCCTGGTTTGGACATAGGTGACCACAAGGGCTCCTCCACGGGGACTTGATGGTATCTTTTACTTCAGAAGGTCAAGAACATTGCCCTCTCACATGAAAGAAAAACCATTGAAGAATTAAAATGCACACTTGTGCCACAATACTTACGCATAAGTTCGCATTTTCCTTTTCCAAAACACCTAGGCATTCGATTTTCTTGAAATGTTAAAATTGACCCCCCGTACCAATGATAAGATTACCCCCACCTACACTCATTCTACGCCCTTCTGCACATGCTTGAGAGAAAATTGTCCCACTTTCACACACACTTAAAAGTTTTTCGCTCACGCACTTGGAATCCCTTCCTTGCATACTAAAGCATGGTTTCCCGCACTTTACTTTCTCGCATTATCTTTTCATTTACCTTAAGATGGATTGTAGCCCTTGACAATTCAAGCAAGAAGGGCTCGATAGTCAGTGCAGGGGCGCAATCCGGACAGATTTAACACTTGGTCCATGGAAATGATGTTTTTATAGGTCTCAAAAATTGAAACGGTCACAAAGGCTTCCAGTAGCAGCAGACAGGAGCAACAAGACCAAAAGAATTGTCCCAGGCAAGGGGCGGCTAAACCCGACTAGCCGCCCCAGCCTTGGTTTTAGGTAAGCATGTCCCAGGAAGGGGGCGGCTAAATCTAACTAGCCGCCCCTCACTGGGCGGCTAGTTTGCACTAGCCGCCCCCTAACTGCTGCCCAAAAAACCTGCTGTCGGTCCCACTTTTCAACTCTTCGACTCCTTTGATACCTACAGAAAACATTCTCCCCCGAAACCTGTGCACACAAATTTCATACATTCATACGCACATAAAAACAGTATAATTACGAATCAAACAACAACTAAAACAAAAATCACACACCAAACCATGCACCCATTCATCCTTTCATCCACCCATACAACCTTATAAAAACTATTCCACGTACGCGACCAAACTGAAACCAATAAACCAAGTTTAAAATAGCCATGGTTGTTCATAAACCAAAGAAAGAAAGGGAAATTTGTTTAAGAAAAGGTAAACCTACAATCAAAATAAAATAAAAATCCATCGGACGCTTCCATCGAAGTCTTGAGCTATACTCCACCCAAATATCAGCTGAGTCAAAACAAAAGGATAAAAGCATGAATTCCTTGCACATATACCATTCTTCTACCTAAAACCAAGACACAAAGAAGCTATACCTCGGCGTATTGTCATCCGCTGGAGGCTGAGTAGGAGGAACATCCTGACTTGGCTGAGAAGGGAGCGGTGGCTGATGAGAAGACTGAACCTCTGGAGCATCAGGAGTGGCAGGAGTCGCTCGAACCGAGGACGTAGCCCTCGCGTATATCCCACGACTCTGAGCCGCCGAAGGACGAGAAGCACGGCTAAAGGTGGCCCCAGTAGCCAAGGAAGCCGAGAGAGAATGGTCAGGCTCAAGCGGAAGAAGGTCAAGGTCCGCCTCGGTCATGGAGCCCCCTCCAACCAATTTCCCCCTCATAGTCGCCTCCCAGAGATGAACTGCTGCATATCTCTGTCTCTCCTCTCCAATCTCTGTCGGAGACGACTCTCTGTCCCTCTAGCCCGATCCTCGACAGCCCTCAACCTCTCCTCCAACTCCCGTGCCCTCGCCTCTGATGCCCGGAGCGCCTCCCAATCCGTATCCCCAGCCGCCTGGAGAGAACGAACCAAGTCTCCCATCAAACCTCCAGGAACACCCGCCGAAGCCTCCAACTCCGACACCCTCATCTGGAGGGAGTCCCTCTCACGGCCTTGGGTAATGAAACCCTCCTCTCTCAAAGCCATCATGGACCTCAGCCGGTCCGTCTGCTCCTCAGCCTGAGAAGCTATACCCCTCACCTGGCCCAGCTCCATCCGTGTGGCCGTCAATTCACTCCGGGCTGCATCTAACTCCCTCGTCAGCTCGAGCTCTCGCTCGGAAACCATGGAAGGAGGAGGGGCGGAAGAAGAAGAAGCACCATCGGCCCTCGCTCTCGACAGAGCATCCACCTGAGCTTCGAGGACCCGGACCTATTCCTACAAGCGTCTCCGTTGCACCCGCAACGCCTCTATCTGCCTGGCCCGCGCTTGGAGGTGCTCATTGGCGGTCTTGAGCCTCTTCTCCATCTCATTCAACTCAACCTGCAAAAAAAAAACCATTCAGAAAATATTCAAGTGAAGGAAAACAGAGAAGAGAAGGATTTTTTCAACTTACGTAAGCGTTCGGGATCTCCTCCTCCATCGTCCCGAGGATACCCGCATACTCCTGACGATACCAAGCCAGGTATTCGTCACTCGAAGTCACCTCAGGACGACGCTCCACCAAGATGCCTCGGCCCATCCATCCCGCCACATACGTAGAGTAATTACTTGGGAAGTTCGTGTCCCGAGGAATCCTAGCCACCGGAATCGAGGGCCGCCGCGGCAGAGGATCGGGCACCCACTGATGATAGCCAAGCTGGCGGACGACCCGGCTGATCGCATGAAACACGACCTCATTGAAATAGAACAACCAGACATCTCGCGCCAGAGCCTCGGAAACCTCCTCCGGATAAGGCCTCCATGTCATCTAAAAAACATCAAAGATAGGAAGAGCGCTTAGTCAAAAGAAAACCCAATACAAGCCAAGGAAACTCGAAGAAAAACTTATACCTCTTCCTCCGACAAGACGCGGAAGGCCTCTCGGAATTGGGCAAGGCGGTACAAGCGGGAAGATCCCCAGGGTTCCCATCTCATAGCCCAAGGGAGGGCACGATCAAACGGAGCCAATGTCGGGCGATCGATGGCGAAGTGCTCGTACCTGAAAATCTAGCAAAGCAAGAGGAAATTATCATGATCAAAGTGAGCTAAACCAAGAGAAAAGACATGTAACCACTTACACATACCTGAAGAAATGGTGCGAAACCGCCAAGGTTCTTTCCTCCGGCCCTCTTAACTTTCTTCGAGAGCTCCGCGAAAAGATGGGCAAGCATCGCCGCTCCCCAGGCATATCGTCCCATGCCCTCCACGTCCCTCACCAGCAAAAGAGAGTGAGAGGAAACCTTATCAGAGGCCGTCGAGAAGAGAACCCGGCCGAAGAAGTAAATGAAGAACACCCTCAACTCCCTCCATGCCCTCTGTGGGCACGCGGCCGCCTCTCTCACCTCGATCATCGCCCGTCTCCTCTCGAAGCTGACTACAGCTTCCCCCTTCTGACGCTCCGTAAAAGAACCGAGGCCATACTGCCCCGAAAGCCTCCCTAAAGGAATCTGGTTCAGCGTCCGCTCCTGCTCCATGAACTCCCACTCCCCGATCAACTCTCGAAACAGCCCCCTATAATCCGCAAGGGTGGCCGCAATCACCGCTTCTCCCAAGACCGGAAGGCCAGTGATCCGATGGACGTCCTCAAGGGTCGGCATAACGGCGCCAGTAGGGAGGATGAACGTGCAATTCTCCGGGTCCTATCTCTCCGCCAATGCCTCCACATATGGGCAATGGACGTGGAACGGCTCAATCAGAAAGAAGGAACAGAAGTTCGCTCCGTCCACTAAACTCCTCTCCTCCTGCCCCAAAGCGTCATACCACCGCTTCATCCCATGCCAAAGGGCCCGGATACGATTGGGCCGCAACGAAACAAACGAAAATGGGTTAGTCCAAAGCGATCGAGAGGTAAGGATCCAAGTCTAAACGAATTCATTTTCTAGAAACCATGCTTAGCACAATAAAACTCCTACACATTAAAATCTAAAAGAAAAAAAAAGGGGGCATGAAATATGAGACCTCATACGAAAATTTACCCTCCTTTATTTGCAAAACATACCTATAAGATCACATGCTTTACCCTCTTATCCCACCGTGGTCATTACTCGTATGTTTCATTTTCAAAATACCGCTTATCATGCTTATATATACTTTCCACGAACTAAGCATATGAAGGAACTTAGACCCATAAAAATGCATGCATATACTCCCTCTTATACTCCCTCTTACTCCACCATGGTCAAATACACATAAAAAAATACTTTGAAGATTACATACATGCAAAACCATCACATGCAAGCATACCAAGCTGTTCCTTTTCTTTCCTTTATATGCATACAACAAACATGGATATATGTATGAAGAATTATCTCCTTTTCTTTCTACAACCCGTACCCGTTCGAATGCTTACTATCCCACCGTGATTAACTTGTACACAAGCATGCCTATTTAAAACACACATATACAAGTATAATACACACATACAACATGTTCATATCACCAAAACACATGCATATGCACAAAAAATAAAAAAAGGCTAAGACTAAAAGGTTAGGAACATACCATGGCCCGTGTGGACCTAGGAGCGTCCACCTCGGCCTCAGCCTCAACACCAACACCGGTCTCTGCAGCCCCGGTACCCATACCCTCGGCCTCCTCGGCCTCACCCCTAACCTCTCCTGTCCCCTCCACTCTCCCCACGCCGGAGATAAACTCCGCAAAAGCCCCCATAGCCCTACTTTCCTCCTCCTCAGCCCTGGCCTCTGTGGCCTGCCTATCCAACATCCCAACAAGAGCATCCAACGATGCCCTCACATCTTCACCGACCCCCTTGGCCCCTACTCCCTCGGTTGCACCCTCAACCGATCCCCCGACCCCCAAAACCACCTTCTCGACCACCGCCGGTCGATTCCCACGCCTCCTCTTGCGTGTATACCCTATCATGCTACTCCCAACCTCCGGGACAGTCCCCAAAGGCAAGTCTCCAACCTCACTCACGCCAATATCCACCGGCGGCACCTCCACCACACCCATAACTCCTCCCACGGCCTCTACCTCCGGCCTATCACTATCCGACGATGAAGAACTCGGTCTACGCTCTCCACGAGCCACCCGTGGTCGTTTCCCCCTCGAAGCAATCGCCTTCGACCTCGTCATCTTCCTCGGGTTGAAAAGAAAAAGGAGAACCCAAAAACTAGGGTTTCTAAATCAAGAGAGGAGGACGGATCTAGGTCGAAATGAAGGAGGAAAAGGCAAAAGGAATCAAGGTTTTCGGTTTAAAATGAAGAAGAAGAAGAGAGGAGGGAAGAGTAACCGTTTTAAAAACGTATGGAGAGAGAGAGAGGGTCCCTTTTCGGTTATAAGGGACCCAGTCGGGAGGCAGCTACTCACGAGTAGCCGCCCCATCTCAGGCGGCTAGTTAGCTCTAGCCGCCCCTCCCAGTTTTCAACTTTCACTTAAAACCCCTTTCCAATCTCTTTTCAGCCCTAAATTTCAAGGTTTTCCAAACCAAACAGCCATGTATTGGCTTATTTCCAGACACTACTTGATCAAACACGACTTTCTTGAAGTTTTGCCACACTTTCAGTACCGTTCAAATTCGAATTTCTTCAGTTCTGGTTCTTTTCCAGAGTTCTTATCCTTCGGATGATCCAATTCACCAAATCAACTTTTACCTGCTTTCTGTCGGCGATATCCCCTCCTTGCTGAGTTTTCCCAAGCACGGGAACGGTAGACACGAGAAATTGACACTGGGCTGCTCCGCGCACGATAGCTAAGAACCCCGACCGCGGGTTGGATCACTCACCATTTACTTTTCCCCGCCTTCCACCTGGATCATCCTTTCGGTTAAAAATTTCTAAGTCAAGACCTAGCCTCTGACGTTCTAAATCAACTCCCCGAATAGTGCTGTTCGTGTTGGCATGACTTCTTGAAGGTCAAGCCGGCCAAAATAGGGGTCTCTTTCCTTATCATCGGTCGAAGTCTTTCCTGCTTCACACAAAGACTCTGTCCGATGAGGGACAATTGTAGCTACCCCAATTTTGACCGTCCAGAGAGACAAAAATACTTCAAGTAACACCCGGAAATATCCCACATTTGGACATCAAGTACAGAGCCGAAGATCAGGAAATCAGAAGCCCTAACCCGAGCCCTAACCGGAAACCCTAACCCTAGCCCTAACCTAAAACCGGAAACCCTAACCCTGGCCCTAAACCTAAAACCAGAAAACCAGAACCCAAAAACCCTAAGTCCCTGGCAAGGGGCGGCTAGACCTAACTAACCGCCCCATACCAGGCGGCTAGTTAGCACTAGCCGCCCCCCTGGCCGACTTTGGACCAGTCCCCTGGATGGGACATAAAGCAGTATTAAATGCTGATCATTGCGGCGGGTGATGATCTTTAGCCGCCCTATCTTAGCCGGATCAACCCAAGTAACCGACCCAAGCCACCGCTTGTCAGAGATGGGACGTTTGGCAGGTCATGATAGGGGCGGCTACCAGGAAGTAGCCGCCCCATCCTGGGCGGCTAGTTAGCACTAGCCGCCCTTCACCTGGTCCTGACAAAAGAACCAGAGAATTAATGAGGGGTCTAATCACACACACTATTAGCCAAGCCACTCTTTTACCCCCTGGATATTCCCCTGCCTCTTTTTTACTATAAATAGAGGAGGTCCCAAGCCTTTAATCAATAATCCATCATCCACAATCCACAATCCAATAGACACCAATAAACATCACACAATTCACATTCCCTTTCCCCACTAGAAATCCCAAGAGAGAGAGAGAGAGAGAGAGCCCCTTTTGTGAGAGAAATACCCATTTCCCTACATAAAAAACCCTCTCATTCGACCCTCCAGAAACCCGGGCTAAACCTAGCTTAGCCTCTGTACAAAACCAAACCCATTTCCTACCGAAGTTCTGCCCAAACCTGACCAGGCCCCGAACGGCTAAACCCTAGTAGCCGCCCCTCACCAGACGGCTTGATCCCACTAGCAGCCCCCCTATACACACCCCATTTGCTCCCCTATGTCCCAAGACTCCTTTAGTCAAGTCTCGGAAGCAGAATAGGATTATCTGTTTTTCACCTCTGTGTACGGTATATCCATGTCTCAGAGCGGAGACCCCACAAACTCCCCACGTAGGCGATCAAATCCAACCCAACCTTTTCCTGCTTTTTAGAAAAAGCAGGTGGCGATTACACAAACCCTGGAATCCTCTTGAGCCGCTATCGGGCGCCTCAACCAGGAACGATACCCTCACCCTTCCGAGAAGACGATCCGACCGAGCCCGCCAGGGCACGCATCCGATCCGAATCCCCGAAAGAACCCCCACACACGCACGCGCACCCGTGCACCGCCGGGATCCTTTCCGACAGCACCGAAAGTCTTGGAGATTCCGACGATACCGACAGTACCACCTCGCCCAATTCTGAGAGGCCTTCCGCATCTTGTCGGAGGAAGAGGTATAAGTTTTCTTCGAATATCTTTGGCTTGTATTTCGTTTTCTTTTGACTAAGCGCTCTTCCTATCTTTTGATGCTTTTAGATGACGTGGAGGCCTTATCCGGAGGAGGTTACTGAGGCCCTGGCGTGAGATGTCAGGTTTATCTATTTTAATGAGGTCGTGTTTCACGCGATCAGCCAGGTCGTCCGCCAGCTTGGGTATCATCAGTGGGTGCCCGATCCTCTGCCGCGTCGCCCCTTGATTCCGGTGGCTGGGATTCCTCGGGACACGAACCTCCCAAGGAATTACGCTATGTATGTGGCGGGATGGATGGGCTGAGGTGTCTTGGTGGAGCGTCGTCCTGAGATGACTTCGAGCGACGAATACCTGGCTTGGTATCGTCAGGAGTACGCGGGTATCCTCGGGACGATGGAGGAGGAGATCCCGGACGCTTATATGAGTTGGAAAAACCCTTTTTCTCTTCCTTGTTCTCCTCTGCTTGAACATCTTTGAATAGTGCTTCCTTTTGCAGGTTGAGTTGAATGAGATGGAAAAGAAGCTTAAGACCGCCAATGAGCACCTCCAAGCGTGGGCTAGGCAGATAGAGGCATTGCGGGTACAACGGAGATGCTTGCAGGACCAGGTCCGGGTCCTCGAGGCTCAGGTGGATGCTCTGTCGAGAGCGAGAGCCGATGGTGCTTCCTCTTCTTCCGCCCCTCCTCCTTCCATGGTTTCTGAGCGAGAGCTTGAGCTGACGAGGGACTTAGATGCGGTCCGGAGTGAATTGACGGCCACACTGATGGAGCTGGGCCAAGCGAGGGGTAGGGCTTCTTGGGCTGAGGAGGAGATGGACCGGCTGAGGTCCATGATGGCTTTGAGAGAGGAGGGGTTCGTCACCCTAGGCCGCGAGAGAGACTCCCTCCAGATGAGGGTGTCGGAGTTGGAGGCTTCAGCAGTGTTCCTAGAGGTTTGATGGGATACTTGGTTCGTTCTCTCCAGGCGGCTGGGGACAGGGACCGAGAGGCGCTCAGGGCATCAGAGGCAAGGGCACGGGAGTTGGAGGAGAGGTTGAGGTCTGTCGAGGACCGGGCTAGAGGGACAGAGAGTCGCCTCCGACAGAGATTGGAGAGGAGGACAGGGATATGCAGCAGGTCCATCTCTGGGAGGCCACTATGAGGGGAAAATTGGTTGGAGGGGGCTCTATGACCGAGGCGGACCTCAACCTTCTTCCGCTTGAGCCTAACCATTCTCTCTCGGCTTCCTTGGCTACCGGGGCCACCTTCAGCCATGCTTCTCGCCCTTCGGCGTCTCGGAGTCGTGGGATATATGCGAGGGCTGCGTCCTCAGTTTGAGAGACTCCTGCCGCTCCTGATGTTCCAGAGGTTCAGTCCTCTCCTCAGCCACCGCTCCCTTCTCAGCCAAGTCAAGGTGTTTCTCCTACTCAGCCTCCAGCAGATGACGAAACGCTGAGGTATAGCTTCTTTAGGTCTTGGTTTTAGGTAGAAGAATAGTATATATGCAAAGAATTCATGCTTTTCTTCTTTTCCTTTTGACTCAGGTGATCATTTCAACGGTGTGTAGCTCAAGACTTTGACGGAAGCGTCCGATGGATCTTTATTTAATTTTGATTTTAGTTTTAAGTAGGTTTACCTTTCTTCCTCATGAATAATTTTTCCCTTTCTTTATTTGGTGTATGAACAAACATGGGTGTTTTTAACTTGGTTTATTGGTTTTAGGTTGGTCGTGTATGTGGAATGGTTTTTATAAGGTTGTACGTGTGGATGAAAGGATGAATGGGTGCATGATTTGGTGTATGATTTTTGTTTTGGTTGTTGTTTGATTTGTAGTCATATTGTTTTTATGGATGTATGAAATGTGTGTGCACAGGTTTTGGGGGAGAATGTTTTCTATAGGTATCGAAGGAGTTGAAGAGTTGAAGAGTTGAAAGAGATGGGACTGACAGCAACAGAGGGGGTAGCAGGTGGGGGGCGGCTAGTGCAAACTAGCCGCCTGGTGAGGGGCAGCTAGTTAGGTTTAGCCGCCCCCTTCCTGGGGCATGCTTACCTGAAACCAAGGGCTGGGCCGGCTAGTGGTGTCTAGCCGTCTGGTGAGGGGCGGCTAGTCGGGTTTAGCCGCCCCTTGCCTGGGACAATTCTTCTGGTTTTGCTGCTCCTGCCTGCTGCTACTGAAAGCCTTTGTGACCGTTTCGATTTTTGAGACCCATAAAAACATCATTTCCATGGACCAAGTGTTAAATCTGTCCGGATTGCACCCCTGCACTGACTTTCAAGCCCTTCTTGCTTGAATTATCAAGGGCTACAATCCATCTTAAGGTAAAAAGATAATGCAAGAAAGTAAAGTGCGGAAAACTATGCTTTAGCACGCAACGGAGGGATTCCAAGTGCGTGAGCGAAGAAAACTTTTTAAGTATGTGTGAAAGTGAGATAATTTCTTCTCAAGCATGTGTGGAAGGGCATAAAATGAGTGTAGATGGGGGTAATTTTAACATTGGTACGGGGTCAATTTTAGCATTTCAAGAAAATCGGATGCCTAGGTGTTTTGGAAAAGGAAAATGCGAACTTATGCGTGAGTATTGTGGCGTAAGTGGGCATTTTAATTCTTCAATGGCTTTTTTCGTGAGAGGGCAATGTTATCGATTTTTTGAAGTAAAAGATACCATCAAGTCTCCATGGAGGAGCCCTTGTGGTCACCTATGTCCAAACCAGGGTTGTATTTGAAAGGCATAGGCCTTAGGTGTCGGTTTTTCTAGGTTCATGGTTCTCAAATGCTTGATTGTATTATTCTAAACATGCTAAAAAATCCATCAGTGTACCAGGAGTCAAGTTAAATAAGCTTCCTTTGGATAGGCAAGTTTCTAAGTGAACTCATGTGAGTGTGTGTAGTTGTAAACCCGGAAACGATCTACCTTTGGTCAAAATTTCGCCTTTCCCGGTAGACATAGTTCAATTTTGAATCCCATTGCGAAAAGAAAAAAGGGGGGGTGGGATAAGAGTAATATCTTCCTTTCAGACAATATTTTAGAATTGTCCCAGTCTATCATATGTCCTACTTTTTAGGACCCTCTGGCTTTCTTCTTTTTATCACTTCTTTATTTTGGGTGGAAAGTACAGTCCGTTGTTTGGACCCTGTACTAGTATAGCCGTTTGTTTGGCATATACTTGTGCGTAAAGGCGTTAAAGCCTGCTAAAATAGAGAGTTTAACCCGTTCACTTGGGTGTTATTTTTCTTTTGTTGGCCTCCCATTGCCTGATTTTTTTTTATTTGAGGGGGGGGGGGGCTCTTCTGTTTTTCACCCCGATTCTTTTCATGCTTCCCCTCTAGAAGTGTTTGTATAGTGCCAGAGCCAGTTTTGGGACATATGCTAGGTCCGGGTAACTCCTCATTTTGACCTGGGGTTAATACGAGTGGGGCGAAAATAAGGGAGGTTTGCTTTGGGGTTTTAAATTGTCGCAGTCTACGGGGTAGGCAATTTCTTTTCTATCAGGTAAATCTAGTCCAGTCATACGTGTGTGTAGGAAGCGGCATGATTTGGCGGAGATGTGTTCAAGTAAATACGAGTATATCTTTGAGAGTCCTATAATTCTATCATCAAGTACTAAACGCTAGAAATCGCAGGAAGAAAGAATAATAGTTCTCAAGTATTGAAAGCGACTCATGCATGGAATTTCTTTAGATAAAGTGCATTCCACGAACCTGAAACCTCGACTCCTTCGGCATCTACCAGGTGGTAGGCATTCCCAGAATAGGCATGAGTGATCACATAGGGTTCCTCCCATGTGGGTTGCAACTTCCCTCTTGGGTGAGGCTCTCTTGATGGCATGATTTGCTTAAGTACTAATTCCCCGATTTCAAATTTTCTTTTTATTACCTTCTTTTCAAATGCCCTTGCCACCCTTCTTTGGTAGGCCTGGGCATGGTTTGCCACTCTTAATCTTTTCTCGTCTAGTAGTTCCCTCTTTTTGGTATATATTTTTGATATTTCATGTTTTCGAAAGTGTGAAGACAGATGCATACTTACGGTTTTGAAAAGGCCTGCGTTGGCGAATAGACATGTTTTTAGAAAAAGAATGGAGATAAAGTTTGGAAAACGATCTTATTTTTAGAAGGAAAGCATGGAAAACCAGTTTGTACAACGTTTTTGGCGGAAATCATGGAAGCACGGCTTTGTAAAACATTTAGTTTTGAGGAAGCATAGATTGGGAAAACATTCTTGTTTTGAAGAAGAGTGGAAATGCGGCTTGTAAATATTTTCGTTGTTTGGTAAACAAGTAAAGAAAGTTTGGGAAGTGCTTTATTTTGTTTGGAAGTATGGAAATACGGTTTTGTAAAGCTTTTGTTTTGAAGGAGAGTGTGGAAAACATGTTTTTTAGAAAAAAAAATTTTGTTTTTAAAGAAGAGTGGAAATAAAGCTGGAAACAAGTATGTTCAGAGTTGGGGAATGAAAGCTGAATAGCATGTATTTTTTTGGGATTTTGGTTTCTTTTAGGAAAGCAGGTAAGCAAATATGTATAGGGTGATGAAAACGAAAGCTAGTAAACAAATATTTTTATCTTTTGATTTTTTTTGGAAAAAGTTGTAACAAATATGTATAGGATTTTGAAAGCTCAAGCTGGTAAACAAATATTTTTTGATTTTTGATTTTTAGAAAAGTCTGTAAAAAAATATGTACAGGGTTTGAAAGCTCACCGAGGGGATCGGTACCTGGTTCTTGGATTCGTATTCTTTCTTCGAGTCGGCTTCGTTTGGGCGGCCGGCTGATGTCCAGTGGGGGTCCCCTATTCTCGAACTCTTCCTCCCTGAGCCTCTTCAAGGGCCTTTCTTGATGGAGCAGTTCTTCGTCGGTGGAGCCTAGCCACCAACATGCAAGCACCTCTAGCTGGATGCGCATGGCACAGACGCTCCAATTCCGGGCCCGTGTCTCGTTAATGCGTGCTTCTCCCCATATGGATATCACTTCTCCGCGGTATGGGAAGCGAAGGCATTGGTGTCGGGTGGATGAGACAACTTCGATGCTGTTGAGCCATGTCCCCCCAACAGTCAGAGGGTGGGGTGATCGAATGTCCATTACCATGCAGTTGACGATGGTGGAGACCGGGCCGATCTTTAGTGGGAGCGTGACCAGTCCGCAAGCATTCTTGCGTGTGCTGCCGAAGGCATAAATGTATTCGGCCGAGGGCTCCAATCTAGGAACCCTGCCTTCAAGCTTCTGGGAGGCGGAATATGTAAGAACGTTAGTTTCCGCTCCCGTATCGATGATAATGTGCCGGAATTCCCTTCCTCCGAGTATGGCAGTGATAGCGAGGGTACGGAGCGTGCTCCGGCTTTTGCGACTTCATGGGGGAGGAAGGTGATTGAGTTGGGCTCCGTAAGATCACTTGATGGATGCAGGGTCCTGGCAGCTTCTTCCGAGGGATAGTTGTCGTTATAAGGGGACCCAGGTGGGCTGCCACCTTCACCCTTGTTCCCCGGTCGTAAGGCTAGTGTGAACATATTATGTATTGCCCAGTTGTTCTCGTTCTCGTACTGGAGGCATGCCTCCCCCCAGATTGTCAGTACATGACTTATGAAGGGCAGTCGAAGGCATTGGTGTCGGGGGGAACAGATAGCTTGGATGCTGTCTAACCACGATCGCCCTAGCATCAATGGGTACCTTGTGTCGACGTCGGCCACGAAGTAGGCTACTTCACAGATAAGAGGGCCGACGGATAGCTCGAATGTTCCGGGGCCGTGGAGAGTCTTCCCGGTATGGTTGAAAGCTTGAATAGTATGGTGGGCTGGTTGGATGGGAGGACGGCCTAGTCCGGGTATCTATTGGTAGGTGGAGCATGTCATTATGTTCATTCCTGACCCTGGGTCCACGAAGATGTTGTTTAGCCACAACATTTGAAGTCGTCCACGGATGTGTAGGGGGTAGACTCGCAGTCTGGGATCCGGGAGGTCTTGGTCAGTGAATGATATGGTCATTGGGCGGCGGGGCCATCGACAGTGTCAGTACTCTTGGAGGACCCATTCGTCGGACTCGATGTTGATGACCGCGAGTAGGGCGAGAATTGCTTCTTCTTCTTCACCATAGAGTATGGTGAGGTCATGGTTATCGAGGTTCAGCTGGAAGGGTTCATTCTGCTCTTCCTCCTCGGATTCTTCGGATAGACTGTCATCAGTGACGTCTTCTGAACTGCTTGGTTGTGGTGATGGTTGTCTCCCTCTCCTGACCATGTTTAGCATGTGGGCTCCAGATGTCGACGCTTGGTTGTGATCTGGCAATGGGTCAGTAAAAATGCCAAGTGGCTTGGAGGCTCGAGAATTGCCCTGGCTTAAATGGCTTTTGATCATGGCCCAATCAAGGCGTCTGTCATCATTTAAATTGTAAATAAAATCCCAAAAAATAATGCATTGTTCTACGGTATGACCATGTTGTTGGTGGTATTGACAGTAACGAAGTCTGCTGGCCCCGGGGAGTGGAGGCTTAGCAAGTGGGAGGGAGATACTATTTGAGTCCATTAGTACCCTAAAAATCCTAGTTAGTGTTTCTGGGAGGGGAGGGTAAGAGTCCCTCTTTCCCATTCGTCTCTGGTCATAAGATGTCGGAGGGGAGACCTCATTATAAGTATTTTGGGTGGGCTGCCTAGGATTTAGTTCTGACATCTTAGGAAGGAGGAATAGAAAGGGATCCTAGGCTGGCCTTGTCTTAAAATTACAGGGCTTTGGACCGGAGAACTTTGGATTACCAGGTTTTGTTGTGTCGGCACGGGGACGGGTACTGATCGAGTAGCGAAGTTTTGGTTGATTGGCCGAGGCGGCGCATACCCGGATGAACCGGACATGTACTGTCTCGGAGTCGTTCCTCGATCAGGAACTCGTGCTCTTTTGGGTAGAGTGTCGATACTTGTGTAATAATCCCCTCTACCGTGGGGGTTTGTGCCTTACGAGGCAGTTGTCCAACCCTATGGCTGATAGGTGGGGACGGGGTTTGGACTACTGGGGCTGCACAACGGGAAATCCTGTTGTGGCGGTCAATTAGAAGCTGATACGTACTACAGTCTCCGTACGAAAGGCTCGTACGAAGCTTTGAACTCAAGCTCTGTAACATCATGTCCATTTCTTGACATTATGTGAGTTGCAGGCCGGTCCGGTGGACAAGTGTGCGCCACCAAGACACGTATTGACATTCGTCCCTAGGCCTCAATCTCTCTACGGTTAAATCCGAAATAGAGGGGGTTCTGATCCTCTGGTAACCGTAGCGGCCAAAAAACTTCTCGCTTACAGCCGAGAAGTTCGACAAGTGATCTATTGGGAGGGTGGAGAACCATTGTAGTGCTTCTCCTTCCAATGATTTCTGGAAGAGGAAGACTAGCAGAGGTTGATTATCTAGAAAGGGGCGGGTGTCTAGATAAAAAGCAGTTAAATGGATGTCTGGGTCTCCATGACCATTATACCGGTGGAATTTGGGGATTTTGAATCCTTCCGGTAGGTGGACTGACGGGATTTGTCTCATGTTATTAAGAGACATGTGCTTGGGGGCTGAGGGACCAGTCTCAGAGAGGATTCTCTGGATGGTTTCATCCAGTGTTTCTCCCCAGGGAGGGCTGCCTAGCGGTCCCAGGTTTGGGGTGGCCTGGTAAGGGCCTGGGGTGGAAACGGTTGGGAACATTGGATTCGCGGGGGAAAGGGAGGTGAACGAAAAAACGCTCGGATTGACCGACCGGCTGGGTATGGACGGGGTTTTGGGAATGGCCTTAGGGGTTTTGACAGGGGCCTCCTGTCTCAGGGTTTTGACCTGACGGTAGTCGGCGAGCACATGAAACATGTCCTCTACGGATCGCTATCCTAGACTGGCCATCTTTTCCTCTAGATGGGTCAGGAATTGCGTGGCCTGACCCTCTTGGTGGATTCTTTCCTCTAGTATCTCCTCCTCTATGCGGGATTCCATGACGTGTGTGAAATGGTTCAAGGGAATGAATGCAGATATAAAGCAGTAAAAAAAGCGGTAAAGGATTGTGCAACGGTGTGCGGCTTACAAAGCAGTAAAGGATTGCGCAGCGGTGTGCGGCTTATAAAGCAATAAAGGATTGCGCAGCGGTGTGCGGCTTACAAAGCAGTAAAGGATTGCGCAGCGGTGTGTCGCTTACAAAGCAGTAAAGGATGCTGTGATGCGAAGTAGAGGAGGATCTGATTCGAGGGGTGGGAAACTCTAACCTTCCTAAAGGGTTGATAGCATTCTAGTCAAGCTTGTAAAAGGGGGCAGAAGAGGATTACCTTTTGTTGTTTTTCATGAGGGAGGTCCCACCGTGATCGCCAGATTTGTCGGTGAGTCGGATCTCCATGGGTGTCGGAAAGGATCCGGCGGTGCGTGGGGGTGTGCGTGCGTGTGTGGGGGTTCTTTGGGGATTCGGATCGAATGCGTGCCCTGGCGGGCTCGGTCGGATCGTCTTCTCGGAAGGGTGAGGTGTCGTTCCTGGTTGAGGCGCCCGACAGCGGCTCAAGAGGATTCCAGGGTTTATGTGATCGCCACCTGCTTATTCTAAAAGCAGGAAAAGGTTGGGTTGGATTTGATCGCCTACATGGGGAGTTTGTGGGGTCTCCGCTCTGAGACACGAATATACCGTACACAGAGGTGAAAAACAGGTAATCCTATTCTGCTTCCGGGGGCTTGATTAAAGGAGTCTTGGGACAAGGGGGTGCAAGTGGGGTGTGGATATGGGGAGGCTAGTAGGATCCAGCCGTCTGGTGAGGAGCGGCTATTAGGGTTTAGCCGTCCGGGGCCTGGTCTGGTTTGGGCAGAACTTCGGTAGGAAATGGGTTTGGTTTTGGACAGAGGCTAAGCTAGGTTTAGCCCGGGTTTCTGGAGGGTGGAATGAGAGGGTATTTTATGTAGGGAATGGGTATTTCTCTCACAAAAGGGACTCTCTCTCTCTCTCTCTCTCTTGGGATTTCTAGTGGGGAAAGGGAATGAATGATGTGTGTTTTTGGTTGTGAATTGGGAATGTCAATTGTGGATGATGTTTAAAGGCTTGGGACCTCCTCTATTTATAGTAAAAAAGAGGCAGGGGAATATCCAGGGGTAAAAGAGTGGCTTGGCTAACAGTGTGTGTGATTAGACTCCTCATTAATTCTCTGGTTCTTCTGTCAGGAGCAGGTGACTAGCCGCCCAGGGTGGGGCGGCTATTTCCTGGTAACTGCCCCTATCATGACCTGCCAAACGTCCCATCTCTGACAAGCGGTGGCTCGGTTCGGTTATTTGGGTTGATCCGGCCAAGATAGGGCGGCTAAAAGTCACAACCCGCCGCAATGATCAGCATTTAATGCTGCTTTATCTCCCATCCAGGGAAGCGGTTCAAGGTCGGCCACGGGGGCGGCTAGTGCTAACTAACCACCTGGTTTGGGGCGGCTAGTTAGGTGTAGCCGCCCCTTGCCAGGGACTTAGGGTTTTTTGGGTTTTAGAGCTCCTCTTGGTGGGGTTCCAGGTTTGGGCCAGGGACTGATTTAGGGTATGGTTTAGGTCAGAGTTAGGGTTTAGGGTTAGGGTTTTCGGTCAGGCTAGGGTTCAGGGTTAGGGTTAGGTTTGGAGTTTAGGTTTAGGGTTTTCGGTTTCCTAAACTTTTGGTTCTCTATTAGATGTCCAAATGTGGGATATTTCCAGGTGTTACTTGAAGTATTTATGTCTTTCTGGACGGTCAAAATTGGGGTATCTACAGGCAGCAGCCAGCCATCCCCCCTCGTCTCCCCAGCTGTTGCCATCCTCCTTGGACATTCCTATGAGCAAGGGGAAAGAGGTTGCTCCAGCTATCAGGCTACCTCCTCCGCCGACGACTTCTTGGGAACAAGAGGCCCGTCCTTTCGTTCCAGCTCCCCGGGCCAAGTCTCGCTTGGTCCGAGTTTCTGATTCTGGTCTGAAAGACCATGATGTTGCGGTTAGTTTGATTCAATCAGTAATCTTGGATAAGGATAAGGCCTTGGCAAGCGCCATATCCACTTCTGAGACGGGTTCATTCCTACAAAGCATAGCCTATCAGGTATGTTTTATTTGACCCAAGCCGTGGAAGGTTGTTTACTTATTTGTTATTCTTTATTCTTATGGTCTTCTCATTCTGGGGCAGCTCGGCATTTATGCAAGCTCGGTAGGTCCAACATACGATAAAGTCGTTGGCGACATCGCTCGGGCACATCGGGCTTGTGAAGAAGAGCGAGCTGCTCGGGAAAAGATTGAGGCTTATTTGAGGGCTGCCCAGGAGGAGCATTTTAGGGTGGTGGAGAGACTTAAGAAAGATCACCTCGAGCTACCCACGGAACTGGAAACGGAACGGACTGAAAGGGCTCGCATCGCCTCTGAGGCCGAGCAGGAGAAGAGAGAGGCGGCGTTGGACTTTGAGATCCGAGTCCTCGAGAAAGTAAAGGACCTTCTGAACCCCATTGAGGAGAAGTCCAGGGAGGCCATTTCGCTTGCATATGACAAGGGTTATCGCAAAGGCTTACAGGGCTGCAAAGATGGAGCGCCTGCCCCTGATGCTGACCGAGTCATTCAGATATTGGGGCCTCAACTCCTTGATCCTGAGGCTGGCCATGATAAGGAGGATCCTCCCAATCCAGCTTCTCCTTCTCAGCACAAGGACACTCCCGGACAAGTAACCAATTTCCTCGACTGCACTTTATCTAATATAATCGATGTCGATGAGTTTCCTTCCCCCAGCCATCCAGATAATTCGTCTGTCATGTAGCTGGTAGTTGTTAATGTTGCAGGAGTGAAGAATGAGCGTTCTGAGAACGCTATAGAGTCAGAGGCGTGCCATCAAGCGGCTGGCACAGCGGAAACTATGGTCTATATGAGTGAAGACCTAGTGACACTGGCATTGAGACGATACTGAAGACGACTCCATTCCCTTGATTCACCGAGCTCCTTTAAGTCGTGCTCCGAGGGAAAATTAAGTCAGTACTTTGCGGATGGCCCTCAGCAGTTCCACCCTTTTCGGCGTTGTCGAGATTGATGATTTTTTTTTCTTACGAGATACTCATGGTTCAGTGACTTAATGGCATGATTTCCACTTTATTGTATCGACGAATGGAATCCGAACAATGTAATTTGCCCTTTGAATGTGGTTTGAATGCTTGCGCTACTACATTGCTTTCTTTATACATTTGTTTCTTCATTTCATTTTTATTTTATTTCATCTTGTGATGCCAACATGATTTTGTAATGAAGAAACAAGAACTGCTTGGGGCCAGCACACGTATGGAGGCGCTTCGTAGTCACGTTCATGCACCAGTCTTTATAGGTTTTGGATTGCCCTCTTTTTTTATCGACATAGTTTTCTTAGATGTAAACTACTTGGACGCATAAGCTTTGTTATGCAGTGGAATCGGTTGTCTGATTTTTAGGGCTAAGTCGAGTGCAAAGAGCAGTCTCGATTGCGCTCCGGCTCCTTGAGTGCGGTCATTATTCCGTTTGGCTAATGCGCGGCTGCGAGGGCTGAACTGAGTCGAGTGTGAAGAGCAACCCCGATAAGGTTCAGCCCGTTGAGCGCGGCTTTATTGTGCCATTCGGCTAGTGCGCGGCTGCGAGGGCTGAACTAAGTCATGTGGAAAGAGCAACCCCAATCAGGTTTAGTCCATTGAGTGTGGCTTTATTGTGCCATTCGGGCAGTGCACGGCTGCGAGGCCGCCATGTAAAGGTATAGCTGTTCACCGGGATTTGGTTTCATTAACAAAGGAGGCGATGCGAGATACTTCTTGAGTTCTTCGAAGGCCAGTTGGCACTCAGGAGTCTAAGCAATCTGAAGAAAGAGAGGTTTCTTTCAGTTGCCTTAGAAATAAACCGATTTAGTGATGCCAGTCTCCCAGTCAGCTTCTGGACATCCTTCCTGTTGTTTGGTGGGTTCATCTCGAGCACAGCCTTGATCTGGTCGGGGTTGGCTTCTATCCCCCGATGTTGTCGGTATCGTCGGAATCTTCAAATGTCGATGCGTTGGAAAGGATCCGGCGGTGCGCGGGTGCGCGTGCATGCGTGTGTGGGGGTTCTTCGGGGATTCGGATCGGATGCGTGCCCTGGCGGGCTCGGTCGGATAGTCTTCTCGGAAGAGTGAGGTGTCGTTCCTGGTTGAGGCGCCCGACAGCGGCTCAAGAGGATTCCAGGGTTTGTGTGATCGCCACCTGCTTTTTCTAAAAGCAGGAAAAGGTTAGGTTGGATTTGATCGCCTACGTGGGGAGTTTGTGGGGTCTCCGCTCTGAGACACGGATATATCGTACATAGAGGTGAAAAACAGGTATCCTATTCTGCTTCCGGGGCTTGACTAAAGGAGTCTTGGGACATAGGGGTGCAAATGGGGTGTGGATAGGGGGCGGCTAGTGGGATCCAGCCGTCGGATATGGGGCGGCTACTTGCGTTTAGCCGTCTAGGGCCTGGTCTGGTTTGGGCAGAACTTCGATTGGGAATGAGTTTGGTCTTGGACAGAGGCTAAGCTAGGTTTAGCCCGGGTTTCTGGAGGGTGGGATGAGAGGGTGTTTTATGTAGGAAATGGGTATTCTCTCACAAAAGGGGCTCTCTCTCTCTCTCTCTTGGGATTTCTAGTGGAGTATGTAATGGAAATGTGAAATGGTGGATGATTGTAAGGATTGATGATGTGTTTAAAGGCTTGGGACCTCCTCTATTTATAGTAAAAGAGAGGCAGGGGAATGTTCAAGGGGTAATGGAGTGGCTTGGCTAATAGTGTATGTGATTAGACCCCTCATTAATTCTCTGGTTCTTCTGTCAGGACCAGGTGAAGGGCGGCTACTTCCCGGTAGCGGTAGCCGCCCCTATCATGACCTGCCAAACATCCCATCTCTGACAAGCGGTGGCTTGGGTCAGTTACTTGGGTTGATCCGGCAAAGATAGGGTGGCTAAAGGTCATCGCCCGCCGCAATGATCAGCATTTAATACTGCTTTATGTCCCATCCAGGGGACTGGTCCAAAGTCGGCCCGGGGGGTGGCTAGTGCTAACTAGCTGCCTGGTATGGGGCGGCTAGTTAGGTCTAGCCGCCCCTTGCCAGGGACTCAGGGTTTTTGGGTTTTTCTTAGGTGGGGTTCTGGTTTGGGGTAGGGTTTGGGGTTTCTGGGTTAGGGTTATGGTTTAGGTTTAGGGTTAGGCCTGGGGCTAGGGTTTCCGGTTTCCTGAATTGTGGTTCTCTACTAGATGTCCAAATGTGGGATATTTCCGGGTGTTACTTGAAGTATTTCTGTCTTTCTGGACGGCCAAAATTGGGGTATCTACAATTCTCCCTCATCGGATGGAGTCTTTGTGCGAAGCAGGAAAGACTTCGACCGATGATAAGAAAAGAGACCCCTATTTTGGCCGGCCTGACCTTCAAGAAGTTATGCTAACACGAACAGTACTATTCGGGGAGTTGATTTAGACCGTCAGAGGCTAGGTCTTGACTTAGAATTTTTAACCGAAAGAATGATCCAGGTGAAAGGCGGAGAAAGTAAATGGTGAGTGATCCAACCCGTGGTAGGGGTTTTTAGCTATCGTGCACGGAGCAGCCCAGCGTCAGTTTCCTCGTGCCTACCGTTCCCGTGCTTGGGAAAACTCAGCAAGGAGGGGATATCGCCGACAGAAAGCAAGTAAAAGTTGATTTGGTGAATTGGATCATCCGAAGGATAAGAACTCTGGAAAAGAACAAGAACTGAAGAAATTCGAATTTGAATGGTACTGAAAGTGCGGCAAAACTTCGGGAAAGTCGTGTTTGATCAAGTAGTGTCTGGAAATAAGCCAATACATGGCTGTTTGGTATGGAAAACCTTGGAATTTACGGCTAAAAAGAGGTTGGAAAAGGGTTTTAAATGAAAGCAGAGAAACTGGGAGGGGCGGCTAGTGCTAACTAGCCGCCCGAGATGGGGCGGCTACTCGCGGGTTGCCGCCTCCCGACTGGGTCCCTTATAACCGAAAAGGGACCCTCTCTCTCTCTCCATACGTTTTAAAACGGTTACTCTTCCCTCCTCTCTTCTTCTTCTTCATTTTAAACCGAGAAACCTTGATTCCTTTGCCTTTTCTTCCTCCATTTCGACCTAGATCCGTCCTCCTCTCTTGATTTAGAAACCCTAGTTTTGGGTTCTCCTTTTTCTTTTCAATCTGAGAAAGATGACGAGGTCGAAGGCAATTGCTTTGAGGGGAAACGACCACGGGTGGCTCGTTGAGAGCATAGCCCGAGCTCGTCATCATCGGACAGTGATAGGCCGGAGGTAGAGGCCGTGGGAGAAGTTATGGGTGTGGTGGAGGTGCCGCCGGTGGACATCGGCGCGGGTGAGGTTGGGGATTTGCCTTTGGGGGCTGCCCCGGAGGTTGGGAGTAGTATGATAGGATATACACGCAAGAGGAGGCATGGGGATCGACCGACGGTGGTCGAGGAGCTGGTTTTGGGGGTCGGGGGATCGATTGATGGTGCAATTGAGGGGGTAGGGGCTGAGGGGGATAGCGAGGATGTGAGGGCGTCGTTGGATGCCCTTGTCGGGATGTTGGACAGGGAGGCCACAGAGGCCAGGGCTGAGGAGGAGGAAAGTAGGGCTATGGGGGCCTTTGCGGAGTTTATCTCTGGCTCGGGGAGGGTGGAGGGGACTGAAGAGGTTAGGGATGAGGCCGGGGAGGCCGAGGGTATGGGCACCGGGGCTACAGAGACCGGTGTTGGTGTTGAGGCTGAGGCCGAGGATGTCGTGCTTGAGGGGGATGAGGAGGAGGGGGATGATGATGGGATGGATGATCCCGACGAGGCCGAGGTGGACACTCCCGGGTCGACACGGGCCGTGGTATGTTCCTAACCCTTTAGTTTTAGCTTTTATTTGGTATATATGCATGTCTTTTGGTGGTATGAACAGGTTGTATATGTGTATTATACTCGTATATGTGTGTTTTAAATAGGCATGCTTGGTGCATAAGCTAATCATGGTGGGATAGTATGCGGATAGGGGTTTGTTTCTAAAAAAGGGGGGCAATTTTCGTATATATGTATCCATGTTTGCTCCTTTTTTAGCAAAAAAAAATTAAATGGTATGGCTAGCATGCTTGCATATGATAACCCTTTTTTGTGCGTATATTGTTTTTAGGGTGTGACTCCGCATGTGTTTGATCGTGGTAGAGTGCATGTGTTTCATGGGTCCAAGTGTTTTCTATATGCTTAAGTGTGTTTTTAGGGAAAGTATATAAGTATGATAGTGTGATGCAAGAACGAGAGTAAATGGTGACCACGGTGGGATATATTATTGTCGTTAGCATGTGATTTGTAAATAGGGGAAACCTTTAAGTTTTAAACTTCTTATTTTCATGCTTTTGTCTTTGATTTAGTGTATGGGAATTTCATTTTGCTAAGCATGATCAGGCGAACCTTAGGTTTTGGATTCTTACCTCCCGATTGCTCTCTGGACTAACCCATCTCTTCTTCATTTGTTTGCAGCGGCCGAATCGTATTCGGGCTCTTTGGCATGGGACGAAGCGGTGGTACGATGCCTTGGGGCAGGAGGAGAGGAGTTTAGTGGATGGAGCGGGCTTCCGTTCCTTCTTCCTGATTGAGTCGTTCCATGTTCATCGCCCATATGTGGAGGCATTGGCGGAGAGATGGGACCTGGAGAGTTGCATGTTCATCCTCTCTACTCGCGCCGTTATGCCGACCCTTGAAGACGTCCATCGGATCACCGGTCTTCCGGTCTTGGGGGAAGCGGTGATTGCGGCCACCCTTGCGGATTATAGGGGGTTGTTTCGAGAGTTGATTGGAGAATGGGAGTTCATGGAGCGGGAGCTGACGCTGAACCGGATTCCTTTAGGGAGGCTTTCGGGGCAGTATGGCCTTAGTTCTTTTATGGAGCGTCAGAAGGGCGAAGCTACAGCAAGCTTCGAGAGGAGGCGGGCGATGATCGAGGCGAGAGAGGCGGCCTCGTGCCCACAGAGAGCACGGAGGGAGTTGAGGGCATTCTTCCTTTACTTTTTCGGCCGGGTCCTCTTCTCGACGGCCTCTGATATGGTTTCCTCGCATTCCCTTTTGCTGATGAGGGACCTGGAGGGTATGGGACGCTATGCTTGGGGAACGGCGATGCTCACCCACCTCTTCGTGGAGCTCTCGACGAAAGTTAAGAGGGCCGGGGGAAAGAACCTTGGCTGCTTCGCGCCATTTCTTCAGGTGTGTGTAAGTGGTACATGTTTTTTTCTTGGTTTAGCTCACTTTGATCATGATAATTTCCTCTTGCTTTGCTAGATCTTCGGATACGAGCACTTCGCCATCGATCGCCCGACTCTGGCACCGTTTGATCATGCCCTCCCTTGGGCCATGAGGTGGGAACCCCGGGGATCTTCTCGCTTGTACCGCCTCGCCCAATTCCGAGAGGCCTTCCGCGGCTTGTCGGAGGAAGAGGTATAGGTTTTCTTCTGAATTTCCTTGGCTTGTATTTGGTTTTCTTTTGGCTAAGCGCTCTTCCTATCTTTTGATGCTTTTAGATGATGTGCAGGCCTTATCCGAAGGAGGTTCCTGAAGCCTTGGCGCGAGACGTCTGGTTGATCTACTTAAATGAGGTCGTGTTTCACGCGATCAGCCGGGTTGTCCGCCAGCTTGGGTATCACCAGTTGGTGCCCGATCCTCTGCCGCGGCGCCCCTCGATTCTGGTGGTTGGGATTCCTCGGGACACGAACCTCCCGAGGAATTACGCTACATATGTGGTAGGATAGATGGGCCGAGGCGTCTTGGTGGACCATCGTCCTGAGGTAACTTCGAGTGACGAATACCTGACTTGGTAACGTCAGGAGTACGCAGGTATTCTCGGGACGATGGAGGAGGAGATCCCGGATGCTTACGTAAGTCGGAAACCCTTTTTCCTTTCCTCGTTCTCCCTTGCTTGAATATTTTCTGAACAGTGCTTCCTTTTGCAGGTTGAGTTGAATGAGATGGAGAAGAGGCTCAAGACCGCCAATGAGCACCTTCAAGTGCGGGCCAGGCAGATAGAGACGTTGCGGGTACAACGGAGACTCTTACAGGACCAGGTCCATGATGGCTTCGAGAGAGGAGGGGTTCATCACCCTAAGCCGCGAGAGGGACTGAGAGTTGGAGGCTTCGGCGGGTGTTCCTGGAGGTTTGATGGGAGACTTGGTTCGTTCTCTTCAGGCGGCCGGGGATAGGGATCGAGAGGCGCTCAGGGCATCAGAGGCGAGGGCACGGGAGTTGGAGGAGAGGTTGAGGGCTGTCGAGGATCGGGCTAGGGGGACTGAGAGTCATCTCCGACAGAGATTGGAGAGGAGAGACAGAGATATGCAGCAAGTCCATCTCTGGGAGGCGACCATGAGGGGGAAATTGGTTGGAGGGGGCTCCATGACCGAGGCGGACCTTGACCTTCTTCCGCTTGAGCCTGACCATTCTCTCTCGGCTTCCTTGGCCACTGGGGCCACCTTCAACCGTGCTTCTCGTCCTTCGGCATCTCGGAGTCGTGGGATATATGCGAGAGCTGCGTCCTCAGTTCGAGAGACTCCTGCCGCTCCTGATGCTCCAGAGGTTCAGTCCTCTCCTCAGCCGCCGCTCCCTTCTCAGCCAAGTCAGGGTGTTCCTCCTACTCAGCCTCCAGCGGGTGACGATACGCCGAGGTATAGCTTCTTTGCGTCTTGGTTTTAGGTTGAAGAATAGTACTTATATATGCGATGAATTCATGATTTTCTTCTTTTGTTTTTGGTTTTAGGTGATATTTCGATGATGCACAGCTCAAGATTTCCAGATTTGGGGTTCTCGGTTGACCTATCACTTCCTCACCTTTTTTATAAAAACTCTGTTTTATGCACTTTCTTAGGTTTTGTTTATGGTCTTGGTGGGACAATTTTATGGTTTCTATGCATGGTTTGGTGTAGCTAGTATGGATGTTTTGGAATTTTTCAAAGGGTTTCTTTTATTTCGGAAAACGCATATCGCGTGGGCGAATGAACTTGGTGTTTATAAGTTTTAATTTATCGATGGATGTAGGATTCTAATATATATAATCTTTCTAGCATGGTATCTATACAGGTTTTGTGTATGGATGTGTTGGAAATGTGTGTATGCATGTTTGGGAAAAGAATATTTTGACAGGTTTTGAAGAGTTGAAGAGTTGATTGAGGATGGGACTGACAGGGCAGATGGGGCAGCAGGTGAGGGGCGGCTACTTGCATTTAGCCGCCCCAAATGGGGCGGCTTGTTTAAGCTATCCGCCCCATTCCTGGGGTTTTAGCCGCCCCTTGCCTGGGACAATTCTTCTAGTTTTGTTTCTTGTCTGCTGCTGCTGAAAGCCTTCGTGGCTGTTTCAATCTTCGAGACCTATAAAAACGTTCTTTTCATGGACCAAGTGTTAAATCTATCCGGATTGCGCCCCTGCACTGACTTTCGAGCTCTTTCTTGCTTGAATTGTCAAGGGCTACAATCCATTTTAAGGTAAAATGAAAAATCGAATGCGAGAAAGGAAAGTGCGGGAAACTATGCTTTAGTATGCAAGGAAGGGATTCCAAGTGCGTGAGTGAAAAAACGTGCGTGTGAGAGTGGGACAATTTTCTCTCAAGCATGTGCGGAAGGGCGTAGAATGAGTGTAGGTGGGGATAATCTTATCATTGGTACGGGGAGACAATTTTAGCATTTCAAGAAAATCGGACGCCTAGGTGTTTTGGAAAAGGAAAATGCGAACTTATGCGTAAGTATGAGTGGCATAAGTGGGCATTTTAATTCTGCAATGGTTTTCTTTTATGTGAGAGGGCAATGTTCTCGACTTTCTTAAGTAAAAGATACCATCAAGTCCCTGTGGAGGAGCCATTGTGGTCACCTATGTCCAAACCAGGGTTGTATTTGAAAGGTACATGCTTTAGGTGTCGGTTTTCTAGGTTCATGGTTCTCAAATGCTTGATCGTATTATTCTAAACATGCTGAAAAATCCATGAGTGTACCAGGAGTCAAGTTATATAAGCTTCCTCTGGATAGGCAAGTTTCTAAGTGAACTCATGTGAGTGTGTGTAGTTGTAAACCTGGAAATGATCTACCTTGGGTTGAAATTTCACCTTTTCCGGTAGACATAGTTCAATTTTGAATCCCATTGCGAAAATAAAGGGGGGGGGATGGGGTAAGAGTAATATCTTCCTTTCAGGTAATATTTTAGAATTGTCTCAGTCTAGCATATGTCTAACTTTCTAGGTCCCTCTGGCTTTCTTCTTTTTATCACTTCTTTATTTTGGGTGGAAAGTACAGTCCGTTGTTTGGACCCTGTACTAGTATAGCCGTTTCTTTGGCATATACTTGTGCGTAAAGGCGTGAAAGCCTGCTAAAATAGAGAGTTTAACCCGTTCACTTGGGTGTTATTTTTCTTTTGTTGGCCTCTCATTGCCTGATATTTTTGTTGTTTTGAGGGGGGGGCTCTTCTGTTTTACACCCCGATTCTTTTCATGCTTCCTCTCTAGAAGTGTTTGTATAGTGCCAGAGCCAGTTTTGGTATATATGCCAGGTCTAGGTAACTCCTCATTTTGACCTAGAGTTAATACGAGTGGGGCGGAAATAAGGGAGGTTTGCTTTGGGGTTTTAAATTGTCCCAGTCTACGGGGTAAGCAATTTCTCTTCTATCAGGTAAATCTAGTCCAATCATACGTGTGTGAAGGAAGTGGCATGATTTGGCGGAGATGTGTTCAAATCGATACGAGTTTATCTTTGAGAGTCTTATAATTATGTCATCAAGTACTAAACGCTGGAAATTGCAGGAATAAAGAATAATAGTTCTCAAGTATTGAAAGCTATTCATGCATGGAATTTCTTTAGATAAAGTGCATTCCATGAACCTGAAACCTCGACTCCTTCGGCATCTACCAGGCGGTAGGCATTCCCGGAATAGGCATGGGTTATCACATAGATTCCCTCCCATGTGGGTTGCAACTTCCCTCTTGGGTGAGGCTGTCTTGATGGCATAATTTGCTTAAGTACTAACTCCCCGATTTCAAATTTTCTTTTTATTACCTTCTTTTCAAATGCCCTTGCCACCCTTCTTTGGTAGGCATGGGCATGGTCTGCCGCTCTTAATCTTTTCTCGTCTAGTAGTTCTCTCTTTTTGGTATATTTTTTTTATTTTATATTTTATGTTTTCGAAAGTGTGGAAACAGATGCATACTTACGTTTTTGAAAAAGGCCTGTGTCGGCGAATAGATATACTTTTTTTTTTGGAAAAAGGAAGTTTGAAAAATGATTTGGTTCTTTAGGAGGAAAGTATGGAAAGACAGTTCGTAAAGCGTTTTTGGCGGAAATCATGGAAGTACGGTTTTGTAAAACATTTAGTTTTGAAGAAAGGTAGATTGGAAAACATTTTCGTTTTGAAGAAGAGTGGAAATGCAGTTTAAATATTTTCGTTGGGTTCGGTAAACAAGTAAGGAAAGTTTGGGAAGTGCTTTACTTTGTTTGGAAGTATGGAAATACGATTTTTTTGTAAAACTTTTGTCTTGAAGAAGCGCGTGGAAAACATGTTTTTAGAAAAACATTTTTTTGTTTTGAAGAAGAGTGGAAATAAAGCTGGGAACAGGTATGTTCAGAGTTGTGGAATGAAAGCTGAATAGCATGTATTTTTGAATTTTTATTTCTTTTAGGAAAGCAGGTAAACAAATATGTATAGGGTGATGAAAACGAAAGCTGGTAAACAAATATTTTTATCTTTTGATGTTTTTTTTTGGAAAAAGCTGTAAACAAATATGTACAGGGTGTTGAAAGCGAAAGCTGATAAACAAATATTTTTAATTTTGGTTTTCTTTTTTGGAAAAAGCTGTAAACAAAATGTACAGGGTGTTGAAAGCTCACCCGGGGGGATCGGTACCTAGTTCTTGGATTCGTATTGTTTCCTCGAGTCGGCTTCGCTTGGGCGACCGGCTGATGTCTGGTGGGGGTCCCCTATTCCCGAACTCTTCCTCCCTGAGCCTCTTCAAGGGTCTTCCTTGATGGAGCAGTTCTTCGTCGGTGGAGCCTGGCTGCCAACATGCAAGCACCTCTAGCCGGATACGCATGGCACAGACGCTCCAATTCCAGGCCCGTGTTTCGTTAAAGCGTGCTTCTCCCCATATGGATACCACTTCCCCGCGGTACGGGAAGCGAAGACATTGGTGTCGGGTGGATGAGACGGCTTTGATGTTGTTGAGCCACGTCCTCCCAACAATTAGAGGGTGGGGCGATTGAATGTTCATTACCATGCAGTTGACGATGGTGGAGACCGGGCCGATCTTTAGTGGGAGCGTGACCAGTCCACAAGCGTTCTTGCGCATGCTGTCGAAGGCATAAATGTATTCGTCTGAGGGCTCCAATCTAGGAACCCTGCCTTCTAGCTTTTGGTAGGTGGAATATGTAAGAACGTTAGTTTCCGCTCCCGTATCGATGAGAATGTGCCGCAATTCCCTCCCTCCGAGTATGACAGTGATTGCGAGAGGTTCGGAGCGTGCTCCGGCTTTTGCGACTTCATGGGGGAGGAAGGTGGTCGAGTTAGGCTCCATAAGATTGCTTGGTGGTGCTTGGTGGTGCTTGGTGGATGCAGGGTCCTGGCTGCTTCTTCTGAGGGATAGTTGTTGTATGAGGGGACCCAGGTGGGCTACCACTTTCATCCTCGTTCCCCGGTCGCAAGGCTAGTGTGAACATATTATGTATCACCCAATTGTTCTCGTTCTCGTACTGGAGGCGTGCCTCTCCCCAGATTGTTAGTATATGACTCAAGAAGGGCAGTCGAAGGCACTGGTGTCGGGGGGAACAGATAGCTTGGATGCTGTCTAACCACGGTCGCCCTAGCATCATTGGGTACCTTGTGTCGATGTCAGCCACGAAGCAGGCTACTTCACAGATAAGAGGGCCGACGGATAGCTCGAATGTTCCGGGGCCGCGGAGAGTCTTCCCGGTATGGTTGAAAGCTTGAATAGTATGGTGGGCCGGTTGGACGGGAGGATGGCCTAGTCCGGGTATCTTTTGGTAGGTGGAGCATGTCATTATGTTCATTCCTGACCCTGGGTCCACGAAGATGTTATTTAGCCACAACATTTGGAGTCGTCCGCGGATGTGTAGGGGGTAGACCCGCAGTCTGGGATCCGGGAGGTCTTGGTCAGTGAATGATATGGTCATTGGGCGACGGGGGCCGTCGACAGTGTCGGTACTCTTGGAGGACCCATTGTTGTCTGGATGCAGATCATCCGACGTACATTCCCCGCCCTCGGGTCCTTCGCTAGCTCCATGGGGATCTCCTCAAAGGGTTCTTCTTCTTCGTCTCCTCCCGGGTTTTCTAGTCCGCTTTCGTCGGACTCGATGTTGATGACCGCGGTGTCGGTGTCGAAAAATCCGCGTGTGTGGGGGTTCTTCGGGATTCGGATCGGATGCGTGCCCTGGCGGGCTCGGTCGGATCGTCTTCTCGGAAGGGGTGAGGGTGTCGTTCCTGGTTGAGGCGCCCGACAGCGGCTCAAGAGGATTCAAGGGGTTTTGTGATCGCCACCTGCTTTTTCTAAAAACAGGAAAGGGTTTGGGTCGGATTTGATCGCCTACGTGGGGCGTTTGTGGGGTCTCCGCTCTGAGACACGGATATACCGTACACAGAGGTGAAAAACAGGTAATCCTATTCTGCTTCCGGGCTTGACTAAAGGAGTTATGGGTCAAAGGGATGTTGATATGGGGTGTGGATAGGGGGGCGGCTAGTTGTGTTTAGCCGTCGGCCAGGGGGCGGCTATCTAGGGTTAGCCGTCCAGGGTCTGGGGGGATTTGGGTAGGGCTTTGGTAGGAAAAGGTGGGGTCTTGGGCAGAGGCTAAGCTAGGTTTAGCCTGGGTTTATGGAGGGCGGGATGAGAGGGTATTTTATGTAGGGAATGGGTGTTTCTCTCACAAAAGGGGCTCTCTCTCGCCCTCTCTCTCTTGGGATTTCTAGTGATGGAAGGGTTTGAACAAGTGGGGATGGTGGGTTGGTGATGAAGATGAATTGGTGATTTGTGGATGTTGTTGTAAGGCTTGGGACCTCCTCTATTTATAGTAAAAGAGAGGCAGGGGAAGATCCAGGGGGTAATGGAGTGGGTGGCTTCGATTGGACCTCTCATTAATGCTCTGGTTCTTCTGTCAGAGACCAGGTGAAGGGCGGCTAGTGCTAACTAGCCGCCCGGGATGGGGCGGCTACTTCCTGGTAGCCGCCCCTATCATGACCTGCCAAACGTCCCATCTCTGACAAGCGGTGGCTTGGGTCGGCTACTTGGTTTGATCCGGCCAAGAGAGGGCGGCTAAAGGTCATGACCCGCCGCAATGATCAGCATTTAATATTGTTTTATGTCCCATCCATGGGACTGGTCCAAAGTCGGCCAGGGGGCGGTTAGGGGGGCGGCTAGTGTAAACTAGCAGCCCATTGAGGGGCGGCTAGTTAGGGCTAGCCGCCCCTTTCCAGGGACTTAGGTTTTTAGGGTTTTGGTTTTTAGGGTAGGTTTAGGTTTAGGTCCGGGCTAGGGTTTGGTTTAGGGTTTGGGGTTTTGGCTTAGGGTTAGGGGTTTTGGCTTAGGGTTAGGGTTTAGGTTTTGGCTTAGGTTTATGGTTTAGGGTCAAGGCTAGGGTTAGGGTTTAGGGCTAGGTCAAGGTTTAGGGTTTCCGGTTTAGGTTTAGGTCAAGGCTAGGGTTAGGGTTTCCGGTTTACCGAACCTTTGGTTCTCTATTGGTGTCCACTTGTGGGATATTTCCGTGTGTTACTTGAAGTATTTCTATCTCTCTGGACGGTCAAAATTGGGGTATCTACAATTGTCCCTCATCGGACGGAGTCTTTGCGCGGAGCGAGAAAGACTTCGACCGATGATAAGGAAAGAGACTCCTATTTTGGCCGGCCCGACCTTCAAGAAGTTATGCCAACACAAACAGTACTATTCGGGGAGTTGATTTAGACTGTCAGAGGCTAGGTCTTGACTTAGAATTTTTAGCCTAAAGGATGATCCAGGTGGAGGCGGGAAAAAGTAAATGGTTAGTGATCCAACCCGCGGTCGGGGTTCTTAGCTATCGTGCACGGAGCAGCCCAGCGTCAGTTTCCTCGTGCCTACCGTTCCCGTGCTTCGGAAAACTCAGCAAGGAGGGGATATCGCCGACAGAAAGCAAGTAAAAGTTGATTTGGGTGAATTGGATCATCCGAAGGATAAGAACTCTGGAAAAGAACCAGAACTGAAGAAATTTGAATTTTGAATGGTTCTGAAAGTGTGGTGAAACTTCGGGAAAGTCGCGTTTGATCAAGCAATGTCTGGAAATAAGCCAATACATGGCTGTTTGGTATGGAGAGCCTTGGAATTTAGGGTTGAGAAGAGTTTGGAAAGGGGTTTTGAAGCAAAACAAAGAAACTGGGAGGGGCGGCTAGTTGTAACTAGCCGTCCGAGAGGGGGCGGCTACTCGCGGGTAGCCGCCCCTGGACTGGGTCCCTTATAACCGAAAAGACCCTCTCTCTCCCCATACGTTTTAAAAACGGTTTCTCTTCCCTCTTCTCTTCTTCCCTTCGGTTTCAAACTCAAAAACCCTGATTTCTTTGCCTTTCCTTCCTCTATTTTGACCTCAATCTCTCTCTTTCTCTTGATTTTGAAACCCTAGTTTGGGTTCTCCCTTTCCTTTATCAAACCGAGGAGATGACGAGGTCGAAAGCGATTGTTTCGAGGGGGAAACGACCACGGGTGGCTCGTGGAGAGCGTAGCCCGAGCTCTTCATCATCGGAGAGCGATAGGCCGGAGGTCGGGCCGTGGGGGAGGGTATGGGTACGACGGAGGTGCCACTGGTGGACATTGGCGTGGGTGAGGTCGGGGATTTGCCTTCGAGGGCTGTCCCGGAGGTAGGGGGGAGTGTGATAGGCTATACACGCAAGAGGAGGCGTGGGGATCGACCGGTGGTGGCCAAGGAGGTGGTTCCGGGGGTTGGAGGATCGATTGAGGGTGCAACCGAGGGGTAGGGGTCGAGGGAGTTAGCGAGGAGGTGAGGGCGTCGTTGGATGCCCTCGTCGGGATGTTGGATAGGGAGGCCACAGAGGCCAGGGCTGAGGAGGAGGAGAGTAGGGCTATGGGGGCCTTTGCGGAGTTTATCTCCGGCGTGGGGAGGGTGGAGGGGATAGGAGAGGCTAGGGACGGGGCCGGGGAGGCCGAGGGTATGGGTACTGGGGCCGCCGAGGCCGGTGTGGGTGTTGGGGCTGAGGCCGAGGAGGCCGTGTTCGAGGAGGATGAGGAGGAGGATGACGACGGGATGGACGATCTCGACGAGGCCGAGGTGGATGCTCCTGGGTCCACACGGGCCGTGGTATGTTCCTAATCCTTTAGTCTTAGCCTTTTATTTTGGTGTATATGCAAGTGTTTTGGTTGGTATGAACAGGTTGTATATGTGTATTTATACTTGTATGTGTGTTTTAAATAGGCATGCTTGTGTATAAGTTTTGTCATGGTGGGATGTGTAAGTATGCTGAGATGGGTTTGTTTTTATAGGGAGGGGGACAATTTCTATATATATATATCCATGTTTGTCATATGCATGTAAAGGAGAGAGAAATGATATAGCTAATATGCTTGCATGCGATACTTTTCTATGTGTGTGTGGTTTCGTACGTGTTTTGATCGTGGTAGAGCATGAGGGAGTGTATGCATGCATTTCATGGGTTCGAGCTCTATATTGCCGTATTGCTTAGGTGTGTTTAGGGGAGGTATAAGCATGATAGGCTTGATGTAAGAAAGTGTGTGAGTGGTGACCACGGTGGGATGTGTTTGATATTCGTCTAGCATGCGTGATCATATGGGGAGTGTAGCTTCTTACTTTCATGCTTTTGTTTCTTTTTTTTTTGTTTTTTTTTTTAGCATATGGAAGTTTCATTTCGCTAAGCATGGTTTAAAATGATTTCGTAGATTTGGACTCTTACCTCTCGCTCGCTTTTAAACTAACCCATGTTCCCTTCGTTTGTTTTTGTAGAGGCCGAATCGTATCCGGGCTTTATGGCACGGGACGAATAGATGGTACGACGCCTTGGGGCAGGAGGAGAGGAGTTTGGTGGATGGAGCGGGCTTCCGTTCCTTTTTCCTGATCGAGCCATTCCACGTCCACCGTCCATATGTGGAGGCCTTGGCGGAGAGATGGGATCCGGAGAGTTGCACGTTCATCCTCCCTACCGGTGCTGTCATGACGACGCTCGAGGACGTCTATCGGATCACCGGCCTTCCGGTTCTGGGGGAGGCAGTGATCGCGGCCACCCTAGCTGACTACAGGGGGCTTTTCCGAGAGTTGATCGGGGAATGGGAGTTCGTGGAGCGGGAGCAGACACTGAACCGGATCCCCTTGGGGCAGCTTTCAAGGCAGTACGGCCTCGGTTCCTTTACAGAGCGCCAGAAGGGCGAAGCTGCAGCTAGCTTCGAGAGGCGGCGGGTGATGATCGAGGCGAGAGAGGCGGCTGCGTGCCCACAGAGGGCACGGAGGGAGTTGAGAGCGTTCTTCCTCTATTTCTTTGGCCGGGTCCTCTTTTCGACGGCCTCTGATAAAGTCTCCTCTCATTCCCTTCTACTGATGCGGGACTTGGAGGGCATGGGGTGCTATGCTTGGGGAGCGGCAATGCTTGCCCATCTCTTTGCGGAGCTCTCGAAGAAAGTTAAGAGGGCCGGGGGAAAGAACCTTGGTGGCTTTGCGCCATTTCTTCAGGTATGTGTAAGTGATTGGTAAATGTCTTTTTTAGTTCAGTTCACTTTGATCGTGATGGTTTTCCTCTCGCTTTGTCAGATCTTCGGGTACGAGCACTTCGCCATCGATCGCCCGACTTTGGCTCCGTTCGATCATGCCCTCCCTTGGGCCATGAGATGGGAACCCCGGGGATCTTCCCGCTTGCACCGCCTCGCCCAATTCCGAGAGGCCTTTCGCGTTTTGTCGGAGGAAGAGGTATGAGTTTTCTTCGAATCGCTTTGGCTTGTACTTGGTTTTCTTTTTGACTAAGCGCTCTTCCTATCTTTCGATGCTTTCTCAGATGACGTGGAGGCCTTACTCGGAGGAGGTTCCCGAGGCCCTGGTGTGAGACGTCTGGCTGATCTACTTCAATGAGGTCGTGTTCCATGCGATCAGCCGGGTCATCCGCCAGCTTGGGTACCATCAGTGGGTGCCCGATCCTCTTCCACGGCGCCCTTCGATTCCGGTGGCCGGGATTCCTCGAGACACGAATCTCCCAAGGAATTACGCGACGTATGTGGTGGGATGGATGAGTCGAGGCGTCTTGGTGGAGCGTCGTCCTAAGGTGACTTCGAGTGACGAATATCTAGCTTGGTATTGTCGGGAGTATGCGGATATCCTCGGGACGATGGAGGAGAGATCCCGGACGCCTATGTAAGTTGAAAATCCTTTTTCCTTTCCTCGTTCTCTCTTGCTTGAGCATTTTCTGAATGGTATTTCTTTTTTGTAGGTTGAGTTGAATGAGATGGAGAAGAGGCTCAAGACTGCCAATGAGCACCTCCAAGCGCGGGCCAGACAGATAGAGGCCTTGCGGGCACAGAGAGGACGCTTGCAGGACCGAGTCCGGGTCCTTGAGGCTCAGGTGGATGCTCTGTCGAGAGAGAGGGCCGATGGCACTTCTTCTTCTTCCGTCCCTCCTCCTTCCGTGGTTTCCGAGCAGGAGCTCGAACTGACGAGGGAATTGGATGTGGCCCGAAGCGAGTTGACGGCCATACGGATGGAGTTGGGTCAGGCAAGGGGCAGGGCTTCTCGGGCTGAGGAGGAGGTGGACCGGCTGAGGTCCATGGCGGCTTTAAGGGAGGAGGGGTTCATTACCCTAGGCCGTGAGAGGGACTCCCTTCAGATGAGGGTGTCAGAGTTGGAAGCTTCGGCGGGCGTTCCTGGAGGTTTGATGGGAGACTTAGTCCGTTCTCTGCAGGCGGCCGGGGATAGGGACCGAGAGGCGCTCAGGGCTGTAGATACCCCAATTTTGACCGTCCAGAGAGACAGAAATACTTCAAGTAACACACGGAAATAACCCACAATTGGACACCAATAGAGACCCGAAGGTTCGGTAAGCCGGAAACCCTAACCCTAGCCTCGACATAAACCTAAACCAAAACCAGAAACCCTAACCCTAAGCCAAAACCCTAAACCTTCACCAAACCCTAACCCTAAACCAAACCCTAAACCTTCCCCAAACCCTAACCCTAAACCTTGACCAAACCCTAAACCTAAACCTTGACCAAACCTTAACCCTAAACCTTGACCAAGCCCTAAACCAAACCCTAGCCCGGACCTAAACCTACCCTAAAAACCAAAAACCCCAAAAAAACCTAAGTCCCTGGAAAGGGGCGGCTAGCCCTAACTAGCCGCCCCTTACTGGCCGACTTTGGACCAGTTCCCTGGATGGGACATAAAGCAGCAATAAATGCTGATCATTGCGGCGGGTCATGACCTTTAGCCGCCCTCTCTTGGCCGGATCAATCCAAGTAACCGACCCAAGCCAACGCTTGTCAGAGATGGGACGTTTGGCAGGTCATGATGGGGGCGGCTACCAGGAAGTAGCCGCCCCATCCCGGGCGGCTAGTTAGCACTAGCCGCCCTTCACCTGGTCTCTGACAGAAGAACCAGAGCATTAATGAGAGGTCCAATCGAAGCCAACCCACTCCATTACCCTCGGGATATTTTCCTACCTCTCTTTTACTATAAATAGAGGAGGTCCCAAGCAATAAACAGAATCCACAAAATCACCAATTCCTCTTCATCACCAATCCACCATCCCCACTTGTTCAAGCCCTTCCCCCACTAGAAATCCAAAGAGAGAGAGAGAGAGTGAGAGAGAGCCCCTTTTGTGAGAGAAACACCCATTCCCTACATAAAATACCCTCTCATCCCACCCTCCATAAACCCAGGCTAAACCTAGCTTAGCCTCTGCCCAAGACCCCACCCTTTTCCTACCAAAGCCCTGCCCAAATTCCCCCAGACCCTGGACGGCTAACCCTAGCTAGCCGCCCCCTGGCCGACGGCTAAACACAACTAGCCGCCCCCCTATTCACACCCCATATCAACATCCCTTTGACTCATAACCCCTTTAGTCAAGCCCGGAAGCAGAATAGGATTACCTGTTTTTCCCCTCTGTGTACGGTATAGCCGTGTCTCAGAGCGGAGTCCCCACAAACTCCCCACGTAGGCGATCAAATCCAACCCAAACCCTTTCCTGTTTTTAGAAAAAGCAGGTGGCGATCACAAACCCCCCCCCTGAATCCTCTTGAGCCGCTGTCGGGCGCCTCGACCAGGAACGACACCCTCACCCCTTCCGAGAGGACGATCCGACCGAGCCCGCCAGGGCACGCATCCGATCCGAATCCCCGAAGAACCCCCACACACGCGGATTTTCTCGACACCGACAAATTCTGGCGATCACGGTGGGACCTCCCTCGTGAAAAACAACAAAAGGTAATCCTCTTCTGCCCCCTTTTACAAGCTTGACTAGAATGCTATCAACCCTCTAGGAAGGTTAGAGTTTCTCACTCCTTGAATTAAATCCTCTTCTACTGTGCATTATAACATCCTTTATTGCTTTGTAAGCCGCACACTGCTGCGCAATCCTTTACTGCTTTCGTAAGTCGCACACAGCTGCGCAATCCTTTACTGCTTTCGTAAGTCGCACACAGCTGCGCAATCCTTTACTGCTTTATTTACTGCTTTCAATCTGCATTCATCCCCCCCACTCTACGTCATGGAATCCCACATAGAAGAGGAAATATTAGAGGAAAGGAATCACCAAGAGGGTCAGGCCACACAGTTCCTGACCCATCTAGAGGAAAGGATGGCTAGTCTAGGGTATCAACGGTAGAGGACATGTTTCATGACCTCGCTGACTACCGTCATACCAAGACCTCAAGACAGGAAACCCCTGTCGAAACCCCTAAACCCATTCCCAAAACCCCATTCACACCCAGTCACTCGGTCAACCCGAGCGTCTTTTCATTCACCCCCCTTTCCCCCGCGAATCCAAAATTCCCAGTTGTTTCCACCCCAGGCCCTACCAGGCCACCCCAAACCCGGGACCGCTAGGCAGCCCTCCCCGGGGAGAAACACTGGACGATACCATCCGGAGAATTCTCTCCGAGACTGGTCCCTCGGCCCCCAAACACATGTCTCTACATAACCTGAGACAAATCCCGTCAGTCCACCTACCGGAGGGATTCAAAGTCCCCAAATTCCGCCGGTACAACGGTCGTGGAGACCCAGACATTCATTTAACTGCCTTTTATCTAGACGCACGCCCGTTTCTAGATAATCAACCTCTACTAGTCTTCCTCTTCCAGAAATCATTGGAAGGAGAAGCACTACAATGGTTCTCCACCCTCCCTGTAGATCACTTGTCGAATTTCTCGGCTGTAAGCGAGAAATTCTTGGGCCGCTACGGTTACCAGAGGATTAGGACCCCTCTATTTCAGATTTAACCTTTGAGAGAATGAGGCCTAGGGAGGAATTCGAACAATACGTGTCTCGGTGGCGCACCCTTGTCCACCGAACCGGTCTGCAACTCACAGAATGTCAAGAAATCGACATGATGTTACAGAGCCTGAGTCCAGAGCTCCGTACGAGCCTTTCGTACGGAGACTGCACTACGTATCAACTTCTGATTGACCGCCACAACAGGATTTCCCGTTGTGCAGCCCCAGCAGTCCAAACCCAGTCCCCACCTATCAGCCATAGGGTTGGACAACCGCCTCGTAAGACACAAACCCCCACGGTAGAGGGGATCATCAACCAAGTATCGGCACTCTACCCGAACGGAGCGCGAGTTCCTGACCGAGGAACAACTCCGAGACAGTACACACCCGGTTCATCCGGATATGCACCGCCTCGGCAAGCAAATCAAAATTTTACCCCTCGATCAGTACCCGTCCCCGTGCCAATACGACAAAACCTCACAACCCATGATTCCCCAATTCAGGCCCCCTCAATCCATAACCAGGACCAAAACAGGAGATCCTCTTATCCTATCCCCCCAGGAACGCAAGGTATAGCCCTCAGAGAACCCGCGTACGGCCCCCATGGTAAGACCACACCTTCCCCCTCCTACGGCCCAAGATGGCCAAACGGAAGGGATAGCTGTTCCCCCCTCCCGGAAACCCTAGGGAACATCCTCAGAGCCTTATTAAAGGTCAATAGCATTTCCTTACCCACGGCTAGACCTTCGCCTATCGGTGCTGACCCAACCCGTTTTTGTCAGTATCATCGGCATCACGGCCACACCATCGAGCAATGCTCCTTGTTTAGAGACATTGTCTACACCCTTGACGAAGAGAGGCGCTTAGACTGGGCCACCATTAGGGGACTCAACAACAACCCAGAAACCACAGAAACCCATAACCCCGTAGAAACCACAATCCGAAACCCAAGGCCAGCTACGGAGGCTCCCTTAGAAGAACCAGAAAACCTGAGCTATGAAAGCGTCTACACCATAGAAGTCGCTGACCATGAAGAGTCACCCAGAATCGTTCCAGGTGGCATAATCTTACCAGCCTCTTCCCCCATCCTACCAACCCCCTCACCTATTCTCCCCAAACCCACAAGACTCTTTTCCCCCAAAAAAGACCGACCAATATCCCCCTTACAAATCAACAAGAGCCCGCGCCCAATAACACAAAACCCCCGAACCACCATTGACGCACTAAACCATCATACTACTAGAGCAGGCAGAATCTTCAACACTGTACCCACTTATAGACACCCCCTGCCTGAAACCGAAACTGAGGAGCCCCGCGCCGGGGATAGGATCGACATCCTAGACCAACTCCGAAAAATCCCCGTGAAAATTTCCATTTTAGAGCTGATCGAAACCTCGGAACACCACCAGCAGGCTCTAAGAACGTTCCTAGAAAGAACTCAAGTCGACCCGCAAATCTCTACCCTAGGCATACCAATAGCTCTAGCCACCGCAGGACTAGGGCCCGTCATCACCTTTAGACCTAAGGAAGAAGTTCATGATAAAGTCGTCAACACCTCAACCCTATGTATAACAATCAACCTCGAAGGACACCCGGTGGATAAAGTTCTAATTGACACCGGGGCAGGAGTAAACCTCATGTCATTACAAACCTTCGAGCACATCGATGGGTGCATAACCACACTCTTTGAAACGGACACCCGTATATTTGCCTATGACAAAACGGCTCGTCCAGTTCTAGGCTTCAAGGACTTCCGATTAAAAGTGGGGCCACTGGAAACTAGCACTAAAGCTTATGTCCTAGAAATGGATTCAGATTATAATATGATCCTAGGACGTAAATGGCTAGCATCCATAAAGGGGGTCTCCTCTCCCCTGCACCAGTGCTTGAAATTTCCCTTGGGAGGTCGGATAATCAAAATACAAGGGGATGCGATCAGAGAACCTAAGCCAAGGTTCGCCGATAATGAAACCACCGCCATAAAAACCAGTAGCTCAAAACCCATGGAAACCACCATCCACATCTTAGATTTCCCGGCCAATTGGCTAAATCCCCGGAACACTCCCCCCGTTACCTCAAAGACAAGCCACCCTAGGTTTGAAAATCCTGGCTGGCGTATAATGGGGACCATGGGTTACCTTCCTGGGGAAACTCTGGGACACAAAAATGGGATCCTGGACCCCATCGACCTCCCGGCATGGCTAGACAAGAGGGGGATCGGCTCACCCAAACACAAATCTAAATTAGAGGGAAAGTATAATTGGAAGTTGTACGAACATTTCGTGAGGGAAATAATCGTAGAACCCTCCGAAAAAAACGTATGCCCCCTAGACCCTATCCGGGAAAGCGAGCTAGACTACCTCTCTGGCTCCCTAGAATGGCTGTTCCCACTCCCTGATAAACACCTGAATCCACACTCGCCACCAGACGACAAAACTCCAGCTGACCCAGCCTCCTTTTCTCGCAGTGCTCAAGCATCGCAACAAAGGAGCGCCAGCTGCTGGAGGAAAGTCAGCTGAAGCACTTCCACCAATCTAGTAGGTTGTAAATAATAAGTGTCTTTTCTGTACAAAAAAAAAACAAAAACAAAAACAAAAAAAAAAAAAAAAAAAAAAAAAAAATGGAAACCAGAACCCTAGGATCCCTGTTCGACAAAGATGACTTCACTCCAGCATGGCACCCCTTCAGCGACGACTCTGATCTCCTGAACAAACTACAGCGTCTCGCCAGTCAAGCCAAAAACCCCAACCCTAGTGCCTCGTCCAAAACGGTAAAACCCACTAGGAGCCAAGTACCTGACCAGATCATTAGCAACTTGGAAGGATATAGCAGGGCCATACTAGGTTTAGAGAAATTTGAATCAATAGCGGTTGTAGAAGAACCAGACCTAGATAACATAGAAAACCCAGATGACGGTCTAGGAGTCTTCGAAATCTGTGACGAAGATGATAAGGAAAGAGAAGACCTGTCTAAGGAGTTCAAGCAAAGCCTTCAAAGGTTCGATGAAAAGACAGAGGAAGCAGATGAGAAGATAGAAGAGCTGAACCTAGGGACAAATACTGACCCCAAAATCATTTCGATTAGCGCAGAACTAAATCACGATGAACGAGAGAGACTAATTAAAATATTACACGAGTACAAAGACGTCTTTGCATGGTCTTACAAAGACATGCCTGGGCTCGATACTTCGTTAGTCGAACATCAGTTAATCTTAGAGCCAAACGCAAAACCAGTCAAACAAAAGCTAAGGCGCCTCCATCCCGAAGTGGCTCTAAAAATCAAGGATGAGGTGGACAAACTCCACCAGGCTAAATTTATCCGGGTAGTCTTATACCCAAAGTGGATAGCAAATATCGTTCCAGTGTCAAAAAAAGATGGAAAGATCGAATATGCATCGACTTCAGGGACCTCAACCGAGCGTGCCCAAAAGATGACTTCCCACTCCCACACATCGACCTCCTTGTCGACAACACTGCAGGATATGAGATGCTCTCGTTCATGGATGGCTTTTCTGGATACAACCAGATCCGGCTGGCAGAAAAAGACCAAGAAAAGACCTCCTTCACCACACCCTGGGGAACCTACTGCTACATAGTGATGCCTTTCGGGCTCAAAAATGCAGGGGCAACCTATCAAAGGGCAATGACCTCAATATTCCATGATATGATGCACAAACTAGTAGAAGTATATGTGGATGACATCTTGGTTAAATCTAGAACTCGAATAGGACACGCAGAAATACTTAGGCAAGTACTGCAGAGATGCAGGGAATATTCACTTAAAATGAACCCAAAGAAATGTCGTTTCGGTGTCTCCTCGGGGAAACTTTTGGGATTCATGGTAAGTAAACGGGGGATAGAAATAGACCCGACCAAGGCAAAAGCCATCGCCCAAATGCCCCCACCCAAGAACCTAAAAGAACTAAGAGGGCTTATAGGAAGGTTGCAGTTTATTAGGAGATTTATTTCTCAACATGCTGAACGATGTCGCCCCTTTTACAAACTACTAAAAGGGGGAGTCCGGTTTAATTGGGATAGTGAATGCCAAAAGGCCTTTGATAATTTAAAAGAGTACCTTCTTAAACCCCCAGTACTTTCGGCCCCGGTACCCGGGCGCCCCCTACTCCTCTATATAGCCGCAACTAAAGAAGCCATTGGTGCCGTACTTGCACAACACGACGACATGGGAAGAAAGGAAAAGGCCATTTACTACTTGAGTAAAACCCTGATTGAATACGAAAAAGCCTACCCTCCTACAGAAAAAACTTGTCTAGCATTAGTATGGGCTTCCCAAAAATTACGACATTACTTTCTCGCCCACAAAGTCAAATACTTTGCCAAAATAGACCCAGTAAGGTTCTTATTCGAGAAAGCCATATTGACGGGACGCTTAGCCCGATGGCAAGTACAGTTAAACGAGTTTGACGTCACGTACGCCACTCAAAAATCCGTCAAAGGACAAGCCATCGCTGATCACCTCGCTCAACTACCTCTCCCCAATTACAAACCGGTAAAAACGGACTTCCCGGACGAAGAAATATTTGCGCTTATTGAAGAGAAAAGTAGAGAAACCTGGACGCTATACTTCGACGGAGCAGTCAACCAAAAGGGAAAGGGAATAGGAATAGCACTAATCTCTCCCGAAGGTGTCATTATCCCACAAGCGTTTCAGCTTACGTTCAAAGCCACCAACAATATTGCTGAATACGAGGCCCTGATAGCAGGTTTGAAGGCAGCCCTAGCCTTAGGAGCTAAAAATTTAGACATCGTTGGAGACTCCCTCTTAGTGATCCGCCAAACTCTTAAAAAATATCAGACTAGAGACCCAAAGCTGAAGCCATACAGAGAACTAGCCATAGTCCTGTTAAAACAATTCTGTGAGGTCACTCACATTTTCACACCCCGGACTGGCAATATTCTTGCAGATTCTCTAGCCTCCCTAGCCTCATCGCTCGCCTTCCCTTTATCTAGGACATCTGAAACAGTCACTATTCAGAGACTGGAAACACCTGCCACCCAACACGGTGACCCTAAGACTCAAAGTCTCCTAAAAACGAACCAAGCCAGCAAAAATACTGGTATCACAGAAATCCTAACTATTGAACCAGGAAATATGGACGACGAAAACCCATGGTACTTTGATATTAAAAACTACCTTAGAGACGCTTCATTCCCAAGCTATGCTACCAACGACGACCAGAAAATAGTTAAAAGGATAGCAATCAAATACTGCCTCCGAGGGGGTATACTCTTCCGAGCCTCTTTCAACGGAGAGCTACTCAGATGCCTGGACGACGAAGAAGCATACACCATTGTAGAGGAAGCTCATTCTGGAGTATGCGGAGGGCACGTCAACGCCCAGATGCTAGCAAAGAAGGTACTAAGAATGGGCTACTATTGGCCCACGCTCGAAGGAGACTGTAACAAATACGTTAAGCGTTGTATCCAATGTCAAACCCATGCCAACAAAATACACGCACCAGCATCTTCTTTACATCCCATGACATCACCATGGCCCTTCTCCATGTGGGCATTAGACATAATAGGACCATTCCGGGACACTATAGAAAACACCACCCAAAAAGCCTTCATCCTCACCGCCACAGAATATTTTACCAAATGGGCTGAGGCCGAGTCCTACGTAGTGATTAAAAGCTCTACCCTGTCTCGTTTTGTCCGCACTCACATCCTGGCACGGTTCGGCACCCCCAAAGTAATCATAACTGACAATGGCCCCCAGTTCATCTCCCAAGAGTTCCAAGACCTATGCGATAGACATCATATAGAACTCCATCATTCCACGCCATACTACCCACAGGGGAACGGACAAGCAGAGGCCACCAACAAAACCTTACTCAAAATTATAAAGAAAACAGTAGAAACCCACAAGGCTACCGATTGGCCTGATAAACTGGTAGATGCCCTCTGGGCATACCGAACCTCCATTAGAACGCCCACTGGTCAAACCCCCTATTCACTCACATTTGGGACCGAAGCAGTAGTACCTTACGAAATTCTCGTCCCATCCTTAAGAATAGTACTAGAAGAAGATCTCCAAGTTGAGGAAAAGAGGGAGGCACTCTACTACGCCTCGAACTACTGGACGAGAAGAGATTAAGAGCGGCAGACCATGCCCAGGCCTACCAAAGAAGGGTGGCAAGGGCATTTGAAAAGAAGGTGATAAAAAGAAAATTCGAAATCGGGGAATTAGTACTTAAGCAAATCATGCCATCAAGACAGCCTCACCCGAGAGGAAAGCTGCAACCCACATGGGAGGGACCCTATGTGATCACCCATGCCTATTCCGGGAATGCCTACCGCCTGGTAGATGCCGAAGGAGTCGAGTTCCAGGTTCGTGGAATGCACTTTATCTGAAGAAATTCCATGCATGAAAAGCTTTCAATACTTAAGAACTATTATTCTTCCTTCCTGCGATTTCCAGCGTTTAGTACTTGATAATAGAATTGTAAGACTCTCAAAGATAAACTCGTATCTATTTGAACACGTTTCCGCCAAATCATGTCATTCCATTCACACACGTATAACTGGACTAGATTCGCCTGATAGAAGAAAAATTGCCTACCCTGTGGACTGGGACAATTTAAAAACTCCCCAGAGCAAAATATCCCTTATTTCCGCCCCGCTCGTATTAACCCTAGGTCAAAATGAGGAGTTACCCGGACCTAGCATATGTCACAAAAACTGGCTCTGGCACTATATAAACACTTCTAGAGGGGAAGCATGAAAAGAATCGGGGTGAAAAACAGAAGAGCCCCCCCCCCTCAAATCAAAACAAAAAAAACACAACAAAACAAAAAAAGAAAGTCAGGCAAGGAGAGGCCGAACACCCAAGTGAACGGGTTAAACTCTCTATTTAGCAGGCTTTCACGCCTTTACGCACGGTATACGCTAAACAACGGCTATACCAGTACAGATCCAGACAACGGACTGTACCTTTCCACCCAAAAATAAAGTGGTGGTAAAAAGAAGAAAGCCAGAAGGACCTAGGAAGTAAGACATGTGCTAGACTAGGACAATTCTAAAATATTGCCCGAAAGGAAGATATTACTCTTACCTCATTCACCCTCTCCCCTTTTATTTTTTTTTGCAATGGGGGTCCAAAATTGAGCTATGTCCACCGGGAAAGCGAAATTTTGACCAAGGGTAGATCACGTCCAGGTTTACACCTACACACACGCTCACACGAGTTCACTTAGAAACTTGCCTATCCAAAGGAAGCTTATTTGACTTGACTCTTGGTACATTCACGGATTTTTCAGCATGTTTAGAATAATACGATTAAGCATTTGAAAACCATGAACCTCGAAAAATCGACACCTAAGGCCTATACCACTCAAATACAATCCTGGTTTGGACATAAGTGACCACAAGGGCTCCTCCACGGGGACTTGATGGTGTCTTTTACTTATGAAAATCAAGAACATTGCCCTCTCACCTAAAAAGTCATTGAAGAACTAAAATGCACCCTTATGCCACTTATACTTACGCATAAGCTTGCATTTTCCTTTTCCAAAACACCTTGGCATCTGATTTTCTTGAAACATTAAAGTTAACCCCCCCCCCCGAATATTAGAATTATCCCCACTCATATGGGAATTGTCCCCACAAAATTCAAAATTATCCCCACTCATGTGAGAATTGTCCCCACTCACCTCATGCCCTTCCGCACATGCGTAAGAAGAAACTGTCCCCAACTCCTACACATAAGTTCTTCTTCACTCACGCACTTGGAATCCCTTCCATGCGCACTAAAGCCTGGTCTCCCGCACTTTACTTTCTCACATTTACATTTCCATTCCGCCTTAAGATGGATTGTAGCCCTTGACGATTCAAGCAAGAAGGGCTCGAAAGTCAGTGCAGGGCGCAACCTGGACGGATTTAACACTTGGTCCATGGAAAGAATGTTTTTATAGGTCTCAAAGGATAAAGCACTCAGGAGGACTTTCAGCAGCAGCAGACAAGAAGCAGAACCAGAAGATTAGTCCCAGGCAAGGGGCGGCTAAACCCGACTAGCCGCCCCACAATGGACGGCTAGTTTGAACTAGCCGCCCCTGCCCCCTACCCTCTTGTCCAGGTAAAAACCCAGGCAAGGGGCGGCTAAATGCAAGTAGCCACCCCTCAGTGGGCAGCTAAACGCAACCAGCCGCCCCTCACCTGCTACCCCATCTGCCCTGACAATCCCAGTCTCAATCAACTCTTCAACTCCTTTTGAATACCTGTCAAAACATTCCTTTCCCAAACATGCATACACACATTTTAGACACATATTCATACACAAAACCTGTATCGATACCACGCTATAATGATTATATATTAAAATTCTACATCCATCCATAAATCAAAACCTATAAACACCAAGTTCATTCATCCACACACATACACATCCCTATAGATTAGGAAGGCTTTCTAAAAAACATTGAACATCCATGCTAAACTATACCAAACCATCCATACAAAACCAGAAATTAAATTGTCCCACCTAAACCATAAACGTAAATTATCTGCTAAACACTTAAAATATAGAAAAGGGATAGGTCCACCGAGAGTTCCGAACTCCAAAGCCTTGAGTCGTGCATCATCGAAATATCACCTAAAAACCAAAAAAAAAGAAGAGGAAGAAAAGCATGAATTCATCGCATATATACTATTCTTCTGCCTAAAACCAAGACACAAAAGAGCTTTACCTCGGTGCATCATCATCCCTGGGAGGCCGAATCGAAGGAGGAGCATCCTGGCCTGAAGGAAGTGGCGGCTGAGGGGAAGACTGAACCTCTGGAGCATCAGGAGCGGTGGGAGTCTCTCGAACCGAAGACGCAGCCCTTGCGTATATCCCACGACTCCGAGACGCCAAAGGACGAGAAGCGCGACTGAAGGTAGCCCCGGTGGCCAAGGAAGCCGAGAGAGAATGGTCAGGATCAAGTGGAAGAAGGTCGAGGTCCGCCTCGGTCATCGAGCCCCCGCCAACCAATTTCCCCCACATAGTCGCCTCCCAAAGGAGGACCTGCTGAATTTTCAACCTCTCCTCGAGCTCCCATGATCTCGCCTCAGCAACCCGGAGCCTGTCCTCCCTCAATCGAAGCGCCTCTCGGTCCCTATCCCCGGCTGCCTGCAGAGAACGGACTAAGTCTCCCATCAAACCTCCGGGAACACCCGCCGAAGCCTCCAACTCCGACACCCTCATCTGGAGGGAGTCCCTCTCGCGGCCTAGGGTGACGAACCCCTCCTCCCTCGAGGCTACCATGGACCTCAGCCGGTCCACCTCCTCCTCAGCCCGAGAAGCCCTGCCCCTCGCCTGGCCCAGCTCCATCCTTGTGGCCGTCAACTCATTCCGGGCCACATCCAACTCCCTCGTCAATTCGAGCTCTCGCTCGGACACCATGGAAGGAGGAGGGATGGAGGAAGAAGAAGCGCCATCGGCCCTCGCTCTCGACAGAGCATCCACCTGAGCCTCGAGGACCCGGACCTGGTCCTGCAAGCACCCCCTCTGTGCCCGCAAGGCCTCTATCTGCCGGGCCCGCGCCTGGAGGTGCTCATTGGCAGTCTTGAGCCTCTTCTCCATCTCGTTCAACTCAACCTACAAGAGGCAACATCGGTCAGAAAATACCCAAGGGGAAGAAAAGAAAAGAAAAGAAAGAAGGGGAGAAAAGACTTACATAGGCGTCCGGGACCTCCTCCTCCATAGTCCCAAGGGTACTGGCATATTCCTGGCAATACCAAGCCATATACTCCTCACTGCCGGCCACCTCGGGACGACGCTCCACCAAGGCGCCTCGGCTCATCCATCCCGCCACGTACGTCGCGTAGTTCCTCGGGAGATTCGTGTCCCGAGGAATCCCAGCCACCGGGATCGAGGGGCGCTTCGGCAGAGGATCAGGCACCCACTGGTGGTACCCGAGCTGGCGGACGACCCAGCTGATCGCATGGAACACGACCTCATTAAAGAAGATCAGCCAGACATCCCGCGACAACTCCTCCGGGACCTCCTCCTCCGTGTAGGGCCTCCACGTCATCTATAAAACATCAAAAGGACAGGAAGAGCGCTTAGTCAAACGAAAACCAAATACAAGCCAAAACAAACCTATAAGGAAAATTTATACCTCTTCCTCCGTCAAGACACGGAAGGCCTCCCGAAACTGAGCGAGGCGATGCAAGCGCGAAGACCCCCGGGGTGCCCACCTCATGGCCCAAGGGAGGGCACGATCGAACGGTGCCGAGGTCGGGCGATCGATGGCGAAGTGCTCATACCCAAAGATCTAGCAAAGCAAGAGGGAAATTATCATGACCAAAGTAAGCTAAACCAAGAAGAAGACACTCATCACTTACGCATACCTGAAGGAATGGCGCGAAGCCACCAAGGTTCTTTCCCCCAGCCCTCTTGACCTTCTTCGAGAGCTCCGCAAACAGATGGGCCAGCATCGCCACTCCCCAAGCGTATCGCCCAATGCCTTCCAGGTCCCTCATCAGCAGGAGAGAATGAGAGGAAACCTTGTCAGAGGCCGTCGGAAAGAGGACCCGGCCAAAGAAGTAGAGGAAGAATGCCCTCAGCTCCCTCCGAGCCCTCTGTGGGCACGCGGCCGCCTCTCTCACCTCGATCATCGCCCACCGCCTCTCGAAGCTAGCTGCAGCTTCGCCCTTCTGACGCTTGTAAAGGAGCCGAGGCCGTATTGCCTCGACAACTGCCTAAGGGGGATCCGGTTCAGCATCCTCACGCGCTCCACGTAGTCCCATTCTCCAATCAACTCCAGGAAGAGTGCCTTGTAGTCGGCGAGGGTGGCCGCGATCACTGCCTCCCCAGACACCGGAAGACCGGTAATCCGATAAACATCCTCGAGGGTCGGCATGACAGCACCGGTAGGGAGAATGAACGTGCAACTCTCCGGATCCCATCTCTCCGCCAAGGCCTCCACATATGGACGGTGGACGTGGAATGGCTCGATCAGGAAAAAGGAACGGAAGCCCGCTCCATCCACCAAACTCCTCTCCCCCTGCCCCAAGGCGTCGTACCACCTCTTCGTCCCATGCCACAGAGCCCGAATGCGGTTCGATCTCTACAAAACGAACGAAGGGAACACGGGTTAGTTTAAAAGCGATTGAAATGTAAGAATCCAAGTCTACGAAATTATTTTAACCATGCTTAGCAAAATGACACTTCCATATGCTAAATCTAGAAACAAAAGCATGAAAGTAAGAAGCTACACTCCCCATATGATCACGCATACTAGACAAACACCAACATATCCCACCGTGGTCACCACTCACCACAACTTATCATGCTTATACCTTCCCTAAACACACCTAAACAATATAAAACTGGGACCCGTGAAATGCATGCACACACTCCCCCATGCTCTACCACAATCAAAAACATACGAAGTCGCATACGGGTAGAAAAGTATCAAAATGCAAGCATGCTAGCCGTATCACTCCTCTTTCTTTTATACAACAAGCATGGATGTACATATAAAAAATTGTCCCCTTCCTTTTTTCTTTCAAACACGAACCCGTTCGCATGCTTACAAAATCCCACCGTGATCAAACTATATATATAAGCATGCATCTTAGACCCACATACCACTCACTACTACCTACTCATGCATATTAGACACACATATCACACACTATCACCTATTTATAACACGAAAGACATACACATATAAATAAAAGGCTAAAACTAAAGTTAGGAACATACCACGGCCCGTGTGGACCCAGGAGCGTCCACCTCGGCCTCGTCAGGATCGTCCATCCCGTCATCCCCCTCCTCGTCCTCCTCAAACCCGGCCTCCTCCGCCGCACCCACGACCTCCCTCACGACCTCCTCCTCCACCCGATCACTCCCCGATGAACCAGACCCTGAGACAGCCCCTCTCTGCTCTCGGGAAGAACTGAGGCGCTTCATCATCGAAGTTGTCTTCTTCTCCTTCGTCATCTCCTCCGATTTCGCACAAAGAAAGACCTAAAGAAAAACCTAGGGCTTCGAAATCAAGAAGAAAGGGATGATGGAAGGACGAAAACAAAGGATTCAAGGCGAGTTTTTCCGGTTTGGAACGAAGAAGAAGAAGAAAGGAGGGAAGAGGAACCGTTTTAAAACGTATGGAGAGAGAGAGAGAGGGTCTTTTCGGTTATAAGGGACCCAGTCATGGGGCGGCTACCCGCGAGTAGCCGCCCCCTCTCGGGCGGCTAGTTACAACTAGCCGCCCCTTCCAGTTTTTCTCTTTCACTTAAAAAAAAAACCCCTTTCCAATCTTTTCAGCCCTAAATTTCAAGGTTCTCCATACCAAACAGCCATGTATTGGCTTATTTCCAGACATTACTTGATCAAACACGACCTTTTCGAAGTTTTGCCACACTTTCAGTACCGTTCAAAATCCAATTTCTGCAGTTGTGGTTCTTTTCCAGAGTTCTTATCCTTCGGATGATCCAACTCACCCAAACTCAACTTTTACTTGCTTTCTGTCGGCGATATCCCCTCCTTGCTGAGTTTTCCCAAGCACGGGAACGGTAGGCACGAGGAAACTGACGCTGGGCTGCTCCGTGCACGATAGCTAAGAACCCCGACCGTGGGTTGGATCACTCACCATTTACTTTTCCCCGCCTTCCACCTGGATCATCCTCTTGGATAAAAATTCTAAGTCAAGACCTAGCCTCTGATGGTCTAAATCAACTCCCCGAGTAGTATTGCTCGTATTGGCACAACTCCTTGAAGGTCGGGCCGGCCAAAATAGGGGTCTCTTTCCTTATCATCGGTCGAAGTCTTTCATGCTTCGCACAAAGACTCTGTCCGATGAGGGACAATTGTAGATACCCCAATTTTGACCGTCCAGAGAGACAGAAATACTTCAAGTAACACACGGAAATATCCCACAAGTGGACACCAATAGAGAACCAAGGATTCGGTAAACCGGAAACCCTAAACCTAGCCTTGACCTAAACCATAAACCTAAACCAAAACCTAAAACCTAACCCTAAGCCAAAACCCCAAACCCTAGCCTTGACCCAAAACCAAAAACCCTAGCCTTAACCTAAACCAAAACCTAAACCCTAACCCTAAGCCAAAAACCCCAAACCCTAGCCTTGACCCTAAACCATAAAACTCAACAAAAACCTAAACCCTAACCCTAAGCCAAAGTTTTGCAACACGTTCAGTACCATTCAAATTCAAATTTCTTCAGTTCTGGTTCTTTTCCAGAGTTCTTATCCCTCGGATGATCCAACTCACCCAAACTCAACTTTTACTTGCTTTCTGTCGGTGACATCCCCTCCTTGCTGAGTTTTCCCAAGAATGGGAACGGTAGGCACGAGGAAACTGACGCTGGGCTGCTCCGTGCACGATAGCTAAGAACCCCGACCGCGGGTTGGATCACTCACCATTCCCCGCCTTCCACCTGGATCATCCTCTCGGATAAAAATTCTAAGTCAAGACCTAGCCTCTGATGGTCTAAATCAACTCCCCGAGTAGTACTGCTCGTATTGGCACAACTCCTTGAAGGTCAGGCCGGCCAAAATAGGGGTCTCTTTCCTTATCATCGGTCGATGTCTTTCATGCTTCGCACAAAGACTCCGTCCGATGAGGGACAATTGTAGATACCCCAATTTTGACCGTCCAGAGAGACAGAAATACTTCAAGTAACACACGGAAATATCCCACAATTGGACACCAATAGAGACCCGAAGGTTCGGTAAGCCGGAAACCCTAACCCTAGCCTCGACATAAACCTAAACCAAAACCGGAAACCCTAACCCTAGCCTCGACATAAACCTAAACCAAAACCGGAAACCATAACCCTAAGCCAAAACCCTAAACCTTCACCAAACCCTAACCCTAAACCAAACCCTAAACCTTCCCCAAACCCTAACCCTAAACCTTGACCAAACCCTAAACCTAAACCTTGACCAAACCTTAACCCTAAACCTTGACCAAGCCCTAAACCAAACCCTAGCCCGGACCTAAACCTACCCTAAAAACCAAAAACCCTAAAAAAAACCTAAGTCCCTGGAAAGGGGCGGCTAGCCCTAACTAGCCGCCCCTTACTGGGCGGCTAGTTTGCACAAGCCGCCCCCCCTAACCGCCCCCTGGCCGACTTTGGACCAGTTCCCTGGATGGGACATAAAGCAGCAATAAATGCTGATCATTGCGGCGGGTCATGACCTTTAGCCGCCCTCTCTTGGCCGGATCAATCCAAGTAACCGACCCAAGCCACCGCTTGTCAGAGATGGGACGTTTGGCAGGTCATGATGGGGGCGGCTACCACGAAGTAGCCGCCCCATCCCGGGCGGCTAGTTAGCACTAGCCGCCCTTCACCTGGTCTCTGACAGAAGAACCAGAGCATTAATGAGAGGTCCAATCGAAGCCAACCCACTCCATTACCCTCGGGATATTTTCCTACCTCTCTTTTACTATAAATAGAGGAGGTCCCAAGCAATAAACAGAATCCACAAAATCACCAATTCCTCTTCATCACCAATCCACCATCCCCACTTGTTCAAGCCCCTCCCCCACTAGAAATCCCAAGAGAGAGAGAGAGAGAGAGAGAGCCCCTTTTGTGAGAGAAACACCCATTCCCTACATAAAATACCCTCTCATCCCACCCTCCATAAACCCAGGCTAAACCTAGCTTAGCCTCTGCCCAAGACCCCACCCTTTTCCTACCAAAGCCCTGCCCAAATTCCCCCAGACCCTGGACGGCTAACCCTAGCTAGCCGCCCCCTGGCCGACGGCTAAACACAACTAGCCGCCCCCCTATTCACACCCCATATCAACATCCCTTTGACCCATAACTCCTTTAGTCAAGCCCGGAAGCATAATAGGATTACCTGTTTTTCCCCTCTGTGTACGGTATAGCCGTGTCTCAGAGCGGAGACTCCACAAACTCCCCACGTAGGCGATCAAATCCAACCCAAACCCTTTCCTGTTTTTAGAAAAAGCAGGTGGCGATCACAAACCCCCCCCCCCCCTGAATCCTCTTGAGCCGCTGTCGGGCGCCTCGACCAGGAACGACACCCTCACCCCTTCCGAGAGGACGATCCGACAGAGCCCGCCAGGGCACGCATCTGATCTGAATCCCCGAAGAACCCCCACACACGCGGATTTTCTCGACACCGACAAGGGCGTCGGAAGCGAGGGCGCGGGAGTTGGAGGAGAGGTTGAGGGCCGCTGAGGATCGGGCCTGAGGGACAGAGAGTCGCCTCCAACAGAGATTGGAGAGGAGAGACAGAGACATGCAGCAGGTCCGTCTCTGGGAGGCCACTATGAGGGGGAAGTTGGTTGGAGGGGGCTCTATGACCGAGGCGGACCTTGATCCTCTTCCACTTGAGCCTGACCATTCTCTCTCGGCTTCCTTGGCTACTGGGGCCACCTACAGCCATGCCTCTCGTCCTTCGGCGTCTCGGAGTCGTGGGATATATGCGAGGGCCGCGTCTTCGGTTCGAGAGACTCCTGCTGCTCCCGATGTTTCAGAGGTTCAGTCTTCTCCTCATCCGCCGCTCCCTTCTCAGCCAAGTCAGGACGTTCCTCCTACTCAGCCTCCAGCGGATGACGATACGCCGAGGTATAGCCTTTGTGTCTTGGTTTAAAGTAGAAGAATAGTATATATGCGATGAATTCATGCTTTTCTTCTTTTGTTTTGACTCAGGTGAATATTTCGATGATGCATAGCTCAAGACTTTCGGATTTTGGAGTGTCCTGAAGGAAAAGATTCCCTTTTTTATGCCCTCTTTTAGTTTTTAGAAAAACAGTCCTTTAGTTTTTATGCCTTCTTTTAGGTTTTGGGTGGGACAATTTAATCATTCTCCTTTATATGCATGTGTTAGAGTAGTTTAGCATGGATGGTTCATGGATATGTATGTTTGTGTAGATGAATCTTGGTTTCATAGGTTTGATTCATGGATGGACATATGATTTTGAGATATGGTTGTTTTTCGAAGTGTATTTATATTGGTTTTATGAATGTATATGCGTATGAAATGTGTGTATGCACTTTTTTTGGAATGAAATGTTCTTAACAGGTATTTGGAGATACGAAGATTTGATTAAAATAGGACTGACAGCACTGGAATAGGTGCAGGCAGGGGGCGGCTAGTCCAGTGAGAGGCGGCTAGTTGTGTTTAGCCGCCCCCTGCCTGGGGCATCCTTACCTGGAACAAAGGGGAGGGGCAGCTAGTACAAACTAGCCGCCCAGTGAGGGGCGGCTAGTCGAGCTTAGCCGCCCCCTGCCTGGGGCAGTTTGGTCCTGCTGCTCCTGTCTGCTGCTGTCGCTGAAAGTTTTTGTGGCCGTTCTAACCTTCAGTACCTATAAAAACATTCTTTCCATGGACCAAGTATTAAATCTGTCCAGATTGTGCCCCTGCACTGACTTTCGAGCCCTTCTTGCTTGAATTGTCAAGGGCTACAATCCATCTTAAGGCGGAATGGAAATATAAATGCGAGAAAGTAAAGTGCGGGAGACCAGGCTTTAGTGCGCAAGGAAGGGATTCCAAGTGCATGAGTGAAGAAGAACTTATGTGTAGGAGGTGGGGACAATTTCTTCTTACGCATGTGCGGAAGGGCATGAGGTGAGTGGGGACAATTCTCACATGAGTGGGGATAATTTTAAATTTCATGGGGACAATTCTCATATGAGTGGGGATAATTCTAATATTCGGGGGGGGGGGGGGTTAACTTTAATGTTTCAAGAAAATCAGATGCCAAGGTGTTTTTGGAAAAGAAAAATGCAAGCTTATGCGTAAGTATAAGTGGCATAAGGGGGCATTTTAGTTCTTCAATGACTTTTTCAGGTGAGAGGGCAATGTTCTTGATTTTCATAAGTAAAAGACACCATCAAGCCCCGGTGGAGGAGCCCTTGTGGTCACTCATGTCCAAACCAGGATTGTTTTTGAGAGGTATAAGCCTTAGGCGTCGATTTTCCTAGGTTCATGGTTTTCAAATGCCTAATCGTATTATTCTAAACATGCTGAAAAATCCATGAATGTACCAAAAGTCAAGTCAAATAAGCTTCCTTTGGATAGGCAAGTTTCTAAGTGAACTCGTGTGAGTGTGTGTGTAGGTGTAAACCTGGACGTGATCTACCCTTGGTCAAAATTTCGCTTTTCCCGGTGGACATAGCTCAATTTTGAACCCCCATTGCAAAAAAATAAAAAAGGGGAGAGGGTGAATGAGGTAAGAGTAATATCTTCCTTTTTCGGGCAATATTTTAGAATTGTCCCAGTCTAGCACATGTTTTACTTCCTAGGTCCCTCTGGCTTTCTTCTTTTTACCACTTCTTTATTTTTGGGTGGAAAGGTACAGTCCGTTGTTTGGATCTGTACTGGTATAGCCGTTGTTTAGCGTATACCGTGGGTAAAGGCGTGAAAGCCTGCTAAATAGAGAGTTTAACCCGTTCACTTGGGTGTTTGGCCTCTCCTTGCCTGATTTTCTCCTTTTTTTTTCTTTTTTTTTTGTTGTTGTGATTTGATTTGAGGGGGGGGAGGGGGCTCTTCTGTTTTTCACCCCGATTATGTAGACGGCTTTGTTGTTGTGAATTGATTTGAGGGAAAGCAGACGGCTTTGTAGATACCCCAATTTTGACCGTCCAGAGAGACAAAAATACTTCAAGTAACACATGGAAATATCCCACATTTGGACATCCAGTAGAGAACCGAAGTTCGGGAAACCGGAAGCCTTGACCTAAAGCCGGAAACCCTAAAGCGGAAGCCTTGACCTAAAACCGGAAACCTTGACCCTAAGCCAAACCCTAAACCCTAGCCTTGACCTAAACCTAAACCGGAAACCCTAACCCTAGCCATGACCCAAACCTAAACCGGAAACCCTAACCCTAGCCATGACCTAAACCTAAACCAGAAACCCTAACCCTAGCCATGACCTAAACCTAAAACCAGAAACCCTAACCCTAGCCTAAACCTAAACCTAAGCCCTAAAACCTAGCCTTGACCAAGCCCTAAACCCTAACCCTAAACCTAAACCTAAAACCTAAATCGGAAACCCTAATTCTAAAAACCCTAGAACCCCAAGTCCCTGGAAAGGGGCGGCTAGATCTAACTAGCCGCCCCATACCAGGCGGCTAGTTTGAACTAGCCGCCCCCCTGGATGGGACATAAAGCAGCAATAAATGCTGATCATTGCGGCGGGTCATGACCTTTAGCCGCCCTCTCTTGGCCGGATCAATCCAAGTAACCGACCCAACCCACCGCTTGTCAGAGATGGGACGTTTGGCAGGTCATGATGGGGGCGGCTACCAGGAAGTAGCCGCCCCATCCTGGGCGGCTAGTTGAAACTAGCCGCCCTTCACCTGGTCTCTGACAGAAAAACCAGAGAATTAATGAGGGGTCTAATCGAAGCCAACCCACTCCATTACCCTTGGGATATTTTCCTAACTCTCTTTTACTATAAATAGAGGGGTCCCAAGCCCAAATACAACATCAACAAATCCACAACAACCACCAATTCATCGTCAAACCCTTCCACCACTAGAAATCCCAAGAGAGAGAGAGAGAGAGAGCCTCTTGTGTGAGAGAAAACACCCATTCCCTACACAAAAAAAACACCCTCTCATCCCACCCTCCAGAAACCCGGGCTAAACCTAGCTTAGCCTCTGCCCAAAACCAAACCCATTTCCTACCAAAGTCCTGCCCAAATCCCCCCAGACCCTGGACGGCTAACCCTACCCAGCCGCCCCAATCCAGACGGCTCAAACCCACTAGCCGCCCCATACCTACACCCCACCCGCACCCCTTTGTCCCAAGACTCCTTTAGTCAAGCCTGGAAGCAGAATAGGATTACCTGTTTTTCACCTCTGTGTACGGTATATCCGTGTCTCAGGGCGGAGACCCCACAAACTCCCCACGTAGGAGATCAAATCCGACCCAAACCCTTTCCTGTTTTTAGAAAAAGCAGGTGGCGATCACAAAACCCCTTGAATCCTCTTGAGCCGCTGTCGGGCGCCTCAACAAGGAACGACACACTCACCCCTTCCGAGAAGACGATCCGACCGAGCCCGCCAGGGCACGCATCCGATCCAAATTCCCGAAGAACCCCCACACACGCGGATTTTTCAAACACCGATAAATCTGGCGATCACGGTGCGACCAACCTCGTGAAAAACAACAAAAGGTAATCCTCTTCCACCCCCTTTTACAAGCTTGACTAGAATGCTATCAACCCTCTAGGAAGGTTAGGGTTTCTCATTCCTTGAATTAAATCCTCTTCTACTGTGCATTATAACTTCCTTTATTGCTTTGTAAGCCGCACACAGCTGCGCAATCCCTTACTGCTTTCGTAAGTCGCACACAGCTGCGCAATCCTTTACTGCTTTCGTAAGTCGCACACAGCTACGCAATCCTTTACTTCTTTATTTACTGCTTTCAATCTGCATTCATCCCCACTCTACGTCATGGAATCCCACCTAGAAGAGGAGATATTAGAGGAAAGGAATCACCAAGAGGGTCAGGCCACACAGTTCCTGACCCATCTAGAGGAAAGGATGGCTAGTCTAGGGTATCAAACGGTAGAGGACATGTTTCATGACCTCACTGACTACCGTCATGCCAAGACCTCGAGACAGGAAACCCCTGTCGAAACCCCTAAATCCACTCCCAAAGCCCCATCCACACCCAGTCACTCGGTCAATCGAGCGTCTTTTCGTTCACCCCCCTTTCCCCCGTGAATCCAATGTTCCCAGCCGTTTCCACCCCAGGCCCCTACCAGACCACCCCAAACCCGGGACTGGCAAACAGCCCTCCCAGGGGAGAAACGCTGGATGAAACCATCCGGAGAATCCTCTCCGAGACTGGTCCCTCGGCCCCCAAACACATGTCTCTACATAACCTGAGACAAATCCCGTCAGTCCACCTACTGGAGGGATTCAAAATCCCCAAATTCCGCCGGTACAACGGTCGTGGAGACCCAGACATTCATTTAACTGCCTTTTATCTAGACGCACGCCCGTTTCTAGATAATCAACCTCTACTAGTCTTCCTCTTCCAGAAATCATTGGAAGGAGAAGCACTACAATGGTTCTCCACCCTCCCTGTAGACCACTTGTCGAATTTCTCGGCTGTAAGCGAGAAATTCTTGGGCCGCTACGGTTACCAGAGGATTAGGACCCCCTCTATTTCAGATTTAACCGTAGAGAGAATGAGGCCTAGGGAGGAATTCGAACAATACGTGTCTCGGTGGCGCACCCTTGTCCACCGAACCGGTCTGCAACTCACAGAATGTCAAGAAATTGACATGATGTTACAGAGCCTGAGTCCAGAACTCCATACGAGCCTTTCGTACGGAGACTGCACTACGTATCAACTTCTGATTGACCGCCACAACAGGATTTCCCGTTGTGCAGCCCTAGTAGTCCAAACCCAGTCCCCACCTATCAGCCATAGGGTTGGACAACCGCCTCGTAAGGCGCAAACCCCCACAGTAGAAGGGATCATTAGCCAAGTATCGGCACTCTACCCGAACGGAGCGCGAGTTCCTGACCGAGGAATAGCTCCGAGACAGTACACGCCCGGTTCATCCGGATATGCACCACCTCGGCAAGCGAATCAAAATTTTACCCCTCGATCAGTACCCGTCCCCGTGCCAATACGACAACACCCCACAGTCCAAAATTTCCCACTCCAAAGCTCTATAATCCAGAGCCAAACTCAAACTCGGGCTCCCTTTTACTCTGCTCCCCCAAGAGCACAAAATCCAACCCCTAGGCAGCCCATACAAAGCTCTTATAACGAGGTTAGACCTCCCGCATCCTACGACCAAAGACGAATGGGAAAGAGGGACTCTTACCCTCCCCTCCCAGAAACTTTAACTAAGATCTTTATGGTGATGTTGGACACAAATAGTATCTCCCTCCCCGACACCAGGCCTTCACTACCCGGGGCCAGCACGGCGCGTTACTGTCAATATCATCAACAATATGGCCATACCGTAGAACAATGCATTGTTTTTCGGGACTTCGTTTATGATCTTAATGATGACAGGCGCCTTGACTGGGCCATGATCAAAGGCCATCTGAGCCAGGGAAATCCCCAAGCACCCAAGCCACTTGGCATATTAACTGACCCCTTGCCAGGTCACACCCAAGCCTCCACATCTAGAGCCCACGCGGTCAACATGATCAGGAGAGGGAGACAACCATCGCCAGAACCAAGCAGCTCGGAAGATGCTACTGATGGCAGCCTATCCGAAGAGTCCGAGGAGGAAGAGCAGAACGAGCCCTTCCAGCTGAACCTCGACGACCATGACCTCGCCATACTCTATGGCGAAGAAGAAGACGCAGTCCTCGCCCTTCCCGCAGCCATCAACATCGAGTCCGACGAAAGCGGACTAGAAAACCCGGGAGGAGACGAGAAGAAGAGCCGTTTGAGAGATCCCCGAAGGAGCTAGCGAAGGACCCGAAGGAGGGGAATGTACGTCGGATGATCTGCATCCGGACGACAACGGGTCCTCCAAGAGTACCGACACTGTCAATGGCCCCCGCCGCCCAATGACCATTTCATTCACTGACCAAGACCTCCCGGATCCTAGACTGCGAGTCTACCCCCTACACATCCGCGACGACTCCAAATGTTGTGGCTAAACAACATCTTTGTAGACCCAGGGTCAGGAATGAACATAATGACGTGCTCCACCTACCAAAAGATACCCGGATTAGGCCGTCCTCCCGTCCACCCGGCCCACCATACTATTCAAGCTTTCAACCATACCGGGAAGACTCTCCGCGGCCCCGGAACATTCGAGTTATCTGTCGGCCCTCTTATCTGTGAGGTAGCCTGCTTCGTGGCCGACATCGACACAAGGTACCCATTGATGTTGGGGCGACCATGGTTAGACAGCATCCAAGCTATCTGTTCCCCCGGCACCAATGCCTTCGACTGCCCTTCTTAAGTCATATCCTGACAATCTGGGGAGAGGCGCGCCTCCAGTATGAGAACGAGAACAATTGGGCGATACATAATATGTTCACACTAGCCCTGCGACCGGGGAACGAGGACGAAGGTGATAGCCCACCTGGGTCCCCTTACAACTATCCCTCAGAAGAAACGGCCAGGACCCCGCATCCACCCAGCGATCCTATGGAGCCCAACTCGATCACCTTCCTCCCCCATGAAGTCGCAAAAGCCGGAGCACGTTCCGCACCCCTCGCTATCACCGCCATACTCGGGGGAAGGGAATTCCGGCACATTCTCATTGACACGGGAGCGGAAACTAACGTCCTTACATATTCCGCCTACCAAAAGCTAGAAGGCCGGGTTCCCAGATTGGAGCCCTCAGACGAATACATTTATGCCTTCGACAGCACACGCAAGAACGCTTGCGGACTGGTCACGCTCCCACTGAAGATCGGCCCAGTCTCCACCATCGTTAACTGCATGGTGATGAACATTCAATCGCCCCACCCTCTGATTGTTGGGAGGACATGGCTCAACAGCATCGAAGCCGTCTCATCCACCCGACACCAATGTCTTCGCTTCCCGTACCGCGGGAAAGTAATATCCATATGGGGAGAGGCGCGCTCTAATAATACTCAGGCCCGGAATTGGAGCGTCTGTGCCATGCGCATCCGGCTAGAGGTGCTCGCATGTTGGCAACCAGGCGCCACAGACGAAGAACTGCTCCATCAAGGGAGGCCCCTGAAGAGACTCAGGGAGGGAGAATTTGGGAACAGGGGACCCCCACCAGACATCAGCCGGCCATCAAAAAGAAGCCGACCCGAGGAGGCAATACAAATTCAAGAACCAGGTACCGATCCTCCCGGGTAAGTTTTCAAATCCTGTACATAGTTTACAGCTTTCCAAAAAAAAAAACAAAACAAAAAAAAGAAAACTCAAAATATTTGTTTACCAGCTTTCACTTCCAACTCAAACCCTGTACATATTTGTTTACCTGCTTTCCTAAAAAGAAACCAAAATCCAACAAAAAATACATGCCGATCAGCTTTCATTCCCCAACTCTGAACATACTTATTTCTAGCTTTATTTCCACTCTTCTTTACAAACCAAAAAAAAAATGTTTTCTAAAAATATGTTTTCCACACTCTCCTTCAAAACAAAGTTTTACAAGACCGTGTTTCCGTGCTTCCAACAAAAAATGAAACACTTTCCCAAACTTTCTTTACACATTTTCCAAAAAAACAAAAAAAAACAACGAAAATATTTACAAACTACATTTCCACACTCTTCTTCACGACGAAAATGTTTTCCAAATCTGCGCTTCCACACCTTTCTTCAAAGCAAAATATTTTACAAAGCCGTACTTCCATGATTTCCGCCGAAAAACGTTTTACAAACTGTCTTTCCATACTTTCCTTATAAAAACAAAACCGTTTCCCAAACTTTATCCCCATTCTCTTTCCAAAAATATATCTATTCGCCAACACATGCCCCTTTTTCAAAACATAAGAATACATTTGTCTTTACTACGCCTCGAACTACTGGACGAGAAGAGATTAAGAGCGGCAGACCATGCCCAGGCCTACCAAAGAAGGGTGGCAAGGGCATTTGAAAAGAAGGTGATAAAAAGAAAATTCGAAATCGGGGAATTAGTACTTAAGCAAATCATGCCATCAAGACAGCCTCACCCGAGAGGAAAGCTGCAACCCACATGGGAGGGACCCTATGTGATCACCCATGCCTATTCCGGGAATGCCTACCGCCTGGTAGATGCCGAAGGAGTCGAGGTTCCAGGTTCGTGGAATGCACTTTATCTGAAGAAATTCCATGCATGAAAAGCTTTCAATACTTAAGAACTATTATTCTTCCTTCCTGCAATTTCCAGCGTTTAGTACTTTACGATAGAATTGTAAGACTCTCAAAGATAAACTCGTATCTATTTGAACACGTTTCCGCCAAATCATGTCATTCCCTTCACACACGTATAACTGGACTAGATTTGCCTGATAGAAGAAAAATTGCCTACCCCGTGGACTGGGACAATTTAAAAACTCCCCAAAGCAAAATATCCCTTATTTCTGCCCCGCTCGTATTAACCCTAGGTCAAAATGAGGAGTTACCCGGACCTAGCGTATGTCCCAAAAACTGGCTCTGGCACTACATAAACACTTCTAGAGGGGAAGCATGAAAAGAATCGGGGTGAAAAATAGAAGAGCCCCCCCTCAAATCAAAACAAACAAAAAAAGGGCAAAAAAAAGAGAAAATCAGGCAAGGAGAGGCCAAACACCCAAGTGAACGGGTTAAACTCTCTATTTAGCAGGCTTTCACGCCTTTACGCACGGTATACACTAAACAACGGCTATACCAGTACAGATCCAAACAACGGACTGTACTTTCCACCCAAAAATAAAGAAGTGGTAAAAAGAAGAAAGCCAGAGGGACCTAGGAAGTAAGACATGTGCTAGACTGGGACAATTCTAAAATATTGCCCGAAAGGAAGATATTACTCTTACCTCATTCACCCTCCCCTATTATTTTTTTGCAATGGGGGTTCAAAATTGAGCTATGTCCACCGGAAAAAGCGAAATTTTGACCAAGGGTAGATCACGTCCAGGTTTACACTTACACACACGCTCACACGAGTTCACTTAGAAACTTGCCTATCCAAAGGAAGCTTATTTGACTTGACTCTTGGTACATTCATGGATTTTTCAGCATGTTTAGAATAATACGATTAAGCATTTGAAAACCATGAACCTAGGAAAATCGACGCCTAAGGCTTATACCTCTCAAATACAATCCTGGTTTGGACATGAGTGACCACAAGGGCTCCTCCACGGGGACTTGATGGTGTCTTTTACTTATGAAAATCAAGAACGTTGCCCTCTCACCTAAAAAAGTCATTGAAGAACTAAAATGGCCCCTTATGCCACTTATACTTACGCATAAGCTTGCATTTTCCTTTTCCAAAACACCTTGGCATCCGATTTTCTTGAAATATTAAAGTTAAACCCCCCCCCCCCCCGAATATTAGAATTATCCCCACTCATATGAGAAGTGTCCCCACGAAATTTAAAATTATCCCCACTCATATGAGAATTGTCCCCACTCACCTCATGCCCTTCCGCACATGCGTGAGAAGAAATTGTCCCCACCTCCTACACATAAGTTCTTCTTCACTCACGCACTTGGAATCCCTTCTTTGCGCACTAAAGCCTGGTCTCCCACACTTTACTTTCTCGCATTTATATTTTCATTCCGCCTTGAGATGGATTATAGCCCTTGACAATTCAAGCAAGAAGGGCTCGAAAGTCAGTGCAGGGGCGCAATCTGGACGGATTTAACACTTTGTCCATGGAAAGAATGTTTTTATAGGTCTCAAAGGATAAAGCACTCAGGAGGACTTTCCGCAGCAGCAGACAAGAAGCAAAACCAGAAAATTGTCCCAGGCAGGGGGCGGCTAAACCCGATTAACCGCCCCCCCAGAGACGGCTAGTTTACACTAGCCGCCCCTGCTCCCTGCCCCTCTTGTCCAGGTAAAAACCCAGGCAAGGGGCGGCTAAATGCAAGTAGCCGCCCCTCACTGGGCGGCTAAAAGCGAGTAGCCGCCCCCAACCTGCTGCATCATCTACCCTGTCAGTCCCATCCATTCATCCATTCATCCACCCAGACAAGCCTTACAAAACCATTCCACATATACCACCAGATTAAAACCAACCAATGCCCTTTCAAAACTAAGTTACAAACACCCATGTTTGTCCATACACCAAAAGAAAAGGAGGAAATTGTTCATAAAAAAGGAAAGGTAAACCTAGTTAAAACAAAAAAAAGGGTTAGATAGGTAGGGATCCACCAAAAGCTTCAAATCTAAATGTCTTGAGCTATGCATCACCAAAATATCACCTGAGTCAAAAAGAAAAGAAGAAAAGCATGAATTCCTTGCATATATACTATTCTTCTACCTAAAACCAAGACACCAAAAGCTTTACCTCGGCGTATCATCATCCCCGGGAGGCCGAATCGAAGGAGGAACATCCTGGCCTGAAGGAGGTGGCGGTTGAGGAGAAGACTGAACCTCTGGAGCATCGGGAGCGGCAGGAGTCTCTCGAACTGAAGACGCGGCCCTCGCGTATATCCCACGACTCCAAGACACCGAAGGACGAGAGGCACGGCTGAAGGTGGCCCCAATAGCCAAGGAGGCCGAGAGGGAGTGATCAGGCTCAAGTGGAAGAAGGTCGAGGTCCGCCTCGGTCATCGAGCCCCCTCCGACCAATTTCCCCCTCATAGTCGCCTCCCAGAGACGGACCTGCTGCATATCCCTGTCTCTCCTCTCCAATCTCTGTCGGAGGCGACTCTCCGTCCCTCTGACCCGATCCTCGGCGACCCTCAACCTCTCCTCCAACTCCCGCGCCCTCGCCTCCGACGCCCTGAGCGCCTCTCGGTCCCTATCCCCGGCCGCCTGCAGAGAACGGACTAAGTCTCCCATCAAACCTCCGGGAACACCCGCCGAAGCCTCCAACTCCGACACCCTCATCTGGAGGGAGTCCCTCTCACGGCCTAGGGTAATGAACCTCTCCTCCCTCGAGGCTATCATGGACCTCAGCCGGTCCGCCTCCTCCTCAGCCCAGGAAGCCCTGCCCCTCGCCTGGCCCAACTCCATCCTTGTGGCCATCAACTCGCTCCAGGCCACATCCAACTCCCTCGTCAGTTCGAGCTCTCGCTCGGACACCATGGAAGGAGGAGGGGCGGAGGAAGAAGAAGCACCGTCGGCCCATGCTCTCGACAGAGCATCCACCTGAGCCTCAAGGATCCGGACCTGGTCCTGCAAGCGTCCCCTCTGTACCCGCAAGGCCTCTATCTGCCTGGCCCGCGCTTGAAGGTGCTCATTGGCGGTTTGGAGCCTCTTCTCCATCTCATTCAGCTCAACCTACAAAAGCAACATCGGTCAGAATATACCCAAGGAGAAGAGAAGAAAAGAAAAGAAAAGAAGGGGAGAAAGACTTACATAGGCATCCGGGACCTCCTCCTCCATAGTCCCAAGGATACTGGCATATTCCTGGCGATACCAAACCATATACTCCTCACTGCTAGTAACCTCGGGACGACGCTCCACCAAAGCACCTCGGCCCATCCATCTCGCCACGTACGTCGCGTAGTTCCTTTGAAGGTTCGTGTCCCGAGGAATCCCAGCCACCGGGATCGAGGGGCGCTTCGACAGAGGATCAGGCACCCACTGGTGGTACCCAGGCTGGCGGACGACCCGGGTGATCGCATGAAACACGACCTCATTAAAATAGATCAGCCAGATATCCCGCGACAACTCCGCTGGGACCTCCTCCTCCGTGTAGGGCCTCCACGTCATCTATAAAGCATCAAAAGACAGGAAGAGCGCTTAGTCAAACGAAAACCGAATACAAGCCAAAACAAACCTCGAAGGAAAATTAATACCTCTTCCTCCGTCAAGACACGGAAGGCCTCTCGGAATTGGGCGAGGCGGTACAAGCGCGAAGATCCCCGGGGCACCCATCTCATGGCCCAAGGGAGGGCACGATCGAACGGCGCAAAGGTCGGGTGATCAATGGCGAAATGCTCGTACCCGAAGATCTAGCAAAGCAAGAGGGAAATTATCATGACCAAAGTAAGCTAAACCAAGAAGAAGACACTCATCACTTACACATACCTGAAGGAATGGCGCGAAGCCACCAAGGTTCTTTCCCCCAGCCCTCTTGACCTTCTTCGAGAGCTCCGCAAACAAATGGGCAAGCATCGCCGCTCCCCAAGCATATCGCCCCATGCCCTCTATGTCCCTCATCAACAGAAGAGAATGTGAGGAAACCTTGTCGGAGGCCTTTGAGAAGAGGACCCGGCCGAAGAAGTATAAAAAGAACGCCCTCAACTCCCTCCGTGCCCTCTGTGGACACGCGGCCGCCTCTCTCGCCTCGATCATCGCCCACCGCCTCTCGAAGCTAGCTGCAGCTTCGCCCTTCTGACGCTATGTAAAGGAGCCGAGGCCGTATTGCCTCGACAACTGCCCAAGGGGGATCCGGTTCAGCGTCCTCACGCGCTCCACGTAGTCCCATTCTCCAATCAACTCCAGGAAGAGTGCCTTATAGTCCGCAAGAGTGGCCGCAATCACTGCCTCCCCCGAGACCGGAAGGCCGGTGATCCGATGAACATCCTCAAGCGTCGGCATGACAGCACCGGTAGGGAGAATGAATGTGCAACTCTCCGGATCCCACCTCTCCGCCAAGGCCTCCACATATGGACGGTGGACGTGGAATGGCTCGATCACGAAGAAGGAACGGAAGCCCGCTCCATCCACCAAACTCCTCTCCCCCTGCCCCAAGGCGTCGTACCATCTCTTCGTCCCGTGCCATAAGGCCCGAATAGAGTTCGGTCTCTACAAAACGAATGAAGGGAACACGGGTTAGTTTAAAAGCGATTGAGAGGTAAGAGTCCAAGTTTACGAAATCATTTTAAACCATGCTTAGCAAAATGACACTTCCATATGCTAAATATAGAAACAAAAGCATGAAAGTAAGAAGCTACACTCCTCATATGATCACGCATACTAGACAAACACCAACATATCCCACCGTGGTCACCACTCACACGCTTTCTTACATCACAGCTTATCATGCTTATACCTTCCCTAAACACACCTAAGCAATATAAAACTGGGACCCGTGAAATACATGCATACACTCCCCCATGCTCTACCACAATCAAACACATACGAAGTCACATACAGGTAGAAAAGTATCAAATGCAAGCATGCTAGCCGTATCACTCCTCTTTCTTTTATATGCATACAACAAGCATGGATGTACATATAAAAAAATTGTCCCCTTCCCTTTTTTTTTCTTTCAAACACGAACCCGTTCGCATGCTTACAAAATCCCACAGTGATCAAACTATACATACAAACATGCATCTTAGACTCACATATCACTCACTACAACCTACTCATGCATATTAGACACACATATCACACACTATCACCTATTTATAACACGAAAGACATGCACATATAAATAAAAGGCTAAGACTAAAGTTAGGAACATACCACGGCCCGTGTGGACCCAGGAGCGTCCACCTCGACCTCGTCGGGATCGTCCATCCCATCGTCATCCCCCTCCTCGTCCTCCTCTAACACAGCCTCCTCAGCCTCGGCCTCAGCGCCAACACCGGCCTCCGCGGCCCCCATGTCCATACCCTCGGCCTCCCCGGCCTCCCCCCCAACATCAGCCCCTCCTACCTCCTCCGTGCCCGCCGCACCGAAGGCTAAACCCTCAAAAACACCCATAGCCCTTCTCTCCTCCTCTAGTGCCCTGGCTTCTATGGCCTCCCTATCCAACATCTCGATAATGGCGTCCAATGACGCCCTCTCACTCTCACTTACCCCCTCAGCCTCGGCCCTTCCCTCCGTTGCACCCCCAACCAATCCCCCGACCCCCGAAACCACCTCCTCGACCATCGCCGGTCAATCCCCACGCCAACTCTTGCGTGTATAACCTATCATAACACCCCCAACCTCCGGGACAGCCCCCGAAGACATACCCGTGCCCCTAACCGCACCGGTATCCACCGACGGCACCTCCGCCGCACCCACGACCTCCCTCACGACCTCCTCCTCCACCCGATCACTCCCCGATGAACTAGATCCCGAGACAGCCCCTTTTGGCTCTCGGGAAGACCTAAGGCGCTTCATCATCGAAGCCGTCCTCTTCCTCTTCGTCATCTCCTCCGATTTCGCACAAAAGAAAAAAATCTAGGGCTCCGAAATCAAGAAGAATGGAATGATGGAAGGCTTAAACAAAGGATTCAAGGTGTTTTAAAATCAAGATCTTCGGTTTGAAATGAAAAAGAAGAAGAGAGAAGGGAAGAGTAACCGTTTTAAAATGTATGGGGAGAGAGAGAGGGTCCCTTTTCGGTTATAAGGGACCTAGTCGAGGGGCGGCTATCCACGAGTAGCCGCCCCCTTTCGGGCGGCTAGTTACAACTAGCCGCCCCTCCCAGTTTTCTCTTTCATTTAAAAACCCCCCTTTTCAATCTTTTCAGCCTTAAATTTCAAAGTTCTCCATACCAAACAGCCATGTATTGGCTTATTTCCAGACAATACTTGATCAAACACGACTCTACCGAAGTTTTGCAACACATCCAGTACCATTCAAATTCAAATTTCTTCAGTTCTGGTTCTTTTCCAGAGTTCTTATCCCTCGGATGATCCAATTCACCAAAATCAACTTTTACTTGCTTTCTGTCGGCAATATCCCCTCCTTACTGAGTTTTCCCAAGCACGGGAACGGTAGGCACGAGGAAACTGACGCTGGGCTGCTCTGTGCACGATAGCTAAGAACCCCGACCACGGGTTGGATCACTCACCATTTACTTTTCCCCGCCTTCCACCTGGATCATCCTCTCGGATAAAAATTCTAAGTCAAGACCTAGCCTCTGACGGTCTAAATCAACTCCCCGAGTAGTATTGCTCGTGTTGGCACAACTCCTTTAAAGGTCAGGCCGGCCAAAATAGGGGTATCTTTCCTTATCATCGGTCGAAGTCTTTCCTGCTTCGCACGAAGACTCCGTCCGATGAGGGACAATTGTAGATACCCCAATTTTGACCATCCAGAGAGACAGAAATACTTCAAGTAACACATGGAAATATCCCACATTTGGACATCCAGTAGAGAACCGAAGTTCGGGAAACCGGAAGCCTTGACCTAAAGCCGGAAACCCTAAAGCGGAAGCCTTGACCTAAAACCGGAAACCTTGACCCTAAGCCAAACCCTAAACCCTAGCCTTGACCTAAACCTAAACCGGAAACCCTAACCCTAGCCATCACCCAAACCTAAACCGGAAACCCTAACCCTAGCCATAACCCAAACCTAAACCGGAAACCCTAACCCTAGCCATGACCTAAACCTAAACCAGAAACCCTAACCCTAGCCATGACCTAAACCTAAAACCAGAAACCCTAACCCTAGCCTTGACCTAAACCTAAGCCCTAAAACCTAGCCTTGACCTAGCCCTAAACCCTAACCCTAAACCTAAACCTAAAACCTAAATCGGAAACCCTAATTCTAAAAACCCTAGAACCCCAAGTCCCTGGAAAGGGGCGGCTAGATCTAACTAGCCGCCCCATACCAGGCGGCTAGTTTGAACTAGCCGCCCCCCTGGATGGGACATAAAGCAGCAATAAATGCTGATCATTGCGGAGGGTCATGACCTTTAGCCGCCCTCTCTTGGCCGGATCAATCCAAGTAACCGACCCAACCCACCGCTTGTCAGAGATGGGACGTTTGGCAGGTCATGATGGGGGCGGCTACCAGGAAGTAGCCGCCCCATCCTGGGCGGCTACTTGAAACTAGCCGCCCTTCACCTGGTCTCTGACAGAAAAACCAGAGAATTAATGAGGGGTCTAATTGAAGCCAACCCACTCCATTACCCTTGGGATATTTTCCTACCTCTCTTTTACTATAAATAGAGGGGTCCCAAGCCCAAATACAACATCAACAAATCCACAACAACCACCAATTCATCGTCAAACCCTTCCACCACTAGAAATCCCAAGAGAGAGAGAGAGAGAGCCTCTTGTGTGAGAGAAAACACCCATTCCCTACACAAAAAAAACACCCTCTCATCCCACCCTCCAGAAACCCGGGCTAAACCTAGCTTAGCCTCTGCCCAAAACCAAACCCATTTCCTACCAAAGTCCTGCCCAAATCCCCCCAGACCCTGGACGGCTAACCCTACCCAGCCTCCCCAATCCGGACGGCTCAAACCCACTAGCCGCCCCATACCTAAACCCCACCCGCACCCCTTTGTCCCAAGACTCCTTTAGTCAAGCCTGGAAGCAGAATAGGATTACCTGTTTTTCACCCCTGTGTACGGTATATCCGTGTCTCAGAGCGGAGACCCCACAAACTCCCCACGTAGGCGATCAAATCCGACCCAAACCCTTTCCTGTTTTTAGAAAAAGCAGGTGGCGATCACAAAACCCCTTGAATCCTCTTGAGCCGCTGTCGGGCGCCTCAACCAGGAACGACACCCTCACCCCTTCTGAGAAGACGATCCGACCGAGCCCGCCAGGGCACGTATCCGATCCAAATTCCCGAAGAACCCCCACACACGCGGATTTTTCAAACACCGACAGGCTTGACCCCACTAGCCTCCCCCTACACACACCCCATTTGCACCCCTATGTCCCAAGACTCCTTTAGTCAAGCCCCGGAAGCAGAATAGGATTATCTGTTTTTCACCTCTGTGTACGGTATATCCGTGTCTTAAAGCGGAGACCCCACAAACTCCCCACGTAAGCGATCAAATCCAACCCAAACATTTTCCTGCTTTTAGAAAATGCAGGTGGCGATCACACAAACCCTGGAATCCTCTTGAGCCGCTGTCGGGCGCCTCAACCAGGAACGACACCTCACCCTTCCGAGAAGACGATCCGACCGAGCCCGCCAGGGCACGCATCCGATCCGAATCCCCGAAGAACCCCCACACACGCACGCGCACACCGCGCACCGCCGGGATCCTTTCTGACAGCACCAACACGCCACATCGGATCCTTCCCGACGATACCGACAATTAGTACCCTAAAAATCCTAGTTAGTGTTTCTGGGAGGGGAGGGTAAGAGTCCCTCTTTCCCATTCGTCTCTGATCATAGGATGTCGGAGGGGAGACCTCATTATAAGTATTTTGGGAGGGCTGCCTAGGATTTTGGGTTCTGACTTCTTAGGAAGGTGGAATAGAAAGGGGTCCTAGGCTGGCCTTGTCTTGAAATTACAGGGCTTTGGACCGGGGAACTTTGATTACCGGGTTTTTTTGTGTCGGCACGGGGACGGGTACTGATCGAGTAGTGAAGTTTTGGTTGATTGGCCGAGGCGGCGCATACCCGGATGAACCGGACGTGTACTGTCTCGGAGCCGTTCCTCGATTAGGAACTCGTGCTCCGTTCGGGTAGAGTGCCGATACTTGGGTAATAATCCCCTCTACTGTGGGGGTTTGTGCCTTACGAGGCGGTTGTCCAACCCTATGGCTTATAGGTGGGGACTGGGTTTGGACTATTGGGGCTGCACAATGGGAAATCCTGTTGTGGCGGTCAATTAGAAGCTGATACGTAGTGCAGTCTCCGTACGAAAGGCTCGTACGAAGCTATGGACTCAAGCTCTGTAACATCATGTCAATTTCTTGACATTCTGTGAGTTGCAGGCCAGTTTGGTGGACGAGTGTGCGCCATCGAGACATGTATTCTTCAAATTCCTCCCTAGGCCTCATTCTCTCTACAGTTAAATCTGAAATAGAGGGGGTTCTGATCCTCTGGTAACCATAGCGGCCTAAGAACTTCTCGCTTACAGCCGAGAAATTCGACAAGTGATCTACAGGGAGGGTGGAGAACCATTGTAGCGCTTCTCCTTCCAATGATTTCTAGAAGAGGAAGACTAGCAGAGGTTGATTATCTAGAAAGGGGCGGGCGTCTAGATAAAAGGCAGTTAAATGGATGTATGGGTCTCCATGACCGTTATACCGGTGGAATTTGGGGATTTTGAATCCTTCCGGTAGGTGGACTGACGGGATTTGTCTCAGGTTGTGTAGAGACATATGCTTGGGGGCTGAGGGACCAGTCTCGGAGAGGATTCTCCGGATGGTTTCATCCAGCATATCTCCCCTGGGAGGGCTGCCTAGCGGTCCTAGGTTTGGGGTGGCCTGGTAAGGACCTGGGGTGGAAATGGTTGGGAATATTGGATTCGCGGGGGAAAGGGGGGTGGACGAAAAAAGGCTCGGATTAACCGAGTGGCTGGGTGTGGACGGGGTTTTGGGAATGGCCTTAGGGGTTTCGATAGGGGCCTCCTGCCTTAGGGTTTTGACCTGACGGTAGTGTGTGGCTTACAAAGCAGTAAAGGATTGCGCAGCGGTGTGCGGCTTACAAAGCAGTAAATGATGCTGTGATGTGAATTAGAGGAGGAACTGATTCGAGGGGTGGGAAACTCTAACCTTCCTAGAGGGTTGTCAGCATTCTAGTAAAGCTTGTAAAAGGGGGCAAAAGAGGATTATCTTTTGTTGTTTTTCACGAGGGGTGTCCCACCGTGATCGCCAGATTTGTCGGTATCGTCGGAATCTCCGAATGTCGGTGTGTCGGAAAGGATCCGGCGGTGCGCGGGTGCGCGTGCGTGCGTGTGTGGGGGTTCTTCAGGGATTCGGATCAGATGCGTGCCCTGGCGGGCTCGGTCGGATCGTCCTCTCGGAAGGGTGAGGTGTCGTTCCTGGTTGAGGCGCCCGACAGCGGCTCAAGATGATTCCAGGGTTTGTGTGATCGCCACCTGCCTTTTCTAAAAGCAGGAAAAGGTTGGGTTGGATTTGATCGCCTACGTGGGGGAGTTTGTGGGGTCTCCGCTCTGAGACACGGATATACCGTACACAGAGGTAAAAAACAGGTATCCTATTCTGCTTCCGGGGCTTGACTAAAGGAGTCTTGGGACATAGGGGTGCAAATGGGGTGTGGATAGGGGACGGATAGTGGGATCCAGCCATCGGATATGGGGTGGCTACTTGCGTTTAGCCGTCCGGGGCCTAGTCTGGTTTGGGCAGAACTTCGGTAGGGAATGGGTTTGGTCTTGGACAGAGGCTAAGCTAGGTTTAGCCCGTGTTTCTGGAGGGTGGGATGAGAGGGTGTTTTATGTAGGAAATGGGTATTTCTCTCACAAAAGGGGCTCTCTCTCTCTCTCTCTTGGGATGTCTAGTGGAGTATGGAATGGAAATGTGAAATGGTGGATGATTGTAAAGATTGATGATGTGTTTAAAGGCTTGGGACCTCCTCTATTTATAGCAAAAGAGAGGAAGGAGAATGTCCAGGGGGGTAATGGAGTGGCTTGGCTAATAGTGTATGTGATTAGACCCCTCATTAATTCTCTGGTTCTTCTGTCAGGACCAGGTTAAGGGCGGCTAGTGCTAACTACTTGCCCAGGATGGGGCGACTACTTCCCGGTAGCTGCCCCTATCATGACCTGCCAAACGTCCCATCTATGACAAGCGGTGGCTTGGGTCGGTTACTTGGGTTGATCCGGCCAAGATAGGACGGCTAAAAGTCATCGCCCGCTGTAATGATCAGCATTTAATACTGTTTTATGTCCCATCCAGGGGACTGGTCCAAAGTCGGCCAGGGGGGCGGTTAGTGCTAACTAACCGCCTGTTATGGGGCAGCTAGTTAGGTCTAGCCGCCCCTTGCTAGGGACTCAGGGATTTTGGGTTTTTCTTAGGTGGGGTTCTGGTTTGGGGCAGGGTTTGGGGTTTCTGGGCTAGGGTTATGGTTTAGGTTTAGGGTTAGGCCTGGGGCTAGGATTTTCGGTTTCCTGAATTATGGTTCTCTACTAGATGTCCAAATGTGGGATATTTTCGGGTGTTACTTGAAGTATTTCGGTCTTTCTGGACGGTCAAAATTGGGGTATCTACAGAGGCGTGGTTAAAAACCCAAGGAACTTTCCATATTCTACCCCAAAGGACATTTGGTTGCGTTAAATTTCATGCGGTAGTTCTGGAGCACTCCGAAGGCCACCCTGAGGTGCTCGAGGTGGTCACCCCTCTTGTCGCTTCTTACCAACATGTCATCTATGTAAACCTCCACAGTTTTGCCAATCTGCCATTCATATATCTTGGTGATGAGCCTTTGGTACGTTGCCCCTGCATTCTTCAGTCTGAAGGGCATGACCTTGTAGCAATAGGTGCCCATTGGGGTGATGAATGCCATTCATACATTAGGATTTGATGATGCCCCGAGTACGCGTCCATGAAGCTCATTAGCTCATTCCCCGATGAGGCATCCACCAATTGATCTATCTTTGGAAGGGAAAAACTATCCTTTGGGCAGGCACTGTTCAAGTCGGTGAAGTCAACACAGACTCGCCACTTGTTATTTCTCTTGGGTACTACCACCGTATTGGCTAACCAATCAGGGTATCGGACCTCTCGGATGAATCCTACTGTCAGGAGTTTCTCTACTTCTTCTTTAATCGCTTCGGCATGAATCGGTGCCACTCGCCTTTGCCGCTGCTTAACGGGTCGCACCACCGGGAAATGCACAATCGGTGGCAGATCACACCAGGATCAATGACCGACATTTCTGATGGCTTCCAGGTGAATAAGTCTACATGCTCATGAAGCAACTTGTTCAAGCTCGCTCTTTGGCTTTGGCCCAATGTGTTACCGATAAGAAAATATTTTTCTAGATCAAGCGGGTCGATGGAGATTTTCTCCAGGTCTTCAACTACCTACTGAGCAGGATCGGATCGAGGTTCATCAGCTCTTACCCGATCCTTCAGTAGTTGCTATCTTTTGGGGTGCATGTCATTGTAGATACCCTAATTTTGACTGTCCAAAGAAAAGAAATTTACTTCAAGTAAAATTGGAAATGACACCATTTGGACACTTAATAGAAAACATCATTGGAAAACCAAAACCGAAAAACCCTAGTCCCATACTTAGAAATATCTAAAGAGCCTGGACAGGGGCGGCTACATGTAAGTAGCCGCCGGCTACATGTAAGTAGCCGCCCCATATCGGGCGGCTAGTCCCCCTGACCGACCCCGAACCGCTTCCATGGATGAGACACAAAGCATCATTCAATGTTGATCATTGCGGCGGGTTGTGCCTTTTGGCTGCTCCATCTCGGCCGGTTCAACCCTACTGACCGATCCAAGCCACCACTTTTCAGAGATGGGACGTTTGGCAGGTCATGATGGGGGCGGCTACTCGGAAGTAGCCGCCCCTCACCTGGACCCTGACTGAAGAGCAGATGATTAATGGGGGTCAAATCAACTACCCTGCCTCTCTTTTCCTATAAGTAGAAGGGGTCCAAAGCATTTCTAACACATCTTGAAACCACAATCCAATATCAATCCAACATCCATTCAACACAACCCACACCCACTACTTGAAATCCTTAGAGAGAGAGAGAGTTCCATTTGTGAGGAGAAATCCATTCCCTACAGAAATCTATTCTCCCAATCCACTCTCCAAAACCTAGATTAAACCAGGTTTATCCTTTGCCAAAAACTAAATCCCATTCCTACCCAGGTTCGCCCAAATTAACCTAGGCCCTAGGCGGCTAACCATAACCAACTGCCCCATACTCGGCGGCTAATTTCCACTAGCTGGCCCCCACCTACACCCTCACTTGAATCAAGTCTCCTCTAGTCAGTCCCCGAAGCAGAATAGGATACTTGTTTTTCACCTCTGTGAACGGTATATTCGTGTCCCAGAGCGGAGACCCCACAAACTCCCCCACTAAGGCGATCAAATCCACCCCCAACTTTTTCTGCTTTTTGAGAAAGAAGGTGGCAATCACACACACCCCTGAATCCTCCTGAGTCGCTGTCGGACCCCTCAGGCAGGAAGAAAACCCACCACCACCCTTTCGTGAGACGATCCGACCAAGCCTGCCGAGGCGCAAACCAGATTCGAATTTCTGAAGAACCCCCACACACGCCAAAACCAAGATTGGAGGGAAGGGAAGGAAGACGCAACTCCTTTCTCCCGAAATCCGATATCGACAAATCTGGCAATCACGGTGGGAACTCCCTCGTGAAAAACAACAAAGGTAATCATCTTCTGCTTCCGTTTACAACTCAATTAGAAAGCCATCACCCCTCTACTTTGTATTATAACATCTTTTATTGCTTATATGCCGCACACAGCTGCACATCCCTTTATTGCTTTCTTAAGCTGCACTCAGCTGCGCACCCCTTTACTACTTTATTTATTGCTTTAAATCTGCATTCATCCACGCCTGCATTATTTTCATATTTACACCATGGAAACCTACACTCAGAAGAAAATAATAGAGGGGAAAGATGACTGAGAGAGGCCAACCGCACAGTTTCTTAGCCATCTAGAGGAAAGGATGGCTTATCTAGGGTACCAATCAGTGGAGGAAATATTGCATGACCTCACTGATTATCACCGAGCCAGACCCCTGCTGAAACCCCCAAGGCCACTCCCAAAATCCCATCCACACCCAGCTGCTTGGTCAATCTGAACATCTTTTCATTCGCCCCACTATCCCCTGCGAATCCAATATTCCCAATCGTTTCTACCCCAAGCCCTTACCAGACCACCCCCAACCCGGAATCGCTAAACACCCTCCCAGGAGAGAAACGCTAGATGAAACCATCCAGAGAATCCTCTCTGAGACTGGTCCCTCTGCCCCCAAACATGTCTCTACACAACCTGAGACAACTCCCATCAGTCCACTTACCGGAGGGATTTAAAATCCTGAAATTTCACCGGTACAACGGTCGTGGAGACCCAGACGTTCATCTGACCGCATTTTATCTAGACGCCTGGCCGTTTCTAGATAACCAACCTCTGCTAGTATTCATCTTCCAAAATCATTGGAATGAGAAGCAATGCAATAGTTCTCCACCCTCCTTGTAGATCATTTGTCAAACTTCTCGGCTGTAAGCAAGAAGTTTCTAAGCCGCTACAGTTATCAGAGGATAAGGACCCCCTCTATTTCAGACCTAACCGTAGAAAGAATGAGGCCTAGGGAGGATTTTGAACAGTACGTGTCCCGGTGGTGCACACTAGTCCACCGAACCGGCCTGCAACTCACAGAGTGTCAATAAATTGACATGATGTTGCAAAGTCTGAGTCCAGAACTCTGTACGAGTCTTTCGTATGGAGACTGTACTACGTACTAGTTTTTGATTGACCGCCACAATAGGATTTCCCATTGTGCCACCCCAGTAGTCCAACCCCAGTCCCGACCTATCAGTCATAGGGTTGGACAACTGCCACGAAAGGCGCAAACCCCAACAATAGAGGGGATCACCCAAATTTTGGTACTCTACCCGAACAGAGGACGAGTTCCTGATCGAGGGATAGCTCTAAGAAAGTACACGCCCGGTTCATCCGGATATGTACCGCCTCGGCAAGCCAATCAAAATTTTATTCCTCGATTAGTACCCGTCCTCGTGCAGACACAATAAAATCGCGTATTCCAAAACTTTGTAAACTAGATCTCAGTACATATAGATCCTGTAACGAATATTTAAAAACAAAAGCTAGAACCTACTATACAAGCCCTGATGGAAGAACCAGAAGACCTAAGCTTTGCAAGTGTCTACGCAGTAGGGGCTACAAACCATGAAGAACTACCTAAGATCATTCCGGGTGGCCTAATCCTTCCAGCACCTTCCCCAATACACCCAAAGCCTATCAAGCCCCTCCCCCTCTACACAGAACAAATACCCGAGCCCATTCTAGTTCGTCCCATGAAGGGAGGTCCCATCCGACCATTGAACCATTTCTTCCAGACACAACCTAGTCAGACCTATAACAATAGAGACAGAGTTCTTTCTGCATGCCCCCCTGCTCCACCAATGATGCATGCCTTTGTTCTTCAGCAACCACCCCAAAGGAAATACACCGCTATTCTACCCCCATCGACCTATGAGTCTCCAACACCTGAAATTATTGAATCTGTAGAATGTCCCAAGCAAGACTCTGACGATGATGAAGAGTTTTTGGATGGAGAACTGTCAAAACTCTTTTACCCTACTCCAGCACAATCTGAATCCATCAACCAAGCCTTACAACCAATTAAATTTGAATACCCATTGTCTCTACCTGCTCAAGATCAAATCACATCAATACCCGTCAAACCTACCTTGGTGGCCCCAGATGACTCACATCTAGACTCATTAGATTCTGAGATTGATCAAGATCTAGTTCAACCAATTGTGCATATTCTCAAGTCAGAACCACTCATATTTAAAAATGCACAATTTAAGGGGGCAATCGAGCCATCCCAATTGCCAGATTTACTTGATTTACCACCCCGTCTGTCGGAGGAGCTTCCTTTTCCTGACTCCCCCATCATATCCAAAACAACCATCCAGATCTTGTCCATGAGCACCTGATTGAACCAATTGATGAGTCTTCACCCCCACCATCATTAGGGCCTCAACATTATGGTGAACCGTGATCCCTTGCACCCGTTCAGTCAATAGTCGCCCTTGCGACTTGCTTTTCCTTTCAGGAAAGATTCACTTTCTGCTAAGGGTCCATGGCAGATCAAGTGCCACTCGCACTTTCGACATCATTTAAGCTTTGATATGCTGATAGATGATGTCAGAATAGTTGCTGAACAACAGTGGTTGAGAAGGCGCCAAATACGCTTCAAGATAGAGGAGAACCGATACACAACTAATGATACATCAGATAATTCAAGTATCATTCCACTGAAGATCCTTCAATTTGAGCCTCCTTAACACCTTGCACCATAACTTCTTGGAGGCCACCCTCCAGTGCTACGTATATTATCTTTTACATACTTTACTATTTCTAAACCCTTACATGCTTTATAAAACAAAACAAAAAAAACACAAAAAATAACAAAAGATTTGTTTACTTTTAGCCCCTTTACATGCTTTCACAAATAAATAAATAAATAAATAAAAGAGATTAAGATCCACAGATCATGCCCAGGCCTACCAGAGGAGGGTGGCAAGGGCATTTGAAAAGAAAGTAATAGAGAGAAAATTTAAAATTGGGGAGATGGTGCTTAAGCAAATCGTGCCATCAAGACAGCCCCACCCAAGAGGCAAGCTGCAACCCACATGGGAGGGACCCTATGTGATCACCCATACCTACTCTGAGAATGTCTACCATTTGGTCACAGTTCGTGGAATGCACTTTATCTAAAGAAATTCCATGCATAGAACTATCAACACTTGAGAAATATTATTCTTCCTTCCTGCAATTTCCAGTGTCTAACACCTGATGATAGAATCATGAGACTCTCAAAGATAAACTTGTATTTTACTTGAACTCATATCCGCCAATCATGCCATTCCCTTCACACACGTATAACTTAAGAATTAGTTTGTCTCATAGAAGAGAAATTGCCTACCCTGTAGACTGAGACAATTTTAAAACCCCAAGGCATCCCCCCTTTATTTTCGCACCTATTAGTATCAACCCAAGGTCGAAATGAGGAATTACCTAGGGCTAGCATATCTCTCAAAACTGGCTCTGGCACTATATAAACACTTCTAAAGGGGAAGCAGAAAAGAACAGGGGTAAAAAACAGAAAAGCCCCCCCTCAAAAAAAAATCAGGCAATGAGAAGCCAATGAAAGAAAAACAACACCCAAGCAAACATGTTAAACTCTTTATTTTTACAGCAAAAATGCCTTTACGCACAGTATATACTAATACACATCTGAGTAAGCGGATTGTACTCTCCACCCAAATAAAGAAGTGGTAAAAAGAAGAAAGACAGAGGGACCTAGAAAGTAGGACATATGCTAGACTGGGACAATTCTAAATATTGCCCCAAAGGAAGATATTACTCTTACCCCATTCCACCCTCCCCTTTTATTTTTGCAATGGTGTTTGGAAGTGAAATATTTCTACTTGGAACGGCAAAATTTCAACCAAAAGGAAGATCTTTTCTATGTTTACAACATCACACACTCACATGAGTTCATTTAAAAACTTGCCTGTCCAAAGGAAGCTTATTCGACTTGATTCCTGGTACATTCATGAATTTTTCAGCATGTTTAGAATAATATGATCAAGCATTTGAGAACAATAAACTTGAGAAATTGACACCTAGATCTTATACCTTTCAAAAACAATTCTGGTCTGGACATGAGTAACCACAAGGGCCCCTTTTAGGGACTTAATGGTATCTTTTACTTAGGAAAATTAAAAACATTGCCCTCTCACATGAAAGAACAATTGAAAAATTAAAATACTCCCTTATGTTACTCACACTTACGCATAAGCTTATATTTTCCTTTTCCGAAACACTTAGGCATTCAATTTCCTTAATATATCACAATTGGCTCCCCATACCGAAGCAAAGTTGCCCCTATTACACTCATTTCATGCCTTTCCATGCACACTTGAGAAAAAATTGCCCCACTCTCACACGCACTTAAGATTCTTTTTTCATTCTCACACCTGGAATCACTTAGACTCCCTCTTTTTACACCGAGCATGGTTTCTCGCACTCGAACTATCTTTTCATTTACCTTAGATGGGTTGTAGCCCTTGACAATTCAAGCAAGAAGAGCTCAAAAAGTCAGTGCAGGGGCGTAATCCGAAAAGATTTAACACTTGGTCCATGGAAAGAATGTTTTTATAGGTTTTGGAGGTTAACCAAACACTTGGGAGAACTTTCAGCAGCAACAGACAAGTGGCAGAACCAGGAGATCCACCCAAGCAAGGGATGGCTACCACACACAAGCCGCCTGCTCCCCGGCGGCTATTTCCCACATGCCACCACCCTACCCCATCATTCTCTCAGGTAAAACCCCAGGCAGGGGGCGGCTAAAACAAACTAGCCGCTTGGCCCTTGGCGGCCAGTTTGAACTAGCCGTCCTATACCTGCTGCTTGAAAAACCTGTTGTCAGTCCAGTTTTAATCAACTCTTCAAATCTCCAATACCTGTTGATAGCCTTTCTTTCCAAAACCTATACATACACATTTCACGCATATACATGATCCCAGAACATGTATAAATATGAATCAAAACAGCAATAAAAACCAAAGTCATATGCCAACCCATGCATTCATACATCCATTCATCCACCCACAAAACCATATGAAACCATTCCACGTATACAAACCAGATTTCAACCGATAAAAACCCTTTCAAACGAAGTTAAAACCACCCATGTCTATCCATACACCAAGAGAAAGGTATAAATTGTTCATAAATAAAGGAGAAACCTACGTTAAAACTAAAAGTTTTTTTTCAAATAAAACCAACAAGAAAAATAAATAAAGGTTCATCAAAGAAGTCTTGGGCTATGCATCATCAAAATAGTCACCTGAGCCAAAAGAAAAAAAAGAAAAGCATGAATTCCTTGCATATATACAATTCTTCTATCAAAACCAAGACGCAAAAGCTATACCTTGGAGTATCGTCATCATCCGCGGGAGGCTGAGTCGGAGGCACATCCTGACTTGGCTGAGAAGGAGGGTGGTAGCCGAGGAGAAGACTGGACTTTTGGAGCATCCGGGGCAGCGGGAGTCTCTCGAACCAAAGAAACCGCACTTGTAAACCTCCCACGACTCTGAGTCACCGAAGGACAGGAAGCCCTGCTGAAGGTAGCCTCGGTAGCAACGGAGGCCGAAAAAGAACGCTCAGTCTCAAGAGGAAGGAGGTCAAGGTCCACTTCAATCATGGCCCCTCCGCCAACAAACTTACCCCTCATGTTGGCTTCCCAGAGGAGGACCTGCTGAATATCTCTATCTCTACGCTCCAACCGCTGGCGAAGGCGTGCCTCCACCCCTCTCGATCGATCCTCAATAACCCAGCGCCTCTCCTCAAGCTCCCGTGACCTCAACTCCGCAGTCCGGAGCCTATCCTCACTCAATCGAAGCGCGTCCCAGTCCCTATCCCCAGCAGCCTGAAGGGAGCGGATCATATCCCCCACCAAACCCCCGGGAACGCTGCTGACGCCTCTAACTCTGACACCCTCATCGGGAGGGAGTCTCTCTCGCAGCGCTAGAGGATGAACTCCTCCTCCCTCGACTCCATCACGGATCTCAACCGACCCATCTCCTCCTCAGCCCATGAGGCCCTACCTCTCGCATGATCAAGTTCCATCCTTGTGGCCGTCAACTCGCTCTGGGCCACGTCTAGCTCCCTCGTCAACTCGAGCTCTGGCTCGGAAGTCATGGATAGAAGGGGAGTAGAGGAGAAAGAAGCACCGTCAGTTCTCGCACTTGAACCTCGAGGAACCGAACCTAATCCCGCAAGTGGCGCCTCTGAACCCTCAAGCGCTCCACTTGATCAGTCCTCTCCTGGAGGTGTTGGTGGGCTGCCTCTAGCTTCTTCTCTAACACATTCATTTCAAACTACACGAAGAGCATATACATATACATTAGAAACATTCAAGAGAAGAGGGAAATGTGAAGAAAAAGGAAAAAGCAAGGACTATACTCACATAAGGGTCCGGAATCTCCTCCTCCATCGTCCAGAGGATGCCCGCATACTCCTGACGATAGCAAGCCAGATAGTCGTCATTCGATGTCACGTCAGGGCGGCGCTTGACCAAAACCCCTCTCCTCTCCCATCCTGCCACATAGGTCGCATAATTCCTCGGGGGTTCGTATCCCGAGGAATGCCAGCTACTGGAATCAGAGGACGCTTCGGCAAGGGGTCCGGCACCCACTGAAAGTACCCAAGCTAATGAACCACCTGGCTGATCACATGGTAGACGACCTCATTGAAGAAGATCAGCCAGATGTCCCTCGACCGCCTCTCGGGGACCTCCTCCTCGGTATAGGGCCTCCATGTCATCTGCGAACAAGAGACACCAAGGAATAAGGAAGGGTGCTTAGCCAAAAGAAAATCAAATACAAGCTAGTAACTCAAAGTATATATACCTCTTCCTCTTTCAAAGCCCGGAAAGCCTCCCAGAACCGTGCAAGGCGGCGTAAATGCGAAGACCCTGGAGGCGCCCATCTCATAGCCAAAGGGAGGGCACGGTTAAAAACAAGCTAAGTCGGACGAGCAATGGCAAAGTGCTCATACTCGAAGATTCGTACCTCTTTTGTTATAAAACTCTTTCGCACAATTGCATACTTTACCCTCCTTTGTTATAAAACTCTTTCGCACAATTGCATACTTTACCCTGTCCTACCATGGCCTCCCTTGTCATATGCTTACGTACCCCTTTTGTAAACATGCTCGCCATGACAAAGGCATATTAAAATTGTCCCTCCCCTAAAAACGCACCATGTAAGCACTCATATATATAAACACCACCATCTCTTATCAAAACCAACGTTATATTATCTATGTATACAATAAAGCATCATGTAAACCATAAAGAATACATGCTTATGAAATCCCAGTGTGATTAATTTTATATGCATGCTTATGAAATCTCATCGTGGTTAAATTTTCTATATATATAAACAACAAGCATGTCTATTAGAAACACATGTATACATTTCTTACACATTATTCATATCACAATAAGCTTGTGACAGGTGAGTGTGCCCGTTAACATGAAATGAATTGATGTTAAGCCCTCAGAAATAATAAAATGACATTTGAAGCAAAGACATGATCGACACGGATAATTTTAAAACAATTATCTTATTTTTCTTGTGTTTGTCAACCCATGTATCAATCAATGCTTATATTTTTTATTTATTGAAGTGGAGACTAAATCCCAAGACTAACGAAGTGTGAATGATTTAAAACATTTTGAATGTTCATGTTTGAATGAATGAATGAATTGGTAATCATAGTTAGTGTGAATGGTTTAAAACATTTTGAATGTTCACAGTTAAAGTCATAGATCACTACACTGTAAACGTTCGACGGGTCTTCCATCACCATAAATCCCTTAAGTCGACTGGTCTGTTGTCGTCCTACAGTACATATGTTCGACAGTAGGAATGTCGAACTTCATCCATAACACAGCTGCCTAATGGTTTGTTCGACGGGCCTTCCGTCGCCCATGACCCCCCAGGTCGACTGATCTGTTGTCGTCCGCCAGTACATCTATTCGACTTCAGGGTTGTCAAACGACTTCCAGAACACATGCATCGATTATTCTCACCTTAGTGATTTCAAGTGGTGGGGATGATCTTTCTAAATTTTTCGGTTGGTGGGGAGGGGAGGTGGAGATAGTGGATTACAAAATCTAACAAATTATTTAGATGTATTTTTTCTGGTTGGGGTGACAACATATTGCATGGTGGGAGTAGAGCTGGCCTTATAGAAAGCGTATCGGACAAAATTCGTGCACCTTTGCGCGAGTCAACGTAGCTACAGGAGTCGTTGCGTCTGCTTGTTCGTTCAATTCCATCAAATCTCGATCGTCCAACAAATTTTTCCTTCTCTTAGTGGCCGTCCGATGGTATTCTCGGATGGGTCCACGTGCGAGTGAGTTTAACATCTCTTTTGTTTCTTTGCGGAACTCATGATTCCCCTCGGTGAGAATTAATAGTCACGTAGAACAAAATGAACCGTTGGATCAAATCCAGGACGGCTGATCTAGGCTCAGAAAGGCGTGTGCGTAAAGAAAGTGCAGTGTAAATAAAAGGACGAGATCGGACATTTTTGCCGAGTGTACCAAAGCTTTCTGTCTCGTTTTTTTTTTTGGTTAAAAAAATAGAAACAAAATCAAAATAGGAAACAATTTTTTTTTCTTTTTCTTTTTTTAACTTTTCCTCTTCGGCGAATGATCGGAGAGATCCACACCGAAACCCTAATCACCGGATCTGCCCCTCTTCACATGAGGAATTCCGCCTGAAGGGGACCTTCCGAGACCGTACGATTACCAGATCCGGATCGATCCGCGGCCGTCCTATCGAGATGCCACCGCACGGGGACCTGGACAGGCAGATTGAGCATCTGAGGGAATGCAAGTACCTGCCGGAGGCGGAAGTGAAGGCGCTGTGCGAGCAGGCAAGGGCGATCCTCGTGGAGGAGTGGAACGTGCAGCCGGTGAGATGCCCTGTCACTGTTTGCGGCGACATACACGGCCAGTTCCACGACTTAATCGAGCTCTTCCGGATCGGAGGTGACGCCCCCGACACCAACTATCTTTTCATGGGAGATTATGTAGGTACGTTCCATGATCTACTTCGATCTTTGTTTTCCTATTGTTTTTCGAATTTTTGTGAGTTTTTTTTATAGTTCTTATGCTATTTTTGTGTGTAGTTGTTGATAGTTTAGATCATAGTATTCTATTGGGTATCTGAATTTTTGAGAGAATAGATTTGCTATAAATTTATAACTAGATATCCTTTCGGGAGTAAATCTTCTGATTTTTAATTTTTCTGTTTTTTTATATGGTTTTAAATTTTTTAATAAGGAAAAATTGGTTTCAGTGGTCTGTTTTGATCTTTGATCAAGTGTCTTGTTTTGAGCTACTGTTGATGTTAGGCTTTGAATAATTTTGGAAGTTTGGTCATTGGTGGTATGAGATAGTTTTGTTTGTTATTTGAACTTTCTTTAGGATGGCATGTCTGTTTGTAATCTGCTGTGTTTGGCTTGTTTCAAAATTTCATGGTGAATTTTCACTGGAGAAAGAAATATTGTCAGGATGTTTACTATGATGGGTCTGTTGCTGTTTTGGTTGGAGTTGTGTACGATCATTCTATTTTTTATTCATCAAGAATTAATCCGAGAGAATGTTTTCCTTGCCTTCCTCTTAGTTGTTATGAAACCTAAGTGTCAATTCTATTACTGCTTGTTAATTTAGTTTTTGTGATTTTGCCTGTTTAGATGGTTCTGTTGTGGGCGAGTAGAAAGTTACCGTCTGTTTGAGAAAAAAATAGAAAAAAAAGTTCAGCAGGATTAGTTCCTAATAGATTGCTTAAGATTGCAGTGATTGACATATTTTTGGATTTTTAACTGATTTTCATTTATTGTTTACATTATTCATTTTATTTATCTTTATCAGTGGTGGTTGGTGGGGTATTTGTAACAATCTTTCTTCTATTTCAGATACATGAATGTTAATTTGACTTGAGAAGATTTATCCATATTTGAGTTCAGCATAATAACCTAATTCCCACATGTTCCCTATGTCATATTTTTGGCAGCCTTACAAACAAATATAGATATTGATTTCTGATGTCATATTATAAAAGATAAAAACAAACAAACAAACTAATAAACCAGCCAACAGAAACATGATTGGCAGTTGTTCTAAGCCGTGCAACATTTCCTAATACAGTCCCCAGTGGCCATAGCACAACGGTTCATGGCTTGCCTGGTTAAAGGGGAGGTCTTGGGTTCGAGTCTTGGCGCTGACTTACTCACCTGTTACTTTTTATCCATGCTAAATAGATGGTCTTGTTTGTGCATGTTTTTTCTGTATACCAAGTCATAAGCAATGATCATTATCACTATAAATAAATTTCTGAGTAAAATTTTATGTACTAATTTATCATATTACTTAAACTGTAATATGCTTATGTCACTATCTATATTTTTTTCCTAGTGTAGATCGTGGGTATTATTCAGTGGAGACGGTCACACTCCTAGTTGCCCTGAAAGTTCGATACAGAGACAGAATTACAATTCTGAGAGGGAACCATGAGAGCCGGCAAATAACACAAGTGTAAGTCCTAGTTTATATTTATAATTTCGTAACTCAACATTTAATATATAGCTAACCAGTTATTATCTAAGGTTCATGTATTGTGTATAACATTCTTTTGATTTAATGCTTATAGAATACTTGGTATTTTTTACTGCGAGAACATCTTCCTAGGAATTCTTTGTTTAGAAGACTGAAGCCATGGCATGTAAAATTCACTGTCTGGTGCGTTTACATACGGAACAGTTAGCATGCATCAATCACCTTACATGGGCAATGATTGCTTGCAAGATGATTTTTTTTCATCCTTATAACTCATTGCAGGATGAGTCACCATAAGATTTGTTATATATTTATATGAATTTGTGTATTCACTGCTCACTATTTAGCTTTTTGAGCTGAAGTTCTTCACTAATTTGCTTGTCTGGATGGCACCTGCTGTTGGTTAGCAGTATTCATTTTTTCAATGTGCTGATATAGTTTAGCTTGTGACTCCTTGTTTGACATAAAGAATTGTAGGCTAGAATTGTAAGTGAAATGGAGGAAACAAAGAACACTAAAAAAGTTCTAGTTAAATGAGAATGCAGATTTGTTTGTGATGATAGGCTATCGAATTAATGAGGAAAATGTATGTAGATTTAGACTGGCACTTTTGTTTTTTGTATGATGTTATGAGAAATTATTCTCTCTCCCTGCCTTTTTTTTATTGGTAAGTGATGGGACTTGAACCTGACAATCGTGGTTGAAAATTCCGTCAGGGGCTATGTGTCACTGCTAATAAAAAGTTTAAAAATGTCATAGAAAAGTGGATTTCTCAAGAGAATATTTAAGGAGATATGACACGTAAAAGAAGGTTTTCTTTTATTCTGTTTCTTGTATTTTATCAGCTATAGCTATGCATGTTGATGGAAGCATTTTTTGATATGCTGCATAACATAACATACTGTCCATATGATCTTCTAACTGAATCTCAAACATGGATTCCAATAAGCACCAGTGACATGATACAGGCAACCATGCAAGTCTTCTGCAATTTTAATTGAGCATCCTTCAATGTTAGTGGTGCTCGATAAAATTACAAGCCAAGGACATATCTATGAAAGTTAAAATATATTAGAAATATGTGAAGAGAAAATGAAAAAAATGATTTCATTGAAGAATAATACTATATAGTATATACACATTGATAATAAAGGAAATGCTTAATATGAAAATATGGAATCCAATTTATGACAACTTCTCAAACATCTCATTGGAACATCCAATATTTTGTTGTTGGAAACAGGTACTGTCAATTATGTAAATGGTGGGTGAATATGTTAAATCCATTTGACAGGCATATGGTGCTGAAAAAGCAGTTTCAAACATCTACTCTGGGGCATCTATATGTGCACTTTTATATGTTTTGAAGTATGGTTGGGTATTGTACTCCTAGAAAATCTGAGAGCTCCTACTACCTCCTGGATTTTGCATTATTAGGATAGTTATTGTTTTGAACAGTATCCCAAGTAGACCTGAGAAAGATGAAAAAAAGGAATATTTGATGAATATCTTTGTAACTACTAGTGATTCATTGTTTTTTTTAGTAATATTTATCAATAGATTATAACTGCTAGCATTTTTTATTGAAGGGAAAATATTTAGGAAGTAATATTAAAATGTTAAACATGAAAGAAGAAGACGAGACAAGACATCTTCTCAAGGAAAACCAACAATGAAAATAAATGAAGCCTAGCAGCTTACTCAATTACTTGCAGCTGTTGTTATGATATTACAGCTGCAAACCTCTTTTCTTATGGACCTTTGACTGTGTTTTGGATAGATCTCATGTTATAATGAATTAATGATTGATTAACATATACTGCAGTTTTTAGGCTATCACATTATTAACTGCCAAAATGGTCATCTTAAATTGTGAAATGAATTCCCTTTCAACAGACACAGACTCGTGATTTTTTTTATAGGTTGGCTGTCAGGTATTTGGATTCAGACACAATTTTGTCACTCTATCTCAAACAAATATATGGAACATTAGGATATCTTGATTATTAGCTATTTTCGACATATATATTTTTTAAAAATCTTACGATTGTAGGTGTCTTAACATTTTGGGTATATGGTTGATTTTTATTGATTGCCGTGTTGGCCCTGGGGACCATTGGACACAGTGATCTGCTCCTAATAATGGTGAAATGGTTAGCTTAAATGGTGAAATGAATTTCCTTTCAACAGACACGCAGACTTGTGATTTTTTTTATAGGTTGTCTGTCAGGTATTTGGATTCGGACACAATTTTATCACTCTATCTGAAAACAATTATATGGAACATTAGGATACCTTGATTATTAGCTATTTTCTACATATTATTTTTTTACAATCTTATTATCTTAGGTGTCTTAACATTTTGGGTATATGGTTGATTTATATTGATTGCCGTGTTGACCTTGGGGACCATTGGACACAGTGCTCTGCTCCTAACTTGTATGAGCCAGCACATTGGATGAGCTAAAGAATCTACAAAAACGAGACATTAGCATACACCATATTATGCAAAATGCAATCCGATTGATTTTTTTGGTTGTAAGGTCGGACAATTTGTGATTGCTTTAATATCCTTCAGCACAATACTATCATCTGCCCACTGTATAATATACGGAAGCAATTATCATCACACGTCGTTATATTATTTAGGGCCATTGTCTGTTTTTGTCCAAATGTGGGGCCTTTGGATTGTTTTTATGTTCCTTGGCACTAGACCATTGTTGTAGAACTGGGGTTTGAACTTCTTCAGGCAATGTATTATTCTTATCTTTAAAGCTGACTGTTGACATTGGTAGACCTGGTTAATAATTCTTGCAGCTCTCTATTAAGTCTTCACACAATTAAAATTATGATCATGACTTTCAACTTTAAAAATGTTATTGTTAGAGATTTTTGTCATGCTTTTTAGCTAAATCTATTTACTTTTGTAGTAAAATGAATTTTAGTATTCTGACATGTTGCACTCTTGTGTCAGGTATGGTTTCTATGATGAGTGTTTGAGAAAATATGGGAATGCAAATGTGTGGAAGTATTTTACTGATCTTTTTGATTATCTACCGCTTACTGCTCTTATTGAGAGTCAGGTTTGATATCCACATTGGTAGACACTCTTCTTTTCACACTGTAGAACATGATCACTTTCTGACAGATGGTTTTTATTGTATCATGTAGATTTTCTGTCTGCATGGTGGTTTATCCCCATCACTGGATACATTGGATAACATCCGTGCCCTGGATCGCATTCAAGAGGTAGCATATACATCTTTACTCCACTGTTTTAGTGCATGTACCTGTCTGTTGTACTTTGCCTTTTATTGTGCCTGTTCATTTGCTGATATTGTGTGGTGTCGTGGTACATTCCTCGACAAATTGCTCAGTTTTGGTTCTTCATGGACATTTGTCTCATCTCTGCCTTTTGAAATATCACTTTTTAAGACTGGTTTATCATTGTTCCATTGCAAGTGTATGCTTCTACACTATGAAACACGGACACGGGACACGGTGACATAGCGACACGGTAATTTTTGAAAAAATAGGACACGGGTATGGCTAGGACACGGCAACAAATAAATTAATATAATAAATATGTATCACTATTTTATATAAACAAACACATTTCATTTAATTCACTATTTATAACCAATTGTATAAACTAATAAATTGTTGTTTTTATAAATCATTGTTTTAAACTATAAATCGTTGTTTTAAACTAATAAATCATTATTTTTTTAACCTTAAGAAAGAGATTTTGTTTAAATGAGTTGTTCTAGGCTGTTTTAAATGGGTTGAATACTTGTGGGCTATGCTTCAGCCTTCATTTTCTTTTTCTTTTTTGCTTTTGGGCTGAAACTGGTTGGGCTGTGTCCTGGGCCGTGTCCCAACCGTGTCCCAGGCGTATCCAAGACAAAATGAAGGCAGACATTGCTGGAGCCGTGTCCGACATGTGTCCATGCCGTGTCCGTGTCTTACACGTGTCCGACACGGATACGGGGTCTTTGGGGAAGTGTTCGTGCTTTGTAGCTTCTACATCTATGCATGCATGCTTAATTTGTGTAATTTTGATGTCGGTGCTAGTTTTATTTGACAAACAATACCTTGAATAACAAACTGATGTTTGTGACTTGGCCATTGCCATTAATCTTGATTTGAATTCATCTTCATTATTCGTGGCTTATTTGACTTTGTAGTATATGAGACACCTCCAGAAAAAATTAGTTTTGATATAATTATGGACTTATTTGTCATTATGAAGGATCACTATATATATATATATATATATATATATATATACACCTAAAAGCAGCACAATACTGCCAAAAGTTTTTGACCTACCTACTCAACTAGTACATAGGTCCCCAAAGTCTCTGATATTTATGGTCAGCTCCCTGCAAAAGAAATCAATTTGTCCTTTTATGAGATATTTGAAGTTCTGCCCTCAGTTTGTACTAGTTTCACAACCAGACACCTATCTGTGTTAGAAAGACATCTTTGATTCAGATTTTCACATTTATAACAAGGTCTGTGGTCTCAAAAACATGACTTGCCATCGCCGAACTTCAAATCTTATCCAATTTTTTTTTTGAACCATTAACATACCTACAAAATTATAAATAGATATTTTAGTCTAATCATTTGAACTCATAAAGTTCGCTTATGACGTTACTTGGTAAAATTCTGTTTTATTAACCTATGAGCCCAAGATAATATGTTTGTATACGTTTTCTTAATATAGCTTATGAATTAGGACATTCTCTACAATTTAGTCATTTATGTAAAAAAATATCATTTGTTGATACATTTGACACTTTGATATCATCATGTACTTTAAACTCTAAAAAATAAAATAGACTTCATTTGTCATATTAGAAATGTTTTAATTGGTAATGTGATAGAATGATCATTAGTCTAATTGAGAAAATACACAGTTTTATACAAGCAGGTTTCATAAACCACACAGTATTCTTTGTGGTTTTTGTGTCGCATGTAAGTTATCACCATGAAGACTCAAGTCTTAAAGAGAATTAAAATCATATTTATAGTTGTAATTCTTTTTTTTTATCTAGGTTTAATAAGGGGCTTTTGTCAATTATTTATATGGGTCAATGACAAACTTAGGTCATTGGTGTAGTCAAACTTCATACGTTGTATAAAGAGTCTTTCATGTTTCTCTTTCATGATTGACAGCAAATGGGTATTTAAGCATCTTCAGCGCCACTACATTTGTTGTTTAATCACTTGTTTGTACAAGTTTTTTTTTTCCGTGCATGTCTTATGAACATGGATTTGAACACCTATTAGTGTTTTCGCATATTACCAAATTTGTAAATTTATTCACATGTTGACGTTGATTACGCGCGTACACGCGTACAACTTACTAGTATATATATATATATCACCATGCTGCCAGACATTCATGACTCCTGTTTAGTATGTTGGCTGCCACACATCTTTAATTTCAATAGTTTTTGGTATTAAATATCATAATATTTATTTCTTTTTGAATATTTGGAGCCATGTGACATTTTGAATTGGTTTTATTTGTGAAATTTTGATATCAAATGATTCTTTTTGTTAATCAACAGGTTCCACATGAAGGGCCTATGTGCGACCTCCTGTGGTCCGACCCAGATGATCGTTGTGGGTGGGGGATTTCTCCTAGGGGAGCTGGATATACTTTTGGGCAGGACATTGCTGCCCAGTTCAATCACACCAATGGTCTGACTCTCATTTCAAGGGCCCATCAACTTGTTATGGAAGGCTTCAATTGGTGTCAGGTTGGCTGACATCAAATTCTGGGAATGCATATATATATATATATATACTGATGCAACTATTTTAATGTTAACAGCATACAAACTTCATTTAATCGACCATTTCTTTGTTTTCACAGGAAAAAAATGTTGTTACTGTATTTAGCGCTCCAAATTATTGCTACCGCTGTGGGAACATGGCGGCAATACTCGAGATTGGAGAGAATATGGATCAGAATTTCCTCCAGTTCGATCCTGCACCCAGGCAAATTGAGCCTGACACCACGCGCAAGACTCCTGATTATTTTTTATAATTCCTACATCTTTCCCCTTTGTTACTGTCCGTTTCCTGCATTTTTTCTTGTGTAGATGTGTCGTAGGACAAAGGAGTTTTGGTAGAACAGAAAATATCAACCAGTATCACTGCCATGATTCTTTTGTTTGGACTTGGGAGTTTGTTCTGCTGCTTCTGGCATCTCATGTTACTCTGGAAAGTAATGGAGAGGGCATTTATTGTGCATTGTATTTGTATTCTCTAAATCTTATGTTTTATAGGCCCATTGAGAGGAAAACATGGCAAGGCATAGTTTGCAGGCTTAGTTCCAGTTTGAGTTAAGACAGCGTTTGCTGAGGAACAGAGGCCAGTTTTGATGCATTGGACCTTTAGAACAAAAGTCAGTTTCATTTTTTTGAGAAACAAAAGTCAGTTTCATGGGTGAGCATTTTTTTTAAGTATCTGAAATCTCAGGCTTTCTAGATGTTCTATTACGTTAATCAACTTTTGATTATGTAAACTGTAAACTAGTGGAGGGTTTTCACTTGGGAATAACTTTTGATTATTAAAGTTAGGTTACAAGTCTGAAATGAAAGTGAGAAGTCGAGAAGTATTGAAGAGTAGGGTGGTTTTTATTTATCATATAATACATAGAAGTGCGTCATTCCAAGATTTTTATGTGATTTCCATGCAGACACCTCTTCCCGGTTATGCCGGTCTTACAGTCAAGAATTTCATAATGTTGCCTTTTTACCATATTGTGGATGACAAAAATGTGTTTTGGCAAGTAGTGAGATAGTTGGAAATAATTGACAAATTGTCCATACTTCAACAACGGGCACGTCTATTCTAACCAGTAAGTTTACCCATCCCGCCAATCAAAAAAAAAAGTGAAGAATAATACATATCATGTTTTGTTTTAAAAATTATTAATCCCACAAGCCACCCTCGTCGAAGTGGGCTGGATGTTCCGAGAGACAGTCCGTCGAAGTTGAAGCAAGCCTCGACTTGAACCTTGTCAAATTGGTAGGTTATTAGAGCGACAGATCTTCTGTCGAACTGGACAAAATCGGTTTAGTTGATCGCGGGTCAGCCGACCTTGTTTTTCTTTTCTTAAAAAAACATACAATGGTAAATTGCAACTAAGTTTTGATTATAGTTCAATCTAATCAATCAAGATTTTTTAAGTTAAATTCAATCAAAGAAATTCCGTTGCAACAGAACTCCAAATAAAAAACAAAAAACAGAGGCTTTGAAATTCCCTGTAAAAAAAGAACAATATCAAGCTCCATAGCCTCGCTGGCAGTCACAAGCTTCAGCTTCTGGAGCCTCATAAGCGTACGAACTCCTTTGTTATACTCTTCTCCTACTACTTTGTTATACTTTTCAGCACAATCGATTTGCGCAGTGGAGGGGCAAAAAGTGACTAACTGGATTCGGGTCGTTAAGATCCGTCCGCTCCGCTCCTCCCGACAGCTTCCTAGGTGTCGCTGGTGCTCCTCTTCCTTGAACATCATTGGACACAGGGTTGGGGGTGACCTGTGGAAGACCCTCCGACGCTCAAATCAGTAGAATGCACAACTAGGGTTGTTGTAAAAAAGAATTTCGCATACCTCAATAGAGAGAATTCATTCCCTATTTATAGTGTTTTCAGTCAAACCCTAGAATGTTCTGGGGGTCCTTATCCCATGGACGGATGGGATGAGATCCCAAATTCTAGAGGATAAATTATGTGTTATTGTTGGGATTTACTGGATCTATAGTCATTATCCCTTTACAAATACACAATTGCGATGGTGCACTGTGACTTTTTGGGAGGATAAATGGTACAGAGACACCTTTGCGAGGGCGTTTCCTGGTCTTTTTCTGATCATGTTCTATCCAAGCAGCGCGAGTGGCAAAGTTTTGGTCGTTTGCCACTAGGAGCTAAGACTTACACCTCCACAGGAGCCTCAGAGACCATGAAATGGAACAACTCAACGACTGCATGGATGCTCTTAGCTTGTTCTCGCTGTCTGACACTAAAAATGATCACATTTCATGGGGTTTGGGTCCACCGGTTACACAACAAAACATGGATACGTGTGGTGGCGGAGGAGCAGACCGATAAATATTTAGTTGAAATTAAAATACGGTGCGATATGGAGACCCAAAGTCCGGACGAAGGTGAAGGCGTTCATGTGATTTGTATTCCAAAAACGCATCCTTAAGAAAGTCTACAGGGCTAAATGGCGGCCCAAGGACTCGGTTCTATGTGTATTCTGCACGCGAGAGGCGGAAACGGTGGACCACCTGATATGTAGCTGCTCAGTGTTGGGGCCATTCTGGTTGATGATTGGTTCGGCCACACAACTGGGATGTGGCTTCCAAAACACAGATGAGATGTGGGTGGCGAGGGCTCTCACAACTCCGGGTGACAAATTTGTGTATGCCAATGTCCTGGGGATGGTGATCCCGGTTGCCTCGTGGGAAATATGGCGCCCCAGGAATGACATCCTATTCAATTGTGTGACTTTCTACCTTGAGAGCCTCTGGCATGCGTGGTTGGGCCTCATGGTAAGCTAGGGTCAACACCTAGTGGGAGCGAAGTGTGTGAGCATGATCAATGGTTGTCTAAATGTGAGGATGTAAGGGGGGGTCGGTTTGTGTACTGTGTTGAAGGGGTAGTAGCCTCGACTACATCTAACTAGGTTTGCTTGTTCTTCGCTTTTGTTTTTCTATTTCTCCTCACCCCTACTCAGATGATGTAACTTCGATAAATCAGTAAATCATGGTGACATTTGTCTACCTTTTCAAAAAAAAAAACAAATACACAATTTGCTGAGATTTTGTGAATCAATTGGTGATTAATTCCACATCCAGGATATATTATTGTGATCTTGGTGGATCAGATCCATGATGATTCCAGATTTAATGTATCTATGTGGATTTAGAGAATCAACAATTGATAATCCCTGATTCAAAATATAAGTTATGGATTTACTGACTTGAAATGATGCTCGGTGATGAGTATTGAAGGGTTGATGGGCCGTATCCACCTATAATGAGTGATTCGGGTCATGGCCCATTGCCAATCAGGTCATGGACCGTCAATATGTGGAGCATGGTTGGTGGGCCTCATTTTTGGGTCCTACAGATGCCCCCGTTTTCTCACCCGATTGGGATCGAAGATCCTCCTTGTCGGTATGGTTTTCTGGTTGCTTTCCTGCTCCCGTATCTGGCGTGTGTGGGCGTTTTCTGTTGGTTCGGATCCGATTGGGCCATGCGGGCTCGATTGCATCGTCTTTGGGAAGGGGTAGGGGGCGTGGTTGGTTTGGTTCCTTGCTGGGGTGCCCGACAACTTCTCAGAAGAATTCAGAGGTAGTTACCACCTCCTTTCTCAAAAAGTAGAAAAAGTTGGTGTTACTGTTGATCGCCTTCGCGGGGGTAGATTATGGATTATCTGCTCTGAGACACGACCAGCCGTACACAAAGGTGAAAACGGGGAATCATTTTCTGCTTCAGGGACTTGACAAAGGGGGGTTTAAAAGATAGGGTGTAAGTGGGGGGTCGGCTAGTAGGATTTAGCCGCCTAAAGGGGGATGGCTAGTGTATGTTAGCCGCCTGGTGTTTGGCTCTATTTGGGCAGAATGTGGGTAGGGTTTGGTTTGGGTTTTGGCTGAAGTTAAACTAGATTTAACCAGGGTTTTAGAGAGGGTTTTTGGAGAGTGGATTTTGGTGGAAAATAGGTTTCTTCCTCTCAAAATAAGACTCTCTCTCTCTCTCTCTCTCAAGGGTTTTTCAAGTAATGGTGTAGGTGATCAAGTGAGGTTTTGAATGAGTGATTGATGAATTCTTGATGAGTTGAAGAAGTTTTTGGACCCCCTATTTATAGTAAAAATGGGACAAGGTAGTGTCCACTGGATAATAGATCAAATTGGATACAAGGGTGTTTGATTTGACCCTTGTTAGATCTTTGTGTTTTTGACAATATCCAGGTGAGGGACGGCAAGTTGTAACTAGCAGCCCAATGAAGGGCGGCTACTCTCAAGATGTCGCCCTTATGATGACCTGCCAAACATCCAATCTCTGACAAGCGGTGGCTTGAGGCGGTTACTAGGAGTAAGCCGTTAGAGAAGGGGCGACAAAAAGAAACCGCCGCTATCATCAGCATTCATCTTTGAGAAGCAGTTGGGTGCGGCTACCTTGGAGTAGCCGCCCTGTTCCTGCCCTTTTAATCTTTCTATGTGTTGGGGCCAGGTGTTGGTATGTAAAACTGAGGGTTCTACGAACTTGGTCCTGGTCCGTCTCGCGACTGATCAGATCACCGCCTGGAGAGTCGTTCCTGAGCCGCCCGACTGCTTCTCAGAAATGACGGGGTTTTGTTGTTGTGATCGCCACCTGCTTTCTCAAAAAGCAGGAAAAGTTGGTGTTGCTGTTGATCGCCTCGCGGGAAAATTGGGTGGGTTCAACTCTCTAAGCTACGGATATACCACACACAGAGGTTTAAAACTGGGAATCCTTTTCTGCTAGATAAGAACTTGAAAAAGGGGCTGCTGACACGTGGGAGGAAAATGTAAATGTGACCACCGTACAGAATTCAACCAGGGGGGTGTTGGCCGCCTCTAGTTGAAACGTCGAGTATTGATCGAAAAGCAGATATAAAGCGGAAGTAAAAAAAAGTTGTAAAAAGAAGAAAGTGACCACCGTACAAAATTCAACTAGGGGGGTGTTAGCCGCCTCTAGTTGAAAAGTCGAGTATTGGTCGAAAAGCAGATATAAAGTAGAAGTAAATAAAAGTTGTAAAAAAGAAGAAAGTGACCACCGTACAGAATTCAACAAAGGGGTGTTAGCCGCCTCTAGTTGAAACGTCGAGTATTGGTCGAAAAGCAGATATAAAGCGGAAGAAAATAAAAGTTGTAAAAGAGAAGAAAGTGACCACCGTATAGAATTCAACAAAGGGGTGTTAGCCGCCTCTAGTTGAAATGTCGAGTATTGGTCGAAAAGCAGATATAAAGCGGAAGTAAATAAAAGTTGTAAAAAGAAGAAAGTGACCACCGTACAGAATTCAACAAAGGGGTGTTAGCCGCCTCTAGTTGAAACGTCGAGTATTGGTCGAAAAGCAGATATACAAATAAAGCAGATAAATAGAGCAAGTAATAGAAATAACAGTAAACTGCCGGCTACTTGAACCTAGCCGCCTGGTAGGGGACGGTTGGTTTGGACTAGCGGCCTGGTACCTGGTTCTTGGTTTTCTGGATTTGGACAGAACCTAGGTAGGGAAGTGTTTTGGCTTTGGCTAGGGTGGTGGTAGTGAGGATTGAAAGTGGTGTTGGTGGTTTCCTCTTCTAGATTTGGGCAGTACCTAGGTAGGAATTTGGATTTGTTTGGCTAGGGCTAAGAGTGGTTTAGGACAATGGTTTAGAGGGGAGGGGGGTTTATGGAGAGTGGAATTTGGTGGGGAATGACTTTCCTTCTCTCTCAACTAAGGCTCTCTCCCTCTCTCTCTCTCTCTCTCTTTCTCTAACACACACTTTGGAAATGAAAATGGCCACCCTTTGGTTCTCACCCCTACCCCTCCTTTTATAGTAGAAAAGGGTGCATGGGATTATTCTTTGGGCAATAGCAGGGTTGGGTAAGAGGGTGTGACCAAGTAACCATCATTGTAAAAAGATGCACTCTATGGTCCATTGGGTAATAGCATGGGTTGGACAAAAGGGTGAGGCTAAGTAACTTCACACCTAAGTAAAGTTGCTTTATGTTTTATGGGTGAGTCCAGATGCGAGCCGGCTACCCTAATTCTGCCACCCGGGCAGGGACGGCTAGTTGTAGTTTGCCGCCCATTGAGGTGCAGCTAGTTAGGAGATGCCGCCGGTCTGATGACCTGCCAAACGTCCAATCTCTGACAAGCGGTGGCTTGAGGCGGTTACTAAGGTTGAACCGTCAGAGAAGGGGCGGCTAATTAGAACAAAGCACTACAATCATCAGCATTAAATGCTGCTTTATGTCCCATCTAAGGGAAGCGGTTGGGAGCGGTTAAGGGCCGGCTAGTTGAAACTAGCCGTCCAAGGAGGGGTGGCTACTTTCAACTAGCCGCCCGGCTTCTGGTCACTTAATTTTTCTAAGTGTTGTGGCCAGGGTTTCTCCTTTTGTTCCTTTAATTCGATAAAGTAGTTTTCTATTTGATCCAAATGTGGTCATTTGAAAATGTTACTTGAAGTATTTTCATCTTTTTAGACGGTCAGAATTGGGGTATCTACAATTGCCCCTCATCGGACGGAGTCTTTGTGCGAAGCAGGAAAAACTTCGAGAGATGATAAGGAAAGAAACCCCTATTTTGACCTGCCCGACCTTCAAGAAGTCTTGATCTCATGACCAATACAATTCAGGAAGTTGATTTAGACTGTCAGATGCTAGGTCTTGACTAGAATTTTCAACTGAAATGAATGATCCAGGTGGAAGGTAAAAAAAGTAAAATGGTGAGTGATTCAACCCGCGGTTGGGGTTCTTAGCTATCGTGCACGGAGCAGCCCAGCATCAGTTTTCTCGTGCCTACCGTTCCCGTGCTTGAGAAAACTCAGCAAGGAGGGGATATCGCCGACAGAAAGCAAGTAAAGGTATTGTGTTTGTGAATTGGATCATCCAAAGGATAAAAATTCTGGAAAAGAACCAGAACTGAGGAAATTCGAGCTGAATGGTACTGGTAACGTGATAGGACTTCAAGTGAGTCATGTTTTAATCAAGTAAAATTTTAAAATTAACCAAGACATGACTGTGGTTGTAGAAAACTTTGGAATTTGAGTTTGTTTAAGATACTGGCAGGGAGTGCATGCATTTTTGATAGAACAGGATGCCCTGCATGCATATGCATCATGGTGGGATTTAAACAAGCATGTTTTATATTTCTAAGTGTAAATGTGAGCATGAATTTTTAGAAAGGATTATTTTTGCATGCGTGTTCTGTCACGGTGGAATTTGAAACATCATGAGTTTGAAAGTTTGCATGTATTGTCATGGTGGGATTGCATGCATGTGATGTGATTTGTTTGGAGCATAGCATCTAAGTTAAAAGAAGGGCAACTTTACATGCATTTCATCATTGTGGTATTGAGTTTAGCAAATGTGTGTCGTGACATGTATGAAGGTAAAATGTGTTGTGTGATGTTAAGAAAAGAGAGGTTGAAGCAGTTTTCTTGATAAGCATGAATGAGCAATTTGTAAATGAGTATGGGTGATAATTTTGATGGTCAAGTATTAAGACGGATGCCAAATCATGCATTGATGTGAGGAAGGGGGATAATTTTAATCATTCTAATCAAGACACGCTGATAATCTGAGGCAGAACACCTTGTGATTCACTCATGTCCAACCCAGGACATTTGAAAGTGGCTTAGCTTGAGGGGTGAGTTTCCAAGTGGAGTAGTTTTAAAATAATTGATCATGTTACTCTAAACATGCTGAAAACTCCATGAATGTGCCACGAATCAAACATAATAAGCATCCCTCAGATATGCAAGATTTTAAATAGACTCATGTGAGAGTGTGTGCTGTTGTAAATGTAAGGAAAGGTTCACCCTTGGTTGAAATTTTGCCTAGCCAACATACTTGGTTTAATTTAATCATGGTGGGAAAAGAGTGGGTGAATGGGGTTGAGAATAATATCTTCTTTGAATCACTTTAAAATTGCCCTAGTCCTAGCATAAATCTGACTTTCTAGATCCCTCTGGCTTTCTTCTTTTTACCACTTCTTTATTTGAGTTGAATGTATAGCCCACCAAGCATGTACTAAATTTTTGGCTTCTAGATTTAAAAGAGAGTGTTACCCATTTTGGGTTGTAACTTTTGACCTCTCATAGCCTTTTGAGGGGGGGGGGGTTTCTGTTTTTTACCCCTGTTCTTTTCTACTTCCCCTTTTCTTTTTTCTTTTGTTTTTTCTTTTGAAGTGTTTGTATAGTGCTAGAGCCAGTTTTGGGACGTATGCTAGGTCTGGGGTATATTTCTTGTAAATCTTAGTTGACACGAAGCAAGAGAAAAATAAGGGAAAGATAATCCAAAAAAAATAATAATCCAAAAAAAAATAAAAAATTAAAATTAACAATTGCCCTAGTCTATGGGGCAGGCAATTTTCCCTTTTATCAGGTGAAACAAGCCTTAAATCGTACTAGTATAATGGATGTGGCATGATTGGCGGGTATGAGTCTAAGTAAAATGCAGGTTATCTTCAGGATTTTTAAATATTGTCATCAAGCACTAAACGCTGGAATTCACATTAAGGAAGAGTAAAACTTCTCAAATATTGACAATTATGCATATAATTTCTTCAAGTAAAGTGCATTCCACCGACCTGAAATCTCACCCTCATTGGCGTTCACCAAGCGGTAAGCATTTCTAGAATAGGCATGAGTGATCACATAGGGTCCCTTGTAATTTTCCCTTGGATGGGGTTGTCTTGATGGCATGATTTTCTTGGGCGCCATCTCCCTAATTTCCTTCCCTTTTTCTTGTACCCCTTTTTTTGTTTATATATTTTTAAAAACTTAAAAATGAAGGGCATAATTGAAATAAACTAAATATGTATAAGGGACTTTTTTTTTGTTTTTATTTTGATGAAAGTTTTTAAATGCATGCATAATAGCTGAAATAAACAAACTTTGCGAAATGAAATTTTTTTTTTTTGAGCTTTTAACATATTCAATTTTTTTTACTTTGAATTTAAAAAAAGCAGTAAACAAACAACATGCTGCAAGGGAAAATAGTGTACAGTGTTGGAGGATGGCCTCCAGAAAATGATAGTGCAGGATGAGTCCTCTATGGAGGCTCAAATTGAAGCAGTTTCAAAGGAACACTGCTTGAATGATGTCGAAAGTGCGAGTGGCACTTGATCTGCCATAGATCCTTAGCAGAAAGAGAATGAACAGGTGCAAGGGAGCACAGTTCAACATAATGCTGAGATCCTAATGATGGTGGAGGTGAAGACTCCTTAATTGGTGCAATTAGGGGCATATGGATCAGATCAGAGATAATTGATTTGAATATGGCGGGAGAATTTGGAAAGAGATCTTTAGTCAGATAAGATGGCAAGTTGAATGGATCTGGCAATTGGGATGTCTCAACTGCTCTCTCAAATTGTGCATTTTTAAATATGAGTGGTTTTGATTCGAGATCATGCACAATTGGTTGTGTTAGGTTTAGGTCAACCTCAGAATCTGATGAGTCACAATGTGAGTCATATGAGATGGTCAAGATAGGTTCAATAGGCCATGATATGATTGGATCTTGAGCAGGTATAGACAATGGATATTCAAACTCAGTCAGGTCTAAGGGTTGGATGGTGGATTCAGGTTGTGTGGGAGTAGGGTAAGAGAGTTCCAATAGTTCTCCATCCAAAAATTGTTCATCATTGTCAGAGTCCTGCTTGGGACATTCTACAGATTCTATAATTTCAGGTGCCAGAGACTCATAGATTGATGGGGTGGGATAGCAGTGTATTTCCTTTGGAGTGGTTGCTAGGGAACAAAAGTTTGTGTTTCTCGTGGAACAGGGGCATAGACAATGGGAACTTTGGCTCTATCACTATAGGCCTGACTAGGCTGTGTTTGGGAGAAATGGTTCAATGGTTGGATTGGACCTCCCTACTTGTTCTGTGTATGGGGGGAGGGGTTTGATAGGGTTTTGGATTATAGGGTGCTGTTGTAACGGCACGGAAGCGGGTACTGATCAAGGAGAAAAGGTATTAGAATAAGTAGCTTGCTAAGGCAGCATATATCCAGAAGGACCAGGTGTATACTATCTCGGGGCTGGTCCTTGATCAGGAACACGCACTTCATTCGGGTAGAGTGCCGAAACTTGTCTTATAATCCCCTCTACCGTGGGGGTTGTTATGAGGTTTTTCCAAAAGGGTCCCGACCAGTTGTTGAATGGGGTAGGGGATCCAGTACATTGTTGGATCCGGTTGTGTCTATCTATTAGGAGTTGATAGGTGGTGCAATCTCCGTATGACAGACTCGTACGAAGTTCTGGGGTTAGGTTTAGTAACATCATGTCAATTTCTTGACATTCTGTTAATTGCAGGCTAGTTTGGTGTGCGCCACCTAGACACATAGGATTCAAAGTCCTCTCCATGCTCCATTCGTTTAGTTGTGAGGTTTGAGATAGAGGGGATCCTAGTTCTTTGGTAACCATAACGACTTAAGAATTTATCGCTCACGGCTGAAAAATTGGATAAATGGTCTACCGGCAGGGTAGAAAACCATTGGATCGCCTCTCCTTCCAAGGACTTTTGAAATAGGTATACAAGGAGAGCTTCATTATCCAAGAAGGGACGAGAGTCCAGATAAAAAGCTTTTAGGTGGACATCCGGGTCTCCGCGGCCATTGTACCGGTGATATTTTGGAATTTTAAAATTTACCGGGAGACTGACGGAAGGGATTTGTTGTAGGTGGTGTAAGGACCTGTGGTTGGGGGTGGACGGGTTTGTCTCAGAGAGGATTCTCCGGATGGTGTCATCTAGACTTTCGGCCCTGGGTGAATAGGTTAGCAGTCTTGGATTTGGCATAACTAGGTAAGGACTCTGTGTGGTTACGGGAGCTACTAGAGCTGGATAGCCCTTAGTGAAGTAATTGATTGGGCATTTTGTGAGGTGATTGGGCCGGTAACAGGGGTCCCTCGGTTTAAAGAGGATGCCTGAGTCTGTTGGCGGTGGTTGGCCAAGGCATTTAGCATGTCTTCCACTGAAAGATACCCTAATGCATTCATATGTTCCTCTAACCGACTAGAACCTATTTCTTATAGTTTAACTGTTGTGCTTCGCTATTGGAGGCATTATCGCTATAGAATTGAGCCATTTTGAGACAGATAAAGTGTCTCAAAAGAAATAAATAAAGCGATAATTAAAGCAACTTAGTGCAACCAGATGTGAAGAAATAGATAAAGTAGTAGGCTTGGGGGCCACTTGGGGCCAACCGGAGATTCCCAGAAATAGCAGTTTTATCAATTTCTTAGCACGCAGAAAAGGATTACCATTCGTTGTTTTTCACGAAGGGAGTCCCACGGTGATCGCCAATTTGTCAGTATGTAAAACTGGAGGTTCTGCAAACTTGGTCCTGGTCCGTCTCATGACTGATCAGATCATCGCCCGGAGAGTCGTTCCTGAGCCGCCCGACTGCTTCTCAGAAATGACGGGGTTTTGTTGTTGTGATCGCCACCTGCTTTCTCAAAAAGCAGGAAAAGTTGGTGTTGCTGTTGATCGCCTCGCGGGGAAATTGGGTGGGTTCAACTCTCTAAGCTACGGATATACCGCACACAGAGGTTTAAAACTGGGAATCCTTTTCTGCTAGATAAGAACTTGAAAAAGGGGCTGCTGACACGTGGGAGGAAAATGTAAATGTGACACCGTATAGAATTCAACCAGGGGGGGTTAGCCCCCTCTAGTTGAAACGTCGAGTATTGATCGAAAAGCAGATATAAAGCGGAAGTAAATAAAAGTTATAAAAAGAAGAAAGTGACCATCGTACAGAATTCAACTAGGGGGTGTAAGCCGCCTCTAGTTAAAACATCGAGTATTGGTCGAAAAGCAGATATAAAATAGAAGTAAATAAAAGTTGTAAAAAAGATGAAAGTGACCACCGTACAGAATTCAACAAAGGGGTGTTAGCCGCCTCTAGTTGAAACGTCGAGTATTGGTCGAAAAGCAGATACAAAGCGGAAGTAAATAAAAGTTGTAAAAGAGAAGAAAGTGACCACCGTACAGAATTCAACAAAGGGGTGTTAGCCGCCTCTAGTTGAAACGTTGAGTATTGGTCGAAAAGCATATATAAAGCAGAAGTAAATAAAAGTTGTAAAAAGAAGAAAGTGACCACCGTACAGAATTCAAAAAAAGGGGTGTTAGCCGCCTCTAGTTGAAACGTTGAGTATTGTTCAAAAAGCAGATATACAAAAAAAGCAGATAAATAGAGCAAGTAATAAAAATAACAGTAAACCGTCGGCTACTTGAACCTAGCCGCCTGGTAGGGGACGGTTGGTTTGGACTAGCGGCCTGGTACCTGGTTCTTGGTTTTCTGGATTTGGACATAACCTAGGTAGGGAAGTGTTTTGGCTTTGGCTAGGGTTGGTGGTAGTGAGGATTGAAAGTGGTGTTGGTGATTTCCACTTCTAGATTTGGGCAGCACCTAGGTAGGAATTTGGATTTGTTTGGCTAGGGCTAAGAGTGGTTTAGGGCAATGGTTTAGAGGGGAGGGGGGGTTTATGGAGAGTGGAATTTGGTGGGGAATGACTTTCCTCTCTCTCTCTCTCTCTCTCTCTCTCTCTCTCTCTCTCTCTCTTTCTCTAACACACTTTGGAAATGAAAATGGCCACCCTTTGGTTCTCACCCCTACCCCTCCTTTTATAGTAGAAAAGGGTGCATGGGATTATTCTTTGGGCAATAGCAGGGTTTGGTAAGAGGGTGTGGCCAAGTAACCATCATTGCAAAAAGACGCACTCTATGGTCCATTGGGTAATAGCATGGGTTGGACAAAAGGATGAGGCTAAGTAACTTCACACCTAAGTAAAGTTGCTTTATGCTTTATGGGTGAGTCAGATGCGAGCCGGCTACCCTAATTCTGCCACCCGGGCAGGGACGGCTAGTTGTAGTTTGCCGCCCATTGAGGTGCAGCTAGTTAGGAGATGCCGCCGGTCTGATGACCTGCCAAACGTCCAATCTCTGACAAGCGGTGGCTTGAGGCGGTTACTAAGGTTGAACCGTCAGAGAAGGGGCGGCTAATTAGAACAAAGCACTACAATCATCAGCATTAAATGCTGCTTTATGTCCCATCTAAGGGAAGCGGTTGGGAGCGGTTAAGGGCCGGCTAGTTGAAACTAGCCGTCCAAGGAGGGGTGGCTACTTTCAACTAGCCGCCCGGCTTCTGGTCACTTAATTTTTCTAAGTGTTGTGGCCAGGGTTTCTCCTTTTGTTCCTTTAATTCGATAAAGTAGTTTTCTATTTGATCCAAATGTGGTCATTTGAAAATGTTACTTGAAGTATTTTCATCTTTTTAGATGGTCAAAATTGGGGTATGTACACGAGGGTTTCTCCTTCCGGTTTCTTTCTAAAGGTGTGTTTTCTCTTGGATTTCAAATGTGGTCATTTCTAAATATTACTTGAAGTATTTCATTTCTTTGGACAGTTAAAATTGGGGTATCTATACTCCTTTCGGGTGGAAAAAAACATACTGGCTATAGGAGTCGGACCACCTCGTGCGTCAGTCACTTGTGTGGTGTAGCCAAATGAGGTGGCTGTGAGGGTCGGACAACCTTGGATGTAAGTCGCTTGCGCGATGTAGCCGAACAAGGTGGCTATAAGAGTCGTGTGGCCGAATGGGGTGGCTATAAGAGTCGGACCGCCTCGGGCTTGAGCCGCTTTGCGTGATGAAGCCAGACGAGGCGGCTATAAGAGCTGGACCACCTCGGGCTTGAGCCTGGCTATTTGAGTTTTACCGCCTCGGGCCCGGGCCACTTCGCGCGATGTAGCCAGATGAAGGGCTACTTGATTTTGACCGCCTCAAGCACGGGCCGCCTCGCGCGACGTAGCCATACGAGAGGCTATTTGAGTTCGACAGCCTCAGGCTCGAGCCGCTTCATGCGACATTGCCAGACGAGGGGCTCTTTGAGTTTAACTGCCTCGGGCTCGGGCCGCTTCGCGCGACATACTACGAGGGGCTATTTGAGATGGACCACCTTGGGCATGAGTCACTTGTGCGACGTAGCTGAACCGGGTGGTACTGTTGCAATTCCTTTCGTACTGTAAATGGGGAGGATAGATTGCACGTATCCTGCACCCTCTTTTGCGACGTATCACCACCTTGATCGTGAGTCGCTTGTGCGATGTAGATGACACATGTTGGACGGTGCAAGTCGATTGGGAGGAATATTCATCGATCCTCGTGTGTCCCTTAATCATGGCGGCTCTTAGGGTTCCAAGGGCCACCTGTTATGCCACCCGTCATTTGAGACGAGGGTTCCCGAGGGGAATTAAGTCACTGCGTCTCATCGAAAGTCCGCTCGTTGACCGAAGGGATGGTCCGAGGTGGACTGACGCTCGTCCCCTCATTAATTTCCGTCAAGCCGTCCTCCGGGAGGCCCATCGTGGTGTTCCGAGGTGGATTAATGCTCGGCTGGCATTAGTGGATGAGTGGAACGACAAGGGGGCGCTTGGAACTTTGGATGGTTGCTGCTAGCACTATAAGAAGGGGAGGAAGGGGCTTGCTCGAGCCACAGTTCGATCGACCCCCTGGATTTCCTTCTCTCTCTTATTCTTGTTCGTTTTCACTCATTCGTGATGGCTGCATTGCCGAAGGGTATTTTCGAGAGGAGGGTTCGATATGACCCCCTGGTTGAGGACGGAGAGGGGCTCTGTCTGGGTGAGGTGTACTTCACGCACCACCACCTTTCAATCATCCCATCTCCCCCATCCATCCTCTCATCCCGATCTTCTTTGCCTGCTTCGGGCTTGCGCCGCTTTAGGTGCATCCCAATGTCTTACGCGTCCTCCACGCAACGTTGTATCTCAACGAGACGAGGGGTATGGCCTTGGGCTTGCCGAGGTCATGTCCTGCCACCTCTTCGTGGTGTGCCCATTCGAGCATATAAAATTATTGACTGTTGTCTTGCCTACAAGTGTTTTACAATTTAAAATTTGTTTTGTTTTCTTTATTATTGATTTTGGATCTATATGTATCAATTTTTCTTCAAATGTGAAAATAAGTATTTTTTTATTTTTTTAGGGCAGTGTTTTTTTATTGATTAGATTGTTTTTAGGGGGTTCGGTAATCTATTTTTTAATGGGCAGTTATTAGTAAAAATGATTGAATCTAAAACTTTTTCAAAAATTACTGTCCTTGAAAGAGAAGGAATAAATGTTTTTTGTTATTTTATTTTTAATATAACTTTGAGTGAATATTCACTTCATATTAGGTATAGTTCCAAATACAACCCCAAATGCAGTTATCATATATATATGTTTTAATATTATAAAATAGTCAATATTACACAATTTTGAAGGTAAATACTGAAATACAATAATATACTTTATTTCAAAATATAAAATATACACAATAGAACTCCAGTTATTAGATACTCTTTTTATTTTTGAAGAATTGCTTATAATAATATGAACTCTTGTTTATCTTCCAATTATAATATAAAGTAATATAATAATATACTTTATTTCAAAATATGAAATATACACAGTAGAACCTCAGTTATCAAACATTGTTTTGTTTTTAGGGATTTTTAGTTTTAAGTCCCTGGAAACTATCGAATTTAGCGATCGATCCCTCACTTCTTCATATTTTGGTTTTAGTCCCTGCATTTAAATAATAATTTAGGAATAGGTCCCTCCAGGGACTAAAAAACAAACTTATTAATTTAGGAATAAGTCCCTCCCAGGGACCTATTCCTAAATTATCATTTGAATGCAGGGACTAAAACCAAAATATGAAGAAGTGAGGGATCGATCGCTAAATTCGATAGTTTCCGGGGACTTAAAACTAAAAATCCCTTGTTTTTAAAGAATTGCTTATAATAATATAGACTTTTGTTTATCTTCGAATTATAATATAAAGCAGCTTATATAATTCAATGACGGGCGAGTGTGCGTACATCCAAAAAATTAACAAGATATATATCTCATGTATGGAGGTATATACATCATAAAATGATTATTAAATTACTAAAACGGTATATAAGAGTGTATTTCTAGTTGTAAAGGGAAATGTAATATGAAATATAATAATATGTTTTATATTTAAAAAATCTAGAATATACATAATAGAACTCCAGTTTTCAGACATTGTTTTTGTTTTAAAAGAATTGTTTATAATAATATGGACTTTTTGTTAAGACTATGTCACTTTCTTAAAAGTCAAATATTGCGTTTTATTTATTTTAAAAATTTAGGGCGCTCAAATAAAAAATCTGACTGCATATTTATTCTCCTGGAACTGGCATTGGCCTATCTATAGATTTTTGTCGCATTTTGAAGTCGTTTTAGAAATTATGCAGTTCCGATTGGTATCCGGATTTGGCCGTTACTGGGTTGAATAGGTGGGATATTTTTCATTCGAGTATGATGCATTTGCCGTGCAATGCAAGCCACCTGGGATATTTGTTTGTTTATGGGTGAATGAAGGCTTAAACTCACCTCTTCCCTACCTTAACCCACCTAACTCCTTTTTATCAATTTAATGTCACCCTCTCTCGTCCTCGATGAACTCTTTTGCCCCGTTTGGGTACTCTGCCATAACAATTGAATAACAAGGAATAGCTTGGAATAGGGGGTGAAATGGTATTTGGTTAATGGGAATAAAGCAGTATACAATGCTAGAATAACATGGTATTAGTGGGTATATGAATTCCACCTCTCCATTGGAATTAGCTATTCCAATCAAATTCATAAGTGGGCTCCACTGTCAAATCAAATGTCATCACCTCTTATAAATCAACTGTCAAATCATTATCATCATCTTTTCACCTTTTATAAATCCTTATCTATACCATTTTCACATTTATCAACCAAACAACAAAACTTTATTATTACGTTTTCCAACGAGAATAACTAAAAACACAACCAAACAAAAAATGACTTATTCCATTAATATTCCTGTAATAGTCATAAAGCCCAGAATAGTTTATGTTTCTATCCAAACGGGCCCTTCGGGAACAAAGAAACGAGTCCGTGGAGGACCTCCTTGACCGCAGCGACTCTGAATCCGCCTCCGCCCTCCTCCACTCCCTGATCGCCAAACTCAACTTCCCCTCCTCCTCCGCCTCGTCTCCACCCTCACTGATCTTGCCAGGATCTACTCCTCCCGTGGCCTATCTTTCAAGGCCGACGAGCTCCGCGAACGCACCCTCCTCGTCAGGGCCTGGCGTTCCGTCGTCTCGACCCCTCCCGTTCCAGGGGATTCTGAGGATCCAGTGAAGGAAGACTAGGGTGAAGTTAGGGTTTCGGTGTCCGCGGAGCGGGACAATGATGAAACCCCTCGACAGCCATTAAAAGAGAGAGGTTCCGAGCGAGGTAACTGATGGAGTGCGTGCTTGGGGTACTCGGGTATGCTCAAAGCACGGGGTGTGCATGCGAAGAGTACTCGCTTAGGCTCAGTAGTGCGTGTAGCGTATGCACATATTTCTCGGAGTTGGGCGAGGTTGTATTTGTGAGTGTTTCGACCATCTCACTCTTTTAATATCATTGAATTATGACTGTCGTGTTTTATATAAGAGAATAATTGTAATTGTTAGTCATTTTAGTCTTTATGTTCAGATTAACCCCTGATATGCATGTAATTTGTTATTTGGGCCATTATTTAATGAGTTATTTATACATGTTAAGGCAATATTAAGAGTTGGTGCTTTATTATCCTTGATTTACACGCTTCTATATGTCAAGTAGATTAGCCCCTGATCTTTTATTTTTAAGTCTTTGGGTGACTTCCATTCTAGATTCTCTTTTTGACTATTGTGCATTTTTGAGTAGTTGAGCCGATATAATCTCTATTGAATGACACTGCAAGGATTCCTTTCATGAAATGTCAAATGCTTTTAATTTAGTTTCCATCTGTTGGTCAATTCTGGAAACACTTTCCATTTCTGTAACCTAGTGGATTTTCTCATAGCTAACCCAACTCAGATGGTCTGTCTATTCTAAGATTAGATGGAGATAGAGAAATTCGGTCACTGGATTTGTGAGACATCATGGCATGTGTTATTCTTCAATTAGATTTGATTAAATGAATGGATAGTTGTTCTGTCTGGAGTACATTAAACCATCATCAATCAATCATATGAAATTATATGCTATGGACCAATTAAAGAATTTCATATATATGTTATGGTGGACAATTCCTTTTTTTTTGCTTGGGAAGAAATGCATTTTTGGGGGTTAAATTTCTTCTCTTAATGGCATTCCCTTTTTGTTACATTGTAATGTAATAGTTTCATCTAAAAACCACATTATCATTTCTTTGGCCATTGCTATGAAACATAAGATTGATTTACCATGTTGATTCGTCACTAGTAACTAACAAATTCACTCTAACTGAGTGGCTGGGTTTATATCTTCTGTATCCAGCAGCTTGTTTTATATATATTTGCTATAGTTTCTCAGAAATAGGTTGCTGGGGACGTAATTTGACCTTTATATATTATATTATAATGTAATTTATAAGGCCAATTTATCATTGTATTCTATTAAGCTGATGGTATGGCCTTTATGTTAACTTATTAGTGGCCCATGCCGGATTGTATAGGTGTGTATATACATGGTTTAATCATAGGATATTTGGACATATGATCCATATATCTCTTTTATGAAAGAAATTCTCTTGTAATAATTGTGTGTGTTTAATTAGTCAGTCACAACTATGATAGGCATATATGTGTGATCCGTGGTTAGGATCATACTTTGTTTTACTATGCAAATGTGATGGTTTATCTACCGTGCATCCATGCGATGCTTTCATATGGGAATTCAGAAGAATTCGTCTATCATATCGGTGTTCGTTAACTGATAGCTATGATAGTATACTTGGCCTGCCTGTATTAGATGCGTGGATGACCCGCCTTTAGGGTCATGCATTGCCATTATTGAGTGCAAGAACTTAACTAATTTTTCCCGCATCTGAGTGATGCATCTGTATGGGAATTAAAGATAATTCATTAGCATTATTAACTGCTTGATCCTTGAGGATCGTATTGCGAGCACGAAATGCTTCTCCCCTACCTCGTATTCACATTGAAACTACCCGGTGTTGGAGCTATCCTGGATTGTGCCTCCACTTGAGGGGGTGGAAAATTCTAGCTTTACTAAAGAGGTGATGGCTTTCTAGTCAAGTTATGGAATGAAGCAGAAGAGATTACCTTTTGTTGTTTTTCACAAGGGAGTCCCACCGTGATCGCCAGATTGTCGGTATGTAAAACTGGGGGGGGGGTTCTGTGAACATGGTCCTGGTCCGTCTCGCAACTGATCAGATCATCGCCCGGAGAGTCGTTCCTGAGACGCCTGACTGCTTCTCAGAAAAGACGGGGTTTGTTGTTTGTGATCGCCACATTCTTTCTCAAAAAGCAGGAAAAGTTGGTCTTGGATTTTATTGCCTCGCGAGGGGAGTTTGTGGGGTCTCCTCTCTGGGACACGGATATACCGTACACAGAGCTGAAAAATAGGTAATCCTATTCTGCTTCAGGGGCTTGACTAGAGGAGACATGGGACTAAAAAAGGGGTTAGGAGGGGGTCAGCTAGTGGGAATTAGTCGCCTGGTAGGGGATGGTTGGTTGGGACTAGCCGCCTGGTACCTGGTTCTGGGTTTTTTGGATTTGGGCAGAACCTAGGTAGGGAAGTGTTTTGGCTTTGGCTAGGGTGGTGGTAATGAGGATTGAAAGTGGTGTTGGTGGTTTCCTCTTCTAGATTTGGGCAGCACCTAGGTAAGAATTTGAATTTATTTGGCTAGGGCTAGGAGTGGTTTAGGACAATGGTTTAGAGGGGGGTTTATGGAGAGTGGAATTTGGTGGGGAATGACTTTCCTTCTCTCTCAACTAGGGCTCTCTCCCTCCCTCTCTCTCTCCCCCTCTCTCTCTTTCTCTTTCTCTAACACACACTTTGGAAATGAAAATGGTCACCTTTTGGTTCTCACCCCTACCCCTCCTTTTATAGTAGAAAAAGGTGCATGGGATTATTCTTTGGGTAATAGCATGGGTTGGGTAAAAGGGTGTGGCCAAGTAACCATCATTGCAAAAAGACGCATTCTATTGTCCATTGGGTAATAGCATGGGTTGGACAAAAGGGTGAGGCTAAGTAACTTCACACCTAAGTAAAGTTGCTTTATGCTTTATGGATGAGTCCAGATGCGAGCCGGCTACCCTAATTCTGCCGCCCGGGCAGGGACGGCTATTTGTAGTTAGCCGCCCAGTGAGGGGCAGCTAGTTAGGAGATGCCGCCAGTATGATGACCTGCCAAACGTCCAATCTCTGACAAGCGGTGGCTTGAGGCGGTTACTAAGGTTGAACCGTCAGAGAAGGGGCGGCTAATTGGAACAAACCGCCGCAATCATCAGCATTAAATGCTGCTTTATGTCCCATCTAAGAGAAGCGGTTGGGGGCGGTTAAGGGGTGGCTAGTTGAAACTAGCGGCCCAGTGAGAGGCGGCTACTTTCAACTAGCCGCCCGGCTTCTGGTCACTTAATTTTTCTAAGTGTTGTGGCCAGGGTTTCTCCTATTGTTCCTCTAATTCTCTAAAGTAGTTTTCTATTTGATCCAAATGTGGTTATTTAAAAATGTTAGTTGAAGTAATTTTCTTCTCTTTGGACGGTCAAAATTGGGGTATCTACAATTGCCCCTCATCGGACGGAGTCTCTGCGCGAAGCGAGAAAGACTTCGACCGATGATAAGGAAAGAGACCCCTATTTGGACCGGCCCGACCTTCAAGAAGTCTTGGTCTCATGACCAATACAATTCAGGGAGTTGATTTAAACTGTCAGAGGCTAGGTCTTGACTAGAATTTTCATCCGAACGGAATGATCCAGGTGGAAGGCGGAAAAAGTAAAATGGTGAGTGATCCAACCCGCGGTCGGGGTTCTTAGCTATCGTGCACGTAGCAGCCCAGCATCAGTTTCCTCGTGCATACTGTTCCCATGCTTGCGAAACTCAACAAGGAGGGGATATCACCGACAGAAAGCAAGTAATGGTATTGAGTTGGTGAATTGGATCATCCAAAGGATAAAAATTCTAGAAAAGAACCAGAACTGAGGAAATTCGAGCTGAATGGTACTGGTAACGTGATAGGACTTCAAGTGAGTCGTGTTTTAATCAAGTAGAATTTTTGAAATTAACCAAGACATGACTGTGGTTGTAGAAAACTTTGGAATTTGAGTTTATTTGAGATACTGGCAGGGAGTGCATGCATTTTTGATAGAACAGGATGCCCTGCATGCATATGCATCATGGTGGGATTTAAACAAGCATGTTTATATTTCTAAGTGTAAATGTGAGCATGGATTTTTAGAAAGGATTATTTTTGCATGCGTGTTCTGTCACGTGGAATTTGAAACATCATGAGTTTGAAAGTTTGCATGTATTGTCATGGTGGGATTGCATGCATGTGATGTGATTTGTTTGGAGCATAGCATATGAGTTAAAAGGACAACTTTACATGCATTTCATCATGGTGGTATCGAGTGTAGCAAATGCGTGTTGTGACATGTATGAAGGTAAAATGTTGTGTGATGTCAAGAAAAGAGAGGTTGAAGTAGTTTTTCTTGAGAAGCATAGAGGAGCAATCTGTAAATGAGCATGGGTGACAATTTTTGATAGTCAAGTATTAAGATGGATGCCAAATCATGCATTCATGTGAGAAAGGGGGGCAAATTTTGATCATTCTAATCAAGACATGCTGCTGATTTGAGGGAGAACACCTTGTGATTCAGCCATGTCTAGCCCAGGGCATTTGGAAGTGGTTTAGCTTGAGGGATGAGTTTCCAAGTGGAGTAATTTTCAAATATTTGATAATGTTACTCTAAACATGCTGAAAACTCCATGAACGTGCCAAGAATTAAACATAATAAGCATCCCTCAGTTATGCAAGACTTTAAATAGACTCATGTGAGAGTATGTGTTGTTGTAAATGTAAGGAAAGGTTCACCCTTGATTGAAATTTCGCCTAGCCAACAGACTTGGTTTAATTGAATCATGGTGGGAAAAGAGTGGGTGAATGAGGATGAGAGTAATATCTTCTTTGAATCACTTTAAAATTGCCCCAGTCCTAGCATAAATCTTACTTTCTAGGTCCCTCTGGCTTTCTTCTTTTTACCACTTCTTTATTTGATTTGAATGTATAGCCTACTGGGCATATACTAAATTTTTGGCTTCCAGATTTAAAATATAGAGTGTTACCCACTTTGGGTTGTAACTTTTGACCTCTCATGGCCTTTTGAGGGGGGGGGGGGGCATTTCTGTTTTTTACCCCTGTTCTTTTCTGCTTCCCTTTTTCTTTTTCTCTTTTTTTTTAAAGTGTTTGTATAGTGTCAGAGCCAGTTTTGGGATGTATGCTAGGTCTGGGGTATATTTCTTGTAAATCTTAGTTGACACAAAGCATGAGAAAACCAAGGGAAAAATAATCCCAAAAAAATAAAAATAAATTAAAATTAACAATTGCCCTAGTCTATGGGGCAGGCAATTTTTCCTTTTATCAGGTGAACCAAGCCTTAAATCGTACTAGTGTAGTGGATGTGGCATGATTGGTGGGTATGAGTCTAAGTAAAATGTAAGTCATTTAGGATTTTTAAATATTGTCAGCAAGAATTAAACGCTAGAATTTACAGTAAGGAAGAGTAAAATTTCTCAAATACTGAAAATTATGCATAGAATTTCTTCTGGTAAAGTGCATACCACCGACCTGAAATCTCACCCCCTTCGGCATTATCAAGCGGTAGGCATTCCTAGAATAGACATGAGTGATCACATAGGGTCCCTCCCATGTTGGTTACAATATTTCCTTGGATGGGGTTGTCTTGATGGCATGATTTTCTTGGGCACCATCTCCCTAATTTCCTTCCCCTTTTTCCCTTATTTTGGTTTATATATTTTTGTAAATTTGAAAATGAAGGGCATAACTAAAATAAACTAAATATATATAAGAGACTTTTTTGTTTTTGTTTTGATGAAAGCTTTTAAATGCATGCATAATAGCTGAAATAAACAAACTTTGTAAAGGAAATTTTTTTTTTGAGCTTTTAACATATTCGATTTTTTTTGGATTTTGAATTTAAAGAAAGCAGTAAACAAACAACATGCTGTAAGGGAAAATAGTGTATAGTACTAGAGGATGGCCTCCAGAAAATGTGGTGCAGGGTGAGTCCTCTATGGAGGCTCAAACTGAAACAGTTTTGAAGGAACACTGCTTGAATGCTGTCGAAAGTGTGAGTGACTCTTGATCTGCCATAGATCCTCAGCAGAAAGAGAACGATCCCTCATAGAGGGGTCAGTCAACAAAGATGTGGATATGGAAAAACAGGTCGTAAAGGCGACTACTAACTGAACAGGTGCAATGGAGCACAGTTCAACGTAATGCTGAGACCCTAATGATGGTGGAGGTAAAGATTCCTTAATTGGTGCAATTAGGGGCATATGGATCAGATCAGAGATAATTGATTTGGATATGGCGGGGGAATCCGGAGGGAGCTCCTCAGACAGATGGGACGACAAGTCGAATGGATATGACAATTGGGATAACTCGACTTCTCCCTCAAATTGTGCATTTTTAAATATGAGTGATTCTGATTTGAGATCATGCACAATTGGTTGTATTAGGTCTATGTCATTCTCAGAATCTGATGAGTCATAATGTGAGTCATCTGAGATGGTCAAGACGGGTTCAATAGGCCATGATTTGATTGGATTTTGGGTATGTATGGACAATGGGGATTCACTCAGCCATTTATATGGTTTGGATGGTGGATTTAGGTTATGTTGGAGTGGGGTAAAAGAGTTCTAACAGTTCACCATCCAAAAACTCTTCATCATCATCAAAGTCCTGCTTGGGAGATTCAGCAGATTCTATCATTTCAGGTGCCAGAGACTCATAGGTTGATGGGGGTGGGATAGTAGCGTATTGCCTTTGGAGTGGTTGTCGGGGAACAAATGTTTGTGTTTCTCGTAGAACAGGGGCATAGGCAATGGGAACTTTGGCTCTATCACTATAGGCCTGACTAGGCTGTGTCTGGGAGAAATGGTTCAATGGTCGGATTGGACCTCCCTCCATGGGATGAATTGAGATGGACTCAGGTATTTGTTCTATGTATGGGGAGAGGGGCTTGATAGGGTTTTGGATTATAGAGTGCTATTGTAATGGCACGGAAGCGGGTACTGATAGAGGAGAAAAGGTATTAGAATAAGCAGCTTGTTGAGGCAGCATATATCCAGAAGGACCAGGTGTATACTGTCTCGGGGCTGGTCTTTGATCAGGAACACACGCTTCGTTCGGGTAGAGTGCCAAACCTTGTCTTGTAATCCCCTCTACCGTGGGGGTTGTCAAGGGGTTTTTCCTAAAGAGTCTTGACCAGTTGTTGAAGTGAATGAGATTGGGGGTCCAGTATAGCGTTGGATCCGATTGTGTCTATCTATCAGGAGTTGATAGGTGGTGCAATCTCTGTATGACAGACTGGTACAAAGTTCTGGGGTTAGGTTTAGTAATATCATGTCAATTTCTTGACATTCTGTTAATTGCATGCCAGTTTGGTGTACAAGGGTGCGCCACCTAGACACATAGGATTCAAAGTCCTCTCCATGCTCCATTCCTTCAGCTGTGACGTCTGCGATAGAGGGGATCCTAGTTCTTTGGTAACCATAGCGACTCAAGAATTTGTCACTCACACCTGAAAAATTGGATAAATGCTCTACCGGCAGGGTAGAAAACCATTGGATAGCCTCTCCTTCTAAGGACTTTTGGAATAAGTATACAAGGAGAGCTTCATTATCCAAGAAGGGACAAGAGTCCAGATAAAAAGCTTTTAGGTGGACATCCAGGTCTGCACAGCCATTGTACCGGTGATATTTTGGAATTTTAAAATTTGCCGGGAGACTGACGGAAGGGATTTGTTGTAAGTGGTGTAAGGACCTGTGGTTGGGGGTGGTTGTTTTTTTCTCAGAGAGAATTCTCCGGATGGTTGTTTCGGCCTTGGGTGAATAGGTTAGCGGTTTCGGATAGGAGGTGGCTTGGTAAGGGCATGAGGCAAAAATGGTCGGAAATATTGGATTCGTAGGGAAGTCGGGACAAATGAAAAGGTGGGGGGAGAAAAGGGTTTGGTCTTGGATTAACCGAGAAACCGGGTGTTGGTGCAGTATTGGGGGTGGGATGAGCCTTGGGGGTCTTGGCAGGGGTTTCCTGCCTCAAGGTCTTGGTCTGGCGATAGTCGGCGAGGTCATTGAACATGTCCTCTACCGATTGGTACCCTAAAGCAGCCATCCTCTCCTGTAGGTGGCTAAGGAGTTTTGTGCTTTGGTCTCCCTAGTTGTCTTTCTCCTCTACTGTTTTCCCATGGGTGTAGATTTCCATGGTGTGAATATGGAATGGCCTAGGTATGAATGAATGCAGATTTAAAGTAGTAAATAAAGCAGCAAAGGGGTACATAGCTGTGTGCGGCTTAAAGTAGTAAAGGAGTAAAGGGTGCCAGCTGTGTGCGACTTAAAGCAGTAAAGGATGCGCAGCCGTGTGCGACTTAAAGCAGTAAAAGATGCGATTAAAGCAGTAAAGGGTGCGCAGCTGTGTACGAATTAAACCAGTAAAGGATGCGCAACTGTGTGCGACTTAAAGCAATAAAGGATGCGATTAAAGAAGTAAAGGGTGCGCAACAGTGTGCGGCTTAAAGTAGTAAAAGATGTGCAACTGTGTGCGACTTAAAGCAATAAAAGATGCAATTAAAGCAGTAAAGGGTGCGCAGCTGTGTGCGACTTAAAGCAGTAAAGTGTGCTGTGATGCATAGTAGAGGAGGATATGACTTGAGGGGGTGGAATTCTAGCTTTCCTAAAGAGGTGATGGCTTTCTAGTCAAGTTATGGAATGAAGCAGAAGAGGATTACCTTTTGTTGTTTTTCACAAGGGAGTCCCACCGTGATCGCCAGATTGTCGGTATGTAAAACTGGGGGGGGGGGTTCTGCGAACTTGGTCCTGGTCCGTCTCGCGACTGATCAGATCACCGCCCAGAGAGTCGTTCCTGAGCCGCCCGACTGCTTCTCAGAAAAGACGGGGTTTGTTGTTTGTGATCGCCACCTGCTTTCTCAAAATGCAGGAAAAGTTGGTGTTGGATTTGATCGCCTCGCGGGGGGAGTTTGTGGGGTCTCCTCTCTGGGACACGGATATACCGTACACAGAGGTGAAAAACAGGTAATCCTATTCTGCTTCAGGGGCTTGACTAGAGGAGATATGGGACTAAAAAAGGGGTTAGGAGGGGGTCGGCTAGTGGGAATTAGCCGCCTGGTAGGGGATGGTTGGTTGGGAATAGCCGCCTGGTACCTGGTTCTGGGTTTTCTGGATTTGGGCAGAACCTAGGTAGGGAAGTGTTTTGGCTTTGGCTAGGGTGGTGGTAATGAGGATTGAAAGTGGTGTTGATGGTTTCCTCTTCTAGATTTAGGCAGCACCTAGGTAAGAATTTGGATTTAATTGGCTAGGGCTAGGAGTGGTTTATGACAATGGTTTAGAGGGGGGTTTATAGAGAGTGGATTTGGTGGGGAATAACTTTCCTTCTCTCTCAACTAGGGCTCTCTCCCTCTCTCTCTATCTCTCCCTCTCTCTCTCTCTCTTTCTCTAACACACTTTGGAAATGAAAATAGCCACCTTTTGATTCTCACCCCTACCCCTCCTTTTATAGTAGAAAAGGGTGCATGGGATTATTCTTTGTGTAATAGCATGGGTTGGGTAAAAGGGTGTGGCCAAGTAATCATCATTGCAAAAAGACGCATTCTATCGTCCATTGGGTAATAGCATGGGTTGGATAAAAGGGTGAGGCTAAGTAACTTCACACCTAAGTAATGTTGCTTTATGCTTTATGAGTGAGTCCAGATGCGAGCCAGCTACCCTAATTCAGCCGCCCAGGCAGGGATGGCTAGTTGTAGTTAGCTGCCCAGTGAGGGGCGGCTAGGAGATGCCGCCGGTATGATGACCTGCCAAACGTCCAATCTCTGACAAGCGGTGGCTTGAGGCGGTTACTAAGGTTGAACCGTCAGAGAAGGGGCGGCTAATTGGAACAAACCGCCGCAATCATCAGCATCAAATGTTGCTTTATGTCCCATCTAAGAGAAGCGGTTGGGGGCGGTTAAGGGGCGGCTACTTTCAATTAGCCGCCCGGCTTCTGATCAATTAATTTTTCTATGTGTTGTGGCCAGGGTTTCTCCTATTGTTCCTTTAATTCTCTAAAGTAATTTTCTATTTGATCCAAATGTGGTTATTTAAAAATGTTACTTGAAGTAATTTTCTTCTCTTTGGACGGTCAAAATTGGGTTATCTATAGGAGCGTTCCACCTTTCGGTTGGTGAGTGCGAGGCTGTCAGTTATTCTATTTTTTTGTGTATGTATTAGTAATTGTGCGTGTTACACATATGGTTGTATGTGGACTAGACTTGGACTCTCTCATAACAGTGATTGTATATTCGGGTCTCTAATAATGTTTTTGATTTACTGACTTATCTGTATTTTATGCTTCAGCATTTTTAATTTGCTATCGCTTCACAGTTGCCTTGTTACCTTATTTGATCCTTGTTGGTTATTTTTGTATTTTATTTAGAGTCATTATTGGTCTCTTGTGTATGACTCCTGATATAGTGTGATTGGTATGGTCCCGGGGACGGCCGCTCCGGGGCGTAACACTTTTGTTTATCTTTCAATTATAATATAAAACAGCTTATATAATTCAATTAAATATTTCACGATATTTAAGTATTAAAGTTACAAAAATCTATACATCCTATTTTTTAAAACTTTAAGAAATTGATTATATAAGAAAGTCACCCTCTCATTATTTTGAAACTCTAAGCACTATTTACCTGAAATTATTTACAATAAATTGTTACAATAAATTTATTCAGTTATAAGATTACAAAAACAACTTCATGTTGAGAATAATTACGTTTCATATATAATACATAATATAGATTTGGAATTTTAAAAATAATATATTAAAATAATAATGCTATAAAGATTTATATTAAAAATGTATTTTTATATATATAATATAATTTGTTAAAACGCACGTTAGCGCGTACAAATACACTAGTATATATAGTTATGTATACACACACACTTTAATGCACCACCGATTCGGATGGAGACAAAAACATGTCACCTAGACGTACACTTTAACGCCAAATAAGATTAGTGTGAAACACTTTAACCCCCGTTTGGATACAGAATAGGATTTATTCTTAGGTATTTATTTATCCGAGCATAAGTGAGTATAAATAAGGATAAAGTGATTTTGTGTTTTATTGTATTTTGAATTAATCTCGTTTGAAATCGTAAGAATAAATGTTTTGTGGTTTGGGTAAAATGTGAATAAAGTATGGACAAAGATTTATAAAATGTAACGAAGTAATGATAGTTGATTTGACAGATAATTTATAAGAGGTGTTCACAATTGATTTGACAGTGTGTCCACTTATTCTTTGGGTGGAATAACCTAGGATAAATTTTATTCTAGGTGTTGATTGGAATCCATATACCACTTTATACCAGTTTATTCTGGCACACTTTATCTGGGTTTATCCGGGCTTTCCAAACGGCATTCAAATTTTATCCGGGTTTATCTGGCATCCAAATGGGGGCTAAAAGAACAAGCAGATAGACTCCTCAATCCCTCGTTAGGTCCGTCATATTTACTACTAGGTCCCTGACAACTCTTTTTCAGAGATATTTGAAGTTCCACCCTCAGTTTGTATCAGTTTCACTACTAAACCCATATCTATGTTACAAATAGATCCCTCACCCAGATTTTAAGATTTATAACAAAGTCCCTGGTCTCAAAACATGACTCGCCGAACTTTAAATTTTTTTTTAGACAATTAAGATACCTATGAAATTATAAAATAAATATTTTAATGTCATCATTTGAGCCCATAAAATTATTTATGGCAAGTCTCTACCACGATTTTGATTTTAGCTTTCATTTTCATATTTACATTTACATTTACATTAATGATAATAAAACTAACTATTTCGTTAATTTTCATAAATTCTTTTTTATTTCATGCGCCAAGATACTTTAATGCATGCATCAGTTATTCAACATTGTATTGTATGGTTTCTGTCATCACATAACAAAATTGTAGATACTTAGGTAAAATTAGTTAATCATGAATACATGATACGAAAGAGAATTCATTTTTATCATATTTATTTGTTGTCAAATAACTTGATTTGCAGATACCAAAATAAATAGTTAATCATAAACATAATTTGTAAAATGAAAACAGAGTTATGAAAAATCTTATCAAAGCGATTATAATATATTAACTAACTTGTTTGAAGAAACCGAGCTTCAAAAGAGAGGAGGAGATAGACTCTAAAACCAGAGTATCTAAGAATGAAGTTGTCTATAAATTGATTAAAAAGAAAGTTGCATGGAATATGCTTTTATAATATGAGAGCTAATTCAATGCCAGACTTACGTGTTTTTAAGGAAAATATTTAGACCCATTCTCATATTCAGTCCCAGATGCATTCCACACTCTTTTTTATTTTATTTAAAAAAAAAGACATATAACCCAATAAAATGTATTGGCTCATTTATAGTATGTTTTTTTTTTTAAATTCAATGATTTATATGGTTAATTACAATGAGTGCATATGAAAAATTTATTAGTTTATCATATTTATCTGTTCATTGTTGTTTTGTTTAATATTTTATTTTGGATGGTTAACAATGATCATATGTTCCATTCGTTTTTATTTATTAAAAAATTTATGTTTGTTCAATTCTTTTTCTTGGTGTTGTTTGATAAAACGATTGACTCTTTTACATGTAATGTTGTTGGATGACGACTTAATTTTAATCCAGTGATCTTACAATGGCTCACAATTTTTTGGTCCGACAATGTTCATCATATTCTTATCAGGTTACTGCTTTTTTATGTTGAGAAGTTAATATTATTTATTCATGTTTGTTGTTATGCACATGCGCGTGCGCTTGACTAGTATGAATTAATTTATGATGATCTGACCAGAGAGAAACTTTTCCAATTTTTCAACCTTTCACCATAACAGCTGATGATTCAAGCTAATATAGGCCAATTTGTTTTCAGCATTGAAGCCAACCCCATATAAAATCTGTTCTTGTTTATTCTTTCATTCGTTGCATGGTATAGTGTTCCCTCAACTTATTACTTGATTTCAAAAGTAGACTTTAACCGGTCCATCATTAGAGTTCCCTGATCTATCTTTTGTAGGATCTCTTGATGAAAATTTTGATGCAGGTGAAGTTAGACTCACTCACTGTGGAAAATGATAATGGGAAGAAGATGAAAGCTCTCAGACTCAAAAAAAAAAAATTCTAGGGGAGCATTTTAGGTGAGAACGCAGAGTTAGTATTTTTGTTTTCCGGAGGAAGTTTCTCAGTGCCATTTGCACCTCAAGAAATTTTGGTTTAGAAAAAAAGCAGATAGGCATTTTTTGGTGTGAGGATTACTCATACGAATGTATTTTGGTCCTTATTTTCTTCCATGTAATTCTTATAGGTAGGATTTTCTTCTTCTTCTTGTTGCCCGTATTTATCCATTTTTTTTAGTTGATGATCAATTTTATTGCTGAATATAATCTGTAAATACAATGATGAGGGTTTCAAAAAAGTCTTTACAAAAATACTCATCATTCAAATGGATATTCAACTTTTTTATTTCTATTCAACAACATTGAGGATTTCAGTCTCCAATATGTTAGAATGAAACTTCAGACAAAAACAACAATGGTTCAAAACCACGAGATGGAGAACTTTAGTTAACTTTTGTTCTTAGTTGTGCTATTCCATCTCTGTCCTGATGAAGGAGTTACTTAAGTTCTGTCTATAGGCGTGACCATACTGTATTATGCAGTGCCAAGAACCTGTTGCCTTGTAGCTAGGGGCATCCATCCAAGTTGAGTTTCTACTATCCAAAGGTAGGCGGACCTGAGTTACAGACTTACAGGAGCCTGCTTATTTTTGGAGAAATTAATTAGGAGTCCTTGAGCCTATCTCCATATTAACAATAAGTCATTGGTCTGTTTTAAGTTTTCTTTAGGTCCCTTAGTTAGTGATGATATTTTTTTTAGGTCCTTCCATCTTTTTTCCATCCAATCTTTTGTTTTTATCCCTCTTTTACCCTCAACATAACAGTGTACATGGAACTCCTTCTTCCCCAACATCTCTCTCTCCCAAAACCCCACGTAAGGTATGAATATGAGACCTCCTCCACCAGCCCCTCCACCGTGCCTCCCGCGCCCCCATTGCATCCCCCGACCACCTCCCACCCCCTCCCGCGATCCCATCCGCGCCTCCCACCCCCTCCAGCGACCCCATCCGTGACCCCCACCCCCTCCAACGACCCCATCCCCTCCCGCGACCCCGACCTCCGATCTTGACCACGGATCTTGCCCCGGACCCGGATCGATTGGTTCTCACTCCTGGAGTCACCAATGTATGTTTTTATTAAATGTTCAAAGCAATAATTTATTCTTTTTTATAGTTTTTAATTTTATAGTGTTGATTTTATACATCTTAGATGTTTGTATAAGTGTTTCTAATCTGGAGAGTTTTCAGAAATATGAAAGTGTAAGGGTGTACAAAATGTACTTATCAGTGTACACATACAATACATGACATAATGTGTGATGATTTTCAGTTTTATGTAGTCTTGCATTTTCTAAAATTATGAAATTTTTAAAGTTTTTCTCTTTATATAGTACTATATATTTTTGAACAAAAAGACGCCCCAGGCTTACACAGTAAGAAATTATCTGTTTTGCTCCTGATGGGCTCACGGGTTTAAAACGCGTCTTGGTGTGTAAGAGTTGTGCTCACATATAAGCACAGACTATCTCCTCCCATTAGGCTATGTGAGACTAAACACCCTCACCCTCACCCAATCCATGAGTCTCTTGGGCCTGAGTCAAGCGTCATAATCACCCCCCTAATAGGCCACACGTCCTCGTGTGGGGCCATCCACACCCACTATCGCGTAATGGACAAGCTCTAATACCAATTGTAACGCCCCAGGCTTACACAGTAAGAAATTATCTGCTTTGCCTCTAATGGGCTCACGGGTTTAAAACGCGTCTTGGTGTGTAAGAGTTGTGTTCACATATAAGCATAGACTATCTCCTCCCATTAGGCGATGTGGGACTAAACACCCTCACCCAATCCATGAGCCTCTTGGGACTCTTGGGCCTGAGCCAGGCGTCACAAAAAGATTCTCAGTGTAAATATTAATAGTATGCATAGTGAACCTAACAATGTACATTGAGTACATTGTGTGTTTTCTATGCAAACTAGACAATGTTTATGCATGTTACAATATGATGAAAACATGAAAATATATTCTTTGTAACAATGTACATAATAACAATGGATTATTTTCAGTTTATGTGTGAAAAGTGGTTAAATGTATATGCATGTTATAATATGTTTGAAAATATAAAATTCATGTTAGTTGCCTTTTAATATTTACATATTAATTTATCATTGTTGAAGAATGGAACCAATCATGGCAGCTTGTACATATGTGGGAGAAGCCGAGGTAGTTAGCATATGTAGAACAACAACATATGCTTATATTGTCAATGAATTAGTGGAAAAATGGGGGTTCGATGCGGCCAAAGTTATTTTGATGTATGAAATTCCAGGGAAAACAATGATTAAACCCACTATTGGGAATGATAAGGCCGTAGAGAAGATGTACGACATCCATAAGATGTGTGGAGCTATAGTTGTTCAGATCTATGTTACCCTCAATGATGGACAAAACTTGTGATGGAGATGAAGGAGTGAGGTAAAAATATGTTATACTCTTTCATGGTCATTTTATAGAAATTTTCTTAGTGTACACAGATTATTAATAATATACACAAACAGAGATAAAAGTGTTGCATATATTAATATACATAATGCATCCCATAATTGAAATGAATTGCAGGATGTCCAACACAGTGACAGTGAACATGGCAAATACTGCACCTACATCTTGTAGCATGGTCACCCAATGGGAAGCCATTTGCGGGAGTACGTCAAATGGAATGCTCACAAATTTTTGGGATAACTGTATTCATTCAATCAATCAACAGTTTGAAGATGTCGGAGATTTTCGAATTCAGCTGACCAATTATGCCATAGCACATTCATTTGATTTTGAGTACGTAAAAAATGACAAAGTAAGGGTGACAGTTAAGTGTAAGATTCCTTCATGTGGATGGCGTGTACATTGCTCTAGAGTGGGGTTGGGTCCTTACTTTCAAATCAAGACGATGAATAATGTTTACTCATGTGGTGGAGGAATATCAACAAACGGTCATCCTAGAACATCACGAAGATGGGTGGGTGAGATTACAAGAAATAAATTTATAGATTCTCCGTTATATCGACCTCGCGATATAGTGAAAGACGTATTTAGATATTATGGCATCAATTTACCTTACCACAAGACATGGCATGGAAAAGAAATTGCTTGTAAGGATTTGCATGGAGATGAAGCACTATCATTTGATCATCTCCGATGGTATGCTGCAGCGGTGATGAATACGAATCCTGGAAGCTACGTGGAGTTGGAATGCACTCCTGAAGATCATAGATTTCGAAGTCTTTGTAAGTTTTGGTGCAGTAATTGCTGGCTTTTAGATTGGGTGTAGGCACATGTTGTTCTTAGATGGAACATTCTTAAAATCTAAGTACCAAGGTATTTTGCTTGCGATCATTGCTAAGAATGGAAATGACGGTTTCTTTCTATTGGCATTTTCAGTTGTGGATCAAGAGACATAAGATAATTGGGCTTGGACATTAACATGCCTACGACACATTCATTTCTGATAAGGGAAAAGGTTTAATGTCAGCTGTCCCTTCAGTCTTTCTAGACTCATATCATTCTCATTGTCTATGACATTTGAAGATGAATTTTAAACAGACGATAACTGAAAATTTTAATATTTCTGTTAGAAGGAAATTGCTTCAACTACTAGATGTTGCAACTTATGGATTGAAAATCAAATATTACAGAAAAGCCATAGCCGAAATGCGGTGTTTCTCTCAACAAGCCGTAAAATGGGTTGAAGATTCTGATCCAAACCATTGGACAAATGCCTTATTTTCAGGGGAAATATATGGAGAATTGTACTCCAACTGTGCCGAGTCTTTTAATTCATGGATACTTGAAGCCCGCAATCTCCCAATAGTTCAGATGATTAATCATATAAGGGTTTAAATGATGGAGATTATGTATAAAAGACGCAATGAGGCTAGCGAGTGAGAGACTTACTTATGCCCATCAATAATGGAAAAAATGGAGAAGCATATGTTCAGATGGAAATAATTTTGAGATATGTGGGCGACGAGGGGAAGCAGTCAACCTCAATGATCGCACGTGCACATGTAGAGGTTGGCAAGTTGTTGGGTTACCCTGTGTCCATGCTTGTGCTGCAGTGTAGAAAATAAACCACTCCATCAATGATTATTGTTCGCCATATTTTCTATGAGATACTTTTCGACAAGCATATGCAGGTGCAATCCTACCTGTGGTGGGCGTTCAAAGACTGGCTGAGGAGGAGGAAGAAAGCATATTGATCAAATCTCCGTTTATGAAGATCAGGCCAGTGAGGAAGAAGAAAAAGAGAATAGAGTCACAGGCAGATCCAGTTGCGAAAAGTCACAAATGATGTTCGAGATGTAAGGGATTTGGACACAATAGGAAGACATGCAGGAATCCAGTGGCCGTTGAAGAATAATTTTATCTTCCACAATCTAATATTTGAGAACTTTATGATGTTTAACATTAATGATATATTTATGCATGTTTGAATCTATTCTATACGTATGCTTGTAGCGCATTATCAGTTTACACATACTCTATAACATAACATATTGCAGAACATGTAACATCTATAACAATGTATATATGATGCATAACAGTGTACACCTTTTGCATAGCAGTGTGCCAATGCTGCATAGTAGTGTACATATGCTGCATAACAATGTACACCATATAACAGACATTTCATAACATTTATAAAAGTAACCAGACAGAACCTGTAACATCTTTAGCAGTGTACATATTCTGAATAACAGTGTACACCATGTAATAAACACATTCTTTAACATTTATAGAAGTGTACATATGCTGCATAACAGTGTACACCGTGTAACAGACATATTTCATAACATTTATAAGAGTAACAGACAGAACATGTAACATCTTTAGCAGTGTACATATTCTGAATAACAGTGTACACCATGTAATAAACACATTCTATAATATTTATAGCAGTGTACATATGCTGCATAACAGTGTACACCATGTAACAGACATTTTATAACATTTATAAGAGTAACAGATAGAACATGTAACATCTTTAACAGTGTACATATGCTGAATAACAGTGTACACCACACTATAAACACATTCTGTAACATATTTAGCAGTATACATATACTGCATAACAGTGTACACCATGTAACAGACATTTCATAACATTTATACCAGTAACAGACAGAACCTGTAACATTTAGAACAGTGTACATTTGCTGCATAACAGTGTACACAGTGTCAAATACCGAACTTGTAACATCCACAATATGGTACACATACTGCATAAAAGTAATTCATCCACAACATAGAAAACCTGTAACATCCACAACAGATGTAAAAAATACACCACATTACACCACCACCAAATTATTTCATAAACACATTTGTTTTTTATATGTTTCACTGTCTTGTATTTTCTTTATCCGATTCTCACTCTCTTTAGCTCTTCGAATGACTTTGACTGCGTACTCCCCTCGGAACCTTGGAATGTCTTTTTGTTCAAAATCCATGTTCATTCCTTTTATGAGGTGCTCACCGTATTTAAGCATAAACATGCCACAATCAACCCTACAAACACCATAAACATAGTATACAAACACCATAAACATAGTATACAAACACCATAAACATAGTATTTTATCACATTCTTGCAGAAATTAATAATGAGAATATATCGATAACACTGACCCATTAGATTGTTGTGGACATTGGTCATCCCTTATGATTGGTCAGTCTTCAACATTCAAGATGAAATAATTAAGTCTGAAATACATCTTCAGCCACTGAACCTGCACATTGTAATTTCACAATATCAGTGTACATATATTTATAATAGTGTACATAATGAATTTAACAATGTACATACTTACTTTAACAATGTACATGAAGACTTTAACAGTGTATAGAAAAAATATAACAGTGTACTAATATTAAAATTTAACACTCACCAATCTGTCCGTCGATTGTTTAAACCCAGCAATATTTCTCATTAAGTTGTACTCTACGAATCGATGGCCTTTTCAATCCACCATCAATAGATGCCAATGTTGGCACCTTTAAAATCAGAGTGGACGGGCATAAGAACCATGTCAAGGTCCATCAATGTTGCAGTGGTGCATCCTCTAAAGAATCCAGTCAAAGCATTCATGTAAGATTCTGCCGACGCAGCATCCTCTAACAGGGGCTTAACTCATCTGATGAAAAAGAAGATGGGTTATAGGAATGCTCCTAATAACCACATAGCAGCAACATATAAATGGTTTTTGTTAAAATAAAAAAGAAAAAGAAAAATGGGACAAGTGTTCAACTTTGGAATAGAAACTGATAAAAACAATAACAAAGTTATTAGTAACTGTAAAGCTATAAGTCCATAGGTCACATGATAAATTGAATGAAAGAGCACCTCTTCACAATCCATCACTATGAAAGATAGATCTATCCAGAATCACAGATAAAATGATTTAAGGGTGTACATATCAAGAATATTAGTGTACAAAAAATATTATAAACATAAATCTCACAAGCAAACACACCCAAGTGATGGATTTACATTAGAAATTAGAACATCCATGTGACCCCCTCCCCCCCCCCCCCCCCCCAAAAAAAAAAAATGGGGGGGGGGGTCACATCCATGTTTTCAACTATTGCTATGTTATTCCAGATATGACTAAATGACTTAATACCTTTGGAATCACAGATAACCTAAAAAAGGACTAAATGACTTTGGAGGACAGATCTATCCAAAATCATAAATGAAAAGATTTAAGAGCGTACATATCAAGAATATCAGTGTACACAAAATATTGTAAACATAAATTTCGCAAGCAAACACACTCAAGTGATGGATTTACATTAGACATTAGAACACCCACAACAACAACAGATAACAACAACAATTTGCATTACAAGTAGAACATCCACAATGAAAAAAAACACCCATCACCATAGCCATACCCTTTCTCAAGAACAACAACAGGAGGCAATTTTTAATATTTTTTTATGTCACACTCAAGAGGAGGCACAAAGGATTATCAGATATTCCCAAAATGTCATCTACGTTTTAATTGAATGTATCAACAGGTTTTTCCAAACAAATCTCATGTATCAAAAGTGAAAGAGGGGTTTGTAATGCTTACAGGTTGACCTAGCCATAGAATGGAAGAGAGGCTCTTGAAGTCGACGAGGAAGGGCTTCGACGAAGGGGGTTTTGCCGGAGTGGGAGATGGTCAGCGTCGACGGAGGGAGCTCGATTGTCGAATCTGCCGTTTTTGGGGGGATGGTCATCGAATCTGCCGAGAATAGGTGGGGAAAGGAAGGGCTTCGACGTAGGGAGCTTAATCAGGGACGGGGGAGGGCGTTTGTCTTCGGAGGGGCGTTCATCTTCGGAGGGACCTCGTTCGGCTTCGACGGGTCGTTTATCTTTGATGAGGGTTATGATTTGGGGGAGAGAGAGGGGTAGGGAAGATGGGTTTTAAATGAAAGGGTATAATGGGAATAATAAACGTCCGTTTGGGTGTCCGTTAGTGACAGAGACCCAAAGATAATAGGTTTTGATACTTAGGGGCTTATTGTTAGGATCAAATGTTGCAGGGACTTATTGTTAATATGGAGATAGGGTCAGAGACCCCTAATTAATTTCCCCTTTATTTTTTGCTGAAATCTGAAGGTTAAAGTTTTTAGCCAATTCATCAAGTTGAGGAGAGAATATATCCTTCACAATTTCTCCCTTAAAAGTAAGAGTTCTGTGATCTTTGATTTTGCTGATCAGCTTTATCTTGTAGCATAATTTATTTTTGAAAACTTTGGAGTTTCTTTGCTTCCGTATGCTCCAGTGGTTACTGGTGAACATGACTTGATTGATTAGCTTTTAAGTGCCAGTTGCATTGAGGCTTAACCAGGATACAAAATCTTTTGGAGAGCTGCTGAAACTACAATTAAGTCCCACCTGTCTGATCAAGTATTTCCATAAAAGGTGGATCTACACAATAAACAAGAAAGCATTTCTTATCAGTCCATTTCCCCACAACCTCTCGAGGGTATATATATTAAGCTCCAGCATATAAAACTCTGTTTGGGGATTGGGTGAGATTGTCATGTCCAACAAAACCAGTACCGTTTAGAGCTTTATTTTATTTTATTTTTATTTTTTGTGACATTCCAAGCAGTTTTGAAGGTTAACTGGTTAGCTATCAATGCAGATAAGAAAATTAGAACCTGAATTCTGGTGGCCGCCTTACCGGTATTGATCATATTCCATCATGAATAAGAACATTTAATTAAGGAAGTGATATAATGAGATGTGGAAGGCGCCCCACAACACTCTTTTTTCAGAAAATTGTTTAGCCCTACCCATTTCGGCCAAGGGTCATACCAAGCATTGATAGTTCTCCCTTCGAAACTTATGTAAGAAACTTATGTAAGCCACATTCTCTCTAAATCCAAATTTTGGATTACAGAATGTGTCCAAATATAAGCTCGAAGATGCTTTTGCTTCTTAGATTTTGCATCCAGTCAGCCATTTTGAAGGATCTTTTTTTGCTAGTTCCCCATACCTGATACCCATATCTGTTCTGTTGCAGTATTGCAACTTCCTGACCCCCAATCTCGCCTTCTTCTTCAACAGTTGAAACAATGTCCCATCAAACATAGTGCACCTTCCTTGTTTTTCCACTGATCCTGTCCATAGGAAGATTCTTATAAACTGCTCAACGGGTGTTTATTTTAATTTATTTCTGTGAAGGTTTTTTTTGTGCATATTTATTTCTATGAAACATGAATCTGGTTGTCCATTGTAGGTAGTAATTACTTGGCACATTTCTTACCAACTCTGATTTGCCAGCTGCTGACAGTAGCAGCCACACACCCATGAGTTAATTCTCTTTTTGAACTTATACACAAGTGATGTACACATACTATGTGCCAATGCCTCATGAAACAATGGGAGGCCAAGTTATTTTATTCATGATTGCTGCTTATGGAATCCCAGCATATGTCCAAATATGTGATCATCAGAAAATTTATTAAGTTATCTACAAAGCACAGATGACTAATGTTATGACTAATGTTTAGTGAACTGCAGATGAGTGGACCAATTATTCTTTCAGCTGTTGCATTGCATAAGGTCTGTGACAAGGCCTCTATAAACATTGCATATAGTAGAGAGAAAGAGAGTCTCCTTGGCTTGGACCACACTGACATTTGAAGAAACCAGTTGGATTGGCATTGACTAAAAAGAATACAAGGCTGTGTTTCCCTCCTGTGTGTTTATTCATGTTTCCCTACTGTTCTGATTTAATTCTCTCATGGATTCTCTGAGGTTATTATTCCATATCAGGACTGTGGTGTCCTAAGACATCAGATACTGCATTGAAATTCTTATAATCTTGTAGGACATATCCATTTGATTGTATATTTTCTTTTCTTTTCTTTTTTACACAATGAGAATCAGAGAGGAGTGAACCATTATTTGCTTCATTTAAAATTTCCAATACCTTCATCGACTGATATCAACAATCAGCTACATGGAATAGATTTTGAGCGCCTCTCAAGAAGCTCAGGGCCGGCCCTGGGCAAAGGCCACCAAGGCAATTGCCTAGCGCTCCCATCTAGGGAGGGGCCCCAATAACCGCATGACCGATGGAATTAAATAAATGAACGATTAGATGTGCTTTGTTAATTAGTTAATCTCAACACACAATCTTTTTCAAAATAAAGCCTAAAATTACTCTCCTCCCTAAATCTCTCCAACCACAATAATAATATCTTATTCTCATTATATCTTTTACTCCTTAATCCCTCTTGTTGTTTAAAATAAACAGTGTTAAATATTTTATGATTTTATAACTTTTTCATTTCATTAAAATTTAATTTATTTTGTTGCTTAAAGGATTTTAAATTATTTTAAAATATTGTATCTATTTTTATAATTTTTTCATAGATTAAAATAAAATGATGTATAAGATATAAATTAGATTTTTTTTAATATACATGGAGCCCCACTTTAAAAATTAGCCTAGTGCCCATTAAAAAAAATAAATTCTCACGGCCGGCCCTAATGAAGCTCAAGACCAGTATGTTTATTAACAAAATTTAAGACCGGGATTCACAAAATTTAAGAGTGAATCACCATTAGGTCTAACAAAATGTGCATTTTTGTTTTATTGGCCTTTATGAGACAATTTTCAATATTATTAAAGCACATGTTTCCAGGGTACCTACTACCAACGTAGATTTTGACTCTTCGCAGAGAGTTCTCTTTCAACAAAGGAAATGTGACCTACGGCATTTCCACAAATATTTTAAATTTTTTTTAAAATATTATCTATAGTTTAATGATGTATCTACTACTTATGTATTAAAAGAATTCTGCAACCCAGTATTTTCATTTCTTTTTTTATCCTTTAATTATTTGATTAATTACTAAATTTTAAATTATTCAATGATATAATCTTATCTAATAAGATTATGATCAGTATCTATTGCTTATTTATTAAAAGAATTATGTGACCCAATATTTTCATTTCCTTTTTTATCCTTAAATCATTTGATTAATTACTAAATTTTAAATCATTCAATGATATAGTATTATCTAATAAGATTATGATCAGTAATAGATTTATTTAAAATTTTAAAATTTTAAATATTTCAATGAAACAGTCTTATCTAATAAGATTTCTATTACTTATTACTTATTAAAAGAATTTTGTGACCTAATATTTTTATTTCCTTTTTTATCCTTTAATCATTTGATTAATCACTAAATTTTAAATTATTCAATGATTTAGTCTTATCTAATAAGATTATAATCAGTAATAGATTTATTTAAAATTTTAAATTATTCAATGATACAGTCTTATCTAAGAAGATTATATGATTATTAAATAAATTTATTTAAATTTTAAATATTCTCCAAGCAATACCTTATGCATGGATCTGATTAGCTTTATGGATTAATCAAAAGTTGAATTAAAAAAATTCTCATAAAATTTAAACTAACAAAAGATCCCATAATCAAAAATTAAAAATTCATTTTTTTCTTGAAAAAATCATACCTGGAACTACTGAGATGATGGAGGAGTCAAGTTAGAGTTTTCATTCAAAAGAGGGAAGAAGAAATAATGTGAGGGAAGTGTATAGAGGCTTAAAACTCAGTCAAACCTATATCTTTATATCCTAACATATTCTATCTCTACTCAATCTATTACTGCTTTATCATATTATATCATAATTTTTTTATATCAGATTTTATCATTAAATAATTTTAAAATTTAAAATAAATCTATTAATATTAATAATTAAACAAAACATAATCTTACTAGATCAGATTGTATGATTGAATAATTGTAAAATTTAAATAAATCTATTATTATTAGTAATTCAATAATTAATTAAAGGATAAAAAAGGAAATAAAAATATTGGGTCACATAATCTTTTTAATAAGTAAGTAATAGATTATTATTATTATTATTAGTAATTAAATAAATCATTATCTTATTAGAACAGGTTGTATCATTGAATAATTTTAAAATTTAAATAAATCTATTAATAATCATAATCTTATTAGAAAAGACCGTATCATTCAATAATTTAAAATTTAAAAAATTAAAATAAATCTATTTATCATCATAATCTTATTAGATAAGACTATATCATTGAATAATTTAAAATTTAAAAAATTTAAATAAATATTAATATGAGTAAATAAAAAATTAAAGGATAAAATGGAAAATGAAAATATTGGGTCACAGATTCTTTTAATAAGTAAGTAATAGATAAAAAAAGAAATGAAAATACTAGGTCAGAATTCTTTTAATAAGTAATAAATATAAGTTTAAATTAAATGTTTATATTTTTTTATTTTTTCAAATTTTATCCATGTGTTTTTTTACCTTTGGGTTTTTTTATCTAATCTTTTTTTTATAGTGATATCTAATTATTTATAATTACAATTATACTTATAATATCTTTAATGTAAAATAAGTTAGTTTTTCCTGATTGTTATAAAATGCTATCCTAATATGTTTTCCCTTTTAGTTTCACTAGTTAATGCACACGTTGCGATGCACGTGAGTTATTATGAACATTATTTGAAATTATTCTTTTTTAATTAAAATTGAAGTTAATATTATATAGTTAATATTTATATATAATATATAAATATGTAAATGTATATCTTATAAGGGAAAAACTACTTGAATAAATGAAAGAATTCAATAGATAATAATACTAATAATCATGATATAAAAATAAAATATTAATGTAAATTTGTCTTAGTCAATTAAGGTAACAAAGAATATCAAGACATTTCTATTTTTATGCTCATAATAATATTAGTAAAGGAATATATGTAAAGATAAATATAAATATTATTTGTGACATTAATTTGTTTTGATTATTAGAATATGTATTAAAATCATATTGTGAATAAAAACGTAAACATAATTATTATAATATTAATAACATAAATTTAAATTCATTATGAGTTCAAAAACATATATCGGATCAATGGATAAATTTAAATTCATTATATCATATATTCATTTAGTAAAAAAATTAATTAAATCTATATGTTTAAATTTGAATTCCTAAATATAACATATAATTTCAATTTTTTCAAATATAAAATAAAATTAATAATATAATTTTAAATAAAAATAATTTTGTATTTGGAATTTAGATTAGAGATATATGATACAAATAGTTTTTTTGTACAATTATATAAATCGATTTTAACGAATGGATGTATATTTTGAAATATCCACGTCGAAGCAAATTTCAATGATATAAATTATCGTTTAAAAAAATTAATTTATTTCTCCATAATTTAATAATTTAAAATTAAAAATTTTCATCTATTTTAATTTATCCATATGAAAATCTAAAAATATATAATGTATTTTGAATATTAATGTTCTGTTTAAGTTTAATTTAAACTTATTCAATACGAATAATATTAAAATTATCTATCTAAATTAAATTATCTATCTTAACATGTTAATCTTATCTATTTGAATTTAATATATGGATATTGTCTTATAATATATTATTTTATATTATCAGTTTTAAATTCATTTTTTGTATTTTTATCAATTAATCCATATCTTACTAATCATTGTCTCCATTTCTTATTATTTAAGTTTTTATTTTTTAAATATTATTTATCCATATCTTATTTATCCATATGTTAATATAAAATTTATCTTAATATTATTTAATTAATCCATATCTAAATTTTTTATTTAAATCAATCTTATAACATACTATTCATCCGTACTTTCCAATTTTAAATATGTAGTTATATCAGTTTTAAGTTATAAAATATCTTATAATATCAATTTTACTTAGTTATCTTATAATATATTATTGATCCAAGCTTATCATTTTTTATATCAAATTTTAAATCCATGTCATTTTGATTTTGAGTTACATTTTTTAAATAACTTTGGAAAAGGACTACTTACTCTTTGCGTGTGTTGAATTCATGCATGCATTAATCAATTCTCTTAATATTTAAAAATATTCAATCAAACAAAGGATGAAAACTTTTTAATTGTAAGAAATCCCTACTAAAAATATTAAAAAATAATTCAAAACAAAACACACTCTTCATCCATAAAAACAATCATCTAAAATAGATTATTATCAAAGCCTTGAAATTCTAATGAAAGATCTCTATTAGGAATTCAATGTTTTCATGTTGTATACCTCTAAGCAGGTGAACTAATACATTAGAACAATTTTTGATGACATGCTAGTGATCATGAGCATAATGTTTAGATGGCACAAAAGAGAAATTACTCAATCTAAACCAAATAAATCAAAGATAATAAAAATAAAATTTAAAAATTAAAAACAACTACTTACTTTTTATATTTGTCAAACTCGTGTATGCATTAATTAAGTCTCCTGAAATATAAAAATATTTAATCAAAGAATTAGAATTTTTTATTGTTAATAAATTCCTAGTAAAAATATTTTAAAATATTAAAAACTCAGCACATTCATCATCCCTAAAAACAATCATCTAAATAAAATGTTAAAATTATTTTTTTAATCTAATTATTATTGAAACATAACCAAACATAAACCCTAAATTATAAAAACAAAACTGTTTCTAAAGAGAGGAAGACCAAGAAAAAAAATGAAGTACAGGATATAGCTTTGTATAATTTTTCCCCGTTATTCTCCTTTTTCTTGCTCTATTCATACCCTATTTTATTTTTCTCTGGGACTTCAACAGGAGTTTAATCTTGTTTATTGGACCTCCATTAATTGAATAGATCTGATATATTTTCTTCCCGCCTCTTCCTTATTTATTTTTCCATCCACGTTTAGATGTGGCATTTATAATATAATTTTTAAATGGATTTTATCCAAAAATCATTGCATAGTGGGTTTGAATATTTATCCTCAAATCACTTTCAATTTAGCATTTCTTTTTTAAAATTTATTTTAAAATAGTTAATCAGTCTATTTTCGTGGTATTTATTAGGTTAGATGGTAATTTTTTTAGGGGAGGATTAGTCAGGGAGTTTTATCCAAATGTTAAATTAATAATTTTTTTCTTTCAAATTGATGTCTTTTAGAGAAAATTATAAAAAACAAATCTCATGTATTTGTTTTCTGAAATTGATTCCTTGTTAGAGAAAATCAAGGATATGTGAATAAAATTTATTGATGAATATAGTTTTATTTTTAATTAATTTCAAATAATAAAATAGAGAAAATATAAAATATGTGAATAAGATTTATTGCTGGAAATTATACTTTAAATTAATTTTAAGTTGTAAAATCAGATAAAATGTTTCCCCTCTAACTTTTACTTTTTATAGTAGTATAGATATAGATATCTTATAATATCTGTAATTAATTACCTTATAATATCTTATTTATGAAAATTTATTAGTTTTTATATTTTTTATACATCAAAATATTTGAAATTGCAGTTTGTCTAGTGTTATTTCATTTAATAAAACACAAAACATAATTATTAAAAACAAAAAACACATAATCTTTGAATCTAAATATTATTAAAAAAATAAAACATAAAAAAAATGATTAAATAATAATAATGATTAAATAAAGTAATAAATATACGTTCCTATGTACTTTTACAAGTATGTAGAATATTGTATATAATTTTTTTATAAATACAATATTACAAAGAATAAATACATGATAAAATAATACTTAGATATTAAAAATAAAATATAATAATAGTATTTAAAAAGAACATTTTACTCTTTTGATCAAACTCTAGAAGAGAACTCTTGTATGTATAATTCAATTCTCCTGAAATAAAAAACAACATTCATTAAATCAAATGATTATAATAACTCATAGTTTAATTAAAAACAAACAAACCATATGCCAAGCAGGGCAACTTTATGCGAATTAAAACAAGAAAGATGAATAACACTTTTTTCTTTAGATTATAGTATAAGTATAGCGACCTTTTAAGGTTAGACTATAATAATTATATAACCAGTATCAGAGCCTGTGTGTCAACAGGTGAGGTCGTACATAAACCAAAAAACAAAAGTGAGGTCGTACGAAACGCATAATAATATATTAACATCACAAAGTTTATAGATGACGTGATACCCGTTTACTAGAGGGATTAGATATGGAGTTGTCAATTGCAACTAACATGGAATAGATTGCAATTGAAAACTCCACCTTCAAAAGGGGGATTATTATTATAAACTAACACGGATATAAATTACAATTTTTTATTTGATCTATACAATAGATATTTGATCTTGTCGTTTCACGTCTTTAGTGGTGTTGAAGATAAAATTAGAAACAATTTGACTCAATATTACTTACTTAATGTACTACCCGTTTCATACCAACCATGCAATGCACATATAATCTTGTCCTTCCAAGCTTCTCAAAGAGCTTCACAGATAACCAACCATATTTATGTAAAGCTTATTTTTATTGATTTAATATAATCAATATATCATGTATTTTATTTTCTTTATATTGTAATCTTTGGATTTTACAAATGAAAAATTTTAAATAGTCTCACATTGATTAAATGATTTGGATTGGAGTGGAATATAAAAGAGGGTTGATGTGTAGCAAGTACAAGTGTACATGGATTTTCATGTGCACTGCATACGTACATGCACATGCATTATTTTATTCTTAGCACTTTCACATCAGCCGCATTAAATACTTATAATACTGCATTAGTCTTTAAAATGGAATCGTATTTGCAAAAAAAATATTTTTTTCTTCCTCCTCGAAAACTCACCCAATCTAGTTTTTTTATACCTTATTAGACTTACATTTATTTGCTATAAACACAGCAATCAAAGAGACTCTATTTAGACATTCGTTTTGCTGACTACAAGTCTAATAAGCTTCGTTGTATTTGGGAGTGAGTTTGCAAAGAATCCTTATAGCAATTTCGTTTTGAAGTGGGAGCAAATATCGCTTAAAGAAAACATATTCGCAACGCGCCTCAAAGTCTAAAATTGTTCTTTTTGGTTCCATTCCTCGTATTCTAACAATTTATCTTTCACAATATTTAAAAAATAAACTATAAAATAAAATAAAATATACATCGATTTCCTTTTTAACCCTTAAAATAAAATAAAATGTCATTATAAAATCTAGTGTTAATACTGAACCTCTAAATTCCTAGGACTCCGAGAGGGGGTCTTGAAAATTTTTATGCTGATCTTTTTTGCACTTTTTTGCACCTTGCACACTTATTTTTTTTAAGTATACAAGTGACTAATGTCACGCCCCAGGGCGGCCGTCCCCGAGACGTGGCAAATATATAAATGATATCAGTAATCCATACACGAGGTCAAATAAATACTCCACAATAGAAAAGGCAATACACAAGTAACTGACATCAAATATATACAAAAAGCGGAAGCTCAAATGACTAAGTCTGTAATTCAAAGACATATTACAGACTAGAGTACACAATCATCTGTCCTGTGAGAGCCAATATATACAATAACTGACATCAACAGTCTACATACCGTGCACAAGCACAAGTATAATACATACAATAAAAAGGGAATGCTGATAGCCTCCGACTCGCAAGACATCCAACGCGAACGCAGGTCTCCTACTCGGATGGCGCCAGGGGAGCTCTTCTCTTGGATCCGACTCAGCGTCAACTGGGGAAAAACATAAGCGAGGGGTGAGCTACAAGCTCAGTGAGTGGTCAGAAACCAAACACCAACACCAACATTCGATCCTAAGGCAATCACCTATCAAGGAAACCATGGGTAGAAACCCAACGGTTAACAAGGTCACACGGCGGTGCGACCCTACCCTGCCCTTGCCCTAGCCCCCACAGGGGTGAGTCTAGGGACTCGAAGGACAACTTGCTGTTCTACACCGTTCGTCATCCGGTAGCGCTCTCCCAGGCAGCCTCTACCTGGAGCCGGCCACGGTCAGTACACTGTCGAACGCATCGATGGTACCTACAGGTGGGGGTCCACCCAGGGCGGCTCGTACCTAGGAAGCATCCACACGGATCCGGCGAAGGGGAGAACGATAATTCAGGCTTGCAACATCGTCCGGTGGTCCACCCTCGTGTAGCCTCACCTGGTACACTCCCCTGATCAGTACATCTGCCGAACGCATCGGGAGTACCTACAAGTGGGAGTCCTCTGTCAGGGCAGCTTCTACGTCGGGACCCCGGTATACGATGATATTGGGAGGAAACACTACTTGTTCGCAGCGCGAACCCTATGGAAAGCCAATCACTCAAGCTGGTGGGTCAAGTATCAACTCGAGCCCACAACACTCACACCAACACCCTCACCTCCGAAGGGTGACCTAGGTTGTCGGAAGTAACTGTACCAATCCCTCACCTTCACCCCAAAAGGGGTGACCCAGTCTCTTGGGAAGAGACTAGATCGTTTCTAAGCCCTTGGTCCACCGGTAGCCCTTTCCCCGGGTAGCCTCTGCCTGACATACTCCCACGATCAGTACACTGTCGACCACAGCGATGGTACCTACAGATGGGAGCCCGGTGCCAAGACAGCAATGGTACGCCGAGAAGTTCCTACACGGATCCAACGAAGGGGAAAAACGATAACTCATGCTCGCAGCGTAAACCCCACGGGAAAACCATCTATACAAACTGACGGGTCGAGTATCAACGCGACCCCACCCTACTCACGCCAACACCCTCACCCTCACCCCGACGGGTGACATAGGATCTTGGGGAAGAGGTCGATTGTTCTAAGCCCTTGGTCCACCGGTAGCCCTTTCCCCGGGTAGCCTCTACCTGACATACTCCCACGATCAGTACACTCTCGACCGAAGCGATGGTACCTACAAATGGGAGCCCGGTGCCAGGACAGCGTTTCCAACGCCGGGAAGTTCCTACACGGATCCAACGAAGGGGAGAAACAATCTACGCTCGCGGATACGATCCTCTTGGATCCGTCATCATCGGTTATCAAACACCGATAGGCGCAATGAATTCTCATGAATTCCCTCCATGGCGCATAACTCAGATGCGGGGAAGACATTTAATTCTATGTGTCAAAACCATGGTATGACCCCACAAGAGGGCATACACTTGTCTAATACATTAGACAAGAATCATGGCCATATCGGCATATATATATATATATGCAATTAACTACCCAATGATGGCCTACTTAACATGCATACATGGCATCAAACAGATAAACACACACAAATTACAACCTATTATACGTTGGATAACACCAACCTAGAAGGGAAGGGTTAAGCGCGATCTGCGCAACAACAGGTGCATGCCAATAATTCCAAGCAAACCCGAGTCAAGTAGGAACTACATCTACTCACTCGGTTCGCGAAGAGAAGGAGGGCGAGGGAGAGGGAATGCCTCATCCTCTCTCGAGCTGGTCATAGTTTTGCCCCAACAGATGGGTGCAACAACTATACCACACCCTCGAGTCCTAAATCAGAGGAATATTATACATACACCCGTTATTAACCCAAGTTAAACATGCGTGATAAATAGGGTAGTCATTCAATCAAAATTACCTAAGTCATGCCATATTCTATACAATACATAGGCAAGTATAAGGTAGAATAGGGGTTCTACACAATATACGAGCTATACAACCTAGCATGCATAATATCTAGCATATTTAGGGTGCAAATAAAGCCCCATGGAAGCGCGAAGCACGACTACGTGCATCGAACGCTCCCGGAAGGGTTGGAATCAAACCACTCACCGATACCCGAGTCGTCGCGCATCCCAACCGACGAGGTCTGCAAGGCAAGGGGTACCAAAATGATGAGTATAACCATAAACAAGCACATAGAAACAATTAGGCATGCCTAAGGCTAGACATGCACGCAAACGGGCTCGAACGCACGCAAGCATGGATGCACGCACGCGTGCCCGAGCCCCCCCCGGACACCCACCCAAGGGTGCCGACCCTCAGCACGCCCATCCGGACCCCGGGCAGCCTCGCACATGGCCCCCGCACTCATATGCACGCATGCGCACACGCGCACGCGCCCCCGCACACCCTCGGCGCACTGCCGCGCGCTCGTGCGCTCGCACGCACTGCGCGCCCGCGCCAGCGCCAGCGCCCCGCGCGCACGCTCGCACACCTGCTCTCACACGCGCGCGCTCTCCTGCACCTGGCGCAGACTTCCGCGCGCGCCCGCCAGCACCCGCGCGCACGCACGTACGCGCACGCGCACGCCAGCGCGCCCCGTCTGCGCCCTCCTGCACGCGCACGCGCGCGGACAGACCCGCGCGCGCGCCCCGCCACTTCTAACCCTTCCCCAAGGCCCCATATGCACCCAAACACAAACACCCCACATGCAAGCCCTCCCAAGCACCTTTATGTGCATGAAAACCACAAAAAGAAAAGGAAAAACTCACCCAAAAGGAGAGGGGAAGCGAAGGGGGAGATGTGGGGCTCGTAAGCACGCCTTTTCCACCTCGACCGCCACCACCGCCACTACCACCTCAGCCTTGGGAGCTCCTCTTCTTGCTGACCAGGGGGGGGGGGAAGGTGAGGAAAAACAGGGGATCAACTAGGGGAGGAGGAGAGGGAAGAGAAACAACAACAACACACCTTACTTACATGATCAACTCCTCCATTTGCACCACCAACTTCTCCTTGGCATTTCATCAAACATGTGGGGGGCTGCTGGTCCAAAGGGGAGGGAAAAACACAAGGGGGGATCAGCTAGGGGGGAAAGGGAGAGAAGGAAGAGAAACAACAACACAACAACAACAACAACAACAACAACAACCCCTCACCTTTTTCCACCCTTCTTGATCTTCTTCTCCACCACCATCACTTCCCCCACACAACACACACAAGGGCTGGACCAGGAGCAAAAGAGGGGAGAAAATGAGCCAAAGTCGTGCACATTTGGGGGTTAAATAAGCAAAGGTCGAGTAAATGACCAAGTCATCCTCGGACTTAAAACCTCTGCGCAACCTTCACTTAAACAGCCATAACTTCCTCAATACAGCTCGGAATTGCATGATTCCAGTGGCATTTGAAAGATAAGACGATTATCTACAACTTTCATGTTTACACCCAGATCAAATAACCTCTCCAGCTATTTCAAAATCTAGGCTAAACATCTTACAGGGCTGCAGCCTGGATTTCTCAACTTCGGGGTATACATGGAAAAATACCCATAACTTTTAATATACGAATCCAGTTGATCCAATTCCACTTCTATATGGAAGCTATCTTCAAACTTAACATCTCATAATAATATCGGATTTTTATCTCTTCATCTTGGATTTTAACAAAATCAAATCCGAATACCAATTCAAAACTGCATAATTCCAAAAATGTTATCGGAATTAAATGAAAATTTTATGGGCAGTATTAAACAATACCAGGACCCATAATATGCAGTTATATCTTCAATCAGAGTCCTTAAACCCTAGAAGGTAGCTAAAAATCAAAATTTTAGCGACTCCGATCGAAATTAGGACTCTAAATGACACAGGTCTAACATTCTCCCCCCTTAGGAAATTTAGTCCTCGAAATTTAAGGAAACCCAAAGGGAAGACCGAACATAGAAGTGTCGCCCATAGAGTCCCTTGGCTCCCGAGTGGTCCGGACACCAAACTGGTGCTACCACGCACTTTAACCGAAGGAACGGTCTGGGTACGGAGCCTCTTCTCACATTGGTCCATGGTCTCGATCAACTGCTCCCCGGACGACAAATCCTACTCGAGGATGAGCGGCTCGAACGGAATGACATGAGCAGGATCGTGGACATAATGTCTCAGCTATGAGACATTGGATGACGTCACAGGAACGAGTCAACCACGGGGGAAAGGCTTCATGACAGCCACCTCCCCTAATCCACTCAAGGACGAAACCGGTCCGATGGAAGGCCGACTCAACGCGCCCCGATCGTCAAAACAGAGGATGCCCTTAAACCGGGACACCTCATGCCAACATGTTCGCCGAACCCGAAGGTAGGCTCCTAGCGACAATGACCTGTGTAGCCCTTCCAATGGTTCTAGGTGGTGCAAAGGCACGCACGAACCATCTCGGCCACCGCAAGGTCAATAAAATGACTTATGGCCCCTTCAACAGGCGCTCTACAACCGTCCCAGCACAGGGGAGGTGTAAAACTGCGCCCGTAGAGTGCCCCTTTTCCAATTCATCTGGATGCTCGAATGGCAGTCGTCTCACAGGCAGACCCCTACCCAAAGGGTGGTGCCTCATCCAACTGCCCCAAGTCGAGCACGCAGGCAAATAGCATGTCCTCCAAGGCCTAAATCGTCCTCTTGCCTGGCTGTCCGTCGGTATCGAAACGCGGTACTTAAAAGGGAGGCTCGCGCGAAAAGCCTGCCAAAGGCTGCGCCAGAACCTCGAAGTAACCCACGCGTCTCAGCTCGAAATAGCACCGACCGGAGTGCCATGAAGACGAACAATCGCGAAGGCTCAAACACGCGTCGAAACGTCCAGAGACTCAATCAGCTGGATAGGGAGGAAAGTGCGGACCTAGTCAGTCGGTCAGTGATCACTCAGACAGCACATGACCCAGACGTGACTTTAGCAAGCCCACATCGAAATCCATGATAACTCACTCCCACGTCCACTGAGGAATCTTGATGGACGAACGCACTCCAATGCGACGATCAACAACTTCGCCTGAGGGCATGCCAACCAACATCCTCAACGAAGGCTACCTCAGAACAGCCCACGGAGGCCAATAACATATTTGAGATCATTGTAGGCATCTGGCGTATTCGTCTACCCCGACGGCAGTACCCAAAATTCGTAGTGCCCGAAACGGTCACGAAAGGCCAACTAAAGAATGCCCAACTCCCGGATCTCCAAATAGGGTACCTTGCGCGAAGATCGATCAACAGAAAGACGCTAGCTCCCAAAGCTGGTCAAAACAGATCATCAATTCACGGCAAGAGGTACTTGATCTTCAACCCCTATGGGGAGATCAAAATAATTCCTGGGACGATTAAGTCCAAATCTGCTCCTCGAGCAAGGCTGACGCTCATGATGACCCTTACACACTGGGTAAGCCGCTCGACCGCACTTAATCTGCAAGACACGCAATAGGAGGTCGTCGATTCCCGACAACACCTAAGCGACGTCATCTACCTGATATGGCGGTTGAGTCCCATCACGAATGATTAGCGTCACGTCTCCTCATTTACGACCCATGTGGGGGCAAGGCGCGACAGTACCTCAAACTGTGCTTCACATGCCGCCACCTACAGGTCGCCCAACTATAACCGTTGGAACTCCAGCATCATGCACTCAATGGGCAGATTCATCATGGGGAGTCCAAGCTCTCGACATCATCAAGTAACACTCTCCCGGTGTGGCCCCTACCTGGTAGCCTCCCATGTCCACTATCTCTGCTATATGGGCACACCAACAAGCGTCGTGGATAGTCCCAGGGAGCACCTCACAGGACTCTTGCCTCTACCGGGTAGCTACTATGCACGATGATATATCGAAGCGACTCCGAATGGCTATGGAACCCTAGTCCATAAGCTATCGCCCACTAAGCTGCAACAAGATGCACTCAATCCCGACCATATGCGTCACCACCCGCCATCGCACCTTCTAAGTGAGGAAAGAAAAATCAATCATCAATTGATGCTTCAAAGGTATTCCTTGACTGGGAAAAGAACCTCGGGAGGGTCTCATGAGGTCCCGATATAGGATATCCCGACAACCAAACAAGGAACACGGAGTACCCTAGCCCGGGTCTCAACGCTGACCCTGCAAGGCCCCTTATCCTGAGTAGGAAGGCTAGAAGAAGACATCACCCCTTAATGAATACTACACCACATCCTCAACGCTTGAAACTGGTGCCGCACGCAAACTCTATGGTATACCCCTGATAAACAGAACGGAGGAGACTACGGTCTCCGACCGGTACATGGGGTATCCCTGGCACCACTAGTGGACCTACCGCTAAGGGTATCTACGGGATCGCCACGCGGGCCGCCCGCAGCTCCTGGATCTCTCGCGCCTGCTCAGCCAACGCTCCAGTCTATGCCTCCAGTGCTCTAGTCTGAGTGTCCAGAAGATCTTCCATCTCAGCGTTAGCTCGCGCCAACGCTGGAGGCATCCCGCGCAAGTCCTGGCCCAACAGCCGAGAACTCTCAAGTAGACTCCTCGCCTCCGGTAGGTTCGAAGACCTCCGAAGCCCAAGGGTGACCACGTCCACGCGCCCGTCTCCGAGGAGGCATATCAGCAACTAAGGAACCAGCACTAGGATCAGAATACTCATCTCGAAATCCTAGGACTCATCTCAAGGAAAACAATTGGCTCTGACAGGACATGGCTCTGATACCAACTTTTGTCACGCCCCAGGGCGGCCGTCCCCGAGACGTGGCAAATATATAAATGATATCAGTAATCCATACACGAGGTCAAATAAATACTCCACAATAGAAAAGGCAATACACAAGTAACTGACATCAAATATATACAAAAAGCGGAAGCTCAAATGACTAAGTCTGTAATTCAAAGACATATTACAGACTAGAGTACACAATCATCTGTCCTGTGAGAGCCAATATATACAATAACTGACATCAACAGTCTACATACCGTGCACAAGCACAAGTATAATACATACAATAAAAAGGGAATGCTGATAGCCTCCGACTCGCAAGACATCCAACGCGAACGCAGGTCTCCTACTCGGATGGCGCCAGGGGAGCTCTTCTCTTGGATCCGACTCAGCGTCAACTGGGGAAAAACATAAGCGAGGGGTGAGCTACAAGCTCAGTGAGTGGTCAGAAACCAAACACCAACACCAACATTCGATCCTAAGGCAATCACCTATCAAGGAAACCATGGGTAGAAACCCAACGGTTAACAAGGTCACACGGCGGTGCGACCCTACCCTGCCCTTGCCCTAGCCCCCACAGGGGTGAGTCTAGGGACTCGAAGGACAACTTGCTGTTCTACACCGTTCGTCATCCGGTAGCGCTCTCCCAGGCAGCCTCTACCTGGAGCCGGCCACGGTCAGTACACTGTCGAACGCATCGATGGTACCTACAGGTGGGGGTCCACCCAGGGCGGCTCGTACCTAGGAAGCATCCACACGGATCCGGCGAAGGGGAGAACGATAATTCAGGCTTGCAACATCGTCCGGTGGTCCACCCTCGTGTAGCCTCACCTGGTACACTCCCCTGATCAGTACATCTGCCGAACGCATCGGGAGTACCTACAAGTGGGAGTCCTCTGTCAGGGCAGCTTCTACGTCGGGACCCCGGTATACGATGATATTGGGAGGAAACACTACTTGTTCGCAGCGCGAACCCTATGGAAAGCCAATCACTCAAGCTGGTGGGTCAAGTATCAACTCGAGCCCACAACACTCACACCAACACCCTCACCTCCGAAGGGTGACCTAGGTTGTCGGAAGTAACTGTACCAATCCCTCACCTTCACCCCAAAAGGGGTGACCCAGTCTCTTGGGAAGAGACTAGATCGTTTCTAAGCCCTTGGTCCACCGGTAGCCCTTTCCCCGGGTAGCCTCTGCCTGACATACTCCCACGATCAGTACACTGTCGACCACAGCGATGGTACCTACAGATGGGAGCCCGGTGCCAAGACAGCAATGGTACGCCGAGAAGTTCCTACACGGATCCAACGAAGGGGAAAAACGATAACTCATGCTCGCAGCGTAAACCCCACGGGAAAACCATCTATACAAACTGACGGGTCGAGTATCAACGCGACCCCACCCTACTCACGCCAACACCCTCACCCTCACCCCGACGGGTGACATAGGATCTTGGGGAAGAGGTCGATTGTTCTAAGCCCTTGGTCCACCGGTAGCCCTTTCCCCGGGTAGCCTCTACCTGACATACTCCCACGATCAGTACACTCTCGACCGAAGCGATGGTACCTACAAATGGGAGCCCGGTGCCAGGACAGCGTTTCCAACGCCGGGAAGTTCCTACACGGATCCAACGAAGGGGAGAAACAATCTACGCTCGCGGATACGATCCTCTTGGATCCGTCATCATCGGTTATCAAACACCGATAGGCGCAATGAATTCTCATGAATTCCCTCCATGGCGCATAACTCAGATGCGGGGAAGACATTTAATTCTATGTGTCAAAACCATGGTATGACCCCACAAGAGGGCATACACTTGTCTAATACATTAGACAAGAATCATGGCCATATCGGCATATATATATATATATGCAATTAACTACCCAATGATGGCCTACTTAACATGCATACATGGCATCAAACAGATAAACACACACAAATTACAACCTATTATACGTTGGATAACACCAACCTAGAAGGGAAGGGTTAAGCGCGATCTGCGCAACAACAGGTGCATGCCAATAATTCCAAGCAAACCCGAGTCAAGTAGGAACTACATCTACTCACTCGGTTCGCGAAGAGAAGGAGGGCGAGGGAGAGGGAATGCCTCATCCTCTCTCGAGCTGGTCATAGTTTTGCCCCAACAGATGGGTGCAACAACTATACCACACCCTCGAGTCCTAAATCAGAGGAATATTATACATACACCCGTTATTAACCCAAGTTAAACATGCGTGATAAATAGGGTAGTCATTCAATCAAAATTACCTAAGTCATGCCATATTCTATACAATACATAGGCAAGTATAAGGTAGAATAGGGGTTCTACACAATATACGAGCTATACAACCTAGCATGCATAATATCTAGCATATTTAGGGTGCAAATAAAGCCCCATGGAAGCGCGAAGCACGACTACGTGCATCGAACGCTCCCGGAAGGGTTGGAATCAAACCACTCACCGATACCCGAGTCGTCGCGCATCCCAACCGACGAGGTCTGCAAGGCAAGGGGTACCAAAATGATGAGTATAACCATAAACAAGCACATAGAAACAATTAGGCATGCCTAAGGCTAGACATGCACGCAAACGGGCTCGAACGCACGCAAGCATGGATGCACGCACGCGTGCCCGAGCCCCCCCCGGACACCCACCCAAGGGTGCCGACCCTCAGCACGCCCATCCGGACCCCGGGCAGCCTCGCACATGGCCCCCGCACTCATATGCACGCATGCGCACACGCGCACGCGCCCCCGCACACCCTCGGCGCACTGCCGCGCGCTCGTGCGCTCGCACGCACTGCGCGCCCGCGCCAGCGCCAGCGCCCCGCGCGCACGCTCGCACACCTGCTCTCACACGCGCGCGCTCTCCTGCACCTGGCGCAGACTTCCGCGCGCGCCCGCCAGCACCCGCGCGCACGCACGTACGCGCACGCGCACGCCAGCGCGCCCCGTCTGCGCCCTCCTGCACGCGCACGCGCGCGGACAGACCCGCGCGCGCGCCCCGCCACTTCTAACCCTTCCCCAAGGCCCCATATGCACCCAAACACAAACACCCCACATGCAAGCCCTCCCAAGCACCTTTATGTGCATGAAAACCACAAAAAGAAAAGGAAAAACTCACCCAAAAGGAGAGGGGAAGCGAAGGGGGAGATGTGGGGCTCGTAAGCACGCCTTTTCCACCTCGACCGCCACCACCGCCACTACCACCTCAGCCTTGGGAGCTCCTCTTCTTGCTGACCAGGGGGGGGGGAAGGTGAGGAAAAACAGGGGATCAACTAGGGGAGGAGGAGAGGGAAGAGAAACAACAACAACACACCTTACTTACATGATCAACTCCTCCATTTGAACCACCAACTTCTCCTTGGCATTTCATCAAACATGTGGGGGGCTGCTGGTCCAAAGGGGAGGGAAAAACACAAGGGGGGATCAGCTAGGGGGGAAAGGGAGAGAAGGAAGAGAAACAACAACACAACAACAACAACAACAACAACAACAACCCTCACCTTTTTCCACCCTTCTTGATCTTCTTCTCCACCACCATCACTTCCCCCACACAACACACACAAGGGCTGGACCAGGAGCAAAAGAGGGGAGAAAATGAGCCAAAGTCGTGCACATTTGGGGGTTAAATAAGCAAAGGTCGAGTAAATGACCAAGTCATCCTCGGACTTAAAACCTCTGCGCAACCTTCACTTAAACAGCCATAACTTCCTCAATACAGCTCGGAATTGCATGATTCCAGTGGCATTTGAAAGATAAGACGATTATCTACAACTTTCATGTTTACACCCAGATCAAATAACCTCTCCAGCTATTTCAAAATCTAGGCTAAACATCTTACAGGGCTGCAGCCTGGATTTCTCAACTTCGGGGTATACATGGAAAAATACCCATAACTTTTAATATACGAATCCAGTTGATCCAATTCCACTTCTATATGGAAGCTATCTTCAAACTTAACATCTCATAATAATATCGGATTTTTATCTCTTCATCTTGGATTTTAACAAAATCAAATCCGAATACCAATTCAAAACTGCATAATTCCAAAAATGTTATCGGAATTAAATGAAAATTTTATGGGCAGTATTAAACAATACCAGGACCCATAATATGCAGTTATATCTTCAATCAGAGTCCTTAAACCCTAGAAGGTAGCTAAAAATCAAAATTTTAGCGACTCCGATCGAAATTAGGACTCTAAATGACACAGGTCTAACAACTAATGTAATATATTTATTTATAAAAAATAAAATAAAATCTACATACTCATACAAAATGAAAGCTCACATGAAATGGATGCATAAACTTTTTTTTTAATAGAATATATATAAATAATAGTGTACATTGCATCAATGACGTGATGGGTGCATAATGCCCTTTTTTGTGTGAATAAGACCTAAAAGATAATTTTGTAAACCTATAAAAGAAAATTGAAGACAAGATGGTATAACAAAATTCCCATTTACCCCTTGTATAGCGCATACACCCACCACCCAGTAATCGCCCCCAGTTTTAGATTTTTCCGGTGGGGTACGCGCCCTTCTCTCCAGAACCCTTACCCCGTTCAATGCATATATATGTCATATGCATTGGGTCCACGTACTGTCAACTTTAACACTCCATTATTGCAAGTGCAGATATGGGAAAGCCCCTGTTATAGCTTTTGGTGGAGGGATGTGATGTAGCGTGAAGATCACGTTCTTCTGCTAATTCGATCTAACGAACGAATTCTCTGACTCCAGTGATGTTGTTGATTCTTCAGAAGAATGCGAAGACGATGGGTTTCAACAATCTATTGATTTCGTCTGACGAAATACCATATAATTGGATATTCTATATAAATGTTAATCCTCCTAACAAAATATAATAGACAAAATAAATAAACTCAAAATAATCAATAATCTGAATAATGAATTGATTTACATGCTTATTTATAGAAGAGAATCCTTAACATATTATGATCTCAACTAATTATTTCAATCTAAACTAACTATGATCCTAACAGTTATTTAAATCTGTAAAATAACTAATACATCTTCATTTAATCCTAACTAATATTCAAATTCGAATTCAAACTAATATTTGAAATTCAAATCTAAATATAGAAATCCTAACAAATGCATAAAATCCTAACAAACTCAAAACTGCCAAAAATAAAAAAAAAATAACTTTCAATCGTATGTCTTCTCTTCTTCTGTTCCATCTGATCTTGGCCGTCCATATAATGTGTGGCTATGATGTCTTCATCATCCTCCCCAGGTTGGAGAGAATTCGCCCTCGAATTCAGATCGTCATCAGTGGAACTATCACCATGAACTTCATATATGGATTTTTTACGAACAACAAATCTTTTGGATGCCGCATTACATCCATCCAATTAGACCAATGCTCACGAATCCAGCTTTCAAGTAATAGCATCCTGAGAAGGGATTGTGGATGAGTAAAAATGAAGGATGGAAAGAATGAATCAGCAAAATGATGGTAGAGTGGGTTAACTGTTTCATGTGATAGCTTTTTCGATGGTGAAGAGGTATGAGTGACTTGAAAGGGGTTTAGTGGAAAAGATTTAGACGAAGCTCCAGTCACGTAAAATACTTGAGTGTTTATGAATTTGGTGGTGGAAAAGCTATGATGAGAGGTAGTAGAGAAAGACATGATGTAATCATTGTTACCAAATATTTGAGGGGAACTCTTGGACTCAATCTCCTCCATCTCTTTATTAAGGGTGTGTTTGGATAGGAGTATTGAGTGGTTGGATTGGGATTGAGAATCTCAATCTAAGTCAATCAGTTGTTTGGATAATTTTTAAAAGGGGGATTGTGATTGAAAGAGAGGGATTGAGAATCCTTAATGAGGGGGATTGAGAATCCTACTCAAGAGAAGATATTCCCCCAATTCCTATCTAGATAGATTGTCAAAAAGACATTTTTATCCAGGTTTTACATTTTTTTTTAAATAATAACCGATCATCCCCTTTTCTAATAATAACCAACTTCTCCTAAATCCCTCTAATAAAACCAATCCACAATTAACAATTAGCTATTAAAACCGAAATTAAAAAAACGGACATCTCCACCAATAGCCAATCCTCCATCTCCACCAATCCTCACAGCCAATAATTAAAAAAATATTTTTCATTTTTTTTCCAACTAAGCCGAAACTGTTTTTTCATTTTTTTTTATGTCATTCATCAATGCATTGATTTAATTAATAGTAAAATGTTGTTTTATGTTTATTAAATATTCATCAATGCATGTGGTAGATTTTAATATTGATTTTTTTTATTCCTTGATTTAATATGGCTTAGTTTAATCACTCATTTGATATCGATTCATCGATTGGTTTGATATAGATTTTACAATCTGTAGATTAAATTTTTCTTAATTTAATCACCCATTTGATGTTACAACATTAAAGAAAAGTTTGTTTTTAAAAAAATATAAATTTCGATGTTATAACATTGAAAAAAATTGAATCTTTGTTAGAATTTTATTAAATAAATGGTAATTTTAGAAGATATGTGTGTGTATTAAATAATGTAAAATTGAATATGAGTTAAGATATGTTAGATTTTGTAGAAAGGGTATTTTTGAAAATATATATTTTTTATATTATAATTCAAACATTACCAAAGGTATGATTGGGATTGGGAATCACAATCCTGTTTTCTAAATCATGTTTCATACCAAACAAGTCGATAGAATTTCCAATCTCAATCCACCTGGATTTGTAATCCCAGGATTCATACTCTCAATCTCACTTGTCAACCAAACGGGCCCTAAAGATAGGTGGAAGGTCTGTTTCATCGATCTCTTGGGTTTGGGTTTGGGGTTAGATTGAGGGTTCAAGTGACCCAAACCAACCCCTACTTGAAGTTTTCATATTTAAATAAAATGTTCGAAATAAAATTATTTTTTGTTAATGTGTAGGATAAAATTTGAAGTGTTCAATTTATTTTTATGTAGAATTTTTCACTTCTATAATTTCCATATATATATATTTTTTTAACGGAGAACTGGCTCTTGCAAAATTTTAATTGTTCAAAATAATACATTTTTTAATTCAAAACCGAGCTCAACCCAAGTCTAACCCAAACTCAACCCAACTTGACTCAAAGCTGAACTAGAACAAAACCGACCGGTTGGGTTTGGGTCGAGCTTCTTAAACCTGAGTGTCAAGTTGGTTTTCTCCAACCTCGTATTGGATTCGGGGTGAGCTCCAACCCGACCCAACCCGCCCAAGTTGCACCTTTATTAGAAATAATAAATCATTAGGGATATTTTGCTAAAATTTGATTATATATATATATATAAACATTATTATTTGATAAATATTGATGATATTATTTAATTTATGTATAAATACAAAAAAAAAACAAAGAATTAAATTATTCACGAAATTCTTTAAAAATTCATAACTTTTCGAGTATAACTCAGATGGCGGTGATCAATAACTCGTTAGAAAGATATTTTCTACATATACTTATTATTGTGAAAACACCTAGATTACAGTATAAAAAATATATATATTTCTAAAAAAATAATTCCTTTTTATAAAATCAAACATATGTTAACTCAAATGCAATTTAAATAATTTAATCAATTCTAATTCTTCGTTTGTTAATCTTTATTTGATATTAATGTTAAATAGAGTTAAAAAGGATTTGTTTTATTTATATAAGATAAACTTTTCACACATTAAATTAAATAAATATACAAAACTTGAGATAACTATTTTAAAATAATAACAAGCAGTACATTTCACGGGACCAGATCCAATCAGAACTGGATCCAGTCAGTTCAGTCAGCACTGAACTGGACAACGTGAAAATCGAACTGCACCACCTATAAATCGAACTATACAATCAATTGTTGGGTATATATTTCACTCTCCTATTAGATACTGATCATATTTAGAAATCCATATTTTCTCCAATAGCTGATTGAGAATATATACCCAACAATTAGTTGTGCAATTCGATTTATATGTGGTGCGGTTCGATTTTCACATTGTCCAGTCCTGACTTGATCCGGTCTCACATTTCAGACTTTCACGTTGAAGATTAGATCTAATCTCTCTCTTTTTTTTTATCTAAAAAAACTACTACAAGCCATTCAAATCTTGACACAACAAACCTTATCTAACTATCCTTTTTTCTCTAAAAAATATTGTGACCCATTCAAATATTCAAACAACAAATCTTATCTTATTTAACGTGATTCATGATTAACAAGATTTCAAAAATATTTTTATGAATATTTTGTTAGAGATTGTGAGTCATTTTAACACACAATTTAAAAAGTGTTATCATATCAATTTTGAGAAAATATTATCATATATTTTTTTTTATCTTTTGTGCAAACAAAATATTTGAGAATAATTAAGGGAGAAGAATAGCCAGGGGTAAATATATCTTTTTCAAATCCTTTTGAATTAGGATTAGAGGTAATACCATCCCAATCCCCAATTCAGGGGATTCTAAATTCCACTCACTCAATCCCAACCACCCTTTTAAAATTATCATTGATTGGGATTAGGATTGAGAATCCTAATCAAGGTACCCAATCCTCCTAACCAAACCAGGCCTCCAGACTATTTTGCTAGCCAAAATGCAGATAACACATGTTATTTTTTTTTCAAAAATCATATAGCTCATATATTTTTATAAAAGGTGTATTACATATTCTAATTAATTGAATGATATTATTTGTGAAAAATGTGAAAAATTTCTAATGAAGTATGTAACTCATGCAGTGAGCGGAGGGTGCTAATGAGATAAGTCGTGTTCCAATATTTGAATGATAGTTTGTCTATAATTTTTTCTAAGGGCTAATTTGACAATATGATAAGATTTTGAGGATAAGTTATCTAATTTTAGGGATAAAAAAATCAATCGATCTTGTTTTTATTATTGAAGGGGTATGATCCCTTCAACAAATACAGATGCGGCAGAGCTCCTCTTTCGAACCGTGAATCGATACCTGTCAATCAAACATGCACTCAAAAACCCCTTAAAACTGGTGTGACACCGGTCAGTAGGGAATTAGGGTTTTTGGAATGAACAAAGGAATGGTGTGACTCTTCAAGATTGCATACTTTATCTATCCTTTCTTCGCCTATTTATTGGAGAAGGTGACAAAGCTCGACATAATTATTCATCTGATTCAACAAGATATTATGCGTCAGGGAAGATTCTTCGGGATACGGTGTTGGACGATCCGTTATAGAATGTGGTCACTTGATAGATCAGGCGAGCCACGCGAGATTTTCGCCAATTTGTTTGTTGGGTCGAGCAAACACATTGGTAATTGTACTAGATAAAGTGGGACCCTCTATGACTATGCTCAGGGGTCTGATCGTCCTGCTCGAGGTGTGCCCTAGTAGCACTATCTAATTTGGGCACTTCTTGCTGCGGCTAGCCTTGTCTTTGTCCCCTTCTCGAATCGTTATACGAGCTATCCTACCCGTGAATCTGGTCATTGAGGCGGATCAAGTGACCCATTGACCAGGTTACGAGGGACATGTGTTGTGCATAGAACTCGTGACTGATTTTTCCTCTATAGTTACATTATAAAAATTAGGTCAAAAATGTATAAATGTTTTCTAGTCTTTAGGTGGGATAAAAAAATTTCATTTGCATTTCAAAATTCAAATAGTTATAATATTCTTATATATTTTGTCCAGTGTATTTTTATAACAAATTAACATAATAAGTTGTTCACCAACCAATTATCCCCCTACTTATATTTGTATCCCCTTAAGTCTAGTAAAATAAGTAAAACTGTGTTTTATATAGTCCCTTAGAAGTTAGATCAAGCCCTTTGACATCTAACCTAATTACTGATAAAGGATTTATTAATTTTTTTTTCACGATGAGCATTATTTTAACCTGGATAAAGATTATTGTCCAATAAATACTGCAAAATATTGATAAGCCTTTTGTAGGGCCTATAAATGAGGCCCACCCATGGAGCTCCAAGTGACTGTGGCCCACGATCCAATTAAACAGCAGCCCATGACCCGGATCACCCATCGTCAGTGGATCCGGCTTGCTAGCCAACCAAAATCCACAACCCAGTCAAAAGTTATCAAACTTGTTGACTTCTTGGGATATGCAAATCCAACAAATCTAGAGCCATCAGAACACTGATCCATTAGGATTGCATGGACGTGCCTTAGATATGGAATTAATGAATGAGTCAACTCCTGAATCTTGGCAAATCTAGATCCTTTATAAAGGATAATGGCTATGGATTATGCAAATCTCAATGGCATGGGATTTATCCCAAGAATCTAAGATCTCATCCCATCCATAGGGATGTGATCTCCATAAGGTTCTAGGGATTGAAAAAAACACTATAAAATGGAAACTATGTATGACTTGATTCCCAAAGGCAAACAGGAGGGGTACATAGGCAGCCTAGAGTGAGAACTCAGGTTTAGTCAAAAATAAAATTCTCCACCGTACTCTAGAGAGAGGGAAGCAGGTAGGATCAAAGAGAAGATTGGGAGGAGCGGAGTCGACGGATCTTGACGACCCGAACCGACTAGTCATTTCTACGCCTCCAGCTTGGCACGCCAGGTAGGGGATAGAAGCCAGTCCAATAAAAGTCCAGGAACTTCGTGAATCTATTTCGCCTAAATCAGTACAAGATGTACAGGTGATTACAGGTTGGGTTGCAGCACTCACGCGGTTCATCTCCCGACTCTCGGACCGCTGCGCCCGTTCTTTCAAGCTATCAAGGCTGGCAAAGGAATGAAGTGGGGAGAGGCGTAGCAAGCTGCATTCCGCGAGCTCAAGGAGCACCTCGCCCGACCACCAATCCTTTCAGTTCCGGTTGATGGGGAGGAACCGTATTTGTATCTCGCAATCTCCACCGCCTCCTGAGTGCGGCACTCTTTCACGAAGACGGGGACCAACAACGCCCCATATTCTACAGTGACAAGTCTATGACGGACGCCGAGAGCCGCTATTCCTCGATCAAGAAGCTCATTCTTGCGCTCATGGTGACCAAGCGAAGGCTCCGCCACTACTTCGATGCGCACCGCATCGTGGTCCTCACCTCGCACCCTATCCGCGTGTTCCTCCATAAACCAGACTTATATGGACGCACGGTGAAGTGGGCTATCGAGCTATCACCATTTGATATCGATTACAAACCTCGGGTCTCGATAAAGGGCCAGGTGGTGGCGGACTTCATCCTCGAATTTGACCCACGAACAGGATAGAACAATCGGTGGCTGAGCTTGAAGACCCCCCCCATTCCTCTTGGACTGGTGGGCTTTACATGTCGATGGTGCATCCAGCCACATGGGGCACGGGTCCAAGATCGTTATTCACATCCCAGATGAGATCAATCTCGAACAATGGCTCCGCCTCAGTTTCATCGCATCCAACATGTGGCGGAGTACGAGCCACTGCAGGTCGAACTCCGACTCGCCAAGGCACTCCATATCAGGTACTTGCGTGTGTATTGTGACTCCCAATTGGTGATTCTACAAGTCGACGGCACCTACGCTGCTAAGGACCAGAAGATGGAGCAGTACCAATACTTGGCAACCGAGCTGTCCAAACAGTTCTTCGCTTTGAGATCCATTACCTCCTGAGAGGCGACAATGCCACGGCTGATTCTCTCGCCACACACAACCACTGACGAAGGCGGATATTGGGTCTTTTCAGACGTACTGGAATACCCGTCCATTGTTCCTGCCCCCTCGGTCGGAACAATCCAGAGAGAATCCCCGTGTTGGATGGACACGATCGAGGCCTTCATTCGGATGGAACTGTGCCTGCGGACCCCACTGAAGCCCTAAAGTTGAGACGTCGCTCCGCGAGATACTCGATCATTGATGGGGTGTTGTACCAGCGCAACGGGGACGAACCATTCTTAAGATGCCTCGCCAAGAATGAAATCGAGCCCCTTATGGAGGAAATTCATGAAGGATCGTGCGTTGATCATTCTTTAGGAAGGGCGCTGACTCATCACATCTTGACTCAGGGGTATTACTGGCCTACGCTCCGCAAAGACGCCATCGATTTCACACAACGATCCAACCAATGCAGCTACACGACCCTCTTATCCACCTCCCGACCAAGGACCTACGCGCCCTCACTATCGAGTGGCCCTTCGCACAGTGGGGGATGGACATTAATGCACCATTTCTAAAGGCTAGAGTCATTATACCATTCCTACATCTAATAACATCTGAAGTGGCTAGAAATGGCCTACCTAGGATCACAGGGATATGGCTGTATGGGATTTTCACTGGTTCAGTTTCTAGGACTACAAAATCCACAGGGTAACAGAATTCTTTCACTTGGACAATCACATCCTTCACAATTTCCTTTGGATACTTCACCGTTCTATCCACTAATGAAAGGGTAATGTATGTGGGTTTTAACTCCCCCAAACCTAACTCTTTGTACACATAATAGGGTAGCGATTCACACTGGCTCCTAAATCTAGGAGGGCTCTTTGCATCATAGTCTCTTCTACTTTGATTGCAATTGTGGGGTAACCAAGATCCTTGTATGTTAGAGCAATTTGCTGCTGAATGAAAGATGAGGCTTGTGCAGCCATCACAGCGTGCCTAGGAACATTGGTTCTCCTTTTCACCGTGGTGAGATCTTTCAGGAATTTCGTATAGGAGGGAATCTGTTTGATGGCATCTAAGAAAGGTATATTGATTTGAACATTCTTGAATACTTCCATGATATCATCAAAATGAGAATTTTTCTTGGGTTCTTGCAACCTAAGAGGATAAGGAGCTTTGGGTTTGCAGACATCTATTGCCTTTCGTGCTATTTCTTGGGCTTCATTTCCCTTCTCTTGGGTCTCCTGACCCTCTTCCTGGTCTGCAGTCTTGTGGACCGCGATTTCTTCACTTTTTTCCTTGGAGAATTAGACCTTCTTATCCACTCGCCTGCCATATGTCAAGGTGGTAATGGCCTGGACTTCATGGGATGAGTTTTCATCAGAGTTAACCTGATATTGTCCCCTTTGGATTCGACTCTGTTGCTACTAGGATTAGGTACCGGTTGACTAGGTAATTCACCCTTCTTCCTATCCTCCAGAGAACCAGCTATTTGGCTTTGACTAACCTCAAGTTTTGCAATTGCTTGCGCATGGATTTGATTAGTCTGGCTTTGGGACAGATTGGTTTGATGTTGCTGATGGATGAATTCTTGTTGTTGCTTCATCATGTTCCATCATGGCTTCCAGATGTGAAGGTTGTGGAGGAGTGGGAGCAACATAAGGAGGAGGAGGTGGAATCAAAGGTTGGTTTAGCTGAGGAGCTTGTGATGGGCCTGGCCTGAAAAAATTTCTTTGATACCATGGTGGACCACCTTGATATTGGATAGGTTCATTTTTCCTATAAGAGATGTTTGGATGAAACCTATTATCAGGATGATAGATTAGGCCAAATGAATTGGGAGTGGGCTTTTTGAAGGCATTATATGAATTAATCGAATTTTCTGTTCAACTTTGATGGTGGGCAAACTAGGGCAATACTCTACTAGATGCTTTGAACTATCACAAATGAGGCATATGTTGTGCGGCTCATGTTCCACATTCATTATGGGATTTGGATCTCTCTGTGAGTTTCGATTTGTTGTTATCGCAAAAGTAACAAACTTCTTACTCAATTTATTCACCCCATCCACTAAGTTGGTCATGACATATTTAAGATCTAGATCTGCTTTTATTTCACAAATACCTGACTTTCTAGATCCTCTATCATCAACTTCATTGTCATAGCTACTCCAATTCTAGCCATTCTCAGCTAAATCTACAAGGAACTCATAGGCTTCATCAGGGGTCTGATCCATGAATTTACCCTTGTGCATGGGCTCAATCATGTTCCAATGTGTGTGAGGTAAACCCTTATAGAAGAAGTGAACTAGCTGGGCTTTGTCAAACCCATGATGTGGGCATTTGATTAACAAATCATGAAACGTTTCCCAAATTTGGGAAAATTCATCTTCAATTCTCCCCTAAAAGTTCTAATGGCATCATTAACTTTCTCAATTTTTGCCATAGGATAAATTTTTTTCATGAATTTCTTAAAGAGTTGTTCCCATGTTGAAATTGAATTGGTGGAGAGGGAATATAGCCATGCAGTTGCATGATCTTCCAACGTCATGGGAAACAACCTCAATTTGACACCTTCCTCATCTAGGTTCTGATTTTTGAACGTTTGACAAATTGTCAAGAATTTGTTTAGATGGATATAGGGTTGCTCACTCTCGAACCTATGGAATTTGGGAAGCATATTGATGGTTACTAGCTGAATCTCAAATTGGATTGCAGTAGTGGGAGGCAGCACTATGCAGGTTAGTGGATCGAAAGATGCAGGAGCATATAGCTCATTCAGGGTTTTGGCATGTTCACCCATTGTGAAGAGTAATGATTGGTTAAGGACTCGCCTATGTAGATGGAAGGTTCTCTCAATCTCAAGGTCTAAATGTTTTAACTCTCCCCTATTGGAACTTCTACCGTGCATGCACCAAAACCAAAAAAAAATTGAAGCTCTCTTCTAGATTAGACAGCTCCTAACAGGTTTGAAGAATACACCTAAGCCTCCAATTCGGTCCTATGAAACCAAATTTACCAGGTCAGCCTCCAGGTAGTGGTGGGGTCACAATGGTCCCGCTTAACCCTCCTAAACACAAAATTTCCATTTGGATAGCAGAATTGAGTTATTCTGGATAGATAACTATACTCGTATAGATAACAAATCTACATGAATAAGAGATTTTTTATTTGGTTGTGTTTTTTTATTCTCATTGGAAAACATAAAAATAAAGGTTGAGTTGTTTGGTTGATAAAGAATAAAATATAAATAAAGTGTAAAAAAATTGATTTGACATGTGGACCCATGGGAATATATAAACTGAGTATAGCTTATCCTAGTGGTTACTTAGAATTGTTATACTCTCTTATACCCATTTAAACTGGCTTAATAATACCAAGTTATACCCTGCAAACAAACAACCATTTTCCCTATCCATTCTTATACCACCCTTATACTACCCTTATACTCGCTTATTCCGCTTCCCAAACGGGGTAGTGTCTCCCTTAGAGGGACAAGGCATTCCTAGACATCAACACGATCAAAGAGCGCAATTGGTGAAGCTTTTAGTGGTCTCCGCCTTAATGAGCTCAAGAATTTTGAGGCCAAGTCTAATTGATTTTATAGTGATTGGCTTGGGATACTTATGCAATGTTGGTGGGTTTTTTTTTTATGAATTTTGCCCTTAAGTTGATTTATGCAAATGAATACGCTAAATGGACAAGCATTAAAACAAGAGCTTTTGTCAATGGAAAACTTACCTACGGAGTATGTTCACTCCGAAAATCCAAAAATTTGAAGTGGAATTAGATCAATGAGTCTTGAGCTTTATGTTCCTCATCCTTCTCTCTTCTTCTTGCAAGACAAATAAAAGAAAATTATTATTATTTTTATATAATTTTTTTTAAGAAAAGGAAAAACAATCGATACCTTCAACCTTTATCGTTACTTACCTTGCCTCCCCAGCAATGGCGCCAATTTGTTGGTGGCTTTGATTGTCGTTAAGATCTCGTCGTTGCCAACAAAATATAAAATCCTAAGCTATTCTTAGTAGAAAGTGGTAGCAAGGGGTCGAATCACCAGGGAGGCTATTGAAGCAAACAAATAAAAGTAAAAGATTATCAATTTTTGACAAAAAGGTTTAAAAACAAATTATAAATGACTAATTTAAGAAAACTATTTTAAAACCTAAAGTTGAAATCAATGTATAAAAAAGACCACCAAGGATTGGAAAACCACCCCACGTGTATTGTGATGATTCTTTCTTTTGTATTTAATGAAAACAAACTATTTCAAAAGCAGTTCACTTCTACTCGATTTAAAAATAGAGTTTATAAAGCATCAATCATATCCCATCTAAGTAGAACGACAGAAGAAAATAAAAAAATACCCATAATCAAAAGAAATCTGAATTGAAAAAACTATAAAAACATGAACAATAAATCAGAAAACATCAATGCACAAAGAAAATAATCAATCACTCAAACGTATGGGGTGGAATACTCTCCTTGATGGAAGGATTTTCTAGCTACCATGGTTGGTGATATTCTAGAATAAAAATAAGAACAATCCATGAAAATAAAATAAAACTATGCATTTATTGAAAACACAATAAAATCTGTCTATAATATCAAAGAAACTAAAAACAAAAGCAAAAACTCAAAACAGAAAAGAAATAACAAAAATTGAAAATAAATTCCTTCTTGGCTGAATGAAGATATCCTCTCCTTGGCTGAATAAAGAGATGCCTCCTCTCTCTCTGTAGTGCCCTTTTTATAGGAGTATTGAGGGTTGAATTAGTTGTAAATGTTGATTTGCTTGAGTTGTTAATGCTGATTTGTAAAATATATTGGAGATATAATTGTAAAATATTTTGGAGATCTTGTTTATTTGTTGGAGATGTCAAAGCTGATTTGATTGAAGATTTGATTGATTTGGTGGATCAGATTTAGAAGCTTTGACGAATCTTTGAATGCTAATTTCTTCTCCAATTTATAACCTGCCAAATTTAGATCTTGCAAAATTTAGATACTGCCAAATTTAGATTTCTAAATTTTAAAATATGGCTCCATATAAAAAATATGATAATGCATATTAATTGTATAAATATGGCTCCTATTGAGATGATGTAGGTGATATACATTGTTTCACAACCATAAAATGAGATGATTTAGATAAAAAGAAGGGAATGAAGCGATACCCGAGTGCAACAGAGATCGAGATCGGCGGAGGTCTTGCTACTGGGATCGCTCGGCGGCAGATTGGCGAAGGTCTTGCAAGTGGGATCGCTCGGCGGCGGACGATTTTCACGTATGAACAGGATCAACAACGAAGGCACATCGGATGTGGACACCGGCTGTATCGTCAACGTGGATGTGGGCGGAGTATGGGATCAGATCAGATGTGGACACCAGCTATATCGTCAACGTGGATGTGGGTGGAGTATGGGATTAACGAAAACGGACACAAGCGACAATAGTTTTTCTTCAACTTTTATGTGTTTTGGGGGAGAAAGAGGGGGCGAGGGATTTTGGGGACCACTTGGTTATGTGGGATGTTAATCGGGCATATATGGTGATGTGGGGGGTTTAAATTGGGTATAATAAGGTGATGTGGGGTGTTAAATTAGTTATAATAATATGATATATTTGATTGGGGGTATGAAATTGGTTATAATAATGGGATATATTTGATATGAGGGTGTTAAAGTGGTTATAATAATATGATATATTTGATGGGGGTGTGAAATCATTCATATGTATGGATACAACTTTAAAATCTTACCAACAAAAAAAATTAGAATCCTTTATATAAAATTCTACATCAAATCAATTGGTAACAAAATCAGGACACTTTTTTAAGGTGGGATGAATGAATGTTTTTTAAATCTCTTTATACTTAATGAAAAAATATTAAAATAAACTTTTATTCGATAGTCAAACGATTCATTTGAAACAAAATAAGTTCATTAAAATTTAAGTAAAACAAAATAAATTCATTAATACAAAAACTGATAACCAAATACTATATGCGAAATAATAATGATTGTTAAGTAGAATTTTATAAAAATAAAAAAATCATAATTAAAGTCCACTCAAGAATCCAATACTCAAAATACATCTAAAATTATAACATACATTAAAATATAATCCAATAAAAATAAAAAGTGTTGTTATACAATTTTTTTTCAACTCTAATTTCAGTCTTACAAGCATCGATATAATATCACTAAAGCATATACTCACATTAACAAGATATATGTTTCAATAAAAATTAATTAACTTTTTTATATACATTTATAGAATTCACTACAATATATACTTCACCTTTTTCAAAGCAAATTTATCTCATTATACTATTTTTAAAAAATTCAATATACATTTTAACTAGAATTAAGACTGATAAAAAATTGTATTTACAAAAAAAAAAAATCATTCAAAAAAAATGTTATATAAAAAGGAATTACCGGTGTGTAAACACACATGTTGTATGTAAAAACACCACCAAATCACCAAATTATCCATAGAGCATTTGAAAAAAATGATTGTTGTGTCCTGCACTGATGCAGCGTGTAACCACGCCCTTCTACGGATCTGTTCAAAGGAATGAAATCGGTAGGCTCCAACGGCGCTGTTGATTCTTCCAGTAGAATACCAGGAATGTTGGGCTTCAAAGACCTGTTGATACCAACTGATGCAGCGTAAGGTTCACGCTCTTCTGCTAATTCGATCTAAAGAACGAATTTGCAGGCTCCAACAAGGCTGTTGATTCTTCAGGAAGAATATCAGGGATGTGGGGCTTCAAAGACCTGTTGATTTCCTAAGAAATACTAGAGAATTGGGGTGTCTATGCAATTGTTAGTACTCCTAATAAAATACAATAGATAAATAAAATAAACTTCACTGATCAATAATCCAATTGTCAATTGGTTTACATGCTTATTTATAGAGTTGAGAATCCCAACAAACTAGGATATCAACAAATTATATAAATCTTAGACCTAACAAACAAATCTCTTAATCAATATTTAAATTTGAATTCAAATATATGATTGGAGATTCAGAAATAAATATAATAACTAATTAAATGAGATAAATCCCAACAAATCCTAAAAACTACCTAAAATAGCAAAATTAACTTTCAACCGTTGATTTGTTCCCGAAGACAATCTCAGAACGCTCTGAAATTTGACATAGTGGCAACTATTCCTGTAGGGCTTGGCGATACGAACACGTGGACATATTATAATAGCGATTCTGTTTTACAGTTTGAAAGTTATGGCTGTTTGAAGTTACGACGCCCCAGTACGATCACGATGTCTCTGCTTTCGTTGATCCATCTGATCTCGGCCATTCATATAATGTGTGGCTATGATATCTGTATCATACACACTACGAAGGTTATTGGCCGTTGGCGTAGGGCTTGAACGAGGCCGTCGGGGAAGCCCCTTTTTTTATATTTGGCGACTGCTCTAAGCCGTAGCAATTACGCGACGGTTTTAGTCTGTCGGCAATAGAAAAACGCAGTCGTCGGGGAAACCCTTTTTTTGTTGTGATATTGTATACCTCTTAATTTTATACCTCTTAATTTTTTTAAAATATTTTACCCTCTTAATTTTGTCAATGCATTTCACACATTCTCATAGAGAATTTTTTTTTACTCTAATTTTTTTGTGATTAGATGGATTTTATAAGATATGTGCTAATATAGTATTAATTTTTTTATGATAAACTTCATTAAATGTTGATGTTATTTTTTAAATGGATATGTAAATATGTGAATAGTCAAGTAAAAAAAATGTGAATAAGGATTTAGACTACTAAAATATCATCAGCAGTATTGAGGCACAACATAGATTTAAATTACATATTATGATTATACATAATGAAAAATGATAAACAACATCAAGTAAGATATATATAAGAAACATACAATATGATATATAATAACAAAATCTGAGGAGTGATTTAGGTCAGATAGAGCGAGATTGTTGTTGTGAAATTAGAGATAGAGAAACATACAATATGAAAAAATAATTTTTTGGTGTGAAATAACCTACTAAGGGATTTTAAAGATCTAATTACATAAGGGTAATTAGTCTTTTGTGTTTTCAAAATTGTGAAATGAGATTATTTTTATGTATAATTTTAAAAAGTGACTGATTTGAATATTTCAAACTTTTAGGAGATTTTTTTTGTCATTTTTCCTAATATTAATGTCCCTTTAATAGAAATGGTATGCTTAATATTTTTTTAAATTTTTTTAAAGTTATCCCATATTTTAAATAATGTTATCCAAATGCAAAGTTAAGGATAAGAATACAAAAAATAAGGATAATAAAATACATTATCAAATATAAAGATAGATAAAAATAATAATTTTTTTATTCTCATAAATTAAATTAATTTATTCTAAATATTAATTCATTTATCAAACTAAACCTATGTTAAGAGGGGATAGACCTGACCATGGTCTGTTGTAGGCATTAAATGATTTTAAACACATTGCACGCATACCGAGGTGGGAAAACAAAATACTTAAATATTAATAAATTAATTGTGCAATAAATCCCGTTGATATGTGTGTTGTTTGAAATAACAACCCCCAAGTCTACATCCCATTATCCGATCCATCCAACTAGGATCCAACGGCTGTGATGGCACTCTATAATTAAAAAAACATAGTTAAATATCCAATGTCGGGCTGACACACTATGGAAGGGTGCCTCTAATGCACCCCTCAAATTGGGGTGCACACCCCTCATAAAAGAATAGTGTACAAAAGATATATTTATGATCAGATCATGTACACGCCCCATTATTTGATTTTTATGTCGATAATTCTTAGGTCGCAGAGTTCAAAAAACTGAATCCGTAGCATCTGGATCGTTCGCGACACTATCAATGTCGATATTAAGTATTTATGTCGACAATGCTTGTGTCACGAGGTCCAGAAAACTGAACTCATAGTATCTAGAACATTCGCGACACTATCAGTGTCACTATTTGGTATAAAAATAAAAGAACGCGAAACATTTCGAAAATCAAATAAATAACATTCATATCTGAAAAACAAAGAACTCCACACATTTTAACATACATCAACATTTGGAGTGTCGAGCGAATGTATCTTATTTGATTATTTTGGTGTCAAAATAGATAGTTAGTGAAATCGAAGGTTCGGTACTCTCATCGATAAAAGCAATGTCTGCTGGAATAGAATACCTCGATACAAGATTGGTCGACGTATCAACCACTACCTTCAAACATTTTTTCTGGATGTATCGACATAATAATTGTCAACATAATAATATTATATCGATAGTTTCAGTGTCGTTATGGTTGTCTAAATATTCATTCAATTTTTTGGACCATCGCCAATAGAAGTGTCAACAGATTTGATATATCTCGACACTGACAGTGTCATTACTAGCAGCTGGAGCTCATTCTTCAATTTTTTGGGTGGTTCAAACATTTAAACATTCCAAAAATAACTCATACATGCATTTAAACATTGAAACATAGAAATACAATACATTAAATAATATTAGACACTCAAAACATACAAACATTCAGTCTCTGAACTGATAAACATTCAAACATATTAAAATTAAGGCATCAGATGTTGTTGCTTTTAAATTGTTATACAAAAAATGGAACTTCTTCTATTTGCTCTTCCTCTTGTAGCTATGTTTTTAGATTGAGGTTGAAGACACTCTTTTGGAGTCTTACTGCATCATTCCTAATTAGTTAAAACACACAAAAGAAAAAAAATTATGAACTCTTGAATTCGATGAATAAGTCATAATTAGTTAAATCATTTTAAAATTATATAAACCCCAAACATGAATAAAAACCTATAAAAATTGGCATAAACTGTAACGCCCTCGTACCCAAGACTCCATTTTGAAGCTTGAATACGGTCATTTACCTTGAACTCTCAACATAACACGGGCATTTTAAAACGTAAGAGATTTATTTAATCATGCCAATAAAGAAAAAAGCATAAATAACATAACCAGGATCTAAATATAATTCATCCTAAACACGGATAATTACATACGAAATAATTTTTTTCTAACGCATGAACCAACTGTTTCTGCAGAAAGGGACTCAGGAAAATTACATGCCGAGTAAAGGCTTATTCAACCAACTAAATGCAATGGAAGATAAATGTGCAAGCTACGATCTCCACCACCAAGAATAATAATCACCAACGGATACTCTGAAAAGTTAAAAAAAGAGGGATGAGCTACCACGCGCTCAGTGATGGATCTTTAGGTCCCAATAATAATTGATATCACAAATAGTATATGATAAGAAACAAGTTTGCAACATATAATTATATGAGAGAAGAAAGGGAGGTCTGGTCGAAGGAGTGAGAGAATCTCTGCTCGAGGAGCTCTCTGACACGTTCTTCAGCAGCTTTAGCCCGAACCAGAGCAACGGAGGCTTCTCGGTGAGCCACTGATTTAACAAGCTCCGATGTATGACAAGCTTGGTTCGCGATCGCCAACTGTTCATCGATCAACTTCAGCTACCCCCTCCCTTCGATGAGTGAGTCCTTGGACTGACGTCAGCAAGGCTTCGAGCCTTACAGTCTCTGAGCTCCGCTCACCCAGCACCTGCCAGATGACAGAATTCTGAAGAACAATTGGTCAGTACATCGAAGAAAGAGGTCTCTGAAGAAAATTTTGAGCCACTCACATTGCAAAAGCTCAAACTGAGCCGGGCAAAGAGCGCGTATGTTGTAGCCCGGTGAGCACAAATCAGATCATCCTCAAGGAGACAGCCCCTGAGTCGAGCACTAGCATATTCCCTGCTGGAGCGATTAGCGAGTGGACCTCTGGACGAAGTGTCGGCTGACGTCGCAAGAACAAAAACTGAAGCTGAAGGAGCCTCTGACATGTTCAGGACATCCGCGCAATGGGGGTCTGCACCCACCACAACAACTGGGGGCATCCCCACCACAATCGGAACGACTGGGGACATCCCCCCTGCATCCGGAGCAACCGAGGATGCCTTCTCCACAGTTGAAACAATTGGGGGCATCCCTGATGATGTTGCAGTTGTTAAAGGTGGAGCGATTAAAGTCTCGCCAGTTGAGACTCTGAACGCCACAGCAGGAGAAACCGAGGTAGGAGCGTCAACCACGATCATTTCTGATGCAGAAGAAACCTCCACCGTTTCCAGCGCGCGACGAACCAGAGAACTAGATGGACGCCCCCCTTCCCGAGCGCGTGCGGGAAAGTCAACAACAACCTCCTCGGCAACGGTTGGGGGCAGGTCGGTTCCTGGAAAGGAGGAGGCTTGCGCAACAGCGGACAGATCCTCGACTCCATCTGCAGAGTCCGTCTCCTCAGACGGCAAGGCAGGACGAAGAACTTTGGTTCTTTGCTTCGTGGAAAGCGGCAGCCTCGACCTCTTCTTGGAAGCAGATTTTCCCTTGGAGGCAGCAGAACGCCCGGCTTCCTCTTCGACAGCCGCGGGAGACGAAGCAAAAGGAATGTCGGAGCCGGCGGACCTCGAGGAGGAACCCGAAGCTTTGGGGGACGAAAAATTGAGGATTTTCAAAAAATCCTTGTCTGGTTGATCTTGGACGCGGGCTATGTGATCGAACTTCACAACAGACAGATCAGGAGTCCTCTTCTCTGACTCATCTGCAAAGAGAGCAGAAGAATGGTAAGCTTGATACGAGTCAAAGAGAGGGTGAAGCCTGAATCGACACATGAAGTCATTGACTATCTCAAAGAGAGGGAAGGAAAGAGCACTTCTCAGCATCTGGGAAGGATTCATGTACAGCTTATCAGGAGCTACTTCCTTCACGTCGTTGAAGGATTTGTAGGGGGTCGGAAAGATATCAATGGAGTATGGAATGGACAAGACAGACCGCAGCCTTTGGACAATATCCATCGACATGGCAGGAGACGAGAAGGGAAAAGGCAAAAATCGAAGAAGAAGAAATAGAGCATCGGCGATGTCACGCCCCAAGGCGGCCGTCCCCGAGTCGTGGCAAATATATATAATATCAGTAATCTATACACGAGGTCAATGAAGACTCTAACACAACTTCCAAGGCAATAAAGCAATTATAATGAACTGACATAATATATATATATATATATATACATGTAGCGGAAGCTTAAACGACTATGTCCGTAATTCAAAGACATATTACAGACCAGAGTACATAATCAATTGTCCTGTGAGAGCCAAAATAAATAATAGACATCAACAACAAGTAATGTGCGCAAGCACGAGTAACAATACATACAAGGAAAAGGGGGATGCTGATGGCCTCTCACACTTACAGACTGAAAACATGAACATTGCTTAGCTACTGATACTGCGCTAAGGGGAGCTCCTCTCGGATCCGACTCAGCGTCAACTGGAGGAAAACATATGCGAGGGGTGAGCCACACGCTCAATGAATGGAACAATCCATGCAACACAACTCATATTAATCATTACAAGTAAATTAAATTCCAGCAGATGGAATCAACTACTTACGCTAGTGGGTCGAGTATCAACCCGGGCCCCACCACTGCCGCACCCTCACCCCCACAGAGTGACTTAGGACTTTAGGGATAAGGTTGGCTGTTCCTACACCATTCGTCATCCGGTAGTCTCTCCTAGTGTGGCCTCTACTACCTGGTAGCCTCCCACGTCCACTATCTCTGCTATGTGGACAGACCAGCAAGCGTCGTTGATAGTACCTGGGAGCATCCCACAGGGTTCTGGCCTCTACCGGTTAGCCTCCCAAGACTGCAATCTCTACCTCATGGGCGCCCCACTGTGTCATGAATAGCATCTGGGAGCACCTCACCGGACTTTACTACGCCGGGCAGTCTCTACACGGAACCGACGAAGGGAAGAACACTCGACACTCACAAATGCGATCCTCATGGATCCAACGTCGTCGATCGATAAACATCGAAAAGGGGTATCGAATTCTTATGAATTCCCTCCAGGGCGCATAACTCAGATGCGGGAAAAACATATCATTCGTAGTGACTATGCCATGGTATGACCCCCTAATAGGTCATACACTTGTCCAAACTCATTTAGACAAGATTCATGGCTCATACAGGTATAAGATATTCCCTGCCTGGGGAAAGAACCCCTTGGAAAGGCACCTTGAGGTCCCGATATAGGATATCCCGACAACCAAACAAGGAACACAGAGCACCCTAGCCCGGGTCTCAATGATGACCTCGCAAGGTCCCTTAATCCCGAGTAGAAATTGGAATTTAATATATAATGAAGAATTAATTAAGGAATTAATCATGGTAGCATTTAATAACATAACATTCTTATTTGTTTAATTAAATTAAACTAGGTGGGGACATACATGGATCAGGGTATGCTAACATGGGACATGGTCCCTAGGCATGTATGGGCTCCTATACATGATACATGGATGTATAATCCTAGCATACAATGTCTAACAAGGTATGGGTGCATCATAGCAAAGCATGCATTCACATATATTCTTAATTAACAAGTTAATATGCAGTTATGATGTCCCAGGGGAGGGCAATGCACGTCAACGTGCATCGAACGCCTCCCAACTGGGTTGGATTAACCCATTCACCGCAACCCGGGTCGTTGGTTGATCGTTCACCAAGATCTGCAAGACCAGGACATCAAATTAGGTGAGTATAATCACATAAAAATACTTAAAATTAACTAGAAATGCCAAAGACATAGACATGCATGCATACGGGCTCGCACGCATGCGAGTACGCACGTACGCATGCATGTCCGAGTGTTCCGACACCTACCCAAGCCCTCGGTAGCCACACGTGTGGCCCCTGCACGCATACGCACGTACATACACGTGCGCACGCACCCCCGCATTTGCTGGTGCCCATCCGCGCGCCCAGACATCCAGCCCCGCGTGCGCGCACCCCGCCAGTAGCTCGCGTGCATGCGCACGCGCCCGCCAGCGCCCGCGGGCCCCGTGCACGACTGCGCGCCCGATAGACCCTGCCAGCCTCTCCTGCGCGCATGCCTGCGCGCGCACGCACGCCCAGACCCCTTGAACCCCTCACCTACCCCTCCCACACACCCAAACCCATACACCTAGCATGCATGACACCCCCCACAGCCATAACAACAAGAGAAACACAAAGATGGGGGGAAAAGGAGAGCCTACCAAGTGGGGGAAAAAGGAAATGGAGGTTCGGGGGCCCCTCGTGCACCAACGGCTGCCACAACCACCACTACCACCACCACAACCCCACAAGCTCCTCCTCAGCCTTATAATGGCTTTGCCTTCCCTTCCTTCACTTCCTTCTCTTCTCTTTGATTTTCTTCAACAACAGCCCAAAAAGGGGCTGAAAGAGGGAGTGAGAGGGAGAGGAAACACAATCCCCGACTACAACAAGGAATAGTAAGGGGGGTAATGAGAAGGAAAGAAAAAGGTGGGGGTGAACTTAAGCAAAAGACACCCACACACACCAAAAATAACCAAAGCTTTCTTAACACTTAAGCAAGGGGGGTAAGGTTACCTAGGGTCACCATAGGCACCAAATATCCCAACACTATTCCTCCCACAAAACCAGTAACGACCAAAACCCGGATACGGTTCAGAATTGCATAATTTTTAAAACGTTACCGGAATTCGATGAAATTTTTATGGATAGTACAGAATAGTACCAGGACCCATAATATGCAGTCAGATTTCTAATCGGAGTACTCAAGCTCACGCAGTTGGCTAAAAGCCAAAATTTTTGCGGCTCCGATCGAAAAATGAAAAATTGAAAAATGGTTAGAAATGACCCAAATGTTACCCATAGGCTAAAAATTAACACATATATAACAGGCGACGCTTCGAAAAGATGACAACAATAATTCATTGCGGATATTAAAGTGTAATCAGTGCCTCGAAAAAGGTTTCACGAAACTCTAAGAGACGCCGACGTTTGGATTTTCAAGTGAATGTCATGGGAAGCCACACGGCGTTAAAAGCTGACTCAGCAAATCAGTCGTCAAATCCAAAGCGAATCTGTGGCGGCCCGTGTCCCAAGACGCCGACACGTGCACGCCACCAAAGCTTTGATACCAACTGTGGCGGCCCGTGTCCCAAAAACGCTGACACGAGCGCGTCACGTGCCTAAAAACCCACCATAATATTTTTTTTTCTAAAACAAAACATCGAAATGTCCACCCTATATAATCACATATGATAACAACCCTGGGATAACAGATAATCAACAAGATATGTATAATCACCTATATCACAACACACCCAGGAAATTTTAAGCAGTCAACAGAGCAGCTAACACACCTCATATACAGTCATCCATATATACAGAGCATTTAACATAAGCATGGTTCGCTAGACCAGCCTCTACCAAAATAATCATATACAAATCCAAAACATCAAACTATACACATCTATATATACCTATCACCAACTGGACGTAGCACCAAAAGAAGACTAAGCCAACGTCCACCAACCCCGCCTCTACTCTGCAAAATAAGAGAAAATGGAATGGAATGAGTGAAAGATGCTCAGTAAGTAACCCAGACATTCCACGCACAAGGAAAACAAGAATGACATCCAAAGTCAAGCTCAGTAATCTCAATAAACACCAGGTCAAAGTATAATGACAAATGGAATCACTGTATAAGCATCAGCAGAGAACAATAACATCCCTGATATATAAACATATGAATGAATAGCTCAAACTAATACCTCACAACTGATAAAGCCAATTAATATCATCAAGATGTATCACAATTGGACTGAAAGCAAGTACTCTGAAATTACTCATCGATCAAAAGGATGTTAATTAAATCACTGATGGCCCTGGAAATGTCACAATGCTACAAGAATGATAAGGGAATCACAATTCTGGCCCCCAAATGTCCAAAGCGTAGGATTGACCATCTGCACGACCCCACCATCTTGGCCCCTATGTCCAAGATATCCACATACCTCACGTGTGGCCCTCGGAACGTCCACCGCGGATTCACTACCTGGCCCTCGGAACGTCCAGGCACGGCAGGGTATTCTCAAGTCCCCCTCGCTGGACCATACATACTTATGCGCGCTAGGGAGGCATACCTCAACCCTCACTGTAAGGTCTATGGTCATCCAACTCCAAGTACACAAGAGGTAATATAGAAGCAACGATATCAATCACACTACAAGGCTTCATGGTCAAACAACACGAGTATACTGATCATAGGTTCATGGCAAGACACTTAGATGGATACATATCATGATCAAAAGAAAGGCTCACGATACTAACAAGTCAATCATAAGCTCACGAGATATAAATAAGAAAAATAAGCTGGAATCCAATAAAGAATAACTCCAAGATACAAATAGACCAATTATAAAGAATAACTCCAAGATACAAATAGACCAATTATAAAAATATTTTAGAATCTCGAACAACCACAGTCTAACAACAATGAAGGAATATGTCTCAATAATAGACCATTTAAATGCAGTACTCACAATCGAAATCATCTGGATTATCAAATACAATTGAATAGCTTCAACAACAATAAAATGTGGGGTGGAATGGAATGAGTAAATGTCGAATCAACAATATCACGCGGAACGGAATTGAACAAATAATGGAATGGAACGAAACAAGCAAATATCGATCGATCAGGTTACTTACAATAATACAATGTGAATGGAATGAATAGACAAATATCGATCAGGTCACTTACAATAATACAACGTGGAATGGAATGAACAAGCAAAGTCAATCGGGTTACTTGCCTCACAATTCACAATCCAAGCTAGACTCACCCTAACCCAGCTCCAAAATCACGCAGACAGGAATTCACTGATAAAATTATAACCTCAATCAGATACTAAAATATAATCCTATTAATCAAACTATTCTCAAATCCACCAAGACAAAAATGACATCCCCACTACAAACCCTAAAATGATACTATAAAATCTACCATCAAATACCTATTTATCCAGCCCCAAAAACATAATCATATTCCAGCCCCAAATCACAATTTTGATTCAAAACTGAAATAAAACAACCCTAGACGAAGAATAACAATGAAAAGAACAAAAATCTTTATCCAATGTATCGTGAAAAAAGCTCCACGAAGCTTTTCCCAATTTTTCTAATTTTTCCCTGATTTTTCCTTTTTTTTCCCCTCAAACAGGGTCTCGGACGACTCTCTTTCTCTCTCTCTCGTAATAAATCCCCAACACCACCGACTCACCTTATTAAAAACTTTAGGTTTCGCCAAATTACCAACATGCCCTTCCACTAAAATCTGCACAGGCTTGACTCAAACAGCCATATCTTCTCGTAGGGAAATCCACTTCACATGAAACAACTTCTGTTGGAAAGCTGATGAAAATATCTTCAATTTCTATGTTTGAGCCAAGATCAGAAGAAGCTTCTAACTATATTTAAAATAACGACGAACAGAAGACCTCGCGATTTATTCTTCTAGGGGCATAAATGGTAAAACAGGCATAAATTTTCTAATATAATTCCAAATAACGCCAAACCAATTTTATATGAAAGGTAACTCAAAAATGAAGACTTCATATGTTGAGCGTGAATCCCAAATATGCCTCGAATGTGCTTTTAAAAAATTAAACCAAATGTACGACTTCAGGGAAAATAAAGACCAAAAGCCCAATAACATAAAATTATCCTCTCCTGTAAACTAAAACATAAATATTAGTATAAACCGGCATAAGAAGGTCCCGGCTATTACAGAATCAGAGAATCCCGAGGAGACCGGCGACTAGATTTTTTACTCTCGAAGAAGGGGGAGGGATGCGACTAGATTTTTCATATTTCCTGCTCTCTCGACACATCAAAAGAACAGGAGAGGGGGCATCTGTGGAGGTAAAAATTCACACTAGGACACGTGTCATGCAAGGACAATACGTGGGCCATCTGGCGTAAGGCCCATTAGGCCCAATCGATGTAAAGCGACCTCATGATGACGTCATCTGGTATGTCGACACGACTAGACTAAAGGATTTAGTTGGGCGGTCGGATATCTCAAGAAAAGATGGCATTTCGAGTAATCTAAGGCACGATCAGACAACAGGTCTGGTCAGGTGACCTTATTACTCAGGTACGAGTAATCTAAGGCATGATCAAACAACAGGTCTGGTCGAGCGACCTTATTACTCAGGTACAAGTAATCTAAGGTACGACCAGACAACAGTTTGGTCGGGCGACTTTATTATTCAGGTACAAGTAGTATAAGGCACAACCAGACGATAGGTCTGGTCGGTCGACCTTACTCCTTGGAAAAGTACGCGGAGGCATAACGCACGAACAGGTACATCAGGAGACATCGAGCAGGCGTAGAAACAGTCAGAAGACCCCAAACGTCTGTAACAGCCATGTTGGTATTTAGTGCCCACTACCAGCAGAACGTGGGTAATTAAGGGACGATGTGTAGAGTAATTATGAGAAATGTTTTCCTATAAAATAGCCCTAACTCTTAGTGGTAAAACGGTTACAAGATAATTAACTGAACTACGTGAGACTTGACCCCCCCGGGGTACGTAGGCAGCATATAAAAGAGGTCGCACGACAACACTCTTACGGCAGATTCGAGATTCTACATTTGATGCAATCGAGAACGGTCACGGTGATAATTCAGTCATTTGTGATAGCCGGGCACAGTCTCTCCCTTTCCCAACAAACATCCATTTTCGCATAAGCCTACCACTAAAAATTCATTATCCCAAATTCTTTTGAAGTTCTGAATCCCAAAATTATAAATTTAACTGTGAGGGAAAATTATCCTCCTCAATATCGAAATCAAGTCATTCATATGAAATTCGGTTAAAACAAAACCAACTTAAATAAAAATATTTTCAAAAACCTTAGATTTGTCATAGGCATGATAACTAATAGGGATCTACCTTATACATTCAGAGAATTCATGAAAAACATGTATAGGTTCGGATCTATGCATATAAGGTTCAAAAATAAGATTTAAAAATCATAAAACACGATTTCTACCTAAAATGAATAAACTTAAACATGATGTATACTTAAACATATTCGTTTTAAATCATGAAAGGCTTATAAATCATCTAAATCTCATATTATCATAGCTATAACATCAGATCAGAAAAATCATTTAAATCATATTATAGATCATGAAATAAAGGAAAAACGCAACAAGAAATCTTAAGAAATCGAAAGTTGCGGTCGTATACATGTGAGACTCAATACCAAAATCAAAGAACTCGTAAAACACCATAAAATCCTCATCATATCAATGTTAAAACATAGGGATCCGAGATCATACGAAAACATTCAAGAAACGAGAAGGAAACATTGTCTTTGTTTGGAAGAAAACAAGATCATATGCAAATATCATTCAAGGGAATTCATTATAACTAAGAAAACTCAAAAAGTCTTTAGAATACTCACCCAGAACTACGCTTAAACTCCCTTCCTAAGCCTCTCAAGAAAGGAGCCGAAGAGAAGAAGAAAAATTAAAAAAAAAAAGGTTTTAGGTTTTAATGTAAAGGGAGAGAGAAAAGAGATATTAAATACTGAAACACGTGAGGGACAAATTTACAACACCATCAAACCCGAATAACCACAATCAATGCCATTGTTCCTTCCAAAAATGGACTGAAATTCAAGTTCGAATTTCGTCCAGATCGACGGCTCTTATAGAGTTCATCGCCCAATCACCCGACGGCTTCACCAGGGGCCGTCGCCCAGGTGCCCAACGGATTCACCATGGGCCATTGCCTAGGTGCCCAACGGCACCTATAAGATCCGTCAAACGCTGTCTGACACCCTGCTACGATTTAGACCATAACCTGACCTATACGCATCCGATTTATGATCTGTAAGAAGCGTTGAAAAGCTAACAGAATGAAGATTCCAACCATGTCAAATTATCTGAATTTGGAGCACTAAACACACCAGGAAAATAGATTAATTATGTCCTAAAAGTCACAATCGTTACACAAACTATAACTTCAAACAAAAAAAGCATATGAGATCATTAGAATAAAAAAGCACATTGTAAAATATTGGACCATTTTATCACTTTAAAAAATTAATTATTTTCAAATATTTATGTGAATACTAAACATGAATTAAACATTAAACAAAAAACCTAAGCATGAATCAAACCAAGAATATATAACCCTATCAACACATAACTCACAATATAATATAAGTTCAAATGAAATAGACTATGTAACCCTATCAATGAACATATGATATCAATCCATGAAAATGAGTATATTTACAATGTTGAACTAAACACATAATAAAAAAATTCATTGAATTACATGAACAAACACAAAACATGTCATACAAAAAACAATCAATGTTTTACAAAAAGTTCAAATCCAAAAAAATTGAAAACCAACACATACACCTCCACAACCATTATAAAAAAAGGCACAAAAACTTACTTTGGACCGTCGACAATATACGTGTTGACGGATGTAATATGCTTTGACACTAGCAGTGTCATTACTAGCAGTAGGAGCCCATTCTTTAAATTTATAGGTGGTTCAACAAAAATAACACATTCATACAAGAGAGGGTCATAAGATGTCGACGAAGAGGGAGAGCATGAGATAAGATGTCGATGGAGAAGAGAGCACGAGATGAGATGTCGACGGAGAAGAGGGTACGAGATATCGACGGAGAGGAAGAGCACAAGACGACAAATATCGACGGAGAGAGAGCACCGGACGGCTTGAGTGGATAGTGAGGGAGAGCATGGAGCAGCTTGTGATGAGGGAAGAAAGAGTGATGAAGAAAATTAGGGTTCTTGGGTTTTTCCACTGCCTTCAAAGGGTGGGTGTGCTAAAAAAATCAAATCCCATTTTATATACAAGGAGTGTTTAAAAATATGATGAATTTCTGTTGGGTGTGTAAATATAGGGGTGTGCACCGTAATTTGAGGGTTGCAATGAGAGGCACCCACTATGGAAACCCAATACAAAAATATGTGATTCCATTTGGTCAACCAAAACAGACGGGAATGATACACGTACAGATTTTGTCAACTCTATGAAAAGCAAGATTACAAGAAAAGAAAGGGGAGAGGAGCATTCAATCAACATCACCCCCAAAAGGAGAGGCTTTTTTCAGAGTCCGGATCCGGTCAGTGCCGACTACGGTCAGTTCGGTCAGTACCGAACTGCACCACGTTCAAATCGAACTGCACAACAAATTGTTGGGTATGTTTTTTACTCTCTTATTGGATACTGATGATACTTAGGAATTCATATTTTCTTCAATAGTTAATTGAATCCAATAAGAGAGTAAAAAAATATACCCAACAATTAGTTGTGCAGTTTGATTTATAAGTGGTGCAGTTCGATTTACACGTAGTGCAGTTCGGCACTGACCGAACTGACCGTAGTCGAGCACTGACCGGTTCCGAGCCCCTTTTTTCAAGGCGCATTTAAACCATACGCCTTTCATTCGGGGATTGGCCGATCTCCCATCTCACCCACCACATATTCGTCATATATATACCCTAAAAACAATGGCTGATTCAAATAAATTTAGAAATAACCCAACTTTCCTATGTTGGGTTGGATGCAATTTGAAGCATTAATGCTTTGATTTTGTACTGCAAATTCAAACTGTACTGCGTGAATTGGAGAGTACAACAGCAAAACTAATAAAAAGGATCGGGGGAAGGGATCTTGTTTTGATGGTGGGAAAAGAGAGCACTTGTTGATTAACACGTATGTTGATTATTAATATATGATTGCTTGCATGTGTCAGCCACATCTCAAGCTGGTGGAAGTCGTTTATTTCAATGAGTAGGAGGTGAACCCATACGAAAATCTTGTCTTGATTTTCTACTTTCAAAGAAGTCGATTGGGACTGCTCGGCTGAGGTAATCTAATTAATTTTGTTGTCACTCTTCTTGTTTTTTTTGTTCTCTAAAATGATTGTTTTTCAAAGGAAATCCGTTGGAAGCATTTGAGACCTTTTCGTCTGTTTTGGCTGAAATCCTTTGTTCACCATTAAAAAAAAAAAAGCAAAATTGGTGTTTGTTTAGATGTCTCCATTTGATTTGACAAACAAATAAGACCCTTTTAGAGATACCACAAGCCTCTTAAGATCCATTGTAATTTTCAATGGCGAGTTTTTGGAACCAATCAAAGCGTGACCTTTTTCAGATTAACAATCCAAGATCATAAAAAACATGGATGAATTGCAAGACAAGGAAGAGATCACAGAGCGAGTAGACCCAGAAGAGCAAACACATGAGGAGTTAAAGAGGATCCCTCCCTGGTCAAAACAGCTAACAGTGAGAGGACTCTTCGCGAGCCTCCTCATCGGGATCTTGTACAGCGTGATCGTCATGAAATTGAACCTCACAACGGGGTTAGTTCCTTCTCTCAACGTCTCCGCTGCCCTCCTCGCCTTCGTCTTCCTCCGATCGTGGACCAAGCTTCTCGGCAAAGCCGGTATAGTCACTACCCCCTTCACAAGGCAAGAGAACACCGTCATCCAGACTTGCGCGGTCGCCTGTTATAGCATCTCTGTTGGAGGTGATTGGGCTTTTAGTGATACAACGTTGTTCGGTTTTTGGAAAGAGTGTGTGTGTTGAGTGAGTTTGTTTTGATTTGTTTTGTTGGGTTTAGGTGGATTTGGTTCATATCTGTTGGGGCTGAACAAGAGGACTTATGAACAGGCGGGGATCGATACAGAGGGGAACACGCCAGGGAGCTATAAAGAGCCCGGGATCGGATGGATGACTGCCTTCCTCTTCATCGTCAGCTTCGTTGGACTTTTGGCCTTGGTCCCTCTTAGAAAGGTATTGATCATGCTATTGTTTCTCATCACTCTCCGTGATGGATCTCATTCGTTAGTCTCGAGTGAGGAATTGACATCTCATATATTTAGCATGTGAGGTTTGCTTTACTTTTGACCACAGGATTGATGAGTTCTAGCACTGACATGTCCTGATAAAGCTTGCTTCTTTTTGTTTACCGAATATAATGGTAGATTTAGTGTGTTTTAATATATTGACCTTTGAATTCCTAGAGTTTTTTTGAAAGAGTTACATCAACAAAACTTGTTTTACCTCCCTTTGAGCAATTATAATCCTCTGATGTTTTGGTGGGATTGATTTCAGATTTTATGGTGCTGCATTGCAACTAATTTGTAGCCTCAATTGTTGATCTTGGATGCTCCCCCTTGTCAGTTATAACGGTTTATTTGAGAATCACTGCTGTGATAGATCACCAATATATATTTTTGTTTGTCACTTGCTTTGTATGTAAAGGTGAATTGCAATTTATATTTATGAATCTATGTAAATACGCAGATCATGATCATTGATTACAAGTTGAGCTATCCAAGTGGTACTGCTACTGCTGTTCTGATCAATGGATTTCACACTCCTCAAGGAGATAACATGGCGAAGTATTCTATTACACTCTTCTTTAATAATGGAAACAGAGAACAAATCAATGTTTAAGCCAAACTGACTCACAATTACTTCTTCAAAGGAAACAAGTCCATGGCTTCGCGAAGTTCTTCTCCATGAGTTTCCTCTGGGGATTCTTCCAATGGTTCTATTCCGGTGGAGACAACTGCGGCTTCTCGCAGTTTCCCACTTTTGGCATACAAGCTTGGAGGCAAACGTATCACTGAATGCACAAATCGAGTTTATTTTCTTCATATGGAGTCTGTGATTTCTGATTCAGTTTCTTTCGCATTCGCAGATTCTTCTTTGATTTCAGCATGACATATGTTGGGGCGGGGATGATATGCTCATACCTTGTGAACCTGTCTCTCATGCTTGGCGCGGTGCTCTCTTGGGGAGTAATGTGGCCTCTGATAAGCGACCTAAAAGGACATTGGTATCCGGAGGACCTGAAACCGAGCAGCATGAGAAGCTTACAAGGCTACAAGGTGTTCATTTCGATCGCTCTGATCCTCGGAGACGGTCTCTACAACTTCGTCAAGATCCTGTCCTATACTGCTTACAGCATGCACACTCGAATGAGACATCGAAAAAACATCAAAACAGGTAAAAAATTGACCTGTAGAACTGAATGCAACGATTGAGATTTCAAGTGTTCTCACCCCTGATGATGCATTGTTTCAATTAGCAACTGTAGAGCAACAAAACCGGTCCCTCGATGACCTCCAACGGAACGAGATATTCATGAAGGACAACATCCCGATTTGGCTTGCCTATTCAGGCTACGCCGCCTTCTCCATCGTCTCCATCACCGTCATCCCTTATATGTTTCCCGAGGTGCGATGGTACTATGTAGTCATCGCGTACTTCCTCGCGCCTGCGCTAGGCTTCTGCAATGCTTATGGAGCCGGCCTTACTGACATGAACATGGCCTACAACTATGGCAAGGTCTCCCTCTTCATCTTAGCCGCCTGGGCCGGGAAGGACTCTGGAGGGATCATCGCGGGTCTAGTCGGGTGCGGGCTTATCAAGTCCGTCGTCTCCATCTCGGCCGATCTAATGCAGGACTTCAAGTCTGGACACCTCACCCTGACCTCCTCGCTGTCCATGCTCTTGAGCCAGGCGGCAGGGACCGCGATGGGCTGCGTGGTCGCACCTGTGACATTCTTTCTCTTCTACAAGGCCTTTGACGTCGGTAACCCGGATGGGGAATTCAAGGCCCCGTATGCCTTGATATACCGAAACATGGCGATACTTGGAGTTGAAGGCTTCTCTGCGCTCCCACGCCATTGTTTGCAGCTGTGTTACGGGTTCTTCGGATTTGCGGTGGGGGCGAATCTGATGAGGGACCTCTCGCCACCAAAGTACGGGAGGTGGTTTCCTCTCCCAATGGCGATGGCGGTGCCGTTCCTCGTTGGGGCGAACTTTGCGATCGACATGTGTGTGGGTAGCTTAGTTGTGTTTGTATGGCACAGGCTTGATGGCAAGAAAGCGACGCTCATGGTTCCGGCAGTGGCATCCGGTTTGATATGTGGGGATGGGTTGTGGATCCTCCCTTCGTCGATACTCGCATTGGCGAAGGTTAATCCCCCAATGTGCATGAAATTCTTGTCCTCCTGAAGGTGTTGAAGCAACCAAATTGTTCAAGCAGAGATATAGCATAAAGCATTGAAGCCATGGATGTATAAGTGGCTTCACTTGAATGTTTGATGAGATGGACAGCAGGCTGAGGTGATGAGCCCTGATGAATGGTTCAATTCAGCTGCTGTTTCAGTCTGATGCCCCAGATAGGATGTGGGACTAATTATATATACATAGATCATAACTGAAATCCAGTATGGTTAGCTCTTTTTTTTGCATGCATTCTTTGTTCTCTGAGAGTGAAGACTTTCTCTAGAGACAAAGGTCTAAAGATGAATTAACATGTTAGTTTTTTTTTTTTTTATTCGCAATTTGGGACTTTGTATTACTATAACTGAACAGAATTTACAAGAGATTACAGATTGTAGTCTATTTATCTCCGTAAGTGGAGTAGCTAAATGAGCTCCTGGGCTGTTAGGACCCAAGAACACCAAAAATGTCAAGATTTCCTCAAGAACAATGTTCCCTCCTTGTCTTGCTTCAGTAGATCAGCAATCGAAGGCCAGAGATCATGCTGATGGAACACAGTTTGACCTTGTGAAGTTCGATGGGATGCCAGTAAATCTGCCACAGAGTTTCCTTCACGAAAAATATGAGTAGCCTTCCAGGATTGTAAACGTTCAAGGCTAAAGAAAATCTGATTGTTGTCCAAGGTAGAGTGCCTCTGCCATGTATCCAGGCCAAAGCGGTTGTTGAGTCTGACTCGATTCAGATTCTAGTTGCATCTAGAGAAGTGTCTAACTCCACACCTGATTGAATTCCTTGGTACTCCAGGAGGTTCATGGAAAAGGGTCGAGCGTACTCCAGGAACGTTATGGAAGAGGGTCGAGCCATTCCTGCCATTCCTAGCAGAAAGTCACCATTCGCATTGCGAACAAGAACTCCATAACCCCCCCTATCATCCGAAAGTGACCCGTCAGAGTCTTTAGCCAATTCGGATCTGAGCGGGTCCACTGGACTGTGGTAACCGAAGGAATTATCTCAATGATTGTAATCTTGAAGTTAATTGCAAGCTTGTGTATATCAAGACTCAGAGCAGCAATTAAAGTGGAAGAAAGAAAGCGCAAAGAAACTGAATCTTTGATCTTCCGCAGAATCCTCCTCGTGTGCTGACTGTCCGCGAATACGATTGTTTCTTTCCACCCAGATATGCCAAAAAAAGTGTGAGGGTGGATGCAGTGAGTTGCTTCTTTAGTGGGTGAGTGACATTGGAATCCAACCATCCTGGTAGATCAGAGAGACAGTGTGGAACCCTCCCCTTTACCAACAAGTCTTTCATCAGAGAAATGAGGATAAACCTTGAGTAGGAACATTGGAGAGAGAGGTGGTCTACATCTTCAACACCAGTCAAGCATAGAGGGCATATTTGGTCATTGATGAGGCCTTTTCTGAGCAGCCGTGCTCGTGTAGTGGCCTTGTTGAGAAACAGCTGCCAGGAGAGGAAGGATTGTCTGGGAACTTGGGTTGATTGCCATAACCATTTCGTCCATGAGGGAGAAGAGGTGGAATTTTTTTGAATGAAGGTCATTGCAGAGCTACGATTCAGCTTCCCTGATCTGCTATATGGCCATGTTAGTAAATCAGAACCAGATCCTCCCACATCTAATTCCTTGATCTCACTCCATAGATGATCCAGTTCAGATGACCAATGTTGTGGCTTGGTCCATTGTCCTGCCAAAATTAAGACATAGAAGGTTGTGCTTGTAGGGGGTCCCGAGAAGAGAAGATCCCTCCCAAAGGCTTGTATGTGGCTCCTGCCATTTAACCAGGGGTCATTCCAGAGATTAATGGAAGTAGAGGAGATGTTAGTTTGCTTATCTTGCACCATGTATATAACCGTGTGTATGTAATCTTCAAGGAGGTCTTTTAAATTATTGTTCAAAGTATTTCTTGTTGTCAGAAAATACAGATGATTTGTCATTTGGTTGTAGTTTTGTCAAAGGATTAGCACGTCCCAAGGCACCATTGCAGCGACAAGGACTAACATCAGCCTGCGATAATACCTCCAGCGTGCCCTATTCCTGGAAATCCGGTAAACTGAAACTCCGGGGCTCCATGATCAGCAAAAGCGATAGATACATTGGAATCCCACTGACATCAGTCTCGGCATTGGAATCAGAGTAGCAATTGAAGTGCATAGCAAATCGCTCAAAGTCATACTTCAGGTTCAAATCTATTTTCTCTAGCACTGTTTAGCTTCCATGTGGCCGGTCTAAGAGGCCTACATGCCGTGGGAGACCCCGCGAATGGCTTTCATCAAGTTCAGTAGCGAGGCATATAACGCTCACAATGCTTATGGGTGGATCGTGGATCATCATGGATCACTCACTTGCTCAATTTGTAGAAACAGAAGGATAATTGTGATTCTTCAATGCCCACCTTGAAATCACCCCGGGTTGATTGCAACTTTCGAATCTTCCACTAATGCTAGGGACATCCACTGATAGTCCAAGGGTATAACTTTGATTGGTTAAATTGAATCCGAACTTATTCAAATCGATTATTTTTTTGTTTGTGTCGATAATTATATGGTTTGGTTTGAATATGGATTGAAAAATCAATAAATCAATCTACATTGGTTTAACTTCAGTTTTATATATATATATATATATATATAAAAGAATTAACTGAACCCAATTAAATTTAAACACATGATTATTTATAATAAATATTTATTTATATCATTCTTTTTATATTAAAAATTATATTTTTGTTATACCATTAATATTCATAAAAAAATGAATATACTAATTTATACAATCAATCTTAACATTTTTTATATTTATGTAAAGTTGTAAACCAACCCTCAAAAAAGTTCGAACCAATATCAATCTTTAACAGTACAGTTCAGTTAAGTTTGGGTTAACTAAACAAAAAATTTTAGTTCGAGTTAACCAAACCAAAATTAGTTTAACCAAATCAAAATTGGTTCGGTTCAATTTTGGATTTTCGATTCCGCTTTTATTCAATTTTTGAATTACATGTCAATATAGTTTAGTTTAATTTAGGTTTGCAAAAAATCATACCAATTGCACCCCAGTTTGTACATGTTTTAAAATAGTAAATCTCGTCTAATAAAATATATAATCTGATAAAAAAAATATGTATCGCTATATTTTAAACTAAATAGATCCATTTTTATTAACAAATATAAAAAAATTTAACGTGATATAAACCTTTCTCACTGGATGGCTACGGGGCGTACATGGAATGTTACTGGACTGTTTACGGATACCAGCGCTCCTCCAAGAAGCAACAGACCCAATGAATAAATATAAATAAATTCAAAGTTTGCTCGTGAGGGGGGCATACACAGCAACAGCACGTGCGATGATCCGAATCTGGGGACTTCGATAAGGGGCCAATTTTAGTCCAACAAAGCAAAAAGCAGAAGACCTATGCCTCTGGAATCTCACTCATCTTTTTCTTCAGTATTATCTCCATCTATCTCTCCCCCCACTCCCCACCCCCCCCTCTTTTGATCTCTATCTCTATCTCTATCTGGCACGCATGACTTCCACGCTTAGCCTCCTCAAACTCTCCATTGTCTCCTCCTCTTCCACTTCTCCCAAACTCCCCAACCATCCTCAACACACAACACCAAAAACAACCCACCTAAAAAAACACCAAGATCAAACCCCACAGATCCTCCATCAGCTCCAGCAAAGCCTCTCACCTGCCACCGCTGCAGCACTCTTTGTGCCCTTCGTAACACCACAGGCAAGTCATTCAATCTGCTTTACTTACTGTTTCTCTTTCACAGTAAGCATTCTTTATAGACAAGATAATTAAATGTAATTCAATATAAAGGATGCGACTGCCGTCAGCGGAGAATTCGGGATACTAGAAGGCCGAAGCTTCGCCCTGCTACATCCAATCGTAATGGGTGGCCTCTGCTTCTACACGCTCTATGCAGGTTATCTTGGGTGGCAGTGGCGCCGAGTCCGGACCATTCAGGAGGAGATCAACGAGCTCAAGAAGCAGGTAAAGCCTGTGCCTGTCGCTGCAGGTGTTGACATTCAAGAAGGGGCAGCCCCCACCCCAGTCTCGCCCATCGAGTCCAAAATTAAGCAGCTCACAGAGGTAAAACCACATGGAGGGTTTAGATCTAGTCAGTATTGGATTCCATCAGTTTTCATCAGTCCCCGATAAGGGACTATATCATCTCACGATTGCATTGTATATAAATAAAATCACCACCTGTAGTATTTTTGAGCACACCAGCTTCTCTGTCACAGGAAAGGAAAGAATTGATAAAGGGATCTTACAAGGACCGGCACTTCAATGCCGGATCAATATTGCTGGGATTTGGAGTCCTCGAAGCCGTCGGTGGGTGCGTTAACACCTGGTTCAGGACGGGGAAGCTCTTCCCCGGACCGCACCTGTTTGCAGGGGCAGGTAAGGTTCATGTTCTTGGATCAATCATGAATTTCAAAAAATGGAATAAAAACGCATGAAATTCTATGGATACCTTTTGAATTGATTGCAGGGATCACGGTCTTGTGGGCTTTGGCGGCGGCTTTGGTTCCTGCAATGCAGAAGGGGAACGAGACAGCAAGGAGCCTTCACATTGCATTGAACACCTTGAATGTCCTGCTGTTCATATGGCAGATCCCGACAGGGATTAATATCATCTTCTCAGTGTTTGAATTCACCAAATGGCCTTGATGTATTCCCAGTTTTTTCCCCATTTTGGTTGGTGTGGTTGCTATAGAATATACGTGTGTAGTACTATATGTCTTCTCCCCCCCCCCCCCCCCCCCCCCCCCAACTCATTTTGGATATGTCAAGACGCACCTCACTGAATGAGAAGAGCAGATGCACTGATGTAGTCATGTTATGGCATCTGATTTTGAATAATTTTAATAGAACAGGGGAAAAGTGAGAAGTAAATATTTCATCTGTTCTACAAAGCTTGCTCATTTAGTCATTTGACCTGTTTGTCAGTGCAATATCCCTCTTATCACAACATCCTAGCACCCAACAATTTCTTCATTTTCTATGAATAACAGAGTATCCATTTGTTTATTTTGATTTAACAAATGTTTCCTTTCTGGAATTATTTGCAAAGTAAAAAGAAATTTTTAGAGGGCCTAGTTTGGCTAAGGGTTAAGATTTTGAGGTTAGGTTATCCCAATTCTGGGGGATAAAAGTTTTAAGCGGTTTTAAAGACAAAAAAGAGATGTTATTTAGCCTTTTAGTGGAAAAAATCCATGTTTCAGAGCTCAGAGAAAACAAAGAAACCTAGAACTGGCTATATCTCCAAATGAAACTATAGAATAGTGTAACTTAAAACAGAATGGCAATCTTTGGTCACCTGAATGATATTATTTCCCATGATCAATAAACATAATAAAGGCATTTCCTATGCAAGATACAATTCTCCTGTAGTAGTGGAAACTTTGAAGCTGCTACAAGAGTCTGACGGTGTATGGCTTTATGGGTTCATAGAATCACTTGAAGGAACATCAACAGTTCTAATAGATAGGAGACTTGGATAAATAACATACAAGAGCAATTGAGAAGTTAGCAGTGAATTTATCATTGTGATCTTTTGGCTGCAAATGATCTTCTCAACATTCAGCCACGGTCTGATCACGCCAATAGAATAAACTTTTATTGGCTTCAAATAAAGAAATGCAGGTTACCATACGCATTGGTGTCAAATTATATGAAAAGTTAGCACATCAGTGAGCAACTCTAAATTTAGGAGACCATCCTACATAATCTTGCTCATATTCTTTACATCAATCCTTCTTGTAGTTTATACCCCATTGGATGATGACTGAATATTTACAAACAAAGATCACTTTAAGGAAACATAAGGCTAGCTAGATTAAACATCCTCCTCAAATAATTCAATAACAAATCATTTCAGTTGAAAAAAAAAATCAATAACGGGACTTAAAGACAATACAATTTGAGTTGAGGCACAAAATGAACCACTGTGTAAGAAACAATATTCGAAAAACCCAACAGAATCCTGACCTTGGATTGATTGGAAACTCGATAAGAATTCGAGATTCTGTAAGAAGGCTTGTCACATAGCAACTTAAGTGCATTGAAGATGACCAATTAACTGATATCTTGCGACCTCATGAAATTTCCACAATTTAATCTGTATGGATGTGGTATAAATTTGACTATGACAGAGAACTGGAAATGATGGATGGCACTGAAATAAAATCACAACAGCCGAACCAGAGCAAAATGAATCTATGGGTGAACTTTAACAATCCTTTTCAGGGCAGAATAAGGTGATGTAGGACAGCTAGAACATATGTAATGACATCCAAAGAATAAATGCAAAACCCCCCGTTTGGATCACGGGTTAAGGGAGTATAAGGGGGGTATAAGGGTGGTATAAGAATGGATAGAGAAAATAGTTGTTTGTTTGCAGAGTATAACTTGATATTACTAAGCCAGTTTAAACAAGTATAAGAGAGTATAACAATTCTAAGTAACCCCTAGGATAAGCTATACTCGGTTTATCTATTCCTATTGATAAGTAAGGCCCACTATCACATTAAAAAAAATCATATCTCATTACATTAAATCACCTATCAACACCTATAACAATTCTAAGTAACCCCTAGGATAAGCTATACTCGGTTTATCTATTCCTATTGATAAGTAAGGCCCCATTATTCATGTAGAATTGTTATCTACACTGCATAGTTATCTATCCAGAATAACTCAATTCCTCAATCCAAACGGGAGCTACGTTTGGGTCACGGGTTAAGCTCGAATAAGGGTGGTATAAAAATGGAAAGGGAAAATGGCTGTTCGTTTGCAGAGTATAACTTGGTATTACTAAGCCAGTTTAAACGAATATAAGAGAGTATAACAATTCTAAATAACCCCTACGATAAATTATACTCAGTTTATCTATTCCCATAAGACACATGTCAAATCAACTTTTTAGACCTTATCACATCAAATCACCTATCAACACCTCTTATACATCAAAAGGCCCCCACATGTCAAATCAACTTTTTTACACTTTATTTATATTTTATTTTTTATCAACCAAACAACTCAACATTTATTCTTACGTTTTCCAATGAGAATAAAAAAATACACAATCAAACAGAAAATCTCTTATTCATATAGAATTGTTATCTATACTGGTATAGTTATTTATCCAGAATAACTCAATTCCTCAATCCAAACGGGGGCTAATTGTGAAGATAATTATCAAATATAAGGCAATGTGCTGCCGAGTTTGAAACCAGAATTCTCACTGTTGTGAAATAATTGACTAGAAGAGGGATAGCCTTTTGGTGATGTTTGAGATAATCATATACATTGTCATCCTCAGAAGTAAGGGGGGGTAAATTATAGTTGAGGATCCTGTAAAAAGGTGAAGAGAAAACTTGGCTGCGATGCAGGTGAAATTGAAGTATTGTATGCTTACAGCAGATAGGAATTAGGATGATGACTGGACATTAATGGTGCAAATAAGACTAATGAGGCCAATCACATAGAACGCGACGGTTGCAAATTTTCTACTATAAGAATCTAAACTTCCATTACTGTACAACAAACTTCACATTAAAAAGGGACGATGAGGGGATCAAATTTTAATTTTACATAATAAGAATATAAACTATTGCCCACAATCAGAGAATTTTCTTTTGATTGTCAAGCAGGATTTGAACCTGAAACCTATTTGGGAGCAGATAGATTTGCCATCTGCAGAGACGTGAGTTCGAATTATTAAACCCTCTCATTGATGATATGCCAGCTAAAGAAATGAATCCAAAGTTTTGGGAATGGACGGTTGGTTTCATTCGAGATTGGAGTCGTTTCCTCGCGGAGGCCAGGGGAGTTGCCCCGCGACAGGGTGGTATTTGAACCATGGTTGGTGTTTGAGGTGCCTTGGTCGCTTTCAGGTATAGACGGCTCATCTATCCCGTGCCCTCCTCGTCTTTTTTTTACCATGTTTATTTTCCTCTCTTGTTCCTATCTCTCCACTTTCTATTCTCTCTATGCTCTAATTTCAGACCTTTGTAACTTGGAAATCTAATGAAATCAGGGTAGCAATTGTCTACCAATCTCTCAAAAAAAAAAAGATATGAATCCAAAGATTAAGAGTTCAAAATTCTTCCTACATTTCCAATTGATCATTTGATATCATGAAATTGAGCTTTGATGGTTAAACTCAGATTATGACAATGGCGACATGATCTCTACAAGAACAATTATCAATAAAATATAACATATGGATTCAGATCCATAGCTCAGTGATTCACAAAGATGTTTGCCACCAAAGGGTCTTGGGTTTAAACTCAAATTTACTATTAAAGCCAAATGAATTAGAGATTGTGAAGGTTTGTCATGTAGACCTCATTTATCTTTCAAAAAAATAAAAAAGTTATATATCAACTCGGATTCCATGTAAACTAGTAGAGGAGTTTAACAGAATCTAAAATTTAGCCCAAGACAAAAAAGAAAAGAAATGCATGACTTGAATACTTTACGGAACCGGAAAGGAATAAAAGAATCCTTCATCATATCAAGTGTGACAATCGTGATTCATATTCGAAGGTCTACTTGCTTCATTTAGAGATCGTGATTAGGAGAGGAGAATGGATACTTATTAAGCTTAACAAAGAATGAATTGATACATCTCTGCTACTTCCAAAATTTATGTTGCAATGCATAAGCCTCACAGAAAAGGCAAAATAGGAGAGCAAGGCATACAGCTCTTGAAGGCTTACCCAAATGAGATGTAAAACTCTACATAAAGCCTTTCGTGAAAGCCTTGAGATAAAAATGGAAAATTTTAAACCTCAAGGTATGAAGAGGTGGCACGTAAGCCATTTAAACTATGGTTTTATACTAAATGACCACTGAAACATTAGATCCAGCACTAGTGAATAGCATGAAATAGATGTGCCATGATAATCAAAGACATCAACATAGCTTGGTCCATTTCGTCACAAATCCTGCCAGATATCATTCAAGTTGCATGTTTAATTGTTTACTATGTCTCCTACCCTCATCACCCACCCATGCATCTTCTTAAGTCTCCCCTCCTCCCCACATAATGTAACCTTTCTTCCATATTCACCAGCTGGCAATCAATATGCTGCATTCATCCAGATGACCTACACAATTAATGACACCTATTCACCAACAGAAGTTACATTTATATACCTAAGCCTTCTATACTGCAATTGTTTTCAATTTCACCCTTCTAACAGATCCATACCAAGAATCTTGTGTTTTGGGACTCGCAAATACAGTTAGCAAAAACCCTATGTTCTCCTTGGCTTAAAAAAAATTGAAGCAGTATTTCTTAAAAATATTCAAATATGAACATGTGACAGGTAAATCCACCCCCCCTCGCCCCTGCCCCCAAAAAAAAAGAGAATCCATATCTTCATACCTGAAACAAAATCTAAACAACTCCAAAAATGAATCTCAACAAGGAACAAAAAAATAGTAATACTGCTAAACCAGCAATAGTTATTGAGTGGGATAGGAATAGACCAATGTTCCATCTTTTGTCTGTCCTTTCCACAGAGAGAAATTTCAAGACCATATACACAACAACAACAACAACAACAACAACAACCACCCATCACAGAATAAACATCAAAAAATAAAACAAACAAAAGAACAGAGAACACCTAATGTTTATATGCAGATTCCCCCAATTCACAAAACCCATCACCACCAAATCCAGCAGAAAGAGGGCAACAAAAACCACAAAAAAAAAGTCAGATGCAAAGCAGTCCCTTTGTTTTCTAAAAAAACTTATCGGGGGGTTTGGTTTCAATCGATGAAACCTGTCTTCTGAAAGACCGCGTTGCGCACGCGGCGGAGGTCCCTCCCTTTGAGGGTCCTCCCGACCCCCTCGAACACCGAGAATGTCGTCCTCTGCGACCTCGCCACGATCTCGTGCGGCGGAAGCATCTCCTCCTCCTCCTCCTCTCCCCCTCCGTTCGCCCGGTGGAACCTCCCGTTCATCCCCTTCGGCCACACCGGCATGTTCACCGGCGCCGATTGGTGGTACATCTTCCCTGAGGAACTCCCCGAGACGGAGAACGGGAAATCCGTAACCGCCTCACGCGGGAGCCGGACGGAGACGGAGACGGACGGGTCCACCGCCGCCGTCTTGCGCCGGGACACGATCGGGCTGCGGCTGCCGTGGCATTCGTCGGAGGCGAGGGCGGCGGAGAGTCCGAAGACGCCGCCGTCCTGGCGGAGGACGTGGCGGCGGCATTCACCGGAGGAGGAGGAGACGGAGGCAGACGACGGAGGGGAGGGAGAGGAAGGAGAGGAGGAGGAGGACGGGGGCCAGATGACGTCACTCTCGTCGAATTCGAAGGGGTTGTGGTCCGCATCGGGTTGTTTGAGGAGCCCAAGGAATCGGACGGCGGGGGATGAGCCGTTGCGGTGAGCCGTGGGGGGGATCGACGAAGGAGCCTCCTCTCCCATTTCTCTCTCTCTGACTCACTCTCTCTCTCTCTCTAGAGACCATGAAGCTAAATCATCGACTTGTTCACGTTACATGGAAAATTAATAATTATTAATAAATGTAGTCATTATCGTGAATGGTGACGTCAGCATAGATTTATGGATATGATTGTGAGTGTGGGACCATAAACTTTGCAGCTTTTCTGATCGTAATAAGTCGGGGCCCCTTTGAAAACGTTGGCGGGCCCTCCGAGGAAGGCTTATTATTGGCCACGGATAAATGCCGACGGACCATTCCAAGTAGGATGGCAGTGGGACTCTCTTAATGGGGGTACCTGACCAGATCCGATCCGATCTGTTTGGGTTTGGGACAAGTTTAGAATAGATAAAATAAAATTCAACAGGTTTGGGACGAAAATGAGTTTATTTAACAAAATCCGTCATGAACCCGTGCCGGTTGCAATTAATATTAGGATAAAATATTTATTATAATAATTGTGTAATTTATATTTTTTATTTGATGTTCCAAAAAGAATATCAAAAGAATAAGAATGAATAAACTCAAACGCTAATTGAAATTGGAAATTATATAAACATACTCCAGGTTGTCTTTTGATATTCGAGGAGGATAATTTCCCCTCACAGTTAAATTTGTGATTTTGGGATTCAGAACTTCAAAAGAATTTAGTCCCCCGTTTGGGAAACGGAATAAGCGAGTATAAGGGTGTTATAAGAATGGATAAGGAAAATAGTTGTTTGTTTGCAGGGTATAACTTGGTATTACTAAGCCAATTTAAACGAGTATAAGAAAGTATAACAATTCTAAGTAACTCATATTATAAGCTATACTCACTTTATCTATTTTCATGATCCCACATGTCAAATCAACTTTTTACACTTTATTTATATTTTATTTTTTATCAACCAAACAACTCAACCTTTATTCTTACGTTTTCCAATGAGAATATAAAAAAACAGAACCAAACAGAAAATCTCTTATTCGTGTAGATTTGTTATCTATACTGGCATAGTTATCAATTCAGAATAACTCAATTCCCCTATCCAAACGGGGACTTAGGCCATAGAGGTTTAGTGGTAGGCTTAAACAAAAATGGGTTTTTGGTGGAAAAAGGAGAGATTGTGCCTGACTATCACAAATGACTAAGTTGTCACCGTGATTGTTTTCGATTGCTTCGAATATGCTATAAGAGTGTTGTCTCGTGACCTCTTTATAGGCTGCCTATGTACCCTGGAGGGATCAAGTTTCACGTAGTTCAATTGGTCACTTTGTAACAATTTTTCCACTAAGTATTAGTGGGCGTTATTCCAGGAAAACGTTTCCCGTAATTACTCTCCATGTCGTCCCTTAATTACCCACGTTCTGCTAGTAGTGGGCGATAAATACCAGCGTGACAGTTACAGATGTTTGTGGTCTTCTGACCGTTTCTACGTCTGCTCGGTGTCCCTTAATGAACCTGCCCGTGCGTTATGTCTCCGCATATTTTCACGAGGAGCAAGGTCACCGACGCTGTATTTAAAGGCCGAATGGGAAGCACTCTTCACTCCATCTCGCCCTCTGCCTTCTAAAATTTTTGTAACCCCTGATCATGGAGAATACTGCTGTTGTTTCAGACTTTCAAAGGAAGTTAAGAATTTACTCAGACTTCTCGGTCGACGAGTTGGCCAAGGACGAGATTCCCACCCTCTTTCTTGACTTTGTCCTCCTCCATCCAAGTTATTTCAAGGATGGGGGTCTTTCCCTGTCTCTACCACGTCCGGTGGTTAAGTTTCTTGACTTCTTTCGTCTTCACCCCATCTTGGTCGTCCCCAACGTGTACCGCATCTTGATGTGTGTGGCTGAGTTGGGGAAGAGGACAGGGGTTGAGTTGGGCCTGACGGAGATCCGATGTATCTACCAGGTCAAGGGCTCAACCTCGGGGTGGTCTCCGTTCTTCTATATCTCCCACCGTGCATGGACACCAGAACTGGTACTCGACATGTCTCGGGGTGATATCCACGATTGGGAGAGCCGCTGGATGCTGGTTCGGGGCCCCTGGATGTCGGACGGTTGAGATATTTCCCAGCACCACTTGTGTCGCCCCCGGAAGCCGACGGTGGATGTCCCCAGGCCGGAGGTCGAGGAGGTGAACATGGACGTCATCTCCCAAGTAATGGAGTATCCGGACCGGTCGTGGTGGGTGTTGCTCAGGCTGGAGGAACCGAGACGTGCTCCTCCGGGTTCGGTTGAGCCGGCCGAGGGTCAGGGTTTGGTTCATCCTCCTCCTGGTCCACGCATTGGGGCGAGGCGGCGTTCCCAGAGGCTCCTCCGATTGGGTTTTGAATCAAATTCCATTGCCCGACCGGTGGACTTGACGTCGACGCCGCCCTCTCCTGACTCACTAACTCCATCCCTCGTCGTCCGATCGTCCTCCCCTTCCGCTTCTTCTTCTTCTTCAGAGCCTGCTGCTAGTAGAGGTATTGCTCTCTCCCCTCGCCATATGGGGATTGACCCGCCTCCAACAATGTCACCTGGGGACTTAGGTGTTGGGGCAGGTGCTACTCCTACGCTTGGGGAACGCTTGCATAGGGTCCTCCTCCCTACTGGCGATCCATCCAAGACTTTGCAAGTCTCAGCTCGCGCCGCTGCTCTTTCCATAGATCATCAACTACGTTCTCACCGCGAAGCCTGCGAAGGTGATGAAGCAGAACGTTTTCGACAGATGAGTTGCTCTTTCCATATATCATCAGCTGCCCACGCTTTTTCATGCTGCACGGGAGATGAGACTTCGGGGAAAGGACCGAGCAAAAGATAGAACAGAGGACTGAACATACTTTGTACTTTCTCTTTTTGTGTAACCTTTATCTATTGAATGAATAAAAGTTACTTTTTCTACTCAATCTTGTTCATATTTCTACTCATTTGTCTATCCCTCTCCGTTGCGTGGCACCTCTGGGTATGCAAGTCGGTTAGAGATACATAGTCGTTGATGAGAAAAATCACGAACATGACTCATTTATGAACCAACTTCATGATCAGACATTACGAACAGATTTTACAAGCGATGTTCACGAGCAACCTTCACGGACACATTTTACGAGCCGTTCTTCACGAGCAGATTTTCCGAACAGGCTTCACAAGCAGACTTCACGAATTGCTTTTGTCTGCTCACATTAGCCTTATCTTCGTGACAAGTAAGAAAGTTGTAATTAATTGCTTGCCACATGTCCGGAACCGTCACCTCGCCTATTGTGCCAGCTGTACCTCGAATTTCATAAAAGATTTTTAAATCTTTCCACGATCTCAATTTTCACGCTCCTTCATCATGATTATGGGGGGTTCTCGAGGAGAAGTTTCCCTCCCATATAATCAATTTCATCTCAAAGAATGGTAGGCAGAACCTCTGAAAAAAGGAATACCTCTGTTTCACCTTCGTCGATTTCAGCCTTCTTTCTGCTCACCTTCTGCTATGTCGATGGATATAGTCCAGAGGCTGCGGTCCACCCTGTCCGTTCCAGACTCCATTGACATCTTTTCGACCCTCTACAAATCCTTTTGCGATAGGAAGGAAGTAGCTCCTGACAAGCTATACATGTACCTTCCCAGATGTTGAGGAATGCTCTTTCTTTCCCTCTCTCCGAGCTAGTCAGGGACTTCATGCGGCAATTTAAGCTTCACCCCCTTCAGTGTTCTCCCAACCTACTGAGGGTGTTGATGTGCATCGTCACGATAAACCGTGAGATGCAGATTGATCTCGGGGTTGATGAAATCTACCATTTGTATGACCTGCGGAAAATGGAGCACACGTACTACCTGCAAGCGAAGGCCGACACCGTCCCTTTTGTAGATAAACTTCCTTCCTTCGACAGCGGATGGTGGGATGAGAATCTGGTACAGCTGACTGGCCTCTGGGTGCTTCCTGCTCCGATGGTGGATGGGACGGCGATAGTCCCATGCCGGTTTCGTCCTGACAAGCTTGGTAAGCATTGGACCAGTGAATTTGCGATTCCTCCTGTAGATGCCCCAATTTTGACCGTCGAGAGAGACAGAAATACTTCAAGTAACACACGGAAATATCCCACAATTGGACATCCAATAGAGAACCAAAGGTTCGGTAAACCGGAAACCCTAACCCTAGCCTAGACATAAACTTAAACCGGAAACCCTAACCCTAGCCTTGACCTAAACCTAAACCAGAAACCCTAAACCTTGACCTAGCCCTAAACCCTAACCCTAGCCTTGACCCTAAGCCAAAACCTAAAACCCTAGCCCAAACCCTAACCCTAAACCAAACCCTAGCCCAGACCTAAACCTAAACCTACTCTAAAAACCCAAAACCCTAGAACCCAAGTCCCTGGCCGACTTTGGACCAGTCCCCTGGATGGGACATAAAGCAATATTAAATGCTGATCATTGCGGCGGGTCATGACCTTTAGCCGCCCTCTCTCGGCCGGATCAAACCAAGTAGCCGACCCAAGCCACCGCTTGTCAGAGATGGGACGTTTGGCAGGTCATGATAGGGGCGGCTACCAGGAAGTAGCCGCCCCATCCCGGGCGGCTAGTGCTAACTAGCCGCCCTTCACCAGGTCTCTGACAGAAGAACCAGAGAATTAATGAGAGGTCCAATCGAAGCCACCCACTCCATTACCCTCGGGATATTTTTCTACCTCTCTTTTACTATAAATAGAGGGGATCCCAAGCCCAAATACATCATCCACAACATCAACAAATCCACAAAACACCACCAATCCACCATCCCCACTTGTTCAAACCCTTCCACCACTAGGAATCCCAAGAGAGAGAGAGAGAGAGAGAGAGCCCCTTAAACACCCATTCCCTACATAAAATACCCTCTCATCCCACCCTCCAGAAACCCAGGCTAAACCTAGCTTAGCCTCTGCCCAAGACCCCACCCTTTTCCTACCAAAGTCCTGCCCAAATTCCCCCAGACCCTGGACGGCTAACCCTACCTAGCCGCCCTAATCTAGACGGCTCAAACCCACTAGCCGCCCCACACCTACACCCCACCCGCACTCCTTTGTCCCAAGACTCCTTTAGTCAAGCCCCGGAAGCAGAATATGATTACCTGTTTTTCACCTCTGTGTACGGTATATCCGTGTCTCAGAGCGGAGACCCCACAAACTCCCCACGTAGGCGATCAAATCCGACCCAAACCCTTTCCTGTTTTTAGAAAAAGCAGGTGGCGATCACAAAACCCCCTTGAATCCTCTTGAGCCGCTGTCGGGCGCCTCAACCAGGAATGACACCCTCACCCCTTCCGAGAAGACGATCCGACCGAGCCCGCCAGGGCACGCATCCGATCCGAATCCCCGAAGAACCCCCACACACGCAGATTTTCAAACACCGACACCTCCGTCCTTTATCAGGCTGACAATCCTCCTTCCTTCTTTGCAGATGAGTCGGAGAAGATGACTCATGACTTGTTCGTGGTCAAGCTCGATCACATAGCACGTGCTCGAGACTTAACGGATAAGGATTTTTGAAAAATCCTCAATTTTCCAACCGCCAGCCTCGGGCTCCTGCTCGAGGTCTGCCGGTCCCGACGTTCCTTCAGCTTCATCCCCCATGGCTGTCGAAGAGGCGGTCGAACGCTCTGTTGTCTCCAAGGGCAAGTCTACCGCCAGGAAGAGGCTGAGGCTGCCGCTCCTTGCGAAACGAATGACCAAATGGCTGAGGAGACGAACTCTGTAGATAGAGTTGAGGATTTGTCTGCCGCTGTAATGGCCTCTGTTCCAGGATTGGACATGCCCTCAGCCATTGCTGATGTGGCTGTTGCTAATTCTCCCGCTCATGCTAGGGAAGGGAGGCATCCGTCCAGTTCCCTGGTCCGGCACACACTGGAGATGGTGGAGGGTTCTTCTTCACCAGAGGTGATCATAGTCGACACTCTTGGTTCGCCTGTTCGTCTGTGGCGTTCGGAGTTTTGGTTGGCGAAACTCTTATCGCTTCACCTTCTACGGCTGTAGTATCGTCGGGGATGCCCCCAGTCGAGAAGACTACGGAGCGTGTGCACCCTGCCGATCCGAGCTGAAGTGGGGATGTCCCCAGTCATTCCAACTGTAGAGGGGGTGTCCCCGGTTGCTCTGGTTGTGGGGGGATGCCCCCAGTCGTTCAATTTGTGGTGGGGGTGCCCCCAGTCGTTCCGACTGTGGTGGAGGCATCCCCGATCGTAGTGACGGGGGTTGATTCTCCCAACGCGGAAACGCCTCGCGTGACAACGCCTGAGGCTCCCTCAGCTTCTGTTCCTGCGACATCAACCAGAACTTCCTCCAGAGGTCCCCTTGCTAACCGCGCCAGTAGGAAGTATGCTAGTGCCCGGCTCAGTTGTTGTCTTCTCAAGGATGATCTAACTTGTGTTCACCGGGCCACAACTGACGCGCGTTTTGCACGGCTGGATTTGAGCTTTTACACTGTGAGTGGCTCAACCTTTTATTCAGATGCCTCTTTCTTCGTTGTACTAACCAATTGTTCTCCAGAACTTTGTTATCTGGCAGGTGCTTGGCGAGCGGAGCTCGAAGGCTGTAAGGCTCGAAGCCTTGTTGAGGTCAACCCAAGGACTCGCTCATCGAAGGAAGGCTCATCTAAAGTCAATCGATGAACAGTTACCGATCGCGAACCAAGCTCGCCACACGTTGGAGCTTGCTAAATTCGCGGCTCGTCGAGAAGCCTCTGTTGCTCTGGTTCGGGCTAAAGCTGCTGAGGAACGCGTTAGAGAGCTCCACGAGCAGAGATTCTCCCACTCCTTCGACCAGACCTCACTTTCTTTGCGGATGCAGACTGCTGAAGAGCGAGTCACAGCCCTGATTAAGGAATTACAAGAGCTGCAGGTCAAGTTCTGATGCCGAGAAGAGCTATGATGAGGGCTTGGCGAAGGGTCGAGGTGATGCCCTGGCGATGCTGAAGGATCAAGTGAAAGAGATCACTAATTCATTAATGTCTGATGTCGAGAAGAGCTATGATCGTGGATATCTTTAGGGATATGAAGATAAATCCAACAAAATATCTCCTCATGTCATTGCTGAGTCTCCTTCTGGTGCTTCCGTTGGCCTTGAGGCCCAATTTGAGGCCTAAGCCTTCTTTTGTCTGTAAAAGAACAATGTCTTCATAAACTACTTATCTTTATCTTGCTTGATTATTTTCTGTTTGGTCTTAATGTTTGGAGTGCTTATTATTAAGATAATAGGGTCATACCCTACCAGAGTCCAAAATCTATATGGTAGACTGGCACTTTTTATATCTCGTCATCGCGACCCCGTTGGGCCTGAGCCTTTCAAGACCTGGAAAACTGAACTCTGGAGTGCTTGGATCGAGAAGATTAGTACCCTTTCATAATTTAAGCCCTGGAGCTAATTCTGTTTGCCCTTACCGCGCGACCTCCGAGTGCTGATCGTAGAACATGAGCTCTTCGAGACCGAATGATCGTCGGGGATGCCTATCCGTTTCACCCTTATCGTTCTAGGACGTCTTGTGCGTTCCTTTTCGTACGACAATAGTGGAGTGCTCAGGACGAGAGAGCCTGCACCCTTTCAGAATTTTTGGCCTGCAGGCTAATTCTGTTCATCCCTACCGCACGACCTCCAAATGTTGGTCGTATGGCCTGAGCCCATTTACACCATGTGAGCATAGGAGAAGCTTATACTTCGAACGACCTCTCATTCGTGAGTGTAACCTATGTGTCTCACTTTTGTAAGCTTTTACTTGAGTGCTAATCGATGGATGGGGCATCCCCCACGCGACCTCTTACATAGAGTGCTCATCCATCGACCTGAACTAGTCCATCGCGCGACCACAAGAGAGTGTTAAGCTTCGCGACCTCTTAGGAGTGCAACATCCTTGTTGAGAGTGCTTATCTCGCGACCTCTTTTAAAAATGTCTTATCTGAAAACCAGTTCCACAGCGTGACCTTGAACGGGCGTTCATTCGCATGACATATAATAAATTGAAATGAAGCAAATAACTTTTATTTTAAAAGTAGTATTTTTTTCAAAAGCATTATATTAGAGGTCTTATGAGTGCATCTCCATTCATTCGTTTTAAATAGTAAGCACCTTTAGGGCCCAGTCCAATGACCTTGTAGGGTCCTTCCCAACTGGGTCTGAACTTACCGTTTGATCATTTTCGGGATTCGAGAAATACCTCTTGAAGGACCAAGTCTTCAATCCAAAAGCTTCATCGCGAAACTCTTTTATTGTAGCTTTGAACGATCTGGTTCTGATAATTGGTCATCCTAATGGAGGCTGCTTCCCTTCGTTCATCCCTCAGATCGAGTTCAGACGCCAAGACTTCTTCATTAGCCCGAGGTTCAAAGCTCTCGGTTCGAAAGGATGGGATCCCGAGTTCTATAGAGATCACCGCTTCGATGCCATAGGCCAGAGAGAATGGAGTCTCCCCTGTGGCTCGTCGCGCTGTGGTGCGATACACCCATAGTACCGAGGGGAGTTCGTCCACCCAGTTGCCTTTGGCTGCATCAAGTTGCTTCTTGATCTCATCCAAGATGGTTTTGTTGGTAATCTCTGTCTGACCGTTCCCATGGGGGTAACAAGGAGAAGAGAAAAGATGTTTTATTTCCAACTCCTCGCAAAACTCCCTGATGGTGGTGTTGTCGAACTTTGTCCCGTTGTCAGAGATTATAGTGTTCGGCACCCCGAACCTGTCGGTGCGTCGGAAATCTCTGATGTCAGTGGGTCGGAAAGGATCCCGGCGGTGCGCGGGTGCGTGCGTGTGTGGGGGTTCTTCGGGGATTCGGATCGGATACGTGCCCTGGCGGGCTCGGTCGGATCGTCTTATCGGAAGGGTGAGGTGTCGTTCCTGGTTGAGGCACCCGACAGCGGCTCAAGAGGATTCCAGGATTTGTGTGATCGCCACCTGCTTTTTCTAAAAGCAGGAAAAGGTTGGGTTGGATTTGATCGCCTACGTGGGGAGTTTGTGGGGTCTCCGCTCTGAGACACGGATATACCATACACAGAAGTGAAAAACAGGTAATCCTATTCTGCTTCCGGGGCTTGACTAAAGGAGTCTTGGGACATGGGTGCAAATGGGGCGTGGATAGGGGGCGGCTAGTGAGATCAAGCCGTCTGGTGAGGGGCGGCTACTAGGGTTTAGCCGTCCGGGGCCTGGTCTGGTTTGGGCAGAACTTCGGTAGGAAATGGGTTTGGTTTTGGACAGAGGCTAAGCTAGGTTTAGCCCGGGTTTCTGGAGGGTGGAATGAGAGGGTATTTTATGCAGGGAATGGGTATTTCTCTCAAAAAAGGGACTCTCTCTCTCTCTCTCTCTCTCTCTCTCTCTCTCTCGGGATTTCTAGTGGGGGAAGGGAGTGTGTTTTGATTGTGAATTGGGAATGTGAGATTGTGGATTGGAGATTGGTGGATGTTGGATGTTGGATTTTGTTTAAAGGCTTGGGACCTCCTCTATTTATAGTAAAAAAGAGGCAGGGGAATGTCCAGGGGGTAATGGAGTGGCTTGGCTAATAGTGTGTGTGATTAAACCCCTCATTAATTCTCTGGTTCTTCTGTCATGACCAGGTGAAGGGCGGCTAGTTCTAACTAGCCGCCCAGGATGGGGCGGCTACTTCCTGGTAGCCGCCCCTATCATGACCTGTCAAACGTCCCATCTCTGACAAGCGGTGGCTTGGGTCGGTTACTTGGGTTGATCCGGCCAAGATGGGGCGGCTAAAGGTCACAACCCGCCGCAATGATCAGCATTTAATGCTGCTTTATGTCCCATCCAGGGAAGCGGTTCAAGGTCGGCCAGAGGGGCGGCTAGTGCTAACTAGCCGCCTGGTATCGGGCGGCTAGTTCGGGCTAGCCGCCCCTTGCCAGGGACTCAGGGTTTTGCTGGTTTTTTTGGAGTTTCTCTAGGTGGGTGGTTCTTGGTTTGGGTCAGGGTCTGGTTTAGGGTAGGGTTTAGGTCAGGGTTAGGTTTTAGGGTTAGGGTTAAGGTTTAGGTCAGGGTTAGGGTTTGGGTTAGGGTTTCCGGTTTAGGTTAGGGCTAGGGTTTAGGGTTTGAGTTTCCGGTTTAGGTTAGGCCTAGGGTTTAGGGTTTCCGGTTTAGGTTAGGGCTAGGGTTAGGGTTTTCGGTTTCCTGAATCTTGGTTCTCTACTAGATGTTCAAATGTGGTATATTTTCGGGTGTTACTTGAAGTATTTCTGTCTTTCTGGAAGATCAAAATTGGGGTATCTACAGAACCAGCATACAATCTCTTTCCAAAGGAAGCTCTGAACTTCGATGTCGCGGATTCTGGCCAGGGCCACAGCCTCCATCCATTTGGTGAAGTAGTCAGTGGCAACCAGGAGTTTGGTGAAGTAGTCAGTGGCGACCAGAAGGAACCTCTTCTGTGATGGCGCCAAAGGCATAGGACTGACTATATCGAACCACCATTGCGCGAATAGCCAAGGACTTGACAGTGTATTGAAGTCCCCTGCTGGCCGATGGATCAACGGACCGAAATGCTGGCACTTATCACACTTTCTGACCAGATCAAGTGCATCTTTTGTCAGGGTGGGCTAGAAGTATCCAGCGGTAAGTACACGTTTTGTCAAGGATCTTGAGGTCGTGTGGCTACCGCATATACCAGAATGCATTTCTTCTAATACTTCTCGGCCTCTTCGATGGTGACGCATCTGAGAAGCAGGCCTTTGAAGCTCTACTTGTATAGTAAGCCTTGTTCAAAGATCAAGAACCGAGCTGATCGGGTCTTGATCTTTCTGGATTCTTTCTTGTCTGCTGGGATGTGTCTGTCTTTTAAGTAAGACAGTATGGGATCCATTTAGGTCACCTCCTGGGGTTCCGACTCTACCACCATAACCTACTCGAGGTGAGCGATGCTCGGTTCCCCCAAGAACTCGACCTGGATTTCTCGGGATGGTTCTCCTTCAAGAGCACTTGCTAAGTTCGCCAAGGTTTTGCTTGAGTATTCTATTCACGATCGATCGCGTGGATCTCCCAGTGGTCGATCTGTGCGAGCAGAGTGCGCATGTAGCTTTGATAAGTCACCATGCGATCGTCCTTCATCTGGTATTCTCCAGTGCTCTGGTACACCATGAGTTGGGAATCGATGTAGATTGACAATTTGATGATGCCAAGGTCTACAGCTAACTCCAAACCTGTGATGAGAGCTTCGTACTCGACTTCGTACTTGTTGAAAGCCTTGAACCCCAGCTTGATTGCGTGCTCGAACAGGAATTCATCTTTACTTCACAAAATCAGCCCAGCTCCTGACCCTTTTCAGTTGGATGCCCCATCGACATGGAGTGTCCAAGAGATAGGTCTGTAGTCAGAGATGACGCAGATTTGTTGTTCTTCAGGTGTAAGGTCGGTGATAATGTACGTGACCACCTGTCCTTTGATTGCATTTTTGGACTGATAGTGGATGTCAAAGGCTGACAGTTCCACCGCCCACTTTAGCAATCGGCCCGCGATGTTCGCCTTTCGTAACATGGCTTTGAGAGACGAGTCAGTGATGACGTGTATTGAATGGGCTTGAAAGCAGTGGCGCAGTTTTTGGGCAAAAATAAGTAAATCAAACACAAGTTTTTTGATACGGGAATACCTGGTTTCTGCCCCGGTGAGCGCCTTGCTTGCATAGTAGATGGCTTTCTGCCCGCGGTCGACGTCCTTCAATAGCACGGAGCTCATGGCGTGCTCGGACGCTACAATGTAGAGGAGTAGAGTATCTCCAATGGAAGGCCCCACCAAGAGTGGCGGCGTGCTGAGGTACTTCTTGATTTCCTCGAACGCTTTCTGACACTCTGGTGTCCATTCGAATCTCTGGGCATAGTAGATTGGAAGAATGGTTGACATCAGTCCATAGCTCTAGAGATGAACCGGTTGAGTGCGGCCAATCTCTCGGCCAGTTTTTGCACCTCCTTATTATGAGGAGGCTCCATCTCCATAATCGCCTTGATTTGATCAGGTTTGGCCTCAATTACTCGATGTGTCGTCAAATATCTCAAAAACTTGCCCGAGGTGACTCCAAAGGAGCATTTGGTGGCATTTAGTTTAAGACGATATTTTCGCAACACAGCGAAGACTTCTTCCTAGTGGGTTAGATGGTCAACTCGGTTCTCGCTTTTGACCATCATATAGTCAATATAGACTTCCACGGTCTTGTCGATCTGATGTTGGAAGACCTTAGTCACCAGCCTTTGGTATGTGGCTACAGTGTTTTTCAACCCGAACGGTATTACTTTATAGCAGTAAATGCTAGTGGGTGTTATGAACATTGTTTTCTCCTGGTCGGGCTCATACATCGGGATTTAGCGATAGCCTGAATAAACATCCATGAAACTCATTAGTTCATTACCTGATGAGGAGTCCACCAGCTGGTCGATCTTTGAAAGTGGGAAGCTGTCCTTCAGACATGTGCTGTTCAGGTCGGTAAAGTCCACGCATACTCGTCACTTCTTGTTTTTCTTGGGAACCACCACTCTATTAGCCAGCCATTCAGGTGTCGCACCTCGCGGATGAACCCTGCGGCTAGGAGCTTGTTCACCTCGTCTCGCATCGCATCGGCGTGGACAGTCGCCATCCGTCGTTGCTTTTGTCAGATCGGACAGATGGTCGGAGAGATGAATAGTCGGTGATTTACTACCTCGGGGTCGATCCCGGCATGTCTTGAGATCTTCAAGCGAACACGTCCTTGTTTTTCATGAGGAGGTCGAGTATCGCCTTCCTCTCCTCGGCGGAGAGAAAACTCCCGACGAGAAAGTATTTCTCGAGGTCAAGGGGGTCCATAGGGACATGTTCCAGGTCTTCCAGGACCCTGTCTTTGGGACCGGGCCAGCGCTCGTCGACATTGACCCGGTCCTGAAGTAGTTGCTACCTTTTCGAGTTGATCTCTTCTTCTTCGGGTAGCTCTTCTACTTCTGGCAAGGCTGACTTCCCTACCAATGCCGCCATATAACACGGCTTTTCGGCCACCTGGTCCCCTTGTATCTCCATTATCCCCTAAGCTATGGGGAAATGGAGGCGTTGATGGTTGGTGGATGAAATCGCCTTCATTGCTGCGAGCCAGGATCGCCCAATGATCGCGTTGTATGGAGACGGGAGATCCATGATGGTGAAATCCGTCATGGGAGTTTGATTTCCCGCTCGAACTGGTAGCGCGATGCGTCCTGTCGGGATAACTCGCGCCCCATTGAAAGCGATCAAAGGGTCCTTCGTCGGGTGGAGGTCGGCGACTTTCAGTCCCATTCGGAGGAAGGGCATCTTGAAAAGAATATCTGCCGAGCTTCGTGTATCCACAAGAATCATTTTTACATCAAAATTTGAGATGCGTAAGGTGATTACCAGAGCATCTGAATGTGAGGCCTGGACTCCTTCCAGGTCGGCGTCGGAGAAGGTGATAACGTTGTTGTCATCTCCTCGTGGCCTTTTCACGATCAGTTTTAGCTTTTGGTCGATCTGCATAATCTCGAACGAGACCTGCATCTTTGTTGAGTCCCGCCGGTTGTTTTTAGGCGAGGTGAAGTGGGGAACGCCCCCGAATATGACGTCGATGACCCCGACAGTGGTGTTAGGGCCGATGTTCGTCACATGTTGACCGTTGGGGTTGGGAGCGATCTCCGCTGGAGCGTAATACTTCATGTGACCCTTCTAGATCTGATTTTTCAGGAATGTCTGGAGGATTCGACAACTGTCAGTGGTGTGGCTGACGCTCTTGTGGTAGTCGCAATGCAGACTCTGCTCTCGCTTCGACTCATCACTTTTCAAGAGCGCGGGCCACCTGAACCAAGGTTGCCCCTAGATCTTGGATAGGATTTGGGATGGGGGAATCTTGAAATACATCCCCTGCCCCTCGCGCACCTCATTGGTCGAGGTACCCGATCTTCTGTTCTTCTCGCCCCGGTGCTCCTTCGGGCGAGATTCTCGAGCGAATTTCGTTGATGGAGAGGTGAATGCTGGAGATGACTTGGAAACTGCCAATGCCTGCATCAAGAGTTTGGACTCCTCCTCTACTTTGACGTACTTTTCAGCACGCCACATCAAGTCTCGCAAATCAGATGGAGTGCGCTTGATCAGCGACTCCTTGAGGCCGTTTTCGGACGGCAGACCATTCCGGAAAGTCATGACTGCAGCATCTTCATTGTAGTTCTCACAACTTTAAACTTCAGGATGCGAAAATGATCAACGTACTGCTGAATCATTTCTCCTGAATTCATTTAGATCTTCATGAGATCCCTCAAATCCTTCTTCCTCCGCCTGCTGCAGATGAAATGCTCAGTGAATATGGTTCCGAGTTCTTCGAAGGTCTTGATCGACGCTGGAGGGAGGAGGTGGAACCAGGTTAATGCAGCCCCTTTCATGCTGGAGGGAAAAAGGCGGCACATCAACCCATCATATAGCTCATATAACGCCATGGAATGCTGAAACGCCAAGACGTGATCGTATGGATCCATCATGTCATTGTACAACTTGAACTTAGGTTGAACGAACCTATGCGGCAATCGTTCTCGGAGGATGTCTGAGCTGAATGGGGAGGCAAATCCCCGTATCGCATCCTCTACCATTTCACGACTCGAAATGCACTGCACTTCGGAGCGTAAAGTATGGCGAGGCTGCACGACCCGCAGATATTTCACGCAAGGCTGACCACTCCTGGTCTGCTTGCCTTCGCGATGTTCCTGATCGGGCAGATCGCTCCACATGGGGAGAACAACAGCGCCTCTGTTCTTCATGAGGTCGAGACCTGTCCGCGGAGTGCGCGAGCGTCGCAGTGACCGTTGTCTCTGGTTGGAGAAATAAGTACTTCCTTCTGAGGCCTCAACATTGTTGGTGTCGGTGTGGGAAAAATCCGCGGGGGGCGTGTTTGGGGATCTTCGGGGATTCGGATCCAGTGCGCGCCTTAGCGGGCTCGACTGGATCGTCTCTCGGAAGGGTGGTGTCGTTCCTGGTTGAGGCGCCCGACAGCGGCTCAAGAGGATTCAAAGGGGTGTATGATCGCCAGATTTGTCGGTGTGGGAAAAATCTGCGGGGGGCGTGTGTGGGGGTTCTATTGGGATTCGGATCCGGTGCACACCTTGGCGGGCTCGACTGGATCATCTCTCGGAAGGGTGGTGTCGTTCCTGGTTGAGGCGTCCGACAGCGGCTCAAGAGGATTCAAAGGTGTGTGTGATCGCCACCTGCTTTTTTTAAGAGCAGGAAAAGGTTGGGTCGGATTTGATCGCCTATGTGGGGAGTTTGTGGGGTCTCCGCTATGAACATGGATATACCGTACACAGAGGTGAAAAACAGGGAATCCTATTCTACTTCTGAGGCTTGACTAAAGGAGTATTGGGACAAAGGGGTGTAGGTAGGGTGTGGAAATGGGGCGGCAAGTGTGTTTGAGCCGTCGGGTATGGGGCGGCTACTAGGGTTTAGCCGTCTGGGGCCTGGGTTGGTTTGGGCAGAACTTCTGTAGGAAATGGGTTTGGTTTTGGACAGAGGTTAAGCTAGGTTTAACCCGGGTTTCTGGAGGGTGGAATGAGAGGGTGTCTTTGTGTAGAGAATGGATTTTTCTCTCACAAAAGGGACACTCTTTCTCTTTCTCTAGGGATTTTTTAGTAGTGGAAGGGGGTGTGAACTATGAGTGAATTGTCAATTAGAATTCTAGATGTTGTTTAAAGGCTTGGGACCTCCTCTATTTATAGTAAAAAAGAGGCAGGGGAATGTCCAGGGGGTAATAGGACGGCTTAGTTAATAGTGTGTTTTATTAGACCCCTCATTTAATTCTCGGGTTCTTCTATCAGGACCAGGTGAAGGGCAGCTAGTCCAAACTAGCCGCCCAGGATGGGACAGCTACTTTCTGTAGCCGCCCCCATCATAACCTGTCAAACGTTTCATCTCTGACAAGCGGTGGCTCAGGTCGGTTACTTAGATTGATCCAGCAAAGATAGGGCGGCTAAAGGTCACAACCCGCTGCAATGATCAGCATTTAATGCTGCTTTATGTCCCATCCAGGGAAGCAGTTCAGGGTCGGCCAGGGGGCGACTAGTGACAACTAGCCGCCGGGTATGGGGCGGCTAGTTAGGGTTAGCCACCCCTTTCTAGGGTTTCTCAGGTTTTAGGGTTAGGGTTTCTAGTTTTAGGTTAGGGTTTCTAGTTTAGGTTAGGGTTTTTGGTTTAGGGTTTGAGTTTTTGGTTTAGGGTAGGGTTTAGGGTTTGGGCTTCTGGTTTAGGGTAGGGTTTCTGGTTTAGGGTTTCCGGTTTAGGGTTTAGGGTTTCCGGTTTACTGAACTTTTAGTTTTCTATTGGATGCCCAAATGTGGGTTATTTCCATGCGTTACTTGAAGTATTTTCGTCTTTCTGGACGGTCAAAATTAGGGGTATCTACAATTGTCCCTCATCGGACGGAGCCTTTGAGCGAAGCAGGAAAGACTTTAACCGATGATAAGGAAAGAGACCCCTATTTTGGCTGGCCTGACCTTCAAGAAGTTATGACAACATGAACTGTACTATTGAGGGAGTTGATTTAGACTGTCAGAGGCTAGGTCTTGAGTAGAATTTTTAACCGAAAGGATGATTCAAGTGAAAGGCGAAAAAAGTAAATGACGAGTGATCCAACCAGCGGTCGGGGTTCTTAGCTCGTGCACGGAGCAGCCCAGCGTCAATTTCCTCGTGTCTACCGTTCCCGTGCTTCGAAAAACTCAGCAAGGAGGGGATATCACCGACAGAAAGCAAGTAAACAGTTGAATTGGTGAATTGGATCATCCGAAGGATTAGAACTCTGGAAATGAACCAGAACTGAGAAAATTCGAACTGAATGGTACTGACAGTGTGGTAAAACTTTAGGAAAGTCGCGTTTGATTAAGTAGTGCCTGGAAATAAGCCAATACATGGCTGTTTGGTATGGAAAACCTTGGAACTAGGGCTGAAAAGATATTAGAACGGGGTTTTAAGTGAGAACGGGAAAACTGGGCGGGGCGGCTAGTTAAAACTAGCCGCCCGAGAGGGGGCGGCTACTCGTGGGTAGCCGCCTCCCGACTGGGTCCCTTATAACCAAAAAAGGGGACCCTCTCTCTCCCCATACGTTTTAAAATTGTTACCCTTTCCTCCTCTCTTCTTCTTCTCCATTTTAAACCGAAAACCTTGATTTTAAAACACCTTGAATCCTTTATTTTTTGCCTTCCATCATTCCTTTCTTCTTGATTTCGAAGCCCTAGATTTTCTTTGGGTTCTTCTTTTGTGTGAAATCGGAGGAGATGACGAAGGGGAAGAAGACGGCTTCGATGATGAAGCACCTCAGGTCTTCCCGAGAACAGGGAGGGGTTGTCTCGGGGTATAGTTCATCGGGGAGTGATCGGGTTGAAGGGGAGGTCGTGAGGGAGGTTGTGGGTACGGCGGAGGTGCCGCCGGTGGATACCGGCGCAGGTGAGGTCAAGGATTTACCTTCGGGGCCTGTCCCGGAGGTAGGGGGAGTATGATAGGTTATACGCGTAAGAGGAGGCATGGGGATCGACCGGTGGCGGTCGAGGAGGTGGTTTCGGAGGTCGGTGGACCGGTCGATGACGCAGTCGAGGGGGTAGGGGCTGAGGGAGTTAGTGAGGATGTGAGGGCATCGTTGGATGCCATTGTTGGGATGCTAGATAGGGAGGCCACGGAGGCCAGGGCTGAGGAGGAGGAAAGAAGGGCTATGGGGGCCTTTGCGGAGTTTGTCTCCGGCGCGGGAGGGTGGAGGGGACTGGAGAGGTTAGGGACGAGGCCGGGGAGGCCGAGGGTATGGGCACCGGGGCCACAGAGGCCGGTGTTAGTGCTGAGGCTGAGGTCGAGGAGGCCGTGTTCGAGAAGGATTAGGAGGAGGGGGATGACGACGGGATGGATGATCCCGACAAGGCCGCGGTGGACGCTCACGGTCCACACGGGCCATGGTAATTCCTTGACCCCTTTTACTCTAGCTTTTTATTTGGCATATATGCATGTCTTTTGGTGGTATGAATGTATATGCATGTTTTTAATGGGTATGCTTGCGTATAAGTTAATCACGGTGGGATAGTAAGCATGTTGTATGTTTGATATGGGTTTTTTTTAGAAAGGGGGATAATTTTTCATACATATATCCATGTTTGCTTTATTCTAGAAAGAAGAGGAAAATGGTATGGCTAGTATGCTTGCATGTGGTATTTTTTTTTGTGCATACGGTTTTTGAGGTATGCTTTCATATGTGTTTGATCGTGGTAGAGCATGAGGGGTATATGCATGTATTTCATGGGTCCAAATATTCTTCCACATGTTTAGGTGAGTTTATAGGAAGTATATAAGCATGATAGACCGTGATAAAAGAAGTGTGTAAGTAGTGACCATGGTGGGATTAATAGTTCTAGCATGTGTGGTCATATGAAGAGTGTTTTGTAAATATGGGGAGGTGAACCCTTATGTGAATTAAGTTTCCTATCTTCATGCTTTTGTCTTTGATTTAGTGTATGGAAATTTCATTTTGCTAAGCATGATTTCTAAATGAATCTTAGGCTTTGGATTCTTACCTCTCGATTGCTCTTTAAACTAACCCATGTCTTCTTCGTTTGCTTGTAGCGGCTAAATCGTATCCGAGCTTTATGGCACGGGACGAAGAGGTGGTATGATGCTTTGGGGAATGGGGAGAGGAGGTTTGTGGAAGGAGCGGGCTTCCGTTCCTTCTTCTTGATTGAGCCGTTCCATGTCTTCTTCGGTTGCTCTTTCATTCTCCCTACCGGCGCCGCTATGCCGACCCTCGAGGATGTCCATCGGATCACCGGCCTTCCGGTCTCACAGGAAGCGATGATTGCGGCCACCCTTGCCGACTATAGGGGGCTGTTTCAAGAGTTGATCGGGGACTGGGAGTTCGTGGAGTGAGAGCGGACGCTGAACCGGATCCCTTTGGGGAGGCTTCCGGGGCAGTATGACCTCGGTTCCTTCACAGAGCGTCAAAGGGTGAAGCTGCAGCTAGCTTCGAGAGGAGGCGGGCGATGATTGAGGCGAGAGAGGCGGCCGCGTGCCCATAGAGGGCACGGAGGGAGTTGAGGGTGTTCTTCCTTTATTTCTTCTGCCGGGTCCTCTTCTCAACGGCCTCTGATAATGTCTCCTCTCATTCCCTTTTGCTGATGAGGGATCTGGAGGGCATGGGACGCTATGCCTGGGGAGCGGCGATGCTCGCCCATCTCTTCGCTGAGCTTTCGAAGAAGGTCAAGAGGGCCGGGGGAAAGAACCTTGGCGGTTTTGTGCCATTTCTTCAGGTACGTGTAAGTGAGCAGTAGATGTCTTCTTCTTGGTTTTAGTTCACTTGATCATGACAATTTCCCTCTTGCTTTGCTAGATTTTTGGATACGAACACTTCGCCATCGACCGCCCGACTCTGGCGCCGTTTGACCGTGCCCTCCCTTGGGCCATGAAATGAGAACCCCGGGGATCTTCGCACTTGCACCACCTCGCCCAATTCCGGAAGGCCTTCCATGTCTTGTTGGAGGAAGAGGTATAAATTTTTCTTCAAATTTTTTTTTGGCTTGTATTTGGTTTTACTTTTGGCTAAGCACTCTTCCAATCTTTTGATGCTTTATAGATGACGTGGAGGCCCTATATGGAGGAGGAGGTTCCCGAGGATCTGTCATGAGACATCTCGCTGATTTACTTCAATGAGGTCGTGTTTCATGCGATCAGCCGGGTCGTCCATCAGCTTGAGTACCACCAGTGGGTGTCTGATCATCTACCAAAGCGCCCCTCGATCCCGGTGGCTGGAATTACTCGGAACACGAACCTCCCGAGGAACTACGCTACGTATGTGGCGGGATGGATGAGCCGAGGTGTTTTGGTGGAGCGTCGTCCCGAGGTGACTTCAAGCGATGAATACCTGGCTTGGTATCATTAGGAGTATGCGGGTATCCTCGAGACGATGGAGGAGGAGATCCCGGACGCCTACGTAACTTGAAAACCCTTCTCTTCTTTCTCGTTCTTTTGGTTGAATATTTTCCTGAGTGGTGTCTTCTTTGCAGGTCGAGTTGAATGAGATGGAGAAGAGGCTCAAGACCGCCAATGAGCACCTTCGAGCGCACGCAGTGGGCAAGTGGAGCACTTGAGGGCTCAGAGGCGCCGGTTACAGGACCAGGTTCGGGTCCTCGAGGCTCAGGTGGATGCTTTATCGAGAGCGAGAGCCGTTGGTGTCTCTTCCTCTTCTGCTCCTCCTCCTTCCATGGTTTCCGAGCGGGAGCTCGAGTTGACGGGGGAGTTAGATGCGGCCCGGAGCGAATTGGTGGCCACACGGATGGAGCTGGGCCAGGCGAGGGGCAAGGCTTCTCGGGCTGAGGAGGAGACGGGCCAGCTGAGGTCCATGATGGCATTGAGGGAGGAGTTCATCACCCTGGGCCGCGAGAGGGACTCCCTTCAGATGAGGGTGTCGGAGTTGGAGGCTTCAGCTGGTGTTCCCGGAGGTTTGATGGGGGACTTAGTTCGTTCACTTCAAGCGGTCGAGGACAGGGACCGAGAGGCGCTTAGGGCATCAGTGGCAAGGGCATGGGAGTTGGAGGAGAGGTTGAAGGCGGCCGAGGATCGGGCCAGTGGGACAAAGAGTTGCCTCCGACAGAGATTGGAGAGGAGAGACAGAGATATGCAGCAAGTCCATCTCTGGGAGGCGACTATGAGGGGGAAATTGGTTGGAGGGGGCTCTATGACCGAGGCGGACCTTGACCTTCTCCCACTTGAGCCTGACCATTCTCTCTCGGTTTCCTTGGCTACTGGGGCTACCTTCAGTCGCGCTTCTCGTCCCTCGGTGTCCAGGAGTCGTGGGGTATATGCGAGGGCCGCATCTTCAGTTCGAGAGACTCCTGCCGCTCCTGATGCTCAAGAGGTCCTGTCTTTTCATCAGCCGCCGCTCCCTTCCCAGCCAAGTCAGGACGTTCCTCCTACTCAGCCTCCCGCGGACGATAATAACACTCCGAGGTATAGCTTTTGTTGTCTTGGTTTGAAGTAGAAGAATCGTATATATGCAAGGAATTCATGATTTCTTTTTTTCTTTCGGTTTAGGTGATTGTTTCGGTGATGCATGGCTCAAGACACATAGAGGGAAGCTTTGGGCAGAACCTTACCTACCTATCCTTAGTTTATTCGCTTTAGAACGTTCCTCTAGTTTAATTAGGTCTGAATTTTCTGTTTTTCATGAACAATTTTTCCCTTCTTTCTTTGGTGTATGAACAAACATGGGTGTTTTTAATTTAGTTTATTGGTTTCAATTTGGTCGTGTATGTGGAATAATTTTATAAGGCTGTATGGGTGGATGAAAGGATGAATGGGTGCATGGTTTGGTATATGATTTTCGTTTCAATTGTTGTTTGATTCGTAATTATACTGTTTTTATGTGTGTATGAATGTATGAAATGCGTGTGCACAGGTTTCGGGGGAGAATGTTTTCTATAGGTACCAAAAGAGTTGAAGAGTTGAAAAGATGGGACTGACAGCAGGTTTTTTGGGCAGTAGGTAGGGAGCGGCTAGTGCAAACTAGCCGTCCAGTGAGGGGCAGCTAGTACTGTTTAGCCGCCCCTTGCCTGGGGGTATTTACCTGGATAAGAAGGGCAGGGGCGGCTAGTGGGGTCTAGCCGTCTAGTGAGGGGTGGCTAGTCGGGTTTAGCCGCCCCCTGCCTGGGACAATTTGTGGTTTTGTTACTTCTGTCTGCTGCTGCTAAAAAGTCCTCGTGAGTGTTTTAACCTTCAAGACCTATAAAAACATTCTTTTCATGGACCAAGTGTTAAATATGTCCAATTGTGCCCCTGCACTGACTTTCGAGCCCTTCTTGCTTGAATTGTCAAGGGCTACAACCCATCTCAAGGTAAATGGAAAGACGATACGAGAAAGTAAAGTGCGGGAAACCATGCTTTAGTACGCAAGGGAGGGATTCCATGTGCGTGAGCGAAGAAAAACTCTTAAGTATGTGTGAAAGTGGGACAATTTCTTCTCAAGCATGTACGGAAGGGCACGAAATGAGTGTGGATGGGGGTAATTTTAATGTTGGTACGGGGGGTCAATTTTAGCATTTCAAAAAAACGGATGCCTAGGTTTTTTGGAAAAGAAAAATGTGAGCTTATGCATGAGTCTAAGTGGCATAAGGGGGCATTTTAATTCTTCAATGGTCTTTTATGTGAGAGGGCAATGTTCTCGACTTTCATAAGTAAAAGATACCATCAAGTCCCTATGGAGGAGCCCTTGTGGTCACCCATGTCCAAACCAGGATTGTATTTGAAAGGTATGAGCCTTAGGTGTCGGTTTTTCTAGGCTCGTCGTTCTCAAATTCTTGATCGTATTATTCTAAACATGCTGAAAAATCCATGAGTGTACCAGGAGTCAAGTCAAATAAGTTTCTTTTGGATAGACAAGTTTCTAAGTGAACTCATGTGAGTGGGTGCAATTGTAAACATGGAAATGGTCTACCCTTGGTCGAAATTTCACCTTTCCCGGTAAACATAGTTCAATTTTGAATCCCATTGCGAAATAAAAGAGGGGGGAGAATGGGGTAAGAGTAATATCTTCCTTTCGGACAATATTTTAGAATTGTCTCAGTCTAGCAAATGTCCTACTTTCTAGGTCCCTCTGGCTTTCTTCTTTTTATCACTTCTTTATTTTGGGTTGAAAAGTATAGTCCATTGTTTAGACCTGTACCAATATAGCTGTTTGTTTGGCCTATACTTGTGCGTAAAGGCGTGAGAGCCTGTTAAAGTAGAGAGTTTAACCCGTTCACTTGGGTGTTATTTTTCTTTTGTTGGCCTCTCATTGCCTAATTTTTCACCCCGATTCTTTTCATGCTTCCCCTCTAGAAGTGTTTGTATAGTGTCAGAGTCAGTTTTGGGACATATGCTAGGTCTAAGTAATTCCTCATTTTGACCTTGGGTTAATACGAGTAGGGCGGAAATAAGGAAGATTTTGCTTTGAGGTTTTAAAATTGTCCCAGTTACGGGGTAGGCAATTTCTCTTCTATTAGGTAAATCGATTGTCCAGTCATACGTGCGTGAAGAAAGCGGCATGATTGGCGGATATGTGTTCAAATAAATACGAGTTTATCTTCGAGAGTCTTATAATTCTATCATCAAGTACTAAACGCTGAAAATTGCAAGAAGAAAGAATAATAGTTCTCAAGTATTGAAAGCTATTCAAGCATGGAATTTCTTTAGATAAAGTGCATTCCACGAACCTGAAACCTCGACTCCTACGGCGTCTACCAAGCGGTAGGCATTCCCGGAATAGGCATGGGTGATCACATAGAGTCCCTCCCATGTGGGTTGCAGTTTCCCTCTTGGGTGAGGTTGCCTTGATGGCATAATTTGCTTAAATACCAACTCGCCGATTTTAAATTTTCTTTCTATTACCTTTTTTTCAAATGCCCTTGCCACCCTTCTTTGGTAGGCCTGGGCATGGTCTGTCGCTCTTAATCTTTTCTCTTTCTTTCCTTTTCTCTTTTTTTGGTATTTTTGGTATTTATGTTTTCGAAAGCATGGAAATAGATACATATGGTTTTAAAAAAGGGTATGAGTTGGTAAATAGATATTTTGGTTTTTTTGAAAAAAGAATGGAGATAAAGTTTGAAAAATGATTTTGTTTTAGAAGGAAAGCATGGAAAGATAGCATGGAAATACTGTTTGGAAAACATTTTTGTTTTGAAGAAGAGTATGGAAATGCAGTTTGAAAAACATTTTTGTTTTGAAGAAGAGTATGGAAATGCAGTTTGAAAAACATTTTTGTTTTGAAGAAGAGTATGGAAAGCTTGGAAAATGTTTTCACTGTTTGGAAAGTATGGAGTGAAAGCTTGGGAAAATGTTTTATTTGGAAGTATGGAAGGACAGTTTAGAAAACTTCTTTTTTTTTGTTGAGAAGGAAAACACGAAAATAAAGCTGCAAATAGGTATGTTCAGGAATGGGGAATGAGAGCTAATTAGCATATATTTTTGGATTTTGGTTTCTTCAGGAAAGCGTGTAAACAAATATATATAGGGTGATGAAAGCGAAAGCTGGTAAATAAATATTTTTGATTTTTGATTTTTAGAAAAGCTGTAAACAAATATATACAGGATTTAACTAATAAAGGAAAGCTGGTAAATAAATGTTTTGATTTTTTGTTTGGTAGGAAAGTTGTAAATATGTACAGGTTGATGATAGTGGGGCTTACCTGGGGGGATCGGTACCTGGTTCTTGGACTCGTATTGTTTCCTCGAGTCAGCTCCTTTTTGATGGCCGGCTGATGTCTGGTGGGGGTCCCCTATTCCCGAACTCTCCCTCCCTGAGCCTCTTCAAGGGTCTCTTCCTTGCTGGAGCAGTTCTTCATCGGTGGAGCTTGGTTGCCAACATGCAAGCACCTCTAGCCGGATGCGCTTGGCACAAACACTCCAATTTTGGGCCCGCGCCTTGTTGAAGTATGCCTCCCCAGATAGATATCACTCCTCCGCAGTACGGGAAGCGAAGGCATTGGTGTCGGGTGGATGAGACAGCTTCGATGCTATTGAGCCATGTCCTCCCTACAATCAGAGGGTGGGGGGATCGAATGTTCATTACCATGCAGTTGACGATGGTGGAGACCGGGCTGATTTTTAGTGGGAGCGTGACCAGTCCGCAAGCGTTCTTGCGTGTGCTGTCGAAGGCGTAAATGAATTCGTCCGAGGGCTCCAATCTAGGAACTCTGCCTTCTAGCTTCTGGTAGGCGGAATATGTGAGAACGTTAGTTTCCGCTCCCGTATCGATGAGAATGTGCCAAAATTCTCTTCCTCCGAGTATGGCAGTGATTGCGAGGGGTGCAGAGCGTGCTCCGGCTTTCGCGACTTCGTGGGGGAGGAAGGTGATTGGGTTGGGCTCCGTAAGATTGTTTGATGGATTCAGAGTTCCGGCCGCTTCTTCTGAGGGATAGTCGTTGTTATAAGGGGACCCATGTGGGCTACTACCTTCATTCTCGCCTCCCGGGCGTAGGGCTAGTGTGAATATATTGTGTATTGTCTAGTTGTTCTCGTTCTCGTATTGGAGGCGTGCCTCTCCCCAGATTATCAGTACATGACCCATGAAGGGCAGTCGGAGGCATTGGTGCCGGGGGAAACAGATAGCTTGAATGATGTCCAACCATGGTCGTCCTAGCATCAATGGGTACCTTGTGTCGATGTCGGTCATGAAGCAGGCTACTTCGCAGATGAGGGGGCCGACGGATAGCTCGAATGTTCCGGGGTCACTGAGAGTCTTCCCGGTATGGTTGAAAGCCTGAATAGTAGAGTGGGCCGGTTGGACGGGAGGACGGCCTAGTCCGGGTATCTTCTGGTAGGTGAAGCACGTCATTATGTTCATTCCTGACCCTGGGTCCACGAAGATGTTGTTCAGCTACAACATCTGAAGTTGTCCGCGGATGTGTAGGGGGTAGACTCGCAGTCTGGAGTCCGGGAGGTCTTTGTCAGTGAATGATATGGTCATTGGACGGCGGGGGCCATCGACATGTCAGTACTTTTGGAGGACTCATTGTCGTCCGGATGCAGATCATCCGACGTACATTCTCCTCCCTCAGGTCCCTCGCTTGCTCCTTCGGGGATCTCCTCAAAGGGCTCTTCCTCTTCGTCTCCTCCCGGGTTTTCAAGTCCGCTCTCGTCGAACTCAATGTTGATAACCGCGGACAGGGCGAGAACTGCATTTTCTTCTTCGCCATAGAGTATGGCGAGGACGTGGTTGTCGAGGTTCAGCTGGAAGGGCTCATTCTGCCCCTCCTCCTCGGATTCCTCGGATAGATTGTCATCAGTGACATCCTCTGAACTACTTGGTTGCGGTGATGGTTGTCTCCTTCTCCTGACAATATTTATCATGTGGGCTCCAGATGTGGATGCTTGGTTGTGACCTGGCAATGGGTCAGTAAATATGCCAAGTGGCTTGGAGGCTCGAGAATTGCCTTGGTTTAAGTGGTTTTTATCATGGCCCAATCAAGGAGCCTGTCATCATTCAAGTCATAAATAAAATCCTGAAAAATAACGCATTGTTCTACGATATGCCCATGTTGTTGGTGGTATTGACAGTAACACAGTCTGCTAGCCCCGGGGAGTGGAGGCTTAGCAACTGGGAGGGAGATACTATTAGTGTCCATTAGCACCCTAAAAATCCTAGTTAGTGTTTCTGGGAGGGGAGGGTAAGAATCCCTCTTTCCCACTCGTCTCTAATCATAGGATGTTGGAGGAGAGACCTCATTATAAGTACTTTGTGTGGGCTGCCTAGGATTTAGGTTTTGATTCCTTAGGAAGGTGGAATAAAAAGGGGTCCTAGGCTGGCCTTGGCTTTAGATCGGCGAACTTTGGATTACCGGGTTTTGTTGTGTCGACACGGGGATGGGTACTGATTGAGTAGCAAAATTTTGGTTGGTTGACCGATGTGGCGCATACCCGGATGAACCGGACGTGTACTGTCTCAGAGCTGTTCCTCGATCAGGAACTCGTGCTCCGTTTGGGTAGAGTGCTGATACTTGTGTAATCCCCTCTACCGTGAGGGTTTGTGCCTTACGAGGCGGTTGTCCAACCCTATGGCTGATAGGTGGGGACTGGGTTTGGACTATTGGGGCTGCACAACGGGAAATCCTATTGTGGCGGTCAATTAGAAGCTGATATGTAGTACAGTCTCCGTACGAAAGGCTCGTACGAAGCTCTGGACTTAGGCTTTGTAACATCATGTCAATTTTTTGACATTCTGTGAGTTGCAGGCCAGTCCGGTGGACAAGTGTGCGTCACCGAGACATGTATTGTTCAAATTACTCCCTAGGCCTCATTCTCTCTACGGTTAAATCTGAAATAGAGGGGGTTCTGATCCTCTGGTAACCGTAGCGGCCCAAGAACTTCTCGCTTACAGCCGAGTAGTTCGACAAGTGATCTACAGGGTGGGTGGAGAACCATCGCAATGCTTCTCCTTCCAAAGATTTCTGGAAGAGGAAGACTAGCAGAGGTTGATTATCTAGAAATGGTTGGGCGTCTAGATAAAAGGCAGTTAAATGAATGGCTGGGTCTCTACAACCGTTATACCGACGGAACTTGGAGATTTTGAATCCTTCCGGCAGGTGGACTGATGGGATTTGTATCAGGTTATGTAGAGACATGTGCTTGGAGGCTGAGGGGCCAGTCTTGGAGAGGATTCTCCGGATGGTTTCATCCAGCGTTTCTCCCCTGGGAGGGCTGCCTAGTGGTCCCGGGTTTGGGGTGGCCTGGTAAGGGCCTGGGGTGGAAACAGTTGGTAACATTGGATTCGCGAGGGAAAGGGGGGTGAACGAAAATATGCTCGGATTGACCGAGTGACTGGGTGCAGACGGGGTTTTGAGAATGACCTTGGGGGTTTCGACAGGGGCTTCCTGTCTCAAGGTCTTGGCATGTCGGTAGTCGACAAGGTCATGAAACATGTCCTCTATGGATTGGTACCCTAGACTGACCATCTTTTCCTCTAGATGGGTCAGGAATTGTGTGGCCTGACCCTCTTGGTGGGTTCTTTCCTCTAGTATCTCCTCCTCTAGGTGGGATTCCATGATGCGTGTGGAATGATGAATGCAGATTGAAAGCAGTAAATAAAGCAGTAAAGGATTGCGCAGCTGTGTGCGGCTTACAAAGCAGTAAAGGATTGCGCAACGGTGTGCGGCTTACAAAGCAGTAAAGGATTGCGCAGCGGTGTGCGGCTTACAAAGCAGTAAAGGATTGCGCAGCAGTGTGCGGCTTACAAAGCAGTAAATGAGGCGGTGATGCAAAGTAGAGGATCTGATTCGAGGGGTAGGAAACTCTAACCTTCCTAGAGGGTTGATAGCATTCTAGTCAAGCTTGTAAAAGGGGAGGCGGAAGAGGATTACCTTTTGTTGTTTTTCACGAGGGATGTCCCACCGTGATCGCCAGATTTGTCGGTGTGGGAAAAATCCGCGGGGGCGTGTGTGGGGGTTCTTCGGCGATTCGGATCCGGTGCGTGCCTTGGCGGGATCGACTGGATCGTCTCTCGGAAGGGTGGTGTCGTTCCTGGTTGAGGCACCCGACAACGGCTCAAGAGATTCAGAGGGGTGTGTGATCGCCAGATTTGTCGGTGTGGGAAAAATCCGTGGGGGTGTGTGTGGGGGTTCTTCGGGGATTCGGATCCGGTGAGCGTCTTGACGGGCTCGACTGGATAGTCTCTCGGAAGGGTGGTGTCGTTCCTGGTTGAGGCGCCCGACAGCGACTCAAGAGGATTCAAAGGTGTGTGTGATCGCCACCTGCTTTTTTGAAAAGCAGAAAAAGGTTGGGTCGGATTTGATTGCCTACGTGGGGAGTTTGTGGAGTCTCCGCTCTAAGACACGAATATACCGTACACAGAGGTGAAAAACAGGTAATCCTATTCTACTTCCGGGGCTTGACTAAAGGAGTCTTGGGACAAAGGGGTGTAGGTGGGGTGTGGAAATGGGGCGGCTAGTGTGTTTGAGCCGTCGGGTATGGGGCGGGTACTAGGGTTTAGCCGTCCGGGGCCTGGGTTGGTTTGGGCAGAACTTCGGTAGGAAATGTGTTTGGTTTTGGACAGAGGTTAAGCTAGGTTTAACCCGGGTTTCTGGAGGGTGGAATGAGAGGGTGTGTTTGTGTAGGGAATGAATTTTTCTCTCACAAATGGGACTCTCTTTCTCTCTCTCTAGGGATTTTTTAGTAGTGGAAGGGGGTGTAAACTATGAGGAATTGTCAATTGGAATTCTAGATGTTTTTTAAAGGCTTGGGACCTCCTCTATTTATAGTAAAAAAGAGGTAGGGGAATGTCCAGGGGGTAATAGGATGGCTTGGTTAATAGTGTGTTTGATTAGACCCCTCATTTAATTCTCTGGTTCTTCTGTCAGGACCAGGTGAAGGGTGGCTAGTCCTAACTAGCCGTCCAGGATGGGGCGGCTACTTTCTGATAGCCGCCCCCATCATGACCTGTCAAATGTTCCATCTCTGACAAGCGGTGGCTCGAGTCGGTTACTTAGATTGATCCGGCCAAGATAGGACGGCTAAAGGTCACAACCCGCCGCAATGATCAGTATTTAATACTGCTTTATGTCCCATCGAGGGAAGCGGTTCAGGGTCAGCCAGGGGGGCGGCTAGTGACAACTAGCCGTCCGGTATGGGGCGGCTAGTTAGGGTTAGCCACCTCTTTCCAGGGTTTCTCAGGTTTTAGGGTTAGGGTTTTGGTTTTAGGTTAGGGTTTCTGGTTTAGGTTAGGGTTTTTGGTTTAGGGTTTGAGTTTCTGGTTTAGGGTAGGGTTTAGGGTTTGGGTTTCTGGTTTAGGGTAGGGTTTCTGGTTTAGGGTTTCCGGTCAGGGTAGGGTTTCTGGTTTAGGGTTTCCGGTCAGGGTTTGGTTCGAGGTTAGGGTTTCTGGTTTAGGATTTAGGGTTTCCGGTTTACTGAACTTTTGGTTTTCTATTGGATGTCCAAATGTGGGTTATTCCCAGGTGTTATCTGGATGGTCAAAATTGAGGTATCTACAGTTGGAAGTAAAGTGAGTAAGTACTGTGCAGGTGGCTGGACTTCCTCTAATGCTAGTGGCCTCTGATGCCTGTTCGTGTGGAACTGTTGCATCGAAGCCTCAATTATCTGTTGCATTGATACTCACTACCGGGGGAATAGATTTTCTTGCGAATCATCAATTGCCCGCATGGGATCCTAGACCTGGCTTGCCAGGGTTCCTAGCGAGCCGCCCCAGCGTTAATTGGGAGGTTGCTCCCATCTTGCTGGCCCTCCTCGGGAAGGTCATGCAGGTTCGACATTGCAAAATTTTGGCTTTTTGTTCCAATTTTTCACAGACGGTGCCAAACTAAAGAGGATAATTTCCCCTCATAGTTAAATTTATGATTTTGGGATTCGAAACTTCAAAAGAATTTAGGGAATGAAGTTTTAGTGGTAGGTTTAAACAAAAATGGGTTTTTTGTGGAAAAATGAGAGACTGTGCCTAGCTATCACAAATGACTAGGTTGTCACCGTGATTATTTTCGATTGCTTCGAATATGCCATAAGAGTGTTGTCTCGCGACCTCTTTATAGGCGGATGTCTACGTACCCAGGAGGGATCAGGTCTCACGTAGTTCAATTGGTCACTTTGTAACCGTTTTGTCACTAAGTGTTAGTGGGCGTTATTCTAGGGAAACGTTTTCCATAATTACTCTCCACATCGTCCCTTAATTACCCACGTTCCGCTGGTAGTGGGCGATAAATACCAACGTGGCAGTTAGAGACGTTCGTGGTCTTCTAACCGTTTCTACGTCTGCTCGATGTCCCTTGATGAACCTGCCCGTGTGTTATGTCTCCATATATTTTTGCAAGGAGTAAGGTTGACCGACCAGTCCTGGCGTCTTGTCGTGCCTTAGACAACTTGTGCCTGAATAATAAGGTCGTCGATTAAACCTGTCGTTTAATCATGTCTTAGACTACTCGCTCTTGAGTAGTAAGGTCGCCTGATCAGACTTGTCGATTGATCGTGTCTTAGACTACTCACTCTTGAGTAGTAAGGTCACCCGACCAGACATGTCATCTCGTCGTGCCTTAGACTATCCGCTCTTAAGTAGTAAGGTCACCCGACCAAACATGTCGTCTGGTCGTGCCTTAGACTACCCGCTCTTGAATAGTAAGGTCGCCCGACCAGACCTGTCATTTGGTCGTGCCTTAGACTACTCGATGTGACATGCCAGATGACGTTACTTTACGTGGATCGGGCCTAATGGGCCTTACGCCAGATGGCCTACGTATCTTCTTTGCATGACACGTGTCCTAGTGCGGATTTTTACCTCCACAGTATTAAAAAAAATTAAAACATTATATTTGTCACTTGTTATGGAAATTGAAAATTTATATTTCTTATTTTGTAGTGTTTATTCTAAAAAAATATTTATTTTTATTTAAATTTTAATTTAGATTAAATACTACATAAAAATATGTTTTAAATTTTTTTTCCTAAACCAATCTTTGCTCAACCCGACCCGACCCAACCCGATCTAAATGGGACGAGTTTGGGATGAAAAAGCTAAATCCATCATGGGTTTGGGGTGGGTTTGGGATAAGGGTCATCATCAGCCCGAGGCCCGAAAGCCGGCCCGCCCGGCCCGGGCCCGTTCGCGGGCCGGGTAGGCCCGGCCCGTTTTCAGGGCTGGCCCGTAAGCCCGCCCGCGGGACCGGCCCGTAGGCCCATGGAGGGTGATCCAATGAACTAGTAGCATGTGATTTTTATTTGAATTGTGGTTGAGTTATACAAATTATTAACATTTATGTACTTGTCAACCTAGTTAGGTACATATAATTATTCTTTTTTGTAAGTAATTAATTCATTTAATATTTTTATTTTGAAAATTCAATAGATATAAATATTTTTTTCAACATTATACTTTAAATTTTGTGTTATTTTAACATTATATACAAATAAACAACGTAAAATTAAAAAAATAAAATGTTTTGAATTTGGGCCTGTAGGCCCGCCCGTGGGCCCGAACCCAGGCCGGGCCCGTGAGGCCCGTTCAGGCCTGGGCCCTGTTTTTTGCCACGGGCCGGCCCGGCCCGGGCCCGTTGGCCAAGCAGACACGCGGGCCTGGGCCCAGGGCCGGCCGGCCAGGCCCGTTGCCGACCCCTAGTTTGGGATAAGATTTTGTGGGTGAGTTTGGGTTTGGGATTCACTTCTTAACCATTGCCATTGGAGAACAAGTTGTCACCAAGGTTTGCTTTCCCTCTTGCTTGATGGAGATCAACAGTCACTTCCTTCTTAACATTCTTAGTCTCTATATTATCCTTGTCTAAGTTCCCTCCAAATGTTGATTAATTTTTTTTAAAAAAAAATTATGTCATTTCGTACTCCCGGCTAGCAACAATTTTGCATTGGGGGTTTCGGTGGATTATATCCGATCATATTCGTCTCTTCTCTTCATGCTTAGAGATTACTAGATAAAGGATGCGAAGGATATCTAGGCATTATCATGGATACTCCTACAATTTGAAGGCCTTAGTCAATGACACTCCTATTATATTTGAATTTCTTGAGGTATTTCCAAATGAATTGCCATGTCTTCTCCTGATCGTGACAGCATGTCTTTTTCGATCTTATTCTTGATTTCCTGTAAGCCTAAGCTTGGTTAACCCGTGAAGTTTAGAGTTTAAGTTTGATCATCCCAAATAAATTATATTGGTCTATAAAAAAATTTATTTGATTATTTTGATTACCCTAGAGTCTAAATCTATAAATTTCTTATTAAAGGAAAAGAGATGGCCTTCAAATGTTCTCATGGGCTGGACCCAATAACGGGCCCAAACCCAACATTCCTGTTCTTTTGAGTCCTTCCTGTGTTTTCTCCCGGAGCATCGCCCAACAAGGTCTATGTAATGGTCCGGCTCGGCCTCCTCTCCGACCCATACTCGGCGAGTCGGCTCATCGCTTCCCCCTCCCCCTCATGTGACCTCAACGACGCCCACCAACTGTTCGACCAAACCCCCCACCCGAATCTCTTCACGTGGAACGCCCTCATCCGCGCCTTCGCCTCCTCATCGACCCCCCTTCGAAGCCTCATCTTCTCGAAACTCCTCTCTGAAGCCCCGCTCGGTCCCGACAAGTTCACCTTCCCCTTCGTCATCAAAGCCGCCGCGGACCTCCCCGCCTCGGGTTTCGGGCGCGCGGCCCATGCCATGGTCTTGAAATCCGCGCTCCGCTCCGACGTCTTCATCGGGAATTCGCTTATTTATTTCTACGCCGCTTTTTGGGATTTGGGTTTGTCTCGCAGTGTTTGATGGAATTCCTGTTAGGGATGTTGTTTCATGGAATTCGATGATCACCGCTTCCAGTCAGGCGGGTTGGCCCGAGGAGCGTTGGATCTGTTTCGGCGAATGGAAGTGGAGGATGTGAAGCCGAACGTCACATCGTGCAATTGTTCAATTCTTCATTTTTGATTGATTGTATATATGACTTCATGAACATAGTCGGTTTTTTTTTTTTTTTTTTTGCTTGGTGACATAGTCGGTTTTGGTTTGACGAAAATCCTTTATACAAGACAACATTCACAATTGAAAATACGCGGATTGATTATATGTGATGTCATGACGTAGACCTTTCGCGGCATTTCAGCCTCAACGGATAAGTAGGTTTGGGTTATTAGAGATTTTTTTTTGCGTTTTAAAACAGGACTCAGCCAGTTGAATAGGCTACTCTTTTTCGTTTTATATTTCAGTTCAGTTTATTCTTAAAATCAATTATATAAAAAATTGATAAATTTCAATCAATCCACCTGTTGAATCAACCGTTTCTTTTATGAACCAAAAATCATGTAATTACTTAATCAAATATAAAATTTAATAAAAAAATTTTAAATACTAAAATTTGAATAAAACTTTTATGCAAAATTTTTTAAATATTTCATATTTTTTATCTACTGTTAATTTTAATACATTTATTTATTATATTATAATTATACACAGTTCAAATCCGGTTGATCGGACGGTTGAATCAGTGACTCTTGACCCAATGAATTTTTCTTTATAACAGAAGGATCCCCTTTAGCTAGTAGTGCGGTTGAGCTGGGGAGGCTATCTTCTATGTACCTCAAAACCCATAAAAATACATATGATTTAAGTCAGCGTCAAGACTCGATACCATGATCTACATTTAATGCAGTTAAGTCTGTATTATGACAACTTGTGGGTTTATTGAACAATTTGGTTTTTAAAACATTCTTGTTTTGTTTAAACAAAAACCCACAAAAATCAATGGCGACTCTGCAACTACTGCAGACCCAACCCACTCGAACCCACCCAGACCATCCCATCCTCTCTTTGTTGGACGACCACAACAGACCCCCGGACCGGACTCATATCAAGAAAATCCACGCGCGCATGCTCCGGCTCGGCCTCCTCTCCGACCCATACTCGGCGAGTCGGCTCATCGCCGCCCTCTCCCTCTCCCCCTCACGCGACCTCCACTACGCCCACCAACTGTTCGACCAAATCCCCCAGCCAAATCTCTTCACGTGGAACGCCCTCATCCGCGCCTTCGCCTCCTCATCGACCCCCCTTCGAAGCCTCCTCGTCTTCTTGAGACTCCTCTCTGAAGCCCCACTCGGTCCCGACAAGTTCACCTTCCCCTTCGTCATCAAGGCCGCCGCCGACCTCCCCGCCTCGAGATTCGGGCGCGCCGTCCATGCCATGGTCTTGAAGTCCGCGCTCCGCGCCGACGTCTTCATCGGAAACTCTCTGATTTACTTCTACGCCTCTTGCGGGGATTTGGGTTTGTCTCGCAGAGTGTTTGATGGAATTCCTGTTAGAGATGTTGTTTCGTGGAATTCGATGATCGCCGCTTCCACCCAGGCAGGTCGGCCCGAGGAAGCGTTGGAACTGTTTCGGCGAATGGAAGCGGAGGATGTGAAGCCGAACGATGTGACAATGACGAGCGTCGTCAATGCCTGCGCACAAATGGGTGATTCTGATACCGAGAGATGGGTTTGTTCTTATATCGAGAGAAATGTCATACGCCGGTCTCTGATTCTGAACAATGCAATGCTCGATATGTACGCAAAGTGCGGGAATCTCGAAGAAGCGCGTAAGTTGTTTGACGCGATGGGGGAGAGGGACTCCTTCACTTGGACGACAATGCTCGTCGGTTATGCGAGCGATGGGGATTTCAGAGCCGCAAGGAGGGTCTTTGAAGTCATGCCGAGTCGGGACATCGCTGCATGGAACGCCATGATTTCCGCTTACGAGCAGAGAGGACAACCGAAGGAAACTTTGGGTCTCTTCCACGAGTGTTTGAAAGAAGACGTAATCGCGGATCAAGTCACGTTTGTGAGTGTCCTCTCCGCGTGTTCGCAGTTGGGCATGATCGATCTGGGCCGTCTGATCCACGCAAGCATACACAAGCATGGAGTCACCCTTAACTGCCACCTTGCAACCTCGCTTATCGACATGTACGCGAAGTGCGGGAATCTCGAGAAGGCGGTCGAGGTGTTTCGATCCGTGGATCGGAGAGACGTGTTTGTATGGAGCGCGATGATGGCGGGACTAGCAATGCACGGCCACGGTGAGGCCGCGATCAAACTCTTCTGGGAGATGCAAGAAGCGAAGGTGAAACCCAATGAAGTCACTTTCATGAACATGTTGTGCGCTTGCAGCCATTCAGGATTAGTTGATAAGGGTAAGATGTATTTGAATCAGATGTTACCTGTTTATGGAATTGCGCCCAAGGTTGAACACTATGGTTGCATGGTCGATATCCTCGGCCGCGCGGGGAGACTGGATGAAGCATTGGATTTGATCGAAAATCAAATGCCGATGCCTCCCCGAGCCTCTGTTTGGGGAGCTCTACTTGGCGCATGTGCTGTTCATGGAAATGTAAAGCTTGGTGAAAAGGCGTTCGAGCACCTCGTCGCGCTCGAGCCAGGAAACGATGGGGCGTACGTGCTCATGTCAAACTTGTATGCGAAATCCGATTACTGGGATGGTGTTGCCAAGTTGCGTAAGCGAATGCGAGAGATGGGCATGAAGAAAGAGAAGGGTTGCAGCTCGATCGAGGTCGATGGAGTCGTATACGACTTCCTGGTGGGGGATATATCGCATCCGTCATATCGAAAGATATATTTGAAATTGAATGAGATGACGTCGAGGTTGAGAAGCTCAGGTTATGTTCCAAACAGGTCACAGCTGTTGCAGAATGTAGAAGACGATGATGCGAAGGAGCAGGCGTTGTATTTGCACAGCGAGAAGCTGGCGATCGCATTTGGTCTGATCAGTACTGACTCGCGCACGCCGATTCGGGTGATGAAGAATCTGCGCGTGTGCGATGACTGTCATTCGTTTGCGAAGGTCGTGTCGAGCGTCTACGAGAGGGAGGTTTTTCTGAGGGATCGGTATCGGTTCCACCGTTTCAGAGGGGGAGAGTGTTCTTGCATGGACTTTTGGTGATCTACAGTGATCTCTCATTATGTCAAAAGCTGTAGTGCCTTCTGTCCTTCATCTAAAATCCCTGCGCGGGATGCCCTTTACCCTTGCTTTGGGAACGAAGTTATTCGTCCACGAGGGATGTGACGTGTTCTAGGACATATCCACGGAAATATTTTTTGGTGATACGAAATGATATTTTAATCGATTGATATAGATAAGTTTTAATAAATAACTTTCTTAGAATAATTATTAAAATTTATTTTTATTTTTTATTTTTTTTATGAGAAGATAAGCATAAACATGCCTAAAGCATAGAAAAACAAGCAGATGAGGAGAATCTACCTAGGGGTGGTAAACGAGCTGAACGAGCTGAGCTTTGACATGTTCAAGTTTAACTCGTTTATAAACGAGCCGAGCTGAGCTCATGAGCCTCAATGAGACTAACGCTCTTCTTCATTCTAGGATTTTTAGGGGTTGAAAACAAAATTTTAGCATAAATGAGTCAAGTTCATGAGCCTAAACAAACATAATTTTGTATTGATTTAATGTTCTGATTTTACAGAGGAGTTTAGTCAGGCTTCAACTAAATTTTTTATAACACAAACAAGTCGAATTTGAATAAGAAATGAAGTTCGATTCAGGTCCTGAGCCTAACCGAGCTTTAAAAATTGTTCATGCTTGATCATTTATCTAATTGAACGAGTTTGAATGAGTTCAAATCGAGTCGAACCTGAGCGGCTTGATTCGTTTAACAGCCCTAAGTCTACCTGCTATAAAATACAAATAAACAAACTACCCCATCGATTTCAAATGATCCCCAATCAGAGAGGATTTATTTTATATTATTAAAGCATAACTATTTGACCTTAGCCCTTGTTTAGATAATGTGAGCTCGGATCCGGTCAGTGCTCGATTACGGTCAGTTCGGTCAGTACCGAACTGCACTACGTGCAAATCAAACTGCACCATTTATAAATCGAACTACACAATCAATTGTTAGATATCTTTTTTTACTCTCTTATTGGATTCAATCAACTATTGAAGAAAATATGAATTCCTAAGTATCATCAGTATTCAATAAGAGAGTAAAAAATATACCCAACAATTTGTTGTGCAGTTCGATTTGAACGTGGTGCAATTCGATTTGAACGTGGTGCAGTTCGGTACTGATCGAACTGACCGTAGTCGGCACTGACCGGATCCGGACTCAATGTATAGCACCCCGAATAAATTTGAATATGTCAGAATAACTAATTTTGGTTATTTGGATGCTATGGATAATCTGGTATAAAGACTGTCAGAATGAGTTATAATAAATCTGCATAGAGTTCATTTAAAAACACTTTAGTTACAGGAATTGATATAATGGTTTTAAAAATAATAATGTTTTTTAAGCCCTAACATTACAGGCCCTATAAAGTGGCATATATCTAATACCTGTTATATCCTTGTGTGATTATTTTATTTTTTTGATAACTGATCCCCACAAAACGAGAAGATAATTATGTTTTACTTTTATAATCCACATCTTGCAGACAGTCACTTATCATCCTCTCCACTTCTCCCAAGCAAAAAGATAAAAAAATACAAAGAAGATTTTTTCAATATAGACTACTGATAAAGAAGAATGAAGGTTTCGTAAGGAATCGTTAGGTACGGGAAATTAAAGAAAAATTATTATCATTTTCTCAAGGTGTATATTTGACATGGGATGGGAATGACATTCACTGCTTGAAAAGAGGAGATGATGACAATGGTGGAGGATGCTGCAAAACGTTTCAAAATCCTCTGTTTCTTTGTTCTACTTTTTCTATGGTTAATTACATTTAATTTATATATGGTTTATATGATATTAATGTTACATTTCCGACATCGAAATACTGATATTCTAATGAAATGTAACATTTATTCGTGTATTGCATTTCTTTCAATGCAAATAGTAATTTATATTTGTTACATTTATTAATGTAACAGTTAAGAACATATATTTGTTAAATGTAACACACAACAAAAGAGATGTTTGACATTTTTCATAAAATGTAATTGACTATTGAAAATAGAATTTTTTTCTAAATTGTTTAAACATTGTATGAAATGTAAAATATTTAAGTAAATGTAACTGTTTGTTACATTTAGGTAAATGTAACAGTTTATATAAATGTAACAAATCGTTGTGAAATATATAAATATTTAAGAAATGTAATGTGTTTTTTTATTTAAATTTGAATACAATAAATACCCGAATTTTTTAATGTTCAGTTAATTACATTCTTAAAAAAAATGTGTATAATAAGAATATAAGTTTGAAAAAAAAATCTAGGCCATTTGAAGAATTTTGACGAAAATAATTTAGGTAACTTTTGATGTAATCTAAGTTTAATTGTAATTTAGATAAGAATTTCAAAATTCAAAAATTTAAAATTGATAAATGAATTTCAAGATTCACATGGGAGAGTCATAACCAAGTAGAAAAAATGGGGGGATTTAGATTAATGGGATAGATTTTAATGAATGACATATTTGTATTTTGACAGACCTTTTTGAAAAGTCAATAAACCAATTAATAAGAATGAGAAAGGTGATGACATCTCATAGAGTCGAGTGAAGTTTATTTTTTGGGGCCTGGTATCACCATTGTTTTAAAAAATATGTTTAATTAAAAAGATTGTCTTAATTTTTAGTACAAAAAATATGTTTTTATAAATAAATAAATAAGTGAGTTTTTTAAAAATTAAGTTTTATTAAACTATTTTATTCTAGATCATATTTTTTAAACGTGTTTTACAAATTAAACTTCGGAGAGTTCTAAATCGAAATGTGAAATCACCAACAAGTCTTAGAGCATCTCCAATGGATATGCTAACTAAACAAGATGTTAAAGTGTCATGTCAGCACTTTAATCCTCCACTAGACCCTCATTTTCTACTCTCTTATTTAGTTGGTTGTTGTGCTCCAATGGATTGGCTAAATAGCTAGTCAAGATAATAGTGGACCCACCTCTCCACCCACTCAAATCTCTCTACTCACCCAAAATAATATTTTTTTTAATATTTTAAATGGTGGGGCCCACATTTAGCTGGCTAAAGCACTAGCTAAATTTAACATAGAAGATAACATATGACAGGTGGGGCCCACATTTAACATTCCCTTAACACTTCCATTGGAGCACTATTTTTACATGTTTTGTAAACATATGACACTAACTAGTGAGTTAACATGTACATTGAAGATGCTCTTAAAGCGCTATCAAGCTTGTTTAATTAATTAATTAGTATCATTGTGTATGCACCAACGGTTAAGGAAGTCTGTTTAGAATATAAAAAATATTCTTAGGAAATTGTGCCAGCGCAATTTAATTTTAACAAAAGATATCAAAAAACTTGGAAACAATGTTTTTAATTCATGTGTTGTCCCAATAAAAAAAAAATTTAATTACTTCAATATTTTCCAACAAACATTTTGATTGTTGTTCTTTTTTATTTTTTAATAATATGATAGAGTCATTATCTGTATTAACACATGACAAAAAAAAAGAAAAAAAATAAAAATATTACGTACAGATTTTTTTTTTAATTTCAATTATAGTCTACGCATGTTTTAAATTTTTAAAAATAACATATTTCATCTTTTTGTTTTTATAAAAAAATGAAATACATACTTTAGTTAATTGTAGGAAAAATAACTAAAAAAATATCTTAAAAGTTAGAAATACCTAAATCAGCCACTTTTAAAAATTATACCTAAAAAAGTCTCATTTTACAATTTTGGAAACACAAAAGACTAATCTACCCTTATGCAATTAAATCCTTAATACATTTCATATCTCTTAACTTTGTTAAAATATTTCACCCTTTTAATTTTATTAATATATTTCACACATTTTCATGTAGATCAATTTTTTTTATTGTAAATTCTTTGTGTTTAGGTGGATTTTGTGAAATATGTATCAATATAATTTAAGTTTTTTACGATAAACTCCAATAAATATTGATTTTTTTTTAAAAAATGAATATATACTAATGATATCATAAAAATATGTAAATAGCTAAAAATAAAAAATGTGAATAAAGATTTAGAATACTAAAATATCATATGTTTCATTGGAGCACAACACATATTTAAATTATATATTATGATTATACATAATGAAAAATTATAAACAATATCATGTAAGATATATATAAAAAACATAATATGATATATAATAACAAAACTTATAAGAGGATTGATTTTCATCATGCATAGAGAGATTGTTGTTTTGTAGGAAAAATATGTTTTTAGTGTGGAATAGAGAGTCATATTAATGATTTAATTAGATAAGGACAGATTAGTTTTTTGTGTTTTAAAAAATGTGAAATGAAACTTTTTTTTGTTTAATTTTAAAAAATGGCTGATTTGGGTATTTCAAACTCTTAGAAGATTTTTTCGGTCATTTTCCCTTAATTGTATTGATGTATTTATAAAAAATATAAATTTTTTTTATTGAAGTATGTTTCGTTAATGCAAATATATATTCCGGTGATTTTCTAGAATAGTAAATTTTTTTTTTATTTCTATTGTATATAAATGTAAATGTATTTTAATGAAAATAAAAAAAGACATCAAAATCAGGGGAAAGAATCCCCCGGTCATGTCCGCCCGAAACGGAACACGTACACGTGTTCCCGGATCCCCACCAAGACACCTGAAATGCTCAATAGCCATTCCTGACCGTCCATCAACCCACCACGTGTCATAAATTAGACGCATTAGGCCCCGGTCCCGCGCCTTTATTTAACTCCACGTGAACCGACGGAACATTTTAGAGTGAGTGACAGTGTGTTTGTCCGAAAGAGAGAGGGATTTGGAGAAGAAGATGGAAACCCTAGTGAGACCCTGTTCGAATGCGTTCTTCGAGAGGGGCTTCGGCCTAGGTCCGAGAGCTCCCTTGACGCCGGCGGATGCGGCGGTGGCGGTGGTGGTCCGGCCTTCGAAATCGCCCAAGCCGTTCGCTTCGTGCTTCTCTCTTGCCGGAACTCCCGTTTCACTGTGGGGACGGATGCAGCCGCGGCGGAGGAGGTCGATCGTTTCGAACTCGTCCACTGCTGGCTCTGCCGAAAAGGTATTTCTTCCTTTGACTTTGGTGGTTCTTTGAGCCCTGATTGTTCTGACGTTTTTATGGATTTTCGGTGTCAGATTTTGCTTTTATTGGTGAGAGGGAGATTTGATCTAACAGTACTAATAGGTTTGAGATGCATACGGCATATATAATCACAAAAATTGAAATATCGTCCTGAAAATATATTAATACAGTCATACACTAATTTATGTGGTTGGTATGTTTTAGAATAGTAAAAAAATATGGGTTCAAGATGGTGGTCTTAAGTGTTGTGTAATGAATGAAGGTGACCCTGACCACCTAATGATCAGTTGCTGCTAGAACTTAGTAAGGAGAGGTGGAGAAAACTGAACCTATTTTACGGGAAAAGAGTACACTTTGAGTAGGTTAGGGAGGTGTGGAATTTTTTCCTTAGGTTTACAAGAAGTTGAACAAGACAGTGAAGGGAAAGTTAGCCCATGCCATTTCCAGAACTTATGGTTGGCTAATAACAAAAGCTTTTCCATGCCAACAAATTTTTATTATTAACATTGGGGATGAGGTATTCGGTTGCAATGGGCCGTTGGGGAAGCACAAGGTTGGGGTCTCCATGGTTACTCTTAACAGGGATGAGAATTTTGTATATTTTTCTAGTCAGTAGAATGGATCAATTTTGTGGGTGATTTCTGCTTGTTTTTATAGTAAAAAAATTGAAATAAATATGGTCATGGCTCCACATAGGAAACACTGTTGCAACTCCATAAAACAAGTAAATATCAGAGGTTTATTTCATCATAGTCTAACAGGGTTACCCTCATTGCTTTGGGAAAGATTGCACCTTATTGGAAGTTCTCCCCTACTTACACAAACCTCTATATACATGAAGTGATGACTGATGAGATAGTGCCATGTGGCAATTATACAACGGCTAGGAACAATAAATATCTCCATCTTGTATAGTCTTATACTCAGAACATGTCACGCCCCAGAGCGGCCGTCTCCGAGACGTGGCAAATATATAATATCATAATCCATACACGAGGTCAACAAAAGACTCTACTCAATCATCAAAGGTACTTAAGGCATTTAACAAGGAGCTGACATGATATATAAACATATGGCGGAAGCTTAAAATGACTTAGTCTGTAATTTAAAGACATATTACAGACCGGAACACATAATCAACTGTCCTGTGAGAGCCAATATACAACAAAAGACATCAAACACCAGTACCGTGCTCAAGCACGAGTAGCAATACATACTAGGAAACAGGGGATGCTGATGGCCTCTCTCACTCGCAGACCCAAAACTCGAACGCTGCTTCGCTACAAGTACCGCGTCTTACGGAACTCCTCCTACAGATCCGACTCCGCGACAACTGGAGAAAATAAATGCGAGGGGTGAGCCACACGCTCAGTGAATGGTACAATCCATGCATCACAACTCATATTAATCTTTCAAGCATTCAAGTCTCAATAATCGAAACAACAACTTAAGTTGGTGGTTGAGTGTCGACCCAAACCTACCACACTATGTTAAATATTCTGAGTGATTGGGGTTCCAACAGATGGAACAGTCACTTAAGTCATTGGGTCGGGTCTTAACCCAACCCACTACACCCTCACCCTCACCCTTAGGTGATATAGGACTATTGGGGAAAAGGGGTCAACTGGTCTACGCCTTTCGTCTTCCGGTAGCCCTCTGCCGAGTAGCCTCGACCTGGTATCCTCCCATGACCTCTACCTCTACCGTATGGGCGCACCACCCGGCGTCATGAATAGTGTCTGGGAGAGCCTAGCAGGACAACTAAACCCGGGTAGCTTCGACACGGAAGCGACGAAGGGAAGAGCACTTGACATACGCGGTTTTGATCCTCATGGATCCATCGTCGATAAGGTTACGAATTCTCATGAATTCCCACCAGAGCGCATAACTCAGATGCGGGGAAGACAGATGATTCGTAATGTCAATGCCACGGTATGACCCCATCAGAGGTCATACACTTGCTTAATCTTATTAAGCAAGGTTCATGGCCTCTATATATATACATAAGATATGTCTAGAGATATAATCTACAACACATAATTAATTACACAAAGAATTAATCAAGGAAGCATACAAGTAATGCTATAACAAAATTATAATACTGTCTAAGGCATGCTTGGGCTCATATGTATAACACATGGATGTAATACTCTAGTATACAAGTCTAACATGATAGAAAAAAATATTTAAGGTCACTACCTTATTCATGCCTTATACTCATGCATACATGTAAATAATAACACATGAATAACCTAGCATGGGACACAATACATAGACAAGTATGGGTCCCTACACATGGTACTAGGGTGTATGATCCTAACATATTAAGTCTTAGTATGACATGGATGCAACCTAGCAAGATAAGCAATAACATGCACACTTAAGAAGGTTAATATGTGGTTACGGTGCCCCAGGGGGGGGCAATGCACGTCTACGTGCATCGAACACCTCCCGACTGGGTTGGATTGACCCACTCACAGTAAACCGGGTCGTCGCGGGACCGCTCGCCAAGATCTGCAAGACAAGGCATCCAAATAGGTGAGTAAAATCCACATAAAGACACTTAAAACAACTAGAAATGCCAAAGACTTGGATATGCACGCATACGGGCTCGCACGCATGCGAGTACGCACGTACGCGCACATGTCCGAGTGCCCCGACACCTACCCGAGCCCCCCGGGCAGCCACACGCATGGCCCCCGCACGCGTACGCACGCGCAAGCACGCGCGCACGCGCCCCCGCGCTCGATGGCGCACTGACCCGCGCCTCCGGACGCGCTGCCCGCACGTCCAGCCCCTCGCCGCGCACCCGGACGCGCACTCGCGCGCCCAGACGCGTAGCTCGCGCACGCGCGCACGCTCGCGCGCGCCCGCGCGCGCTCCCGCTCAGCCCAGCGCACAGTGCGCGTGCACTGCGCCTCGCACGCTCCCCGCGCGCGCCCTCGCTCACGCGCCCGCGCGCACGCACACGCGCGCCCTCTGCACACCCGCCAGGCCGCCTGGGCCCCTCCTGCGCGCGCGTCCGCGTGCGCACGCGCGCGGATGGACCCGCGCGCGCGCCCAAGTGTGCCAAACCCCTTTCTTGTCCTCTCCACTCACCCTTAACTCAACCAACTAGCATGCATGACTCCCTAACAGCCCCTAACACTAAGAAACCAAAGAAAAGAGGGGGAAAGAAAGCTACCAAAGGAGGGGGAAGGGAATGGTGGGGTTTCGGGGCCTCTCGGGTGCACCCGGCACAACCTCCACCACAACCACCACTACCACCCCTCACTAGCCTTCCAACCAGCCCCTACTTGGCTGAAAACAGTGGATAAAGGGGGGTTCTAAAGGAAGCTAAAGAGAGGGAATCAACAACAACACACCTAACACACACATAGACACACACACACCTTTGCTTTTGGTGAGTACTTCTTCTCCTTCACTTCTCACACACTCACACACACTTAGAAAAAAAAATAAACAAAGAGAGGGAGTGAAAAAATGATCCACGTTGACAAGGGGGAGGGAGAGAGAGGGAGAGAAAAAGAGAGAGAGAGAGCACTTAATGCTCAAAAAGGGGTTAGGTGAGGTTTGACCTAGGTCAACCCAACCAAACAAAAAAACAAAACCCATTGACTAGTCAAAAGTCACATTTGACTAGTCAAGGTCTTCTTTGACTTGGTCCAAGTCATCCTTTGACTTGGTCAAGGTCTTCTCTCTTTGACTTTCCCAAATTTGACCAAAATTCGGATACGATTCGGAACTGCATAATTTTTGAAAACGTAACCGGAATTCGATGAAATAATTATGGGTGGTATAAAACGGTACCAGGACCCATAATCCGCAGTTAGATTTTCAATCGGAGTTTTCTAGCTCCCGCAGATGGCTAAAAGCCAAAATCCTTGCGGTTCCGATCGAAAAAGAAAATTTCAAAAATGGCCAAAAATGACCCAACGGTTACCCGAAGGCTAAAAATTGACACATATATAACATTCTTCCCCCCTTAGGAAATTTTGTCCACAAAATTTAATTACAAAAACATCTAAGAAGGAAAAAGATGTGGATATGCGTCACGCATGGCGTCCTCGCGCTCCCAGGTGGCCTCGGCACCAGAGCGGTGCTGCCAACGCACCTTAACCAACTGGACGGTCTTGGTGAGGAGCTTCTTCTCGCGACGGTCCAAGATCTCGATCGGCCGCTCCACGAATGACAAGTCCGGCTCGAGGACAAGCGGCTCGTACGGGATCATGTGGGCAGGATCGTGGACGTAACGTCTCAGCTGCGAGACATGGAAGACGTCATGGGCTTGGGCCAACTGTGGGGGCAAGGCTAATCGATAGGCCACCTCCCCAATCCGCTCCAGGATGAGAAACGGGCCGATAAAACGCGGACTCAGCTTGCCCCGTACGCCGAAACGGAAGATGCCCTTCGACGGGGACACCTTCAGGAAGACATGGTCACCAACCTCGAAGGCGAGCTCACGGCGACGACGATCAGCATAGCTCTTCTGACGACTCTGAGCGGTGCGGATACGCTCACGAATCGTCCTGACTTTCTCTGAGGTTTGGCGAACGATCTCCGGTCCCTCCAACTGGCGCTCTCCGACCTCATCCCAGCACAAGGGAGACCTGCAGCTGCGCCCATAGAGTGCCTCATATGGTGCCATCCGAATACTCGAGTGGTAGCTGTTGTTGTAGGCGAACTCCACCAAAGGAAGATGCCCCTCCCAACTGCCTCCAAAATCGAGAACGCAGGCACGCAACATGTCCTCTAGGGTCTGAATCGTCCTCTCTGACTGGCCATCGGTCGGTCTCGAAACGCTGTACTTAAAGGGAGGCTCGCGCAAAAGCCTGCCAAGGGCTGCGCCAGAACCTCGAAGTAAACCACGCGTCTCAGCCTGAAATAGCACCGACCGGAGTGCCATGAAGACAACAATCGCGGAGGCTCATACCCACGTCGAAGCGTCAAGAGACTCAGTTAGTTGGATAGGGGGGGAAAAGTGCGGACTTAGTCAGTCGGTCAGTGATCACCCAGACGGCGTCGTGACCCGAACGTGACTTTAGCGAGCCCGCGATGATATTCATAATAACTCACTCCCACGTCCACTACGGAATCTGGATGGACTGACGCCACTCAACGCGATGATGATTCACAAACTTCGCCTGAGGGCATGCCAAGCAACGGGCAACGAAACGGCCAACCTTCGCCTTCATCCCATGCCACCAGTAGCCACGACGAAGGCCCCTGTACATTTTCGTGCAACCAGGATGCACCGTGTACTTCGTACGATGGGCCTCGTCCAAGATCTTCTGCTTCAGCTCTGCGTCGTCAGGAATACATACTCGGCCTCTGAACCGCAGGATCCCATCCTCGCGAATCTGGTAATCCGGTTGCTCACCCCGGGCGACGCCTTCAGAAAGGACTAGAAGGTGAGGATCCCGCCCCTGTGCCGTGCGGATCTTGTTGAGGAGAACAGGCAGCACCACTAACTTGGCTAGAAAGCCACCAGCAGGCGTCTCCCGAACGCTGATCCAGCAAACGGCCTCCTCCAAAAGCCTCCAACGACTTACCGCAAAGTAGGCGGCCATGCCCAAAGGCTGCCTACTGAGAGCATCCTACACGACATTCGCCTTACCCGGATGATAAGCGATGTCGCAAACATAGTCCTTCAGGAACTCGACCCAACGTCTCTGGCGCATGTTGAGCTCCGGCTGGGACTGCAAGTAAGTCAGGCTTTTGTGATTCGTGAAGAGCACGAACTCCTTGCCATAGAGGTAGTGCCTCCAAATCTTCAGCGCAAAGATAATCGCTGCTAACTCCAGGTCATGGGTGGGGTAATTCTGCTCATGGGGCTTCAACTGACGCGACGCGTAAGCAACAACCTTACCGTTCTGCATCAGGACACAACCCAAACCCAGCCGCGACGCATCGGAGTAGACTGCGAATCCACCACTCCCAGACGGAATGGTAAGAACTGGCGCTGAGGTGAGTCTCCGCTTCAACTCCTGGAGGCTCTCCTCGCAAGATGGGGACCACTCGAACCGGACTTCCTTCCGGGTGAGGCGGGTCAAAGGGATGGCTATCTTCAAAAACCCTCAACGAATCTCCGATAATAACCCGCCAACCCAAGGAAGCTCCGAATTTCGGTGGGGTTTGACGGTCTCCGCCAATTCGACACGGCAAGCGTCTTGTCCGGGTCCACAGATATACCCTCACCGGAAATAACATGGCCTAGGAAGGCCACACGCTCCAACCAGAACTCGCACTTACAGAACTTGGCGAATAACTGATGTCGGGCCAAGGTCTCCAAGACAGTGCGAAGATGGTCAGCGTGCTCCTCAAGACTCCTCGAGTACACCAGAATATCGTCAATGAAGACTACTACAAAGGAGTCGAGGAAGGGTCGAAATACCCGGTTCATCAGATCCATGAAGGCTGCCGGCGCATTCGTCAACCCAAACGGTAGTACTCGAAACTCGTAGTGCCCGTAACGGGTGCGAAAGGCCGTCTTCGGAATACCCGATTCCCGGATCTTCAACTGATAGTAGCCCGAACGGAGATCGATCTAAAAAAAGACACGCGCTCCCTGGAGCTGGTCAAACAGACCATCAATCCGCGGTAAGGGGTACTTGTTCTTCACGGTCCGCTTGTTCCGCTGTCTGTAATCGATACAAAGTAGCAGCGAACCGTCCTTCTTCCGAACGAAGAGAGCAGGGGCTCCCCACGGAGAGACACTCCGTCGTGCGAACCCCTTTTCGAACAACTCCTCCAGCTGCTCCTTAAGCACCTTCAGCTCTGCTGGGGCCATCCGGGGACCGAGCCGATTTCTTGGGCTCCGTACCCCGGAATTAGATTATTCTCAAACTCGATCGCGCGATCCGGTGGTAGACCCGGAAGATCATCGGGAAAAACCTCCGGATATTCCGCCACGATCGGAGTCTGACTGATATCTGCCCACAGTGGTGCATCCTCCTCAGCGATGTACGCCAGAAAACCCTCGCAGCCTCCCTGAAGGAGTCTCCATGCCTGGGTGGACGATACAAATCCCAAAGGTGCCATGTCCTGATCACCCATGAATTGGAAGGACCTTCAGCCAGGGATGCGGAAAGACACCGACTTAGCGAAACAGTCGATACTGGCGTGGCTAGCTGAGAGCCAATCCATTTCCTGGATGGCGTCGAAGTCCGTCATGGCGAGCTCGACCAACTCAACTGGAAACTCATGCTCCGCGATCGCCACGATACACCCCGATACACAGAACGGAGGAGAGTACGGTCTCCGACCGGTAATTATATCTCCAGCACCGCATTAAGAGGGCTGACACCACACTCATCCGTCTCGCGAAAAGCGGGAGACACGAACGAGTGCGTGGCCCCTGAATCAAATAGTACATAAGCAGGAAGCTGGGAGATCAGAACAATACCTCGGATGACGCTACCCGAAGCTTGCGCCTCATCGATCATAGGTGCTACAACACGACCCTGAACGAGCTGCGGCTGAGGAGCAGGGGCACACCTCACAGGCTGCGCTGGCTGCCTCTTCTGCTCCACCTGGCCACCCTGTGGCTGCCGCTGCTGACGTTGCGGCTGTGGCTGCGGCTGCTGTCGTGGCACAGGAGGTTGGCCAGCATCTGGGCAAGCATTGGCCAGATGGCCGACTTGCTGACAGTGGTAACATCGTCGCATCTTCGGTCCTCTAACGCGGATCGGAACGGCAGCCATGGGTGTAGGACCCTGAACTGGCACCACTCCCACTGGTGTAGCGGCGGCCGCTGGTCGATCATGACGGGGCCGCTTGCTCTTGCGGCGTCCTTGAACTTCCTCCACAGGAACCTCCCTCGGTACAGGGAGAACAACTGGTACTACTGGTGGATCAGCAACTAAGGGTACCTGCGGGGCCACCCCACAGGCCTCCCTCAGCTCCTGGATCACTCGCGCTTGATCCGCAAACGCCGCAGTCTGAGCCTCCAGTACACAAGTCAGAGTCTCCAGTAGATCTGCTATGCGAGCGTAAGCACGCTCCCATGCAGGAGGCCGCCGCGTGGGTCCTAGCCCAATAGCCAAGGACTCGTCAGTAGACTCCTCACCCCCGGTAGGTTCAGAAACCTCCGAGGCCTGAGGGAGACCGCGTCCGTGCATCCGTCTGCGAGGAGGCATATCAGCAACCTAAGAAACAGACACTAGGATCAGAATACTCATATAGAAATCCTAGGACACATCTCTAAGACGACAATTGGCTCTGACAGGACCAGGCTCTGATACCAACTTTTGTCACGCCCCAGAGCGGCCGTCTCCGAGACGTGGCAAATATATAATATCATAATCCATACACGAGGTCAACAAAAGACTCTACTCAATCATCAAAGGTACTTAAGGCATTTAACAAGGAGCTGACATGATATATAAACATATGGCGGAAGCTTAAAATGACTTAGTCTGTAATTTAAAGACATATTACAGACCGGAACACATAATCAACTGTCCTGTGAGAGCCAATATACAACAAAAGACATCAAACACCAGTACCGTGCTCAAGCACGAGTAGCAATACATACAAGGAAACAGGGGATGCTGATGGCCTCTCTCACTCGCAGACCCAAAACTCGAACGCTGCTTCGCTACAAGTACCGCGTCTTACGGAACTCCTCCTACAGATCCGACTCCGCGACAACTGGAGAAAATAAATGCGAGGGGTGAGCCACACGCTCAGTGAATGGTACAATCCATGCATCACAACTCATATTAATCTTTCAAGCATTCAAGTCTCAATAATCGAAACAACAACTTAAGTTGGTGGTTGAGTGTCGACCCAAACCTACCACACTATGTTAAATATTCTGAGTGATTGGGGTTCCAACAGATGGAACAGTCACTTAAGTCATTGGGTCGGGTCTTAACCCAACCCACTACACCCTCACCCTCACCCTTAGGTGATATAGGACTATTGGGGAAAAGGGGTCAACTGGTCTACGCCTTTCGTCTTCCGGTAGCCCTCTGCCGAGTAGCCTCGACCTGGTATCCTCCCATGACCTCTACCTCTACCGTATGGGCGCACCACCCGGCGTCATGAATAGTGTCTGGGAGAGCCTAGCAGGACAACTAAACCCGGGTAGCTTCGACACGGAAGCGACGAAGGGAAGAGCACTTGACATACGCGGTTTTGATCCTCATGGATCCATCGTCGATAAGGTTACGAATTCTCATGAATTCCCACCAGAGCGCATAACTCAGATGCGGGGAAGACAGATGATTCGTAATGTCAATGCCACGGTATGACCCCATCAGAGGTCATACACTTGCTTAATCTTATTAAGCAAGGTTCATGGCCTCTATATATATACATAAGATATGTCTAGAGATATAATCTACAACACATAATTAATTACACAAAGAATTAATCAAGGAAGCATACAAGTAATGCTATAACAAAATTATAATACTGTCTAAGGCATGCTTGGGCTCATATGTATAACACATGGATGTAATACTCTAGTATACAAGTCTAACATGATAGAAAAAAATATTTAAGGTCACTACCTTATTCATGCCTTATACTCATGCATACATGTAAATAATAACACATGAATAACCTAGCATGGGACACAATACATAGACAAGTATGGGTCCCTACACATGGTACTAGGGTGTATGATCCTAACATATTAAGTCTTAGTATGACATGGATGCAACCTAGCAAGATAAGCAATAACATGCACACTTAAGAAGGTTAATATGTGGTTACGGTGCCCCAGGGGGGGGCAATGCACGTCTACGTGCATCGAACACCTCCCGACTGGGTTGGATTGACCCACTCACAGTAAACCGGGTCGTCGCGGGACCGCTCGCCAAGATCTGCAAGACAAGGCATCCAAATAGGTGAGTAAAATCCACATAAAGACACTTAAAACAACTAGAAATGCCAAAGACTTGGATATGCACGCATACGGGCTCGCACGCATGCGAGTACGCACGTACGCGCACATGTCCGAGTGCCCCGACACCTACCCGAGCCCCCCGGGCAGCCACACGCATGGCCCCCGCACGCGTACGCACGCGCAAGCACGCGCGCACGCGCCCCCGCGCTCGATGGCGCACTGACCCGCGCCTCCGGACGCGCTGCCCGCACGTCCAGCCCCTCGCCGCGCACCCGGACGCGCACTCGCGCGCCCAGACGCGTAGCTCGCGCACGCGCGCACGCTCGCGCGCGCCCGCGCGCGCTCCCGCTCAGCCCAGCGCACAGTGCGCGTGCACTGCGCCTCGCACGCTCCCCGCGCGCGCCCTCGCTCACGCGCCCGCGCGCACGCACACGCGCGCCCTCTGCACACCCGCCAGGCCGCCTGGGCCCCTCCTGCGCGCGCGTCCGCGTGCGCACGCGCGCGGATGGACCCGCGCGCGCGCCCAAGTGTGCCAAACCCCTTTCTTGTCCTCTCCACTCACCCTTAACTCAACCAACTAGCATGCATGACTCCCTAACAGCCCCTAACACTAAGAAACCAAAGAAAAGAGGGGGAAAGAAAGCTACCAAAGGAGGGGGAAGGGAATGGTGGGGTTTCGGGGCCTCTCGGGTGCACCCGGCACAACCTCCACCACAACCACCACTACCACCCCTCACTAGCCTTCCAACCAGCCCCTACTTGGCTGAAAACAGTGGATAAAGGGGGGTTCTAAAGGAAGCTAAAGAGAGGGAATCAACAACAACACACCTAACACACACATAGACACACACACACCTTTGCTTTTGGTGAGTACTTCTTCTCCTTCACTTCTCACACACTCACACACACTTAGAAAAAAAAATAAACAAAGAGAGGGAGTGAAAAAATGATCCACGTTGACAAGGGGGAGGGAGAGAGAGGGAGAGAAAAAGAGAGAGAGAGAGCACTTAATGCTCAAAAAGGGGTTAGGTGAGGTTTGACCTAGGTCAACCCAACCAAACAAAAAAACAAAACCCATTGACTAGTCAAAAGTCACATTTGACTAGTCAAGGTCTTCTTTGACTTGGTCCAAGTCATCCTTTGACTTGGTCAAGGTCTTCTCTCTTTGACTTTCCCAAATTTGACCAAAATTCGGATACGATTCGGAACTGCATAATTTTTGAAAACGTAACCGGAATTCGATGAAATAATTATGGGTGGTATAAAACGGTACCAGGACCCATAATCCGCAGTTAGATTTTCAATCGGAGTTTTCTAGCTCCCGCAGATGGCTAAAAGCCAAAATCCTTGCGGTTCCGATCGAAAAAGAAAATTTCAAAAATGGCCAAAAATGACCCAACGGTTACCCGAAGGCTAAAAATTGACACATATATAACAGAACATCTAGAAATGATCATGACAATTCTAGCTGGGTAGAGAAATTAAGAATCTTCAGAGAACTACACATTCTTCCATCAAAATCTTTATTCTCATGTGCTTTTCCTGGTTTGAGCAAATGCTTAGGTGTAAGTATGTCTATTTTGAGATGATTTAAAAATCATCTACATTTAATTATTTACAATAGCTAGTAAGTATACCATTGTCCGAGGAAAAGAGAATATAATATCACTAGAAGTTTAGAAATCATGAATAATATTTGGTGGGCATTTTACAAATAAAATTTTGTGATAAAAAAAATTTACATTTGCAGGCAGATGCAGAGACTGTCGACTCTCAGATTGCAGTGGAAAGTGAGTCTTTCATTCCCATCTTTGCATCCATGATTTGTTGAAAAAAGTATATTAAAAGTTCTTTTTCCATCTTATCAGGTCATACCAAGACTGTCCATGTAAGATTCGAATTGCAGAAGGTCTGCAAGTTTGGCCAGCAGTTCCTCATCACCGGTGATGACCCCATCTTTGGCCATTGGGACCCAGTGAGTGCTATCCCACTGGAATGGTCAGATGATCATATATGGGCTGCTGACCTGGTGTGTAGTAGTTCTTTGGGGTACTTTACTAACATCAGAATTTGTTGTCAAGGATTGAGAGCTATTATCATAATATTTTTTTATTTTGATAAACAGGACATGCCAGTCGGAAAAGAGATCCATTTCAAGTTCATACTGAGAGGACTTACTGGAGAGCTTCTTTGGCAGCCTGGACCAGACCGTGTGTTGCAAACTTGGGAAACCGAAAACACAATTGTTGTGTCAGAAGATTGGGATGATTCAGGACTGCAGAGGATAGCTGAGAAAGGGCCTTTGGTTGCTATGGTGGAAGAATCAGTTGTTCTAGAGGGAAATTTGGGAAATAAAGGCCCAACAGAGGATTCTTCAACAAGCATAAAAGATGTTGACTCCTTGACTGCAGTGAAGGAGAACCAGATAGAAAGTGTGGAAGGGGAGGGCAAGGCGGTGATGCACAATGAGGGAGATGTCCCTGTTTCGGTCCCAGGTTTAACCACGCTTCCCACTTCAGCTCCCATCGAGGATGATTTCTCCAAAGAAACTGTGAGTGGTACGATTGCCACCACCACTGCTGCTTCCGATGGAGTTGAAGACTTTAACATGGGAAAGGTAATGTATGGTTGATAAGATGCAGGTTTCTGCCCCTCTAATTTCGTATTTTCTTCATGAGCAACTATGCATCCAGATATCCCTTCCTTTGCCTACAGCAGAAGCTTCCTTTTGCCTAAACCAACTGCTTAATATAGGAATGTAGGCTTCTTAGTAATCTCTTTGCTAGTTTAATAAATACTGTGTTTTTCTGGTTGTGTACTTGTGTGGAGCTATTGTCTTGAAAGAGTCTAATACAATGAGCATGGCGCTTACTACAGCAATGACAATACAGCACAATCAATAAGAACATTGTTTCCTTTCCTAATTTGTATATGGGCATTGGCATATTACATAAACGACAGAAGCAGAAGTAACCAATAACATTCTTTTTAATGCAGTTTTGGATTTGGTATGATATCGAGTGATCTATATGAATCCAACCCATTAAACATGTATTCCATATTCTACGAGCACAACCATGGCATAACACTTCATTTCCTTGCTTTTGTTTTATGTATCACGCAATGCGACTATAGAATCAATTACCAGAAGAAGAATGCAAGACCATTAATGGTGACCTGAATGCTGTAAAATTCTCCACACCACATAAAGATATTTGTAAAGGCAAGATTGAAGCAGAATTGTGTGATGATGATGAACCTGAAGCAGAAATTCTCCATATGTCAAGAAAAACAGATACAGAATCAACCGTTGATGTTGCAAGGAATGACACGCGATCGGGTCGTCATATGCTGCAAAAGTTGTTCATGAACTTGGGGTTCCAGTAGTAGAAATTACAGTTAAAATGCGTGGTGAATGAAACTCATAGTCCATTGCAGATCTACACGTCTGTTGGTGACTTGCTATACGCACTGCAGTTAATTTGCTGTTCATTATGAGTGAGTGCATCATCAGTCCTCGACAATGTTCTTGTTGTATTCTGATTTTAATCAGGAGATCCCACGTTTTGTAATGCGAGATTCTAAAATAACCAGTGTGACATCTAATTGAATGATAATGTGTGTAGCAGATCTTGGGTATGTTTCAATGTATTGTATTTTATCTTATCAGGTAACCTGAAATTATAGGTAAAATTTTCATCCTCTTGCTTCAGAGAGGACAATTGAGGAGTAGAAGAGTTTCTGTAATTGATAATGGAGTGTGGTGGGTGATATAACTCAATTATTTCTGGTTTCATATTTAGCAGTAATTTATCCTTTATAGAGCCGTTGTTTGTCATTGCCTTTCTCAATACAACAATGCCATATTATCAGTCACAAGAGAATACCAGGAAGTCAGTTAATAGTGTTCAACTTTCCCTCTAAATTTAGTTGTTTTGTACCCATTGTGGGAGGTGGAATCGGATCCGGGCTTTAGATGTAGATCCAAGAATAAGCTCTAAGAGAATTTCCACTACGATCGTGATCTTCCTTCGGCGGGTCACCCTTCTTGATCTTCCTCTCCAATCCTTGCAACTCACACTAGTGTGATGTCAATTAACGTTTATTCGACGCTCAAGTCAGTTCTCCATTAAAAAGAGGAATTAAGCTTGAGTCTAGATTTTATAGGAAAGAAGAAGTGTCTCCCTTGTAATGACGGGGATACCCTCCTATTTGACACATGTAACCTTGAGATCAACTCATCATAACCATTATCTGATTGTTTTATGTGAGGGTATATTCCCTAGACTCTCATGTGATATTTTTGATGTTTATATCCCACATGAGTACAATCCTCATATTAGATCGGACTCTACGGTTACTTTAATTAGGTCAGATTGGAGTCCTTCCTCAGTCATTCAAGGTCTGGTCGGCCTAGTCGAGAGTCCGGCCAGATCGCTCATTGGTTAGACCTAGAATGGAGTCTAACCAGGTCATTTGTTGATCCAACCTAAGATGGAGACCCGTTCATAGCAGAGCGTAATAGGCCAAAGTAGTCCATGTTAGAAGTCATGGTTTGATTTTCAAATGCGACACAATCTTACATACAAGTCCCAATCTTATATGCAACTCCGTTAACTCGAAGCTGTTTTATTTTGTCTAACAAAATATTTGTTTCATTAGATGAATCATATGATTTTTTTTAATTTTGATATCTTTACATAAAGAAGCATTACAGGTTAATAAAAATCAAGAGTATACTCCTGTCTCATTTCACCCATCTCCACCTGTGACTGCTTCCTAATCGAATGTACATTGTTACATCCACCCATTCTGCCGGGGCTGCGATCGTCTTCTGGCACGGGCAAAGTTACATGACTGTTCATTGGCTTGGGCAGAGTGACACATCCACGGATCCCATCCAAAAAAATTTAAGGTCATCAGAGATGCGGCTCACACTCCATAGACCTTGTCTCAATTTGCACATCATACATGGTATACCATGTATCAATCCAGTAGTCCCCACTCTACAGGAATGGATCAGCCAAGTACAGCTGCTGTGTATTTCTTCCTTTTCTAGCTCTGTACATCATTTTGACAATATATTTATCATGAATGCCACCCTATCTGTAACTCATACTACTGTGACGATCATTGCAGGAGGAAATGCATAATATAGCCCTGCCTCTTTAAAACCAGGTAGGTTAACCATAATTCACACTTCCTGAAGAGTTTCACAAAACAGAGAAGAATCTAAAGAGAACTATGAACAAAATTGTGCTCTTCAAATGGGTAAAGAGTTTACAAATGTAACCTGAGGATTGTAAATCACAAAATATGTAGAGGGGAAAAAAAATCTACTGTATACTACACAAGCTTATCAGACAGAGAGTGGCAAAAAAAAAAAAAAACTCATGATACATGGGTGTATAATTACCACATTATCAGAAAGACTGAAATGGCTTGCGAATAGCCTTCAGATGGAACATTACTACATTACAATTCCCATATCTTATGTTGTTAGCACGCTCCTAAAAAAATCTTCATTATGTCATTTTTACCTTCTAAGATGTTGGCTGACCGTTCTTATGATACCTCGAGGATGATGTTCCATGCAGACCCCGAGAATTATCCACCTTGAGACGTTTATTTAGAAATGCTTGTGACCTGAAAGAAGAAACAAATGCAAGACGTCATCTACTTAAAATTTCCAAGTAAATGAGAAGGATGTATTTTTCGCTTTATATTCTGAATCATCAACCTATCTTTCCTGATTCCAACTTTGATGGGAACAGTGAAACCCAAATAAATTCTGAAAGTTTCATAGAGCATCATGACCTTTGTGGGGTTGGAGGTTTCTGAGTTTGCTGATTGAATGTGGACTTCAAATTCTGCAATGCCTCCTCAGCAGCCTGTAAAGCATTGCATATGTTATATGAGAACCAGACGACTCATCATTACATGTAAATTTGAATTATAATGCTGCTAGGGTAGCAAAAACACGTCTACATGATGCAATGATCATTTAATAAAAGATATTCTCATTATTATCATATCAACTACCTGCAGTTGTAATTACTACATGAAACAGAGAAATTGGTTTCATATTTAGTTAATTAACTATTGACAGAAAATAGAAGAGCTGGCCAGAGGAAGGCAAACCTGAAGCTTGGCTTTGTCTTTGTTTAAACCGATTCCTTTTCCTAAAATTTGTCCATCTATCTCAACCTTTGATATAGACAAAAGGAAAATGATATCAGCCCATCATAAATAAATATAGAGGGCTAAAATAAGATATAAAATAACCAATATATACTTTATGCAGTTCTACATGAATATTTTGTGGAACACATTAAGATCAGGAAAATAATTCCTAAAGTCACACCTGATGGTAAAATTCTCCCTTATTGAGAATTACCGAAGCAGGGGGCTGATCCTGAAAAGCTACTCGTAGGCCCTCGGTCATGCACTAATATACAATTTGTTGTCTCATCAGCACTCTGAATTATGGTATCAGTTATACTTCCAATAAATATCGTTAAAACAGCCCAAGGCACCTTACCAATTCTCGGATATTAGATACCAAAAAGGATAATTGTTCTGAATCCTCTGGAGAAATCAATAGACCTGATCTACTCACATCAGGCATTGGTTCTCTACTGGACACCTTGTCTGACCCTATTGGGGTATCACTAAGAATTCCATTTTCGTGTCTGAGTGGAAACTTCCTTAATTCTTCACCAGTTGTCTGTGCATTTGGCGCAATGAAAGCCGCATATTTACCTGTATCACATATAAATGAAAGAGAATCATTCACCCTCCACGAAACCTTACATCAGTTAATTAAAAAAAATTAATCCAGTAGGGAATACATAAAATGAATATTAAGTAGGCTAAAAACATTAAGGCACTCGATGCATCAGATTTCAAGCATTAAACATAATGACTGCCAAAGAAGAACATTTTTAACTGTCATGCACTAAATTATCACTCTACCTCCTGGCTGATATCTATGAGAAACTGCACTTGATAGAATGGATAACTCGTAAAACATAATTTAGAGAGACCACATTTTATATGAAAATTGTGTTTCTAAAATCATGTCATTTCATTTATATAGATAAGTAGAACAAGGAACCTGCTATAGTGCCAAAAAACAACAAAAAATATAAAACAAAGGACGAATGTCCTACTCGCCAAGTAGTGAAGAGCATTTTCAGCTGCTTGAAGATTTGCTTCCTTCAGTGTTTTACCAGTCCCAATACCGATCTTCTCACCTGTGAACAAGACCTGATGCACAGAATATACAAATTTATTACGAAGTTGAGCATTGAAGTCCTGAAAAATATAAGGCACACTATAAAACAGCGTTTATGAAAAGCCAAGACAACAAGATAATGTGGTAATGAAGAAGTTGTGGCATTAGATTGTAGATTAGAATGATTCACAGGTCACAGTTTAACTCAGACGCCCAGTCCCACTATGGAAAAAATTGAACCACTTCCCATTAAACTTAAACGAGGTAATTTGAGAAAATATAAAGCTTGTTTTGTTGGATAAAAGCCAATGGGTGCAACTCTATTACATCAGATAATAGTTTCCCGTGGAGTTACAAAGAATACTTGTGATTAAGAAAACAACCTGCAAAGTTAGAGCAGCATAAAAATAAACCATTCTCAATTGCTCAACCAGAAACAACAAAATCTAGAATGATCAGCCTATCAATTATATAAACACCCATACTGCTGTTGCCAACCTCAACGGATTGCAGATCTTTACTTGTGCTTACAATAGACCTGAACTCAACCTACACAATAAAGAACAGTACCATAAATCAGAAAAACAAGAATAATAGCTATTAAGCAAGCAGGTCAATTCATGAACACAAGATACTTAAGAATACTGCAGCAGTTTACATTCAAAAGACATTTATGTACCTTATAGTCACACTTCTTCCCAATTTCAAGCAGCACACCTATAGAGACAATAGATGGAAAGATAACAACTGATCCTTCAGCATAAATATCTTTACTGTCTTTAAATAATTGATTTTGAGATCCTTCCTCATCTTCAAAGAAAATTTCCATTAGCATGCAAACAAATTCAAACAAACAAGTATGTGCAAAAAGCCAAGCAAGGTGAACAAAATGGATATTCCAAAGCAATGTCGGATAGGCTAACATTGCACTTTATCTATCTAGCATAGATGATTGTACTCATTGGACAAGTTTAACCTGTTTTAAAAGTTTCCTTTAAAGCTTTATTCTGCATGCAAGATCAATTCATGCATTAATCCTTCAATTATTTCCCAATGGAAGTACATTATCAGCCATGTTTACTTTACTGTTTATTGAAAAATTTCATCACACCAGCTTCACAAGGAGTCACTTAATAAACATTTGCATTTGATATATTCCCCATTTCCAAAGACGTAACAAAAAAAATCTAGCATACAGAGCTTTTCAAACCAATCTTCATGACCACAAGCCATGTTCAGGTAGTCCAGCAGTGCTCACTGGAAAAGCTGAAAGTTTCTGTACACCATTTTTTTTTAAGAACAGAAGAACTACATCACCAAATTTAGCTAAGAGTTGACAGGGTATGAGGCAGAAAGCCAACATCCTATTCCTGCTGGTCCCTTCCTTTGGTTTCCCAGGGGAATTGTAATTAAGATATAACAGTGAAGTTACGGATGGATTATTTTTCTTGTCCTGTTCAATTTACTTTTTGAAATGGAAAAAAAAAGAAGAAATAAGTGAAGTTTCATTAGTTTCAATGTTGCATATGCAGAATTCCTTTTTGAAATGGAAACTCTTAAAACCAAAATAGCAAATCCTCTACGGATAAGCTCTAACATGATAATTGTTTTCCATCACTTGCAAATCCTCAGTCTGCTTTAAACTTCATATGGAGAAGCTTTATGATGAAAATCAAAGTACACAAAAAGGAGAAAACCTCAATTATCTCAAACATAATACCTAAGAAAGGAGGAGATGACTGCGCCAAAAGTGCTGGTCTCTGATCTCCACAATGTGCCTGCAGGTAAGTTTAAGTTAAACAGGCTTGACTTTCAGTGAGGGCCAGGCCATAATGAGTAATTATTAAATAAGATAACAATTTAATTCCAACAGCAGTTCTAACTTCTAAGAATAAGGAGAAGTACAAACCTCTTCAACTTGAGGTATACGGATCAAACAGGAAGAGTCAATTGATTTTTTTAAATTGCCATTCTGAACTTGATGTTTTTCAGGTCCCAATGATTCAAACTCTTGATTTATTCTTGACCCTTGATTTGTGAACTGATCTGGATTGATGTCCTCAACAAGCCAGCCTCCACAAGGTTGTGTGACCATTACTGATCTCTGTGCAGGTGTTTTTGATTGAGAAAGATTAAGAGAGTTTTGATCTTCCACTTTTGGCAGTCGTGTGTCAAGACCTGTTTCAGACTGGGTGACCTTTCCTCCAGCAGAAGCTCCAGGCACACAAAGATCTAAGGCGATGTCAAAGAATGAGAAATATGTCTTAATAAGTTATTACACTCAACAATTCAAGGGAGAAGATGGTACTCTGGACTGTTTCTCCACGAACTGGTACTCCAGTAACATCGGAAGATGCAGGCTGCTGAAAAGCTTCATGATTCACATCAGAATGAGCCATGCCCAAAGGAGGATCAGAGTCCGTCCCACGCTTTTCATCCTAAAAGGAAAACACATCAGATTGTTGAAAGTGTTTTTTTATAATTATCTTTTAAGAATATGTGTGCACCTATTGTTGTTTGGCACAATCTCAGACATGCCATCAAGGTTATAACATGCATACATATGGAAAAAAGAATACAGAAATGAAAAGATATGCACCAGAAATTAATGATCTTCGGCTTTTATCAAGTATTTGCGCACATAATTATTGTTCCCTCCTTGGCAAAACACGAAAGTTATCACAGCCAGAATGTTGCTGAGTTCTATATGTCAATTCATCAATATTTTTATATATTAAAATGGTTCCCAAAGGCCAAATGTTTGGGTTTATTTATTTTAATGTTGTAAAGATATAAGCAATGGTCTTAGCAAGAAATTGGCAATCTAAGGTAGTTAGCAGCAGTCTTAGACATAATTATGAAATTATCAATAGTTACCTCAGCCTTTCTATAAAGAAGGCAGGCAATGACGGGATGAGTCGACTAAATGTTGGAGAAAAGGATCTCCCTTTATATTTCTAATCTCCCACCTCTATTTCAACATTTTGTCCCTTATCTACCTTTTAAATGTCTAATCCTCATCATTCTTTGCATTCTTCTCCTTCTTAACATCTAATCTGGACTAACCCTCCACCCTTTTCTCATCACCCCCTTTACCTGTAACCCATCATTAGTCCATATAAAGGTTGCTAAACACTTCATCCAACTACATCGAAATCCGAGCAAATTGGTTAGTCACCCCCTTTACCTGTAGCCCATCATTAGCCCATATATAGGTTGCTAAACACTTCATCCAGCTAAATCGAAATCCGAGCAAATTGGTTAGTTTTATGCACACTAAAAACAGTCATGAAACGCATATGATTTGAGACCATACATATCATGCATCAGTAAAACATACTCAAGCATGATCGATGGTGTTAAGGCTCCATACAGAAACCAATATTTTTTACCCCAATTAACAAACCATAGAAGATCACATAAGGCATTGACAAAGCAATTATAAGGAGTTGACAGATAAACAAATGTAAAATTGTACAAACCCACCACATGATGAAGCCTTTTCTCAACTTCAGCTCCAGTCATGCCTTCAGGAACAGGGTTTCCATTTGGTACAGCAAAAGCATCCTGACAAACAATCAGCAACCAAACAATAGCATACTAAGAGAACTGGAAAAGTAATCTATAGCACATAAATAGGAATATGTATGACTACCTCTGCTATCAAGTAGTCGCTCACATCAGGACTCTGAGGCAAATTTTGTGTCTCATCCTCATAACACAGTTCATAGATTTTTCGCAACAAATTTTCATCAAATTCCCTGCCAATAAAAAAAATACAGATATGGATATAATGACAGCTAAATGTATGTAAAAAAAAATTACATGTAGGAAAAATATATCAATCAAATTAAACTAAACCTGAAAAAACCACCCCTGACATTACAAGCAACATTTCTTGCAACACACAAGACAGGAACAGCATTTGCGGTCTATAGGGAAGACAACAAGCAATTTATCAGTTTAACAAAATATATATATCCTTTTGGCAGTAAATAAGACATATTATCATAGTTAGGATTGATCACCTCAGCCTGGGGAGCATAATAAGGCATAAAGGCAGGCACAACATGAACCCGAGGCTGATCTTTATCATCCCAGACTTTCAGCCGATCATCAATGACCATTGCCATCTGTGGATGGCAATTTCCATCTTGAAAAACATTTGACAGTGACTTTCTCAAACCTATCAATGTAAAAGATAAAATGAAGAAGAAATTCAATGGAATGCACCCTTCTGACATTGTACAGGCTCCTTTTCAAATATGAAGCAAATGGTATGACCATATTAACAAACTAGAGAATCTCCAAGGATGTATTTTGTGGAACATGCAGGTCTATGCCCAATAAGAGAAATGGATAAAGACCAGGTGTTATATAAAGATTCATATATTCGGTTTAAATGGTGCCCCAAGTCTAATGATACATTAGCAGGTAAATAGTCACTTGATAAGTGCAAAGGTCCGTACCTGATTTTACACATACTACACGATTCAAAAGTTGTGTGGAGCCTATCAAATGGGATTCTGGGTCAAGAAGCCTCCACATCTCCAAAGCATAATCTCTTTCAGCCATGGTACACACATACACTTCAAACCGTTTACGTCCTTTTGCGGTTAAATAACTCCTCAAATCTTCCCAAGCAGGTCGTAGCCTCACAAGCACACTCGTATCACGGACCTGCACATTAATTAATAGCTTATAAAAATATATGCAGCACAACCGCAGATATGATACTACATTCCAGAAATTATGCAGAAAGCCTTATAACTTGTATCTGTCATTTAACATCAACAATTTTTTATTTTAGAAATATCCATCAACAAGATTATTGCTTCTACAACATCAATCACTTTTTAGGTCACTAACATAAGAGCTTCTTGTGGAAAGATTAGGTACTCTTTATAAGATGCATAAGCATAACTACCAATGAGAAACTACATTAAATTTAGAAATGACAGGATATCATAAGGAGATGACTTCTTTGCCTATCTATAACATTGACACAGATATCAGGTGCATATGCCACAAGGTAATTATTCCATTTCATGGATCTGTAATACTGAAAACAACAGTTACAATTCTGGTGAACTCATGTATTTTATTACTAAACCAGTATCCTCTAAATCCAGAGTTCTAAAACATAGGTATGCAGGCGGCCAGGCGATCCTAAGCGGTAGGCATGCGCCTAGCTGCCTAAGCATGCCTAACTGGCGCTTAATTACGTGTGTATTTTATTAATAATGCTAATTCTTTGTTATTCGTGCTGTGTTTTTTTACAAGTGAATATACGATGACAATGTTATATTTATGAATGAAAAGCATTAGTTTAGAATGCAACATAGAGAGTTGGGGAGGGAGGGTACACGATGTTGCTCGATTTGTTGCTTGTTGAACACAAAAAACGGAGAGAAAATTAATTCCCTTTTGATCGTGAACAATGAATATTGACACAGTTTGATCATCATATTTTAAATGTACATTTTGACTTTCTTTGTCATTAGTCAACAAATGATACATTAAAAAAAAGTTAGATTCTTTTTTTATTTAGGTAATTTTTTAATCAAAACAATTACGTAGTTACTAATATTTTTGTTGTTTTGATTTGATTAAATCACAAATATTCATTTGTTTCAATCTCCACTATTCATAATAAATAAATTACGTCCAGTAATCGTCTGCGCAACCCATTTATTATGCCTAGGCGGGCCGAGCACTTATTCAGGCTCCAGCGTCCGCCTAATGAATAGGCTAAGTGGGCGGATGGATGCTAGACCCATATGGACCCCCAAGCCTCCTATGCGCCGCCTAGGCGACTCCCAAACAACTATGGTGAAATTACCATTTGTCATGCATATTCCCTTTTATAGAAGATAGTTTGACGCTAGCAATGGTACCAAAGATAAGATACTTGTTACCATGAATGACAAATTGGGCAAAAAATAAGCCTGACCATGAACTAGAAACATTGAACAAACTTATAAATATCCTTGCAATATAAGAAACCCATGATTCGTTATATGAACTAACTTAGTCTTTCACCAATTCTGCACCCATTTTTTCTTTTCCTGGAGATGATTATCCTAGCTAGAAATATTGGATAAACCTATGGCATCCTAGAAAATAAAGAAACTCATGCTTCTCTATATGCACGTGTGACCACATATATCAATCTGCAAATTGCATCATTTTCAGTTAAACCAGTGAAGGTGAAATGAAACAACAAAGAACATAATAAAAACAGCCTACAACTTATGAAAGGAAGATACGAGAGAAGCTCAGTTGGATCTGACTAAACCTCCGGATTAATACGAGTTAAGATAGTATTCCTCTCCTGCAACCTTATAACAGGCCGAACAATGAGTTCACGGCCATCAGAGACTGATAAGACCTCTTCATTTTGGGCCCTAATCAACCTCCCATTATCCAAGACATGATCACTTTCTGCATACTGCTTCAGCAGGGCCTTGTCCTCCAGATACCTCTTAAGCTCTGCCGACATTCCCGAGATCCTGCCCGGATCATCCTCATCAGAAATCCTGCGAGTGATCGCCTCAATCCGATCCTCGAATGACTTCATCGTGTTGGCCACAATGAGTGTCTCATCAAGGTCAAACACGATGGCAAGGCACCGCAGGTTGAGCATTGCCAGGCAGGGCTCATAAAGCCCCACAGGCACAGAGCAGCACCAGAAGCAAGGGTAATTCTGGTTTTTGCTCATCATTGCCACCAAATGTAGATCCTCTTCTCCAGCAGACACCACCGCTGTCTGTGCAGAACAATTAAAAATACAACAAAGTCATAACATTTAAAACACAACAAATTTCCCAACCAACATATGTTCACGGAGAGCACCTTGCGATCCCGAAGACAAGTGAAGTGGAGGCTATTCAGCAGGGGCTGATCCTGGGACAACCCCGACTCAATCTTGCAACAGACGGAGAGGGGAGAGATTGTCAGGAGGACCGATAGAGGGTGGCAGCGCTCGCTCGGGGGCGACAATCGGGTAATCCGGATTTCATTGTTGGGGAATTGGAAGCTCTGGTTCTTTGCGGGGATCACCACGGCCTCACCCAAGCACGAACCCTCATCGAAGACCTTCGATTTGATCCTTGGACGACTCATCACCTCAAATTGGGGAAAAATCAAGGCCGCCTCTGATGATCGCTTCTTCTCTGTCAAATTAGGGTTTCTGAGGGGAAAAAAGCAAAACCCCCCACCAAAGACTCTCTCTCTCCCGCTCTCTGGGGCGAGTCAAAAATGTAACTCCAAGCGGTTCAAAATTAGGGGATACCCCTCTTTATATAGATAAAAGGCACGAGTGAATGATTGCCCCTTTATACAACAGAAATTGCTGAAAATGCCATTTCAACCGACAACTGTCGGTGTATGGAGGTTCATTAACCGGATACCAAAAAGAGTGTGACGAAAGGCAATCCTCCTTTAATGACGAAACTACCCTTCTTGTGAGGGTCTGGAGCATCGCATCCGTCAGAACGATAAGCCGTGAAGGCGGCGACACGTAGAATGTTATTGAAGTTTATCAAGTCCTGGCGGAACAGTGGACAGCAATTACCGGACAGGAGGTGGTGTTGAACGCGTGATTGAACAAGCCAAGACCCACTGAGAAGACCCAGTGAACCGATTCGCTCGAGCGCACGGAGAGGAGATAAAAGCGGCGGCGATCAGATCGGTCGGAGAGAGATGTCTGGATTTGACGCCTTCGGATCGGACGGCGAGGACCATCCGGCGGCGGCGCCGGCGGCGACGAGACCGTTCGATGACGACGGCTACCTAGGGTACGACCCCCGCCTCCCCTCCCAGCGTTTCGACGCCTTCACCAGCTTCGCTGGTGACGCCGACTCTGTCAAGGACTCCGCCGACGACGTCGCTTCCCCTGTCTACACCCCCGCCCACAACGGCGGCGGCGACGATAGTTTCCCGCCTCCGTCGACGGAGATCCCGATCTACGGCAGCGATCCGCAGGGGTACGTGCCGTTCTCTCCGGAGTCCAACGGGAAGAACTTTGACGGGGTCTTAGCGGCCCCCTCCGATGGGCCGATCCTGCCGCCCCCGGCGGAGATGGAACCTGATGAGGGGATCGTGCTTCGGGAGTGGAGGCGGTGAGTTTGTCTTATCCTGTTTTTGGTGATTTTGATCTGTTTGAATTCTGATTATGTTTGAACGATGTATGGTTTTTGTGTTTTGTATTGGTGATTGATTATAGTAGTGTTTAATAGATTGAATTAGATCTGATGTAGATCTTGTGAGCTATGCTTTGAGTTTCATCAGTATCTCTTTGTTCTTCAGATGATAAATCTCGTGATTAGTTTTTTTGAGTTGCTGGATTTAAGGGTAATGTTTTCGTCGAGTTTGGGGATACCAATGTTTAGTCCTATTTTGAACTCGATCAGAATGCATGAATTGGAGACGCATTGTGTTGAAATCTAATGAATTATACAATATTTGGTGGGAATAAATCTTTGGCCCTAGAAGGCTAATTGCTTGGTAGATTTCTACATGAATTCTTGATGTTCTTTTTCTATCATATCAGATTCTGTGAGGCATTATATGATCATGAGATTGAGTTTTTTTATTATCTCTGATTGAAGGCTGGTGTCTTATGATCTTGAAAAAGTTTGAAGAAGTCTGGTTTTTTTTCCTGTTTTGTTCTTTTGTGATGAAAAGCCAAAATGCAATCCAACTTGAAGAGAAGGAGAGGAGGGAGAAAGAACTGGTGATGCAGATAAGGGAGGAAGCTGAGGAGTACAGGATCGATTTCTTCCGGAGGAGGATGATCAACTGTGAAACCAACAGAACAAATAATAGAGAGAAAGATAAGGTATATGGCCAAATTTGTTTTTGTTCACATTGTTGTGAGACTTTCATTAGACATAAACTAATAAATATGAGAGATTCTATTACGAGGTTTTGTTCATCATAACTTCATCAAGGCCTTTTGGATTCATCGTGTCTTTTCATTTTGAAGCTGTTGCCTTTGTTGTTTTCACCTTTTTTCATCGTAATTTTCACATTAGCATGTTACCTTATTTGGTTGAATATGTAATAACAATAAGGTTGGTATAGTTCTGTGGGCATAAAACACTTTGAATCTTTTTTCTTTTTTTTTGGAAAGTAAAGGCCCCAACAAATGAGGCAAGTAGGACCCTCGTGAGTGAGGATCGTGGGTTCTAGTCATATTGATAGGATAAGCTTTTTTTGGTAAATGATAAGATAAGCTTTAACTATAAAATAATAATAATAAATAAACAAACACTTGCCTACCAAAAAAAGGATAATGATAGAGCTTTGATTCCTTTTAGAACACATGCATTCATAAAAATGAAGTATATGTTCCAACAATGTTTCAAAGTAATATGCGATATGCATGTGCGGTTGGGGTCCAAACTGCACGTACAGCAACATATGCAGTCTCACATTAATCGTTCAAACGGACTCATAGGTCCGTTCAAACGGTCGTTAGTTAATTTTTTACTTGTCGTTCAAATGGAATTTGTTCCAAGAGTATTCATTTTTTATACGTTTGAACTATCGTTTGAACACATTTGAACGGCAGTTATTCTGTTCGAATGAAATTTGGGCCATTCGAACGGTCACTGCCAAAATCGCACATGCCAGATCATATGTCGTGGGCTTCTTGAATGGCACGTGTGACCGCACATGTTGGCATATCCTCTGATGAATTGTATGGATTCACTTATAAGAACAGTAAAAAATTACATGCTCCGTCTACCAAAGCATATATTAAAGAATGTGATTTGGCCTTTGATTGATGACAGATCACTTTTTTATCATTTAATTCAATTGTTTATAAGACCTGTATTCTGGTTGTTAACCATTCATCTAAACTTTTCTGAAAGCCCCTCTTAATTTAAGAATTTAAGAATTCTTTATACTGTGTAAAAGATTTCAAAAGAAACTTTGAGCTTGTTGCATATACATACCTCACATGCTGATTTTTGGGAATTCATGTTTCTCACCTACCTGTGACTTAACATTCCTTGGTTCTTGTTGCACGTCAGCTATTTTTGGACAATCAGGAGAAGTTCCATGCCAACGCTGACAAGCATTACTGGAAGGCAATCGCCGAACTCATCCCACACGAGCTCCCAAGCATAGAAAAGAAAAGAGGAAAGAAAGATGAGAAGAAGCCATCCATACTTGTAATCCAAGGACCAAAGCCAGGCAAGCCGACCGATCTCTCGAGAATGCGTCAGATACTTGTCAAGCTCAAGCATTCTCCGCCGCCTCACATGAAGCCTTCGCCCCCACCAGCGGCAGCTCCTGCTGTGCCTGCTAAGGATGCAAAATCCTCTCCTTCTGCTGCACCCCCTAAAGCTGCTGCTGAAGCTGTGGTTGCTGCTTGAATGATGTTTCTCATTGGGTTGGGTTTGTGTATGTTCAGAGTAGTTTTTTTTATAGACTGATCTTATTTTATGAAAGTCGTAAATGGTGTGTGTGTAATTAATTATATTTTATTGTATTTCTGCATAGGAACTCGGAGCATCTTATGGTCGAATTTTGCTTGTAATCCAAATTTATTTATATCAGGGATTAACAATATTGTGATTTGACAGTATGATACATGAGAGAGTACTTTCGGGGCTTGTTTGGATATTTTTACAGGGCATTGTGACATGCAATTCTTGCAAGTCTAATTTCATTTTGTCAATAAGATGTCTGTTTTGTTAAATGAATTATATATTTTTATACAAAGGTACATATTTTATTACATGAGAAAATTAAAGCATGCGGATGGTGGCATGTGGATCTATTTCTGACACTATCTTAAGTACTGGATGATGTTTCTCATCTTGCATCATATGGGTTTTTAAATACTCATAAAAAATTAAAAACCTTTATCATTATCAGGAACCCAGGCATAAATTTTCAATTCCTTGGATGTTATAGTTTATATAAACACCTATCTCACTCGCTTACAGGGCTAGTGATACATACAGAATAAAGAATGTTCAATTCCCCTCACTATAATGTATATCAATTTCCCTCACAATGGAAGGGAAAAAAAAAAGATCAGTTAAGGCTTGCTGTATGCACAAAATGTTGGACTCGCCTACGGCATCAAAGAAAACCAATGGCACCAATCCCAGACTTGGAAGTCTGTCACCTGGGTTCCATCTGAGTTGTGATAATAGGATTGCTGTTAAAATTTCTTGTCGAAGTAATGAATGAATAAGGATTGGGTGACTTTTTGCCTCCATGCACCTGAGAGATCCGTGAACTGGTCCCCGTATCATTATATGTTTGATTCGAGTCTTTAGTGATGCCTGGCTGGGTGAGCTTGCTCACATCAAGACTCATCCCCTTGGTCAGCATCTTAACCACTTGGATCATGGATGGTCTCTGTTGCGCGGCGGCCTGAGTGCAAAAAAGGGCCACCTTGATAAATCGCAACACTTCATCCTCGGGAAAATTGGCCAGCTCTGGATCTACAATTTCCAACAGTCTGTCTTCATCCCTTAAACTCCATGTCTATAAACATAGGGCAAAAAACAGTTAATCAGTCAGATCTAAATTCACAAACATAATGGCTAGCATAAAAGTTTGGCATTTCATCACTTGCTTAATTCTAATGTCTTATGGTTGATTTTGGAACTTATTTAACGAATCATCTATGTTGATATGACCAAATAAAGCAAACACAGTGTTTTATCACTTCACAACCTTCATGGGGCAACAAGAATATCAGGCGCATTACAACTAGATTTGCAGTCTTCAAATACTGAGAAGGCTAAATGGATTACCCATTCTAGAAGAACTTTCATGTCCCTTCCCCATGCTGCCTTTGTGCTACTTCTGCCACTAACAATTTCAAGTATAAGCACACCGAAACTGTAGATGTCTGCCTTTTTGGTTAACTGCCCCAACAAGGCATATTCAGGTGCCAAATAACCCCTGCACATTAAATACATAAATAAAGGGTTAGAGGGGGTTTCTTCAACTGATTTACTATTTGGTTTTTTAATGTTTTTTAAAGCTCAAAACAGCTTAATGATGTCCTCTGGGAAATGATTCAATTTTTCGCACAAGAATGTGTAAATTCTTACATAAAATTGCATCAAACTATGATTAAAGAACACAAAATATGGAACATTGGATGTAATCAGGATAAGGTGAGGGACGAGAAAAAAAAATTACATGGTTCCCACCACACGTGTGCTAATATGTGTGACGCTGTCTGGGAAAAGTTTTGCCAGCCCAAAATCTCCGATTTTAGGTACAAGATCTCTATCGAGAAGAACATTACTGGCCTTGATGTCACGATGCACGATATGTGGTTTAGCTTCCTCGTGAAGAAAAGCAAGACCTTGAGCTGTACCAATGCAAATTGCAGACCTAAGAGGCCAATCTATAAAAATCCTCTTGCTCTTTGTACCTAAAATGAGTGAGAGATCATGTTCAAATACCACACACCACTTCACCGATGTAAAAAATTCAATTATTTTTCTAGCATCACTCTTTGTATTACCAAGTAAAGCACTTGCAAGACTGTTGTTCTCCATGTATTCATATACAAGCATTCTATTAGCGCCTTCGACACAGCAGCCAATCAGTCGAAGGAGGTTCGGGTGTATAACATTTGATACCATGTCAATCTCTGTCAAGAACTCATTAGTTCCTTGTTTTGATTCGGTAGAGAGTGACTTTACGGCCACTTCGGTTCCATCCCTTAAAACACCCTGCATAGGCAACAAAAGGAAATATTTGAGATGCAGATTTTGCACCAGCCATCTGGATAATTATTTTTTAAATAGGTTTCGTGTACAATGTGGGTTCTCCAGGATGAACTCTAACAAGGAAAATATGGGCAAAAATAGATTATGGAAAGAAGTAAACAGAAAGAGTGAAATCTCACTTTATAGACAACTCCAAAGCCTCCCCGTCCTATTTTGTTCATAGGACTGAAGTTCAGCGTTGCTGATCTCATCTCATTATAAGAAAACAGCCTCACATTCTTGGGCGTCTGCTGAAAGTCAATGCCTGCATTATAAAAAAAATATTTGGTTCAAGGATTTGGGGGAAAAACAATGTTCAAGAATTTGAGATATTCTATGGACCAATTTTTTCCTTGCAAACGACAGAAAAATAAACCTGAAGAAAATTGAGGTGATAAATCCCCCTTACAAATCGTAATATAATGTTTCGGAAGACATTAATAAAATAGAAACCAAACAAAAATCCAACAAATCATACTTCAGAGGAATTATCAACAGAAACCAGCTAGGAAGAATAACAGAATCATAGCGCATATACGTAGAGGGGGGGGGGGGGGGGGGGGATAAAAGAATTCTAAAACCAAATTGTAACAGATCACAAGATTTTACATCATAAATTCAATTAATTTGGGAAGATTAAAAACAAAATTGAGGTAAAGAAAACAGGTATATCATTCAAGATCATTTGACATAGCTGATGCTTTCACCAATAAAATCAATCAAAACAAAACCATGACTTCAACATTTAATGTAACCCAACATCCTATACTGCTTCAATTGCCCCATAAACACAAACCCAATTTGAATGAGTCCTACCTGATTCATGTGTTGGATGATCACGGTTCTTCTTATTAGATTTTCCCACATCGAAACAACAAAACCTCATCGCTACTCTTTCTGCTCTCTTACTTTCAAAGTCGATCTACAATTCGAGCTGACCTGCCACGAGAAAAATTCACCCATAGAGACATATTGTCAATCACACGACGGGACTTTTATTAAGCTTCCCCATCCAGTCAATCAAGAGTATCAAATAAATAAATAAATAAACCCAAAGATTTCATCTTTGCAATTATCAGTCCATGGAAATTGAACATGTTGAGAACCAACTTACATTAAACCCCCACAGCTGGCGCGAACCCTTGTAGCCGAAGATGGAATCGAAGATCCACAGAAAAAAAAAGCGAAAGAGGAGGAGATTTTCGACCGAAATTCAATACCAAATGAGAGACCCACATAAAATTATATCGATTTTATATTCGATTTGAAACTCTAAAGACTGAATAAATGGTCCTCTAGAAAGAGAAGAGAAATGAAAAGACGGCCTTTGTTTTTATTTGTTTTTCCATATTTTTCTGAGTAAATAAAGATATTTTAAAAAAAATGACATTAGATGATGAAGTCAAATGACATAAATTTTAATGGTGTTATATATTTTAGAGTCTTGCTACACATACCTCAAATTATAAGCCTCATTCATAAGTTCCATTAGGTGGCACAATGTAATTTATAGACTGTTTGACTTTTAAAAAACCTTAGAAAATCAAATTATCTTAACACCATTCGTTAAAAATTCTCGATGATAAGGTTGTAGGACTCGCTATAGGGGCGGCGGAGGCTGTGCATTTGGTCGAAGATGGAGAGGGAGGACTCGAGGTCGCCAACGACTGAGAGCCAGCGGAGGCGATCCATCGGGGAGGCGGCGGAGCCGGCGATGAGGGAGTGGAGGTTGGGAAGGCTTTGGCGAGAGAGTGGAGGACGGGATTTGGGGCGGGGGAGGGGAGGGAGATGCTTTGGGATTTGGGGCGATGAGGGAGTGGAGGTTGGGAAGGCTTTGGGATGGGGATTTGGGGTGGGATGGGGATAATCAAAAAATGACTGTATCGCCCAAGGAGAAAGTGAGAATTTATCCTAACCTAATTGAAGGTCAATGAAAAACATAATCATGATTTTAAATTATTACAGAGTCTGGATCCGGTCAGTGCGGACTACGGTCAGTTCGGTCAGTTCAGTCAGTACCGAACTGCACCACGTTCAAATCGAACTGCACAACAAATTGTTGGGTATATTTTTTACTCTCTTATTGGATACTGATGATACTTATGAATTCATATTTTCTCCAATAGTTGATTGAATCCAATAAGAGAGTAAAAAAATATACCCAACAATTGGTTGTGCAGTTCGATTTATAAGTGGTGCAGTTCGATTTGCACGTAGTGCAATTTGGTACTGGCCGAACTGACCATAGTCGAGCACTGACCGGATCCGAGCCCATTATTACATGTATTTGTCATATAGATCGCATAATGGACGGTTATTGATCTTCTGTGTATATAAATGACACACACTTCCATAAAAAAAAGATATTGAAATATTTTTGTACATTTTTTTGTTGTCATAGCATAAATTTTTTTTGAGAAAAGTAAAAAATATTACCTCAATTATATTAGAAATACCATAGTACAAAGTTTAAAATTAGAAAATAAAAATGGAAGAAAAACAAAGAAACGAACAACATAAGAACTAGAGGTTGATGACATAGTACAATCTTACCCATGTTTGTAGTGGAGAATTAACAGATAATAGGGTTTTTTTTTCTTCTGATAACTATGTTTGGATAAGCTATGATAAAGTCTAATAACTATTCTAAGGAAATACTATAATTGCTTGTCAGAGTTTATCTATACCAATAGATAAAAATACACTTGTCTGTCATTTTAAAAAATTTATCTCACTTAACAGTCTTCACACACACATTCAAAAAACTGTTATATCTATCAAATCAATCAGAGGCAGAGCCAGAAATTAGAATAAGGGGAGGGGGGGCGAGAGACCAATAAACTTAGAATAAAAAATGTACTTATCAAATTATATAATTATATAATAATTCAAGATAATTAAAGTTGACGAATAATGAGAGAGTCATTGAAATAATAGACAATTAAAATAGAAAGTTGTATTTAACAACTTCTATCACATTTAGAAAATCTAAAAATTTAATTTGAATTTTTTTAAAAAAAATTGAAATCTTATTATTTACCTTTTAAAAAATAAAATAAAAAAGCTTGAAAATACTAAAAATAAATATTAAAAAATAATTGATCACAACACAAGAATACCCTAAAAGCATTGATTTTAAAAATTATTCCAAAATAGCCCGAGATATCCAAATTAGAGATCATGAAAAAAATAAAATAAATTAATAAATCATTAGCAAATAAAAAGATGTGGTTTTCAACCTCCATCCCTTAATACCAAGGTTTTTTTTAACAATTTTTAAAAAATACAACCCATTTGTAGTAATGTCACTAATGCATTATATGAAATCACATAACACAATATATATTTCATTATCTCAGTATACTTTTTATAGAAAAAATATAATTAAAATATATACATTCAATATATATAAGTATAAATTTAGTTTTTATTAGAGAATGTATTTAATTAAAAAAAAGTGTGTGTGATGTAAACGAGAATGTGAATTGGATGGAATATAACCACTTTCAACTCCAATGCTCACCTAACACATTTAGACTCATTTGATTATCCCCATCCCACCCCACACAAAAAAAAAAAAAAAAAAAAAATTCAAATTTCAAAATAGTCTTTCCCATGGAAAATTTATCCCGGGTATATATATTTACTTTTGCTAGAAATGTTGTATCAAGGAATTCCATTTCGTAGGGGATTCGTTTGTGAAGGAAAAATATCGTCTCAATGGTATAGACAGTGTGTGAAGCTTATGAGCCTTGCATTTACCAATGAAACGATTTCCATGGGAATAACATTTACTAACGAAACTATAACCTTTACCAAAGAAATATTTCGCGGTTAAATATCGTATTTGTTTTAATACTTCCACCCGTGGTTTCTGCCTTGGGGGAGGCCGGGCCCCAACCCACCCTCCCTTGGTTTCGTCCTTGAAATCAATCACACATCTCTTACACTTATTCAATGGTATAGTTATTATTTAAAAAATTATAAACTATTATCCATCACTTACCATCGCTTTATCCAATGTGAACAAAAAAAAAAAATTATTTTTATATTTTTCAATGAGAATAAACATAAAAGCTAATTAAACAAAAAATTACTTATTTAATATGAATTATTATTTAGTAATATGAGAACTTATAGAATAAATTCTAACTCAGCGTGTAGACTTTTGAATGTAAAGTCTCCGTTTGGATAGCAGAATTGAGTTATTCTGGATAGATACCTATGTCAGGATAGGCTTATTCTGCCAAACACTGTTATCTATCACAGTATAACTATCAGGGCTGAATAAGGCAATTCCACTTCCCAAACGGGGGTACACGAATAAAAGATTTTCTGTTTGGTTGTGTTTTTTTTATTCTTATTCGAAAACGTAAGAATAAAGGTTAAGCTATTTGGTTGATAAAAAATAAAATATAAATAAAGTGTAAAAAAAATTGATTTGACATGTGAGTCATTTGATGTATAAAAGGTGTTGATAGATGATTTGATGTGATAAGATGTAAAAAATTGATTTGACATGTGGGCCCATAAGAATAGATAAAGTGAGTATAGCTTATCCTAGGGGTTACTTAGAATTGTTATACTTTCTTATACTCATTTAAACTGGCTTAGTAATACCAAATTATACTCTGTAAATAAACAATTATTTTCCTTATCCATTCTTATACCACCTTTATACTATTCTTATATTCTTATAGTCGCTTATTCTATTATATTTATTTCAGGCTGGGACTAGTCGTGTCATAATTTGATTAATTTCTATGTAGATTTCCATGGCTGCACAGACATTTATGTGGCCAGTACAGAACGACTTTTATTCACTTTATAGATTTCGTTGGGGTTTTCTTGGGTATATGTTGTTGAGCCCGAAATTAATTGTGGATTGATGTGGTTTCAAATTTATTACACACTCACACAGCCATTGATGTCGATGTGAACACTCGCACAGCCATTGATGCCGATGTGAACCCCCTCACTCAAACACGGCCGCCCTTTTTTTTTTATATTTTATGGTCGCCCGTAAGTCTCGGACCTGTTAGCAGATGTTACACGTGCTTTTTTTTTATTTGCAAGTTATATTAAATAAAAAATCATTATTATGGGATGATTAATTGAGGGGACATTTCATTAGTTATGATTGTTTTTTCAAAATAAGTTTGCAATGTATGTGGTTCTTAGATTACATGTGTATTGTATTATTATTATGTTACACGTATAGTACTGTGTTACACGTGTATTAAGTTTTGTACTAGTATATAAAGAACTTTGTTAATCTCTTAATGAATTAAGTCTCATTATTCTTTTTTCCCTAAAGTCTAACATGGTATCAGAGCCCCTTTGAGACCTCAATTTTTTTCTTTTTTTTTTCTTTTCGGATTTTTGTTGAGATTCGACATTCGTTACATCGCGTCGTTGTTCGCGCCGTCGTCTTCTTCACGTCGTCAATGACGCATCGTCATCATTGTCCATGCACGAGCGCCATCCGTCGCGCGCCGACCCGTCGCTGGACCCCTCTGTGCCCGAGCGCCGTCTGATCGTATTCGTGCGCCACACCCGTTCTGTCCGCGTGCTGTCCAGCATACACGTCCGAGCGCCGCTCCCGTCTGCGCGTTGCCATCATCGCGCTGAGCGCCGCGCTCGTCCCAATCGCATCGCGTGAAGATCACGTCGCGTGAGAATCCGCGTGAGATCCCGAGTCGTTCGGGATCTCACGCGTCATCGTAGGACCGCGCGCCACTGATCCGGATCCGCCCGCATCCAGACCCGACTTCGATCGACCTGCCCGGACGTGCCCACCCGCATCTTGATCCGCCCGCATCCGGACCCGACTTCGACAGTCGGACTCGGATCCGATGCCTGTTTGCCCGGGTATTCCTCTACCATTCGACCACCGTCCGGTCACCGTCCAGCAACCGTCCGGTCACCATCTGGTGACCTTTCGGCGACGTCCAGCAGCCGCCGGCCTTGTTCTGTCGCGTTTCTTTCCTGGATTGTTATGACTTCATTCGGACTCTGAATATAGTCATTCAGGTACTCATTTTGTTCAGTTTTACATAATCTACGCATTCGTGTATATTTCGGATTCATTTGAGATACTTTGATCATGTCTTCGTCTGAAAATCCGCCTGACACGGATCCCCCGTTGACGGTCACCACTGTTGTTCAACAATTTGTCCCTGTGGACTCATTTGAGTCCTTTCTGATATACTTTCGAATTCAACTGATTTTCTTCTAAGCTCTGTAGATGATTGGCTGTCCTGGTGCGCCATCGTAAAGAGCACCATCAGTCCACGTGATTTATTCAGCCACCTTGATGGTACTATTTCTGCTCCACTGTCTGGCACTCCGACGTATACCTCATGGTGCAAACGTGATCAACATGCCTCTTCATATGTGATCAACTCTGTTGATCGCTCTCTTCGGACCGATCTCAGTGGCTTCGACATAGCAGCCGAGTTTTGGACCTCTCTTCTTGAATGCTTTGTGAAGAAAAGCAGCGCCCGGGAGTACCAATTACTTGTGGAGGCCCAGACCTTTGTTCAGGGTGATTTATTTGTCACAGACCTATACAGTCGCATGCGCACCTGTTTTCATGAGCTGCGTACTCTTGAGCCTGGTCCACAAGCACCTCCAACTGAGCGAGCCGCCTTTCGTGATCGTCGTGAGCTGTACTAGTTCCTTATGGCTCTTTGTCCTGAATTTTCTGCTTTGGCTGGACAGTTGATTCATCGGGATCTTTTACCACGCTTAGAGGTTGCTCTAGCCGAGATTGTCACCGAGGAGACCCGTCTTCACACTGTGGCATCTCGACAACCTACATCTTCGATCGTATATTCTGGAGTTCTGGCTGCTACCTCTCCTGTTGTTCCTCATACGGTTTCATCACGTTCTACAATTCTTGGTGTGCATCCTTCTCTCTGGATTTTGAAACCCTAGTTTTGGGTTCTGCGTTTTCTTTTCAATCCGAGGGAGATGACGAAGTCGAAGGCGGTTGCTTCGAGGGGGAAACAACCACGGGTGGCTCGTGGAGAGCATAGCCCGAGCTCTTCATCGTCGGATAGTGATAGGCCGGAGGTAGAGACCGTGGGAGGAGTTATGGGTGTGGCGGAGGTGCCGCCGGTGGACATCAACGCGGGTGAGGTTGGGGACTTGCCTTTGGGGACTGCCCCGGAGGTTGGGGATAGTATGATAGGATATACATGCAAGAGGAGGCGTGGGGATTGACCGGTGGTGGGGGGTCGGGGGATCAGTTGAGGGTGCAACCGAGGGAGTTAGTGAAGATGTGAGGGCGTCGTTGGATGCCCTTGTTGGGATGTTGGACAGGGAGGCCACAGAGGCCAGGGCTGAGGAGGAGGAAAGTAGGGCTATGGGAGCTTTTGCGGAGTTTATGTCCGGCGCGGGGAGAGTGGAGGGGACTGGAGAGGTTAGGGATGAGGCCGGGGAGGCCGAGGGTATGGGCACCGGGGCTAGAGGCCGGTGTTGGTGTTGAGGCTGAGGCCGAGGAGGCCGGCAAGCTTCTCAAGGTCGTGGTCACGGTCGTGGTACAGTTCACCGTTGTCCTACTACTGCTGCTGTTGCTACCACCACTGCACCAGGTTTGCATACCTCTGATCATATTGATACCCTGATCAATCAGCGTCTTGAGCAGCTTTTACAGCATCCACCTCGATCTGAGTCTACTGCTCCCTTAGCCTTCTCTTCCACTCCGGGTAATTCAATTTCTTGGATTTTTGATTCTGGTGTATCACATCATATGATACCTGATAGTTCTATACTTATTGCATGTTCACCTGCTCCTGCTCATTTGCCTCCGATTCATATTGCTGATGGTTCCACTTTAGTTATCATCCAGTGTGGATCTATCACTACCACCTCTGATCCAACTTGTCGTCTTTCCATTCCATTTGTTTTACATGCGCTGGATCTCTGCATGGACCTTATTTCGATTAGTCAACTTTGTGATTCGGGTATGACCTTTTCTTTCACTTCCTCTGGTTGTTCTGTGCAGGATCCACACTCGGGGCGGAGGATTGGCGTTGGTCGTAGAGTCGGTGGTGTTATACATGTGTCACTTATGGGTCATTTCTGGCTATTTTTGAAATTTTCTTTTTCGATCGGAGCCGCTAAAATTTTAGTTTTTAACAAACTACGTGAGCTTGAGTACTCTGATTGGAAATCTAACTGCATATTATGGGTTCTGGTACCATTCTGTACTACCCATAAAAATTTTATCGAATTTCGATAACGTTTTAAAAATTATGCAGTTTTGAACTGTATCCGAGTTTCGGTCGTTACTGGGTTGTTTGGTGGAATAGTAATTGGAATAGTTGGTGGTTATAGTGACCCTGAATAACCTTACCCCCCTATTGCTTAATGGCTAAACAAAGTTTGGTATTTTTTTGTGTTAGTGGGTGGTTTTAAGTTATCTTCACTCCCATCTTTTCTCCCTTCCCATAACCCCCAATAGGAGTTTTGACTTCTCTCCCTCTCATTCTCACGTCTTTCTCTTCCTCTCCCTCTTTAGCTCCCCTTTTGTGCTGTTTTTGAAGGAAAACAACGAAGAAGAAGTGTTTGAAGCACAAGAAAGGTGTGTGTTTGTGTGTGTGTGTTTATTATTGTTGTTGATCCTTTCTCTCCTTCTTTTCTCTCATGTCCCCCCCCTGTTTTTCAGCCATTAGTGGCTTGAGGAGTGGCTGAGGAGGAGGTGGTGGTGGTGGTGGTGGTGGTGATTGTGGTAGCTTTGGTGCGCCAAGATCCCTGAATACCCCCTTTGTTCCTTCCCCGCCATTGGTAAGCTCTCTTCCCTTATCTTTGTTTTAAGGGTTGTTAGGGCTGTTAGCGTAGTCATGCTTTCTATGTATTTGGGTTGGGGTGTGTGAGAGGGTAAGAGAGAGGTTGGAAAGGACTTGGGTGCACGTGCGCGCGCAGGTATACACGCAAGTGGGGTTGGCAGGGGCAATCGGGCGCATCCGGGCGCGTGCGCAGTATGGCACAGGCGGGCGCGGGAGTGCGCAAAGCGTGCGTGCGGGCACTGGCGAAGTGTGCAGGGTGCGCGGGGCAGTGCAGCTGGGCATCCGGGCGTGTGACTGGGCGCGTGGCTGGGTACCAGGGGGTGCTGGAGCACGTGCACGTGTGCGTGCACGTGCACGCGTGTGCGGGGGCCACGCATGTGGCTGTCCGAGGGCTCGGGTAGGTGCCTAGGCACTCGGATATGTGTGCGTACGTGCGTACTTGCATGCGTGCGAGTCCGTATGCGTGCATATTTGGGTCTTTATTTGGGTCTTTGGCTTTTCTAGTTAATTTTAAGTATTTTTATGTAGTTATACTCACCATTTTGATGCCCTTGTTGTGGTGAGTGGGTCGATCCAACCCAGTTGGGAGGCGTGTGATGCACGTAGACATGCATTGCCCTCCCCTGGGGTACCATAACTGCATATTAATCTTGATTGCATGCATATGTTATTGCTTGTCTTACTAGGTTGCATCCTTGTCATGTTAGATATAATATGTTAGGATTATACATGCTAGTATCATGCATAAGGACCCATGCCTGTTTATGCATCACGTCCCATGCTAACATAACATTGATTCTTACATGCCCCCACTTAGCCTAAGCATGTCCTTAGCCTATCTTTGAAAAGCATAAGTGTAAACATGCTTTAGAAAATATTATAACCTTGTTATTACATTATTAAATGCTTCCATAATTAATTCTTTAATTAATTATATGTTGTATATTTATTTATACCTATATGAGTCATGAATATTGTCTAAATGAGTTTAAACAAGTGTATGGCCTATTGTGGGGTCATATCATGGCATTGACACTATGAATCATCTGTCTTCCCCGCATCAGAGTTATGCGCCCTTGAGGGAATTAAGGAGAATTCGTTACCCCCCCTTTCGATGTATAACAATCGATGACGATGGATCCATGAGGATCGTATTCATGAGTGTTGAGTTTTCTCCCCTTCGTCGATTCCGTGTTGAAACTACCCAGCTTGTAGCCACCCTGTGGGGTGCTCTCAGACGCTATTCATGACACAGTGGGGTGCCCATATGGTAGAGATAGCAGTCATGGAGAGGCTACCAGGTAGAGAGGCTCCCCGGGAGAGGGCTACCGGATAACGAATGGTGTAGGAACAGTCGACCTGATCCCTAAAGTCCTATGTCACCCTGTGGGGGTGAGGTTGCGGGAGTGGTGGGCTCGGGTTGATACTCGACCCACCAGCTTAAGTAGTTGATTCCATTTGTTGAAATTTAATTTACTTGAAATGTTAATATGACTTGTGTTGTATGGATTGTTCCATTCACTGAGCGTGTGGCTCACCCCTCACATATATTTTCCTCCAGTCTTCACTGAGTTGGATCTGAGGGAGGAGCTCCCCTAGGCACAGTACCAGTAGCAGAGCAGCGTTCGTGTTTTGTGTCTTGCGAGCGAGAGGCCATCAGCATCCCCCTTTTTTATTGTATGTATTGTTACTCGTGCTTATGCACAGTACTTGTATGTTGATGTCTTTTGTTTTATTGGCTCTCATAGGACAGTTGATTATGTACTCTGGTCTGTAATATGTCTTTGAATTACAGATTTAGTCATTTAAGCTTCCGCTACATGTATATATATATTATGTTAGCTACATTGTAATTATTTTATTGCCTTGGATGTTGTGTTAGAGTCTTCATTGACCTCGTGTATGGATTACTGATATTATATATATTTGCCACGTCTCGGGGACAACCACCCTGGGGTGTGACAGGTGGATTATACTTTGTGGAGTATCTGCATCTCCTAGTTCCAGACCCCTCTATTTTCTGTGGTAGCGTCACTTCTAATGTCGATTTGTGGCATAGAAGATTAGCTCATGTCTCTGAGTCTTGCTTTAAAGGCCTTTTTTAGTCTGGTATGTTAGGATCTACTTTGTTTTCTCCTTTGTCTGTGTGTGAGGGCTGTAAATTAGTCAAACCTGTGGCTTTACCTTTTAGTTCTAGTAATAATCAGTCCACCAGTCCTTTTGAGTTAGTGCATTCTGACATTTGGGGTCCTGCTCCTGTTCATTTTTTAAGTGATTTTTCTTATTATATTAGCTTCATTGATGATTATTCTCGCTTTACATGGATTTATCTACTACGTAATCGCTTTGAGGTTGCTCACATCTATGATGTTTTTACCACAATGATTCACACCCAATTTCAAGCTCGCATTAAAATCTTTCAATCTGATTGTGCCAAGGAATATATATATTCTACAATGCTCTCTCTGATTCAATCTCATGGCACAATCTTTCAGCAGTCTTGTCCTTACACTCATGAACAGAATGGTGTTGCAGAACGACAACATGGCCACATTCTTGGGACAATTCGCTCTCTCTTATTGTCCTCGTCTGTCCCACAGCACTTCTGGGCTGAGGCTGCCCTTCTTTCTGCTCATCTCATTAATATCACTCTCTCCACTGTTCTCTCTGGTGCGTCTCCTCATGAACGCCTCTATTCTTCTTGTCCATACTACAGTCGTCTTTGAGTTTTCGATTGTACGTGTTATGTTCTTCTTCCTCCTCATGCTCGTGACAAGCTCTCTACTCGGTCGGTTCGATGTGTTTTCTTATGAATAAGTTTCGAGCATAAGGGGTATCGTTGTTATGATCCCGTGGGTCATCATTTTTGGTTCGCTCGTTATGTGTCATTTGTTGAGGATGTTTCCTATTTTTCATCTACATCCCCTGATTCCACTTCTCCTACGTCTCATTCTGTTCGGCCATGTCCTGTTATTGAGTCTTTTCCTCTTCCTGAATCATCTTCTGTGTCTTTACCCTCTCCTACTTCTCCCGATCCGATCGAGTGTGTCTCTTCGTCTTCATTTCTCTATCCTACTGTAGATACTTCTCCTAGTGCTCCGTCTCTTGCGCCTGACGCCCCTCTCCTGGCTGTGGATCCAAGTTGCATCGCTCGCTATCCTCAGCGTGAGCGTCATCCGCCTGTCCGTTTCAGTTTTGATAGTGGACCCCCTCTGATCAGTTTGATTTTGCCACAGTGAGCTCTTATTCTCCACAACTTCAAGCTTTTCCTGCAGCTATTCATACACATCAGGAGCCTTCGTCCTATCAAGAGGTTGTTCAGTTCCCTAAGTGGCGACATGCCATGGATGAGGAATTTCAGGCGTTTCAGGAGACTCATACATGGAATATTATTTCTCTTCCCACCGGTGTTGAGCCTATCAGTTGTAAATGGATTTTTAAGGTCAAACATCAATCAGATGGATCCATTGAATGACATAAGGGTCGTCTAATTGCTCGTGGTTTCACACAGGAGTATGAAATCGATTATGAGGTGACTTTTGCCCCTATTGCACAGATGACCACTGTTCGCACACTTCTTGCAGTTAGTGCGACTCGGTCGGTGCGTCAGAAAGGATCCGGCGGTGCGCGGGTGCGCGCGTGCGTGTGTGGGGGTTCTTCGGGGATTCGGATCGGATGCGTGCCCTGGCGGGCTCAGTTGGATTGTCTTCTCGAAAGGGTGAGGTGTCGTTCCTGGTTGAGGTGCCCGACAGCGGCTCAAGAGGATTCCAAGGGTTTGTGTGATCGCCACCTGCTTTTTCTAAAAGCAGGAAAAAGTTGGGTTGGATTTGATCACCTACGTGGGGAGTTTGTGGGGTCTCCGCTCTGAGACACGGATATACCGTGCACAGAGGTGAAAAACAGGTATCCTACTCTGCTTCCGGGGCTTGACTAAAGGAGTCTTGGGACATAGGGGTGCAAATGGGGTGTGGATAGGGGGCGGCTAGTGGGATCTAGCCGTCGGATATGGGGCGGCTAGTATGGTTTAGCCGTCCGGGGCCTGGTTTGGTTTGGGCAGAACTTCGGTAGGAAATGGGTTTGGTCTTGGGCAGGGGCTAAGCTAGGTTTGGCCCGGGTTTCTGGAGGGTGGGATGAGAGGGTGTTTTATGTGGGGAATGGGTATTTCTCTCACAAAAGGGGCTCTCTCTCTCTCTCTCTCTCTCTTGGGATTGTGTGTTTTGATTGTGAATTGGAAATGTGAATTGTGGATGTTGGATTTAGGCTTGGGACCCCCTCTGTTTATAGTAAAAGAGAGTCAGGGGAATATCCAGGGGGTAATGGAGTGGCTTGACTAATAGTGTGTGTGATTAGACCCCTCATTAATTCTCTGGTTCTTCTGTCAGGACCAGGTGAAGGGCGGCTAGTGCTAACTAGCCGCCCAGGATGGGGCGGCTACTTCCTGATAGCCGCCCCTATCATTACCTGCCAAACGTCCCATTTCTGACAAGCGGTGGCTTGGGTCGGTTACTTGGGTTGATCCGGCCAAGATAGGGCGGCTAAAGGTCACAACCCGCCGCAATGATCAGCATTTAATGCTGCTTTATGTCCCATTCAGGGAAGCGGTTCAAGGTCGGCCAGGGGGGCGGCTAGTCCTAACTAGTCGACTGGTATGGGGCGGCTAGTTAGGTCTAGCCGCCCCTTGCCAGGGACTCAGGTTTTTTTTTGGGTTAGGGTTAGGGTTTCCGGTTTAGGTTAGGGCTAGGGTTTAGGGTTTGGGTTTCCGGTTTAGGTTAGGGCTGGGGTTAGGGTTTCCGGTTTTGGTTAGGACTGGGGTTAGGGTTTCCGGTTTAGGTTAGGGCTAGGGTTTAGGGTTTGGGTTTAGGTTAGGGCTGGGGTTAGGGTTTCCGGTTTAGGTTAGGGCTGGGGTTAGGGTTTTCGGTTTAGGTTAGGGCTAGGGTTTAGGGTTTGGGTTTAGGTTAGAGCTAGGGTTAGGGTTTCCGGTTTAGGTTAGGGCTAGGGTTAGAGTTTCCGGTTCCTGAACTTTGGTTCTCTACTAGATGTCCAAATGTGGAATATTTCTGGGTGTTACTTGAAGTATTTCTGTCTTTCTGGACGGTCAAAATTGGGGTATCTACAATTGTCCCTCATCGGACGGAGTCTTTGTGCGAAGCAGGAAAGACTTCGACCGATGATAAGGAAAGAGACCCCTATTTTGGCCGGCCCGACCTTCAAGAAGTTATGCCAACACGAACAGTATTATTTCAGGGAGTTGATTTAGACCGTCAGAGGCTAGTTCTTGACTTAGAATTTTTAACCGAAAGGATGATCCAGGTGGAAGGCGGAGAAAAGTAAATGGTGAGTGATCCAACCCGCGGTCGGGGTTCTTAGCTATCGTGCGTGGAGCAGCCCAGCGTCAGTTTCCTCGTGCCTACCATTCCTGTGCTTGGAAAAACTCAGCAAGGAGGGGATATCGCCGACAGAAAGCAAGGAAAAGTTGATTTGGTGAATTGGATCATCCAAAGGATAAGAACTCTGGAAAAGAACCAGAACTGAAGAAATTTGAATTTGAATGGTACTGAAAGTGCGGCAAAACTTCGGGAAAGTCGTGTTTGATCAAGTAGTGTATGGAAATAAGCCAATACATGACTGTTTGGTATGGAGAACCTTGGAATTTAGGGCTGCAAAGAGATTGGAAAGGGGTTTTAAATGAAAACAGAGAAACTGGGAGGGGCGGCTAGTGCTAACTAGCCGCCCGATATGGGGTGACTACTCGTGAGTAGCCGCCTCCCGACTGGGTCCCTTATAACCGAAAAGGGACCCTCTCTCTCTCCATACATTTTAAAATGGTTACTCTTCCCTCCTCTCTTCTTCTTCTTCATTTTAAACCGAGAAACCTTGATTCCTTTGCCTTTTCTTCCTCCATTTCGACCTAGATCCGTCCTTCTCTCTTGATTCAGAAACCCTAGTTTTGGTTTCTCCTTTTTCTTTTCAATCCGAGGAAGATGACGAGGTCAAAGGCGATTGCTTCGAGGGGGAAACGGCCACGGGTGGCTCGTGGAGAGCGTAGCCCGAGCTCTTCATCGTCGGATAGTGATAGGCCAGAGGTATAGGCCGTGGGAGGAGTTATGGGTATGGTGGAGGTGCCGCCGACGGATATCGGCGCGGGTGAGGTTGGGGATTTGCCTTTGGGGGCTGCCCCGGAGGTTGGGAGTAGTGTGATAGGATATACACGTAAGAGGAGGCGTGGGGATCGACCGTTGGTGGTCGAGGAGGTGGTTTTGGGGGTCGGGGGATCGGTTGAGGGTGCAACAGTGGGAGTAGGGGCCGAGGGAGTCAGTGAAGATGTGAGGGCGTCGTTGGATGCCCTCGTCGGGATGTTGGACAGGGAGGCCACAGAGGCCAGGGCTGAGGAGGAGGAAAGTAGGGCTATGGGGGCTTTTGCGGAGTTTATCTCTGGCGCGGGGGGAGTGGAGGGGACAGGAGAGGTTAGGGATGAGGCTGGGGAGGCCGAGGGTATGGGCACCGGGGGTGCAGAGGCCGGTGTTGGTGTTGAGGCTGAGGCCGAGGAGGCCTTGTTTGAGGAGGATGAAGAGGAGGGGGATGATGACGGGATGGACGATCCCGACGAGGCCGAGGTGGGCGCTCCTGGGTCCACACGGGCCGTGGTATGTTCCGAACCTTTTAGTCTTAGCGTTTTTATTTTGGCGTATATGCATGTGTTTCGGTGGTATGAACAGGTTGTATGTGTGTATTTTTAATAAGCATGCTTGGTATATAAGGTAATCATGGTGGGGTAGCATGCTGATATGGGTTTGTTTCTAGGAAAGGGGGTAATTTTTTTTCATATATATATCCATGTTTGTTCTTATTTTTAGAGGGAAGTGAATGGTCTGGCTAGTTTGCTTGCATGCAATACTCTTCTATGTGCATGTTATTTTTAAGGCGTGTCTTTGTGTGTGCTTGATCGTGGTAGAGCATGAGAGATTGTATGCATGCATTTCATGGGTTCAAGTGCTTTCTATATGTTTTAGGTGTGTTTAGGGAAAGTACATAAGCATGATAGGCCGTGATGCAAGAAAGAGTGTGAGTGGTGACCACGGTGGGATGTTGATATATTTTTGTTTGCATGCGTGGTCATATGTAGTTTCTTATTTTCATGCTTCGGTCTTTTATTTTAGTATATGGAAGTTTTATTTTGCTAAGCATGGTTTAAAATGAATTCATAGATTTTGGATTCTCACCTCTTGATTGCTTTTAAACTAACCCATGTTCCCCTTTTTTTGTGTTTCATTTTGTAGCGGCCGAATCGTATTCGGGCTCTTTGGCATGAGACGAAGCGGTGGTACGATGCCTTGGGGCAGGAGGAGAGGAGCTTAGTGGACGGAGCGGGCTTCCGTTCCTTCTTTCTGATTGAGCCGTTCCATGCCCATCACCCATATGTGGAGGCATTGGCGGAGAGATGGGATCCGTAGAGTTGCACGTTCATCCTCGCTACTGGCGCCGTTATGCCGACCCTTGAGGACGTCCATCGGATCACCGGTCTTCCGATCTTGGGGGAAGCGGTGAATGCGGCCACCCTTGCGGATTATAGGGGGCTGTTTCAAGAGTTGATTGGGGAGTGGGAGTTCGTGGAGCGGGAGCGGACGCTGAACCGGATTCCTTTAGGGAGGCTTTCGGGGCAGTATGGCCTCGATTCTTTTACGGAGCGTCAGAAGGGCGAAGCTGCAGCTAGCTTCGAGAGGCGGCCCGCGTGCCCACAGAGAGCACGGAGGGAGTTGAGGGCGTTCTTCCTTTACTTCTTCGGCTGGGTCCTCTTCTCGACGGCCTCTGATAAGGTTTCCTCGCATTCCCTTTTGCTGATGAGGGACCTGGAGGGCATGTGGCGCTATGCCTGGGGAGCGGCGATGCTCGCCCATCTCTTCACGGAGCTCTCGAAGAAAGTTAAGAGGGCCAGGGGAAAGAACCTTGGCGGGTTCGCGTCATTTCTTCAGGTGTGTGTAAGTGGTACATGTCTTTTCCTTGGTTTAGCTCACTTTGATCATGATAATTTCCTCTTGCTTTGCTAGATCTTTGGATACGAGCACTTCGCCATTGATCGCCCTGTTATATATGTGTCAATTTTTAGCCTTCGGGTAACCGTTGGGTCATTTTTGGCCATTTTTGAAATTTTCTTTTTCGATCGGAACCGCAAGGATTTTGGCTTTTAGCCATCTGCGGGAGCTAGAAAACTCCGATTGAAAATCTAACTGCGGATTATGGGTCCTGGTACCGTTTTATACCACCCATAATTATTTCATCGAATTCCGGTTACGTTTTCAAAAATTATGCAGTTCCGAATCGTATCCGAATTTTGGTCAAATTTGGGAAAGTCAAAGAGAGAAGACCTTGACCAAGTCAAAGGATGACTTGGACCAAGTCAAAGAAGACCTTGACTAGTCAAATGTGACTTTTGACTAGTCAATGGGTTTTGTTTTTTTGTTTGGTTGGGTTGACCTAGGTCAAACCTCACCTAACCCCTTTTTGAGCATTAAGTGCTCTCTCTCTCTCTTTTTCTCTCCCTCTCTCTCCCTCCCCCTTGTCAACGTGGATCATTTTTTCACTCCCTCTCTTTGTTTATTTTTTTTTCTAAGTGTGTGTGAGTGTGTGAGAAGTGAAGGAGAAGAAGTACTCACCAAAAGCAAAGGTGTGTGTGTGTCTATGTGTGTGTTAGGTGTGTTGTTGTTGATTCCCTCTCTTTAGCTTCCTTTAGAACCCCCCTTTATCCACTGTTTTCAGCCAAGTAGGGGCTGGTTGGAAGGCTAGTGAGGGGTGGTAGTGGTGGTTGTGGTGGAGGTTGTGCCGGGTGCACCCGAGAGGCCCCGAAACCCCACCATTCCCTTCCCCCTCCTTTGGTAGCTTTCTTTCCCCCTCTTTTCTTTGGTTTCTTAGTGTTAGGGGCTGTTAGGGAGTCATGCATGCTAGTTGGTTGAGTTAAGGGTGAGTGGAGAGGACAAGAAAGGGGTTTGGCACACTTGGGCGCGCGCGCGGGTCCATCCGCGCGCGTGCGCACGCGGACGCGCGCGCAGGAGGGGCCCAGGCGGCCTGGCGGGTGTGCAGAGGGCGCGCGTGTGCGTGCGCGCGGGCGCGTGAGCGAGGGCGCGCGCGGGGAGCGTGCGAGGCGCAGTGCACGCGCACTGTGCGCTGGGCTGAGCGGGAGCGCGCGCGGGCGCGCGCGAGCGTGCGCGCGTGCGCGAGCTACGCGTCTGGGCGCGCGAGTGCGCGTCCGGGTGCGCGGCGAGGGGCTGGACGTGCGGGCAGCGCGTCCGGAGGCGCGGGTCAGTGCGCCATCGAGCGCGGGGGCGCGTGCGCGCGTGCTTGCGCGTGCGTACGCGTGCGGGGGCCATGCGTGTGGCTGCCCGGGGGGCTCGGGTAGGTGTCGGGGCACTCGGACATGTGCGCGTACGTGCGTACTCGCATGCGTGCGAGCCCGTATGCGTGCATATCCAAGTCTTTGGCATTTCTAGTTGTTTTAAGTGTCTTTATGTGGATTTTACTCACCTATTTGGATGCCTTGTCTTGCAGATCTTGGCGAGCGGTCCCGCGACGACCCGGTTTACTGTGAGTGGGTCAATCCAACCCAGTCGGGAGGTGTTCGATGCACGTAGACGTGCATTGCCCCCCCCTGGGGCACCGTAACCACATATTAACCTTCTTAAGTGTGCATGTTATTGCTTATCTTGCTAGGTTGCATCCATGTCATACTAAGACTTAATATGTTAGGATCATACACCCTAGTACCATGTGTAGGGACCCATACTTGTCTATGTATTGTGTCCCATGCTAGGTTATTCATGTGTTATTATTTACATGTATGCATGAGTATAAGGCATGAATAAGGTAGTGACCTTAAATATTTTTTTCTATCATGTTAGACTTGTATACTAGAGTATTACATCCATGTGTTATACATATGAGCCCAAGCATGCCTTAGACAGTATTATAATTTTGTTATAGCATTACTTGTATGCTTCCTTGATTAATTCTTTGTGTAATTAATTATGTGTTGTAGATTATATCTCTAGACATATCTTATGTATATATATAGAGGCCATGAACCTTGCTTAATAAGATTAAGCAAGTGTATGACCTCTGATGGGGTCATACCGTGGCATTGACATTACGAATCATCTGTCTTCCCCGCATCTGAGTTATGCGCTCTGGTGGGAATTCATGAGAATTCGTAACCTTATCGACGATGGATCCATGAGGATCAAAACCGCGTATGTCAAGTGCTCTTCCCTTCGTCGCTTCCGTGTCGAAGCTACCCGGGTTTAGTTGTCCTGCTAGGCTCTCCCAGACACTATTCATGACGCCGGGTGGTGCGCCCATACGGTAGAGGTAGAGGTCATGGGAGGATACCAGGTCGAGGCTACTCGGCAGAGGGCTACCGGAAGACGAAAGGCGTAGACCAGTTGACCCCTTTTCCCCAATAGTCCTATATCACCTAAGGGTGAGGGTGAGGGTGTAGTGGGTTGGGTTAAGACCCGACCCAATGACTTAAGTGACTGTTCCATCTGTTGGAACCCCAATCACTCAGAATATTTAACATAGTGTGGTAGGTTTGGGTCGACACTCAACCACCAACTTAAGTTGTTGTTTCGATTATTGAGACTTGAATGCTTGAAAGATTAATATGAGTTGTGATGCATGGATTGTACCATTCACTGAGCGTGTGGCTCACCCCTCGCATTTATTTTCTCCAGTTGTCGCGGAGTCGGATCTGTAGGAGGAGTTCCGTAAGACGCGGTACTTGTAGCGAAGCAGCGTTCGAGTTTTGGGTCTGCGAGTGAGAGAGGCCATCAGCATCCCCTGTTTCCTTGTATGTATTGCTACTCGTGCTTGAGCACGGTACTGGTGTTTGATGTCTTTTGTTGTATATTGGCTCTCACAGGACAGTTGATTATGTGTTCCGGTCTGTAATATGTCTTTAAATTACAGACTAAGTCATTTTAAGCTTCCGCCATATGTTTATATATCATGTCAGCTCCTTGTTAAATGCCTTAAGTACCTTTGATGATTGAGTAGAGTCTTTTGTTGACCTCGTGTATGGATTATGATATTATATATTTGCCACGTCTCGGAGACGGCCGCTCTGGGGCGTGACAAAAGTTGGTATCAGAGCCTGGTCCTGTCAGAGCCAATTGTCGTCTTAGAGATGTGTCCTAGGATTTCTATATGAGTATTCTGATCCTAGTGTCTGTTTCTTAGGTTGCTGATATGCCTCCTCGCAGACGGATGCACGGACGCGGTCTCCCTCAGGCCTCGGAGGTTTCTGAACCTACCGGGGGTGAGGAGTCTACTGACGAGTCCTTGGCTATTGGGCTAGGACCCACGCGGCGGCCTCCTGCATGGGAGCGTGCTTACGCTCGCATAGCAGATCTACTGGAGACTCTGACTTGTGTACTGGAGGCTCAGACTGCGGCGTTTGCGGATCAAGCGCGAGTGATCCAGGAGCTGAGGGAGGCCTGTGGGGTGGCCCCGCAGGTACCCTTAGTTGCTGATCCACCAGTAGTACCAGTTGTTCTCCCTGTACCGAGGGAGGTTCCTGTGGAGGAAGTTCAAGGACGCCGCAAGAGCAAGCGGCCCCGTCATGATCGACCAGCGGCCGCCGCTACACCAGTGGGAGTGGTGCCAGTTCAGGGTCCTACACCCATGGCTGCCGTTCCGATCCGCGTTAGAGGACCGAAGATGCGACGATGTTACCACTGTCAGCAAGTCGGCCATCTGGCCAATGCTTGCCCAGATGCTGGCCAACCTCCTGTGCCACGACAGCAGCCGCAGCCACAGCCGCAACGTCAGCAGCGGCAGCCACAGGGTGGCCAGGTGGAGCAGAAGAGGCAGCCAGCGCAGCCTGTGAGGTGTGCCCCTGCTCCTCAGCCGCAGCTCGTTCAGGGTCGTGTTGTAGCACCTATGATCGATGAGGCGCAAGCTTCGGGTAGCGTCATCCGAGGTATTGTTCTGATCTCCCAGCTTCCTGCTTATGTACTATTTGATTCAGGGGCCACGCACTCGTTCGTGTCTCCCGCTTTTCGCGAGACGGATGAGTGTGGTGTCAGCCCTCTTAATGCGGTGCTGGAGATATAATTACCGGTCGGAGACCGTACTCTCCTCCGTTCTGTGTATCGGGGTGTATCGTGGCGATCGCGGAGCATGAGTTTCCAGTTGAGTTGGTCGAGCTCGCCATGACGGACTTCGACGCCATCCAGGAAATGGATTGGCTCTCAGCTAGCCACGCCAGTATCGACTGTTTCGCTAAGTCGGTGTCTTTCCGCATCCCTGGCTGAAGGTCCTTCCAATTCATGGGTGATCAGGACATGGCACCTTTGGGATTTGTATCGTCCACCCAGGCATGGAGACTCCTTCAGGGAGGCTGCGAGGGTTTTCTGGCGTACATCGCTGAGGAGGATGCACCACTGTGGGCAGATATCAGTCAGACTCCGATCGTGGCGGAATATCCGGAGGTTTTTCCCGATGATCTTCCGGGTCTACCACCGGATCGCGCGATCGAGTTTGAGAATAATCTAATTCCGGGGTACGGAGCCCAAGAAATCGGCTCGGTCCCCGGATGGCCCCAGCAGAGCTGAAGGTGCTTAAGGAGCAGCTGGAGGAGTTGTTCGAAAAGGGGTTCGCACGACGGAGTGTCTCTCCGTGGGGAGCCCCTGCTCTCTTCGTTCGGAAGAAGGACGGTTCGCTGCTACTTTGTATCGATTACAGACAGCGGAACAAGCGGACCGTGAAGAACAAGTACCCCTTACCGCGGATTGATGGTCTGTTTGACCAGCTCCAGGGAGCGCGTGTCTTTTTTTAGATCGATCTCCGTTCGGGCTACTATCAGTTGAAGATCCGGGAATCGGGTATTCCGAAGACGGCCTTTCGCACCCGTTACGGGCACTACGAGTTTCGAGTACTACCGTTTGGGTTGACGAATGCGCCGGCAGCCTTCATGGATCTGATGAACCGGGTATTTCGACCCTTCCTCGACTCCTTTGTAGTAGTCTTCATTGACGATATTCTGGTGTACTCGAGGAGTCTTGAGGAGCACGCTGACCATCTTCGCACTGTCTTGGAGACCTTGGCCCGACATCAGTTATTCGCCAAGTTCTGTAAGTGCGAGTTCTGGTTGGAGCGTGTGGCCTTCCTAGGCCATGTTATTTCCGGTGAGGGTATATCTGTGGACCCGGACAAGACGCTTGCCGTGTCGAATTGGCGGAGACCGTCAAACCCCACCGAAATTCGGAGCTTCCTTGGGTTGGCGGGTTATTATCGGAGATTCGTTGAGGGTTTTTGAAGATAGCCATCCCTTTGACCCGCCTCACCCGGAAGGAAGTCCGGTTCGAGTGGTCCCCATCTTGCGAGGAGAGCCTCCAGGAGTTGAAGCGGAGACTCACCTCAGCGCCAGTTCTTACCATTCCGTCTGGGAGTGGTGGATTCGCAGTCTACTCCGATGCGTCGCGGCTGGGTTTGGGTTGTGTCCTGATGCAGAACGGTAAGGTTGTTGCTTACGCGTCGCGTCAGTTGAAGCCCCATGAGCAGAATTACCCCACCCATGACCTGGAGTTAGCAGCGATTATCTTTGCGCTGAAGATTTGGAGGCACTACCTCTATGGCAAGGAGTTCGTGCTCTTCACGAATCACAAAAGCCTGACTTACTTGCAGTCCCAGCCGGAGCTCAACATGCGCCAGAGACGTTGGGTCGAGTTCCTGAAGGACTATGTTTGCGACATCGCTTATCATCCGGGTAAGGCGAATGTCGTGTAGGATGCTCTCAGTAGGCAGCCTTTGGGCATGGCCGCCTACTTTGCGGTAAGTCGTTGGAGGCTTTTGGAGGAGGCCGTTTGCTGGATCAGCGTTCGGGAGACGCCTGCTGGTGGCTTTCTAGCCAAGTTAGTGGTGCTGCCTGTTCTCCTCAACAAGATCCGCACGGCACAGGGGCGGGATCCTCACCTTCTAGTCCTTTCTGAAGGCGTCGCCCGGGGTGAGCAACCGGATTACCAGATTCGCGAGGATGGGATCCTGCGGTTCAGAGGCCGAGTATGTATTCCTGACGACGCAGAGCTGAAGCAGAAGATCTTGGACGAGGCCCATCGTACGAAGTACACGGTGCATCCTGGTTGCACGAAAATGTACAGGGGCCTTCGTCGTGGCTACTGGTGGCATGGGATGAAGGCGAAGGTTGGCCGTTTCGTTGCCCGTTGCTTGGCATGCCCTCAGGCGAAGTTTGTGAATCATCATCGCGTTGAGTGGCGTCAGTCCATCCAGATTCCGTAGTGGACGTGGGAGTGAGTTATTATGAATATCATCGCGGGCTCGCTAAAGTCACGTTCGGGTCACGACGCCGTCTGGGTGATCACTGACCGACTGACTAAGTCCGCACTTTTCCCCCCCTATCCAACTAACTGAGTCTCTTGACGCTTCGACGTGGGTATGAGCCTCCGCGATTGTTGTCTTCATGGCACTCCGGTCGGTGCTATTTCAGGCTGAGACGCGTGGTTTACTTCGAGGTTCTGGCGCAGCCCTTGGCAGGCTTTTGCGCGAGCCTCCCTTTAAGTACAGCGTTTCGAGACCGACCGATGGCCAGTCAGAGAGGACGATTCAGACCCTAGAGGACATGTTGCGTGCCTGCGTTCTCGATTTTGGAGGCAGTTGGGAGGGGCATCTTCCTTTGGTGGAGTTCGCCTACAACAACAGCTACCACTCGAGTATTCGGATGGCACCATATGAGGCACTCTATGGGCGCAGCTGCAGGTCTCCCTTGTGCTGGGATGAGGTCGGAGAGCGCCAGTTGGAGGGACCGGAGATCGTTCGCCAAACCTCAGAGAAAGTCAGGACGATTCGTGAGCGTATCCGCACCGCTCAGAGTCGTCAGAAGAGCTATGCTGATCGTCGTCGCCGTGAGCTCGCCTTCGAGGTTGGTGACCATGTCTTCCTGAAGGTGTCCCCGTCGAAGGGCATCTTCCGTTTCGGCGTACGGGGCAAGCTGAGTCCGCGTTTTATCGGCCCGTTTCTCATCCTGGAGCGGATTGGGGAGGTGGCCTATCGATTAGCCTTGCCCCCACAGTTGGCCCAAGCCCATGACGTCTTCCATGTCTCGCAGCTGAGACGTTACGTCCACGATCCTGCCCACATGATCCCGTACGAGCCGCTTGTCCTCGAGCCGGACTTGTCATTCGTGGAGCGGCCGATCGAGATCTTGGACCGTCGCGAGAAGAAGCTCCTCACCAAGACCGTCCAGTTGGTTAAGGTGCGTTGGCAGCACCGCTCTGGTGCCGAGGCCACCTGGGAGCGCGAGGACGCCATGCGTGACGCATATCCACATCTTTTTCCTTCTTAGATGTTTTTGTAATTAAATTTTGTGGACAAAATTTCCTAAGGGGGGAAGAATGTTATATATGTGTCAATTTTTAGCCTTCGGGTAACCGTTGGGTCATTTTTGGCCATTTTTGAAATTTTCTTTTTCGATCGGAACCGCAAGGATTTTGGCTTTTAGCCATCTGCGGGAGCTAGAAAACTCCGATTGAAAATCTAACTGCGGATTATGGGTCCTGGTACCGTTTTATACCACCCATAATTATTTCATCGAATTCCGGTTACGTTTTCAAAAATTATGCAGTTCCGAATCGTATCCGAATTTTGGTCAAATTTGGGAAAGTCAAAGAGAGAAGACCTTGACCAAGTCAAAGGATGACTTGGACCAAGTCAAAGAAGACCTTGACTAGTCAAATGTGACTTTTGACTAGTCAATGGGTTTTGTTTTTTTGTTTGGTTGGGTTGACCTAGGTCAAACCTCACCTAACCCCTTTTTGAGCATTAAGTGCTCTCTCTCTCTCTTTTTCTCTCCCTCTCTCTCCCTCCCCCTTGTCAACGTGGATCATTTTTTCACTCCCTCTCTTTGTTTATTTTTTTTTCTAAGTGTGTGTGAGTGTGTGAGAAGTGAAGGAGAAGAAGTACTCACCAAAAGCAAAGGTGTGTGTGTGTCTATGTGTGTGTTAGGTGTGTTGTTGTTGATTCCCTCTCTTTAGCTTCCTTTAGAACCCCCCTTTATCCACTGTTTTCAGCCAAGTAGGGGCTGGTTGGAAGGCTAGTGAGGGGTGGTAGTGGTGGTTGTGGTGGAGGTTGTGCCGGGTGCACCCGAGAGGCCCCGAAACCCCACCATTCCCTTCCCCCTCCTTTGGTAGCTTTCTTTCCCCCTCTTTTCTTTGGTTTCTTAGTGTTAGGGGCTGTTAGGGAGTCATGCATGCTAGTTGGTTGAGTTAAGGGTGAGTGGAGAGGACAAGAAAGGGGTTTGGCACACTTGGGCGCGCGCGCGGGTCCATCCGCGCGCGTGCGCACGCGGACGCGCGCGCAGGAGGGGCCCAGGCGGCCTGGCGGGTGTGCAGAGGGCGCGCGTGTGCGTGCGCGCGGGCGCGTGAGCGAGGGCGCGCGCGGGGAGCGTGCGAGGCGCAGTGCACGCGCACTGTGCGCTGGGCTGAGCGGGAGCGCGCGCGGGCGCGCGCGAGCGTGCGCGCGTGCGCGAGCTACGCGTCTGGGCGCGCGAGTGCGCGTCCGGGTGCGCGGCGAGGGGCTGGACGTGCGGGCAGCGCGTCCGGAGGCGCGGGTCAGTGCGCCATCGAGCGCGGGGGCGCGTGCGCGCGTGCTTGCGCGTGCGTACGCGTGCGGGGGCCATGCGTGTGGCTGCCCGGGGGGCTCGGGTAGGTGTCGGGGCACTCGGACATGTGCGCGTACGTGCGTACTCGCATGCGTGCGAGCCCGTATGCGTGCATATCCAAGTCTTTGGCATTTCTAGTTGTTTTAAGTGTCTTTATGTGGATTTTACTCACCTATTTGGATGCCTTGTCTTGCAGATCTTGGCGAGCGGTCCCGCGACGACCCGGTTTACTGTGAGTGGGTCAATCCAACCCAGTCGGGAGGTGTTCGATGCACGTAGACGTGCATTGCCCCCCCCTGGGGCACCGTAACCACATATTAACCTTCTTAAGTGTGCATGTTATTGCTTATCTTGCTAGGTTGCATCCATGTCATACTAAGACTTAATATGTTAGGATCATACACCCTAGTACCATGTGTAGGGACCCATACTTGTCTATGTATTGTGTCCCATGCTAGGTTATTCATGTGTTATTATTTACATGTATGCATGAGTATAAGGCATGAATAAGGTAGTGACCTTAAATATTTTTTTCTATCATGTTAGACTTGTATACTAGAGTATTACATCCATGTGTTATACATATGAGCCCAAGCATGCCTTAGACAGTATTATAATTTTGTTATAGCATTACTTGTATGCTTCCTTGATTAATTCTTTGTGTAATTAATTATGTGTTGTAGATTATATCTCTAGACATATCTTATGTATATATATAGAGGCCATGAACCTTGCTTAATAAGATTAAGCAAGTGTATGACCTCTGATGGGGTCATACCGTGGCATTGACATTACGAATCATCTGTCTTCCCCGCATCTGAGTTATGCGCTCTGGTGGGAATTCATGAGAATTCGTAACCTTATCGACGATGGATCCATGAGGATCAAAACCGCGTATGTCAAGTGCTCTTCCCTTCGTCGCTTCCGTGTCGAAGCTACCCGGGTTTAGTTGTCCTGCTAGGCTCTCCCAGACACTATTCATGACGCCGGGTGGTGCGCCCATACGGTAGAGGTAGAGGTCATGGGAGGATACCAGGTCGAGGCTACTCGGCAGAGGGCTACCGGAAGACGAAAGGCGTAGACCAGTTGACCCCTTTTCCCCAATAGTCCTATATCACCTAAGGGTGAGGGTGAGGGTGTAGTGGGTTGGGTTAAGACCCGACCCAATGACTTAAGTGACTGTTCCATCTGTTGGAACCCCAATCACTCAGAATATTTAACATAGTGTGGTAGGTTTGGGTCGACACTCAACCACCAACTTAAGTTGTTGTTTCGATTATTGAGACTTGAATGCTTGAAAGATTAATATGAGTTGTGATGCATGGATTGTACCATTCACTGAGCGTGTGGCTCACCCCTCGCATTTATTTTCTCCAGTTGTCGCGGAGTCGGATCTGTAGGAGGAGTTCCGTAAGACGCGGTACTTGTAGCGAAGCAGCGTTCGAGTTTTGGGTCTGCGAGTGAGAGAGGCCATCAGCATCCCCTGTTTCCTTGTATGTATTGCTACTCGTGCTTGAGCACGGTACTGGTGTTTGATGTCTTTTGTTGTATATTGGCTCTCACAGGACAGTTGATTATGTGTTCCGGTCTGTAATATGTCTTTAAATTACAGACTAAGTCATTTTAAGCTTCCGCCATATGTTTATATATCATGTCAGCTCCTTGTTAAATGCCTTAAGTACCTTTGATGATTGAGTAGAGTCTTTTGTTGACCTCGTGTATGGATTATGATATTATATATTTGCCACGTCTCGGAGACGGCCGCTCTGGGGCGTGACAGCCCGACTCTGGCACCGTTTGATCATGCCCTCCCTTGGGCCATGAGATGGGAACCCCGGGGATCTTCTCGCTTGTACCGCCTCGCCCAATTCCGAGAGGCCTTTCGCGTCTTATCGGAGGAAGAGGTATAAGTTTTTCTTTGAATTTCCTTGGCTTGTATTTGGTTTTCTTTTGACTAAGTGCTCTTCTTATCTTTTGATGCTTTTAGATGATGTGGAGGCCATATCCGGAGGAGGTTCTTGAGGCTCTGGCGCGAGACGTCTGGTTGATTTATTTTAATGAGGTCGTGTTTCACGCGATCAGCCGGGTCATCCGCTAGCTTGGGTATCATCAATGGGTGCCCGATCCTCTGTCGCGGCGCCCCTTGATTCCGGTGGCTGGGATTCCTTGGGACACGAACCTCCCTAGGAATTACGCTACATATGTGGCGGGATGGATGGGCCGAGGCGTCTTGGTGGAGCGTCGTCCTGAGGTGACTTCGAGTGACGAATACCTGGCTTGGTATCGTCAAGAGTACGCGGGTATCCTCGGGACGATGGAGGAGGAGATCCCAGACGCTTACGTAAGTTGGAAACCCTTTTTCCTTTCCTCGTTCTCCCTTGCTTGAATATTTTCTGAATAGTGCTTCCTTTTGCAGGTTGAGTTGAATGAGATGGAGAAGAGGCTCAAGACCGCCAGTGAGCACCTCCAAGCGTGGGCCAGGCAGATAGAGGTTCTGCGGGTACAACGAAGACGCTTGCAGGACTAGGTACGGGTCCTCGAGGTTCAGGTGGATGCTCTATCGAGAGCTAGAGCCGATGGTGCTTCTTCTTCTTCCACCACTCCTCCTTCCATGGTTTCTGAGCGAGAGCTCGAGCTGATGAGGGAGCTAGACGCGCCCCGGAGCGAACTGACGGCCACACGGATGGAGCTGGGCCAGGCGAGGGGTAGGGCTTCCCGGGCTGAGGAGGAGACGGACCGGCTGAGGTCCATGATGGCTTTGAGAGAGGAGGGGTTCATCACCCTAGGCCGCGAGAGGGACTCCCTCCAGATGAGGGTGTCGGAGTTGGAGGCTTCGGCGGGTGTTCCTGGAGGTTTGATGAGAGACTTGGTTCGTTCTCTCCAGGCGGCCGGGGATAGGGATCGAGAGGCGCTCAGGGCATCAGAGGCGAGGGCACAGGAATTGGAGGAGAGGTTGAGGGCTGTCGAGGATCGGGCTAGGGGGACTGAGAGTCGCCTCCGACAGAGATTGGATAGGAGAGACAGAGATATGCAGCAAGTCCATCTCTGGGAGGCGACTATGAGGGGGAAATTGGTTGGAGGGGGCTCCATGACCGAGGCGGACCTTGACCTTCTTCCACTTGAGCCTGACCATTCTCTCTCGGCTTCCTTGGCCACTGGGGCCACCTTCAGCCGTGCTTCTCGTCCTTCGGCGTCTCGGAGTCGTGGGATATATGCTAGGGCTGCGTCCTTAGTTCGAGAGACTCCTGCCGCTCCTGATGCTCCAGAGGTTCAGTCCTCTCCTCAGCCGCCGCTCCCTTCTCAGCCAAGTCAGGATGTTCCTCCTACTCAGCCTCCAACGGGTGATGATACGCCGAGGTATAGCTTCTTTGCGTCTTGGTTTTAGGTAGAAGAATGGTATATATGCAAGGAATTCATGCTTTTCTTCTTTTCCTTTTGGTTTTTAGGTGATTGTTTTGGTGATGCATAGCTCAAGACACGTAGAGGGAAGCTTTGGACGGATCCTTATCTATTTTGATTTCAGTTCTAAGTGGGTTTATCTTTCTTTTTCCTGAACAATTTTTCCTTTCTTCCTTTGGTATATGAACAAACATGGGTATTTGGTTTAGTTTTGTTTGGTTTATTGGTTTTAGTTTGGTCGCGAATAGTTTTTATAAGTTTGTATGGGTGGATGAAAGGATGAATGTGTGCTTGGTTTGGTTTTGTTTATGTTTACGGATGGACAGGTGTTTTTGAAATGTGGTGACTTTTGAATGCGTTGGTGTATGTCTTGTGAATGTTTACGTATATGAAAATGTGTGTATGCAAGTTTTGGAAATAACTAATTTCAATAGGTGAAGAAGTGTTGAAGAGCTGATTGGACATGGTCTGATATAACTGAAATAGGTGCAGGTAGGGGGCGGCTAGTGTAAACTAGCTGCCCAGTGAGGGGTGGCTAGTTAGGTTTAGCCGCCCCCTGCCTGGGGCATGCTTATCTGAAACCAAGGGCTGGGGCGGCTAGTGTAAACTAGTCGCCTAGTAAGAGGCGGCTAGTCGGGTTTAGCCGCCCCTTGCCTGGGACAATTCTTCTGGTTTTGCTGCTCCTGTCTGCTGTTACTGAAAGCCTTTGTGACCGCTTCGACTCTCGAGACCTATAAAAATATCCTTTCCATGGACCAAGTGTTAAATCTGTCTAGATTGCGCCCCTGTACTGATTTTTGAGCTCTTTCTTGCTTGCATTGTCAAGGGCTACCATCCATCTTAAGGTAAAATAAAAAAAATCGAATGCGAGAAAGGAAAGTGCGGGAAACCATGCTTTAGTACGCAAGGGAGGGATTCCAAGTGCGTGAGCGAAGAAAACTTTTAGGTATGTGTGAAAGTGGGACAATTTCTTCTCAAGCATGTGCGGAAGGGCATAGAATGAGTGTAGGTGGGGGTAATCTTATCATTGGTACGGGGGTTTAATTTTAGCATTTCAAGAAAAGTGGATGCCTAGGTGTTTTGGAAAAGGAAAATGCGAACTTATGCGTAAGTATGAGTGGCATAAGTGGGCATTTTAATTCTTCAATGGTTTTTTACGTGAGAGGGCAATGTTCTCGACTTTCTTAAGTAAAAGATACCATCAAGTCTCTGTGGAGGAGCCCTTGTGGTCACCTATGTCAAAACAAGGGTTGTATTTGAAAGTATAGGCCTTAGGTGCCGGTTTTTCTAGGTTCATGGTTCTCAAATGCTTGATCGTATTATTCTAAACATGCTGAAAAATCCATGAGTGTTCCAGGAGTCAAGTTAAATAAGCTTCCTTTGGATAGGCAAGTTTATAAGTGAACTCATGTGAGTGTGTGTAGTTGTAAACCTGGAAATGATCTACCTTTGAATCCCATTGCGAAAATAAAAGGGGGGGGGGGGGATGGGGTAAGAGTAATATCTTCCCTTCGGGCAATATTTTAGAATTGTCCCAGTCTAGCATATGTCCTACTTTTTAGGTCGTCTTTTCATCACTTCTTTATTTTGGGTGGAAAGTACAGTCCGTTGTTTGGACCTTGTACTAGCATAGCCGTTTGTTTGGCATATACTTGTGCGTAAAGGCGTGAAAGCCTGCTAAAATATAGAGTTTAACCCGTTCACTTGGGTGTTATTTTTCTTTTGTTGGCCTCTTATTCCCTGATTTTTTTTTATTTGAGGGGGGGGGGCTCTTCTGTTTTTCACCCCAATTCTTTTCATGCTTCCCCTCTAGAAGTGTTTGTATAGTGCCAGAGCCAGTTTTGGGACATATGCGAGGTCTAGGTAACTCCTCATTTTGACCTAGGGTTAATACGAGTGGGGCGGAAATATGGGAGGTTTTGCTTTGGGGTTTTAAATTGTCCTAGTCTACGAGGTAGGCAATTTCTCTTCTATCAGGTAAATCTAGTCCAGTCATACGTGTGTGAAGGAAGTGGCATGATTTGGCGGAGAT